>CM021105.1:284902365-285182952 GCA_007115665.2 Sequoiadendron giganteum
TCTCTCTCTCTCTCTCTCTCTCTCTCTCTCTCTCTCTCTCTCTCTCTCTCTCTCTCTCTCTCTCTCTCTCTCTCTCTCTCTCTCTCTCTTAAAATTCTCCCTCCCTCTAAATACATACATACATGCTTATATACATACAAGCATACATACTTACATACAAGCATGCATACATACATACATACATACATGTCATACAAGAATACATACATAAATTTAATAGACTAGAATTTAACACAAAGTAAGACATAATGTGAGCGCATTATAACACACTCACATTATGTCTTGCTTAGGCAACTCAAGCACAAATGCAAAAAAATGTCAAAACTATGAAATAACATGAGCGTGTTATAATGCGCTTGCATTTTTTCTTGCTTTGGGAATCCCCAAGTCTTAGGCTTGATATTTTCTTTAGATTTGCAACCCAAAGGCTTGGAGTGCCTTCCAAACATCCAAAGACATGTTTCTACATATTCTAAGAAATGTCACATAATTTCATTTGTGCTATCCGTCAGGTTTGCATGTGTTTCAAGGTCGAACAAATCAAACACTTGGGTAATGTTAGGCTCTATCTTAGCTATTTAACAATGCAATTTTTTTAACATTTTTACAATTTCAAGCCTTTGAACTTTAATTTCTTTTGTTTGTGTGTCCATTTTTGGCAAAAACTAGTGTTTGGTATTTTTACTTTATTTTTTAACCATTCATTGAAATTTCAAATAAATTACATTTTTATAAACTAGATTCTATTTTACACATATTAAAAGATTATATTTTCAATTAGTTTTGAAAATTTGTAGGGGTAGCATGGCCAAAATTCTATTTTTCAAGATGTGTCCACTTTGAAAATTAGTTAAAAATCAAATATTCATTAAAAATTATCAAAAAAATTGGGTATAAACTACATGTTGTTAGCTAATTTCTCACCAAAGTGATTTTAAAAATACCACAAAAAATTTAACCATTTGAGGGAGCCACAAAAGATGCTATGTTATGTTTTTTTGACAAAAACAACACCAATTTTTGTGGATCCCTCTTTTGAACCCCTTAATCTATACCATTTTCAAAAGAGATTAGTAGTTTAGAAAGAAGACTCGATGCACTTGCTACATTGTTTTTGTTGCATCTTAAAATTTTGGGTGTAACTATCCTCAATTTCTCATCCAAGGTCGGTATTTCCTGATTTCAGAAAAAAAAAGTGGCCCCCCAAGACCTCTTTTTGGACCCCCATATTTTTGCACTTACCCTTATTTCCCTTAGTCTTAGGTTTTTCCTACACTTAATTAAGCTTTCTTAGGATAATAAAGTGAGTTTATTACTAGGATATAAGTGTTTGGTGTCCCCTTCCTTAAAGGGTGGAGCCACTTTCCACTTTTAGTGGTCCATCTCCACTTTTTGTGGTTGATTCCTCCTAGTTGGATTTTCCACCTACCTCCTCTCCTAAGTTCTATACAAACTCACTACCTAGCTTGTATTTGCATACTCTTGCATCTTCTTGCAATATTTTATGCATCTTTGTAGTGTATCTTTTAGCTTGGAAGCTCTTAATGTAATATTGTCACATCGGCATTGCATAATCTCTTGGAGTCTTGATTTGCATTCTTATATTTTTCAAGTTTATGTAACTTTAATTTTCTCTTTAAAAGATCCTTGGGTTATTCAATATATTTCAAATTTCTAACATTGAGGGATTAAATAAATTCGTTTAGAAATTATATTTTGTAAGTATGTAGCTCTTATTATAAGATTTCCAAAAAAGTATAATTTTAAATATTTTTAATTTTATTATTCTATTTATATTTTATTTCTTGTGTTCATCTTTTTTTTTCACTAAACATCAAGGTATTTTAATGATATCAAGTTTCCACAATCCATAATGATAAATGCTTAGCTAATTTCACACAATCAAATCCAAAAATCAATTAAGCATCAAGGTATTTGTTTCCTACACATGGAAAAATAGAAAAATAGAGGAAAAAATTCTAAAAAATATGTGTGCACTAGGTATTGATGTTCTTGTTTCATCAAAAATATAAAAATTAATTTCAATATATACAAAACAATTTGTATGTGATGACATATATCTATGTCTTGATTATAATTACTTCGACTTCAAAAATTAATTATAAAAACTATGCAATAAAAATTTATGAAAATATATCCATGCACTATATATTGATATTAAAAGTCTATATTTTAAAAATTATAATTCTATCCTTTCAATAAAAAAAAGTTATGCGTGATGACATAAATGTGATTTTAAAAAAATGGTATTTACTATAAAAAATAAGTTATTAAAAGTGAACTAAAATATTCATATTTTATATCTTTTTAAATATATATATATATATATATATATATATATTTAGAATCTAAAAACAAATCCTCACAAGTAACTAGTTCACATCATCTCCAAATTATTAATGTTTTAGTTTCTATAGGTTTTGTGAGACCCTGCATTTTCGTGATCCTATTTAATTTGTGTGTCTTTGATGGTTCTTGTTCAATATTTTATGTGCTTCTATGTTCAGATATCATACATGAGTTTATGAGTGATGGTGGTTCCTATACATCAATGATGTTCATATGCTTGGTTGTTATTGGATATGGTTAACTGACTAATTCTATCCAATTAATGGGTGTCATGATTTCTCTATGATAACCAAATGAGTTCCTTTCATTGATTATGTAAGTATGTGTTGATTTATATGTTCTATTATGATAGGTTATTGGTTATTTATTGTTATTAGTAGTATTATTATGTACATCAGATGGATTACATTATATTGATAGGGGATTGTTGAGATGATTTATTATATTATTAGATGGAATTATTATTAGATGATTACATATTGTGTATGTGTGAGTAGGTGTCATTTTGGAGATGAAATTTCATATGTTAATGTTTACTTGTAATGATTATTAAATTCAATTTCCTATTGTGATTGTTTTTTTGAAATATTATCTTAATTATGATAGTTTCTTTGGTTATTCATATTCATGGGATGTACTGACACCTTTTGTTGAGTGAACAAGTGAATTTTTCCAATGATGCCAAGGGTCACATAGCTACTTCCATTATATTACCCTTGTGAATTTTTGGTCTTGTCTCATAGAAAGAACAAGGACATGTAATTTGTTGTTGTCAAACATTGTTTTGTATGTTGTGGGGGTCGTGTGTCTACATGAGTTTATTTTATTAATATTTAGAGTTATCTTTTAATATGATTATTTTATTTATGATTTATAAAGTTCTTATGTGTTTTAAATTATGTTTATTATTTAAAAATTCTCCTAGGTGATAGACTCATAGGTTAGGAGTCATTTTGTCTTATAAGACACCTTAAATAAATTTTAGAACCCTCTCTACTTACCCACTTTGAATAAAAGGAAAAAATTAGAGTTGTTTGGGTAGTTAGGTGGTTAAGGAAAGGTAGTTTCTTTTTATCCTTCTATTTATTCTTTCTCCTTGAGTGGAGAAGGGGCTTTTTATTTTAAAATTATTTTTGAAGTTCTTTAGTTTTCATTAGGAGGAGGAAAAATCTAGTTGGAAGACGGAAAAGAAGGAAGAGGGAGGAAGATGGAAAATAGGATTTGGAGAGTCTTCTACAAACTCTTATGGTAGGGTATGAACCCTTTTTGCTAGATCTTTGATTTGATATATGTTTGATATGTTTTCTATGTTGTGAAATCTATTGGAGATATATGATGATTCCTTATGTCTATTTTGTGAATTATGTGTGATTTTATTCTTGGGTATGAGTACATACCTTGTCCAAAATTGAATATACCATATATGTGTTTTTAGGTGAAGGAATAATAGGATGTGAATGTAACTATTGTAATGTGCAAAGGATAGGAATGTGAACCTTATATGTGGTTATTGTTGAAAGATTTTTGTGATAAGTGTTGGCTTAGAAGTTGTGAAATATGTGTGTGAGTTATTGTGATAGCTATGCATCCCTAGCTTGAGGGTGGGTTGAGTTTCAACCCTATGGCTGGGTGGAGAGCCCATTGGTCTTAAAAAAAAACTCTCCTATTCTTTTGTTGGTTTATTATCAGGACTTACAAAGTGTGATGAAGGATTAAGGATGATTTTACATTGCTCTTGTGAAATATTTAAGAACATTTTTAAATGTGCAAGTAAATTGTGTACAAAGGACTTTTGTTTATAAGTGTAAAAAATGTTTATTTTAGAGAAAAAAAGAAAGACACATTTTATTTTGTAAATTCATTTTTAAGAAAATTTTAATGATCTTATAATACAATAATGCATATGCTTCTTATAAATTCATTGGAAACTAGATAATTGTATGGTTTCGAGTGTAATATTCCTATTCCCAAGTAATTCTAGCTCAATTTTTTTTTATCAATTGTAATATATCAACCTGTTACATATAGCTTCCAAAACTTATATGTATTTTCCTCTAATTTATAATTTTCTCAGGAATTTATTTAATGCCAATATATAGCATGAAAGTTATCAAAACTTGATGTAAATTGTCTTTGATGGAATAATCATATAATGACATATCCATCAATAAAAAGTTGATAGAAGTGAATATAGATCAAACACAACTTTTGAAGTGGGGTCATCAACAATATAATTTTTTTTATCAATCATTCTATTATTTCACTCCAACAATCTTGCCTATAAAATGTTGTCTAAAAAATAATTTAAGTTCCTCACAATGTTAATGTAGACATATTATAACTCATATAATACGTAATTCTATATAACATATGAAAGATGGATGTAAGAGAAAAACTATTCCTTTATCTTAACATTCATTTTTAAATAGAATCAATATTTTTCTACCAATATAATATGTTATATCCAACTATTTTATTATCTCCAATCATATAATATGTAATAATATATAACATATGAAAGATGTAAGAGAAAAACTATTCTTTTATCTCCAACCATATAATATGTTATATCAAAAAAATCAATTATTTTTTGTAATAATATATAAATATTATTTAAATATATTCTTTTATTATAAACCCAATAAGGAAACCCTCCCACATAATTTAGATGAGTTAAAATTTTGTGAAATTTACCATCTTGTGTGAGGGGGAGAATGTTAGACCAGAAACAATAATCTAAACTAAGATAAAATATATTAATCTAAGATCTAATACTACACATACAAAATGAAACTAAACTATTTGAACATACATAAATGAATCTATGATTACAGAATTGAATGTAAAAAATAACATATTACCATGTTGTAGTGGAGTGTATTTTCATGATGTTGGGTTGTTCTTATCACCACGAAGCCTCCAAAGTTCATGTGCAAAATCTTGATGAGTGACTGCTTTGGTTGGTTGATCGAAGAAATGAGGTATGGAGCACTAACAATGGTGGTTGTGAATGTCAGCAGTACTTTTTTCTGCAAATGATGTTGATTCTTTGATACTTATTTGTGAGGAAAGGGGTTTGTTTATATAGAAAATGAGTTTTGAAATGGACGATCAAGATCTGTTGAAGAATATCCACATCAACGTTCAGAGTGTGTTGAGAGGATTTAGACATGAGAAGATTGTGCAAAGTTGATTGCACAATTTAGGGTGATTGAGAAATAGATTGGCTAGTTAGGGATTAGATTGATCAGTTGGGATTTTAGATTGATTAGTTAGCATTTAGATGGCTTAGATAGGAAATTGATTGATTAGTTAACAACTTAGATTGCTCAATTAGCAATTTAGATTGATTAGTTAACAACTTATATTGTTTAGTTAGCAATCATAATTTTCTCAATCAGCAAGTGGGTGAGGAATATGAATTAATTGATTTAATTAATTAATTCCTTTTTGGAGTTGAACATGCAAATCAAGTTTGACTTTTGCAAACAAAGCTGCATTAGTTTGATTTGAATTTTTGATAATTAATTTGAATAGTTTGATTTAATTATTCAAATTTTGGAGGGAAAGTGTTGTAATTAAATTATTATGATTTAGTAATTCAATTAACTTACTTGGGAATAAGGTGATTTATTGACGTAATTAAATAATTTACCCTATTTAATCAATCAAGATGAAATAAAGTGAGATTAGGCATTCATTATATAAATATGATTTGTTTAATTGGTTGAAATGATGAAATGTGAATTAATCAAATAATGTTGTTTTATTTAATCAATAGCATAATTAGGGTTTTTGGGACTTTATTAAATAAATGAAATTTATTTAATTTGTCTGAAATGATGAAAAGTGAATTAATTAAATAATGCTGTATTATTCAATTAATAGAGGAATTAGGATTTCAAATGTCATTTGATGTGGTGTTTCAGGACGTTGTGTGATGATTCAGGATATGATGGGATGATTTTGAGATGATCTGAGACATTACATGATTATTCTGAGTTGTTTCAAGATGATTCTGAGATGTTGTAGGACGATTCTGAGATGTTCTAAGACATTACGAGATTATTCAAAGATGTTACAAGATGTTCTGAGATGTTATGGGATGGTTCAGAGCTGTTACAGGATTATTTCAAGACATTCTAAGATGGTTCTGAGATGTTTTGAGTTATTCTGGGATAATTTTGAGTTATTTCGAGATGTTTCGAGTCATTATGGGATGATTTTGAGATGTTACAGGGTGTTTCAAGATCATTCTGAGTCATTCTAATATATTGCAGGATATTTTGAGATAATTCTAAGTCATTACAGGATGTTGCGGGATGATGTTCAATGTTGTTTGATGTTGTTCGATGATGTTCGATGTTTTTTGATGTTTCTCGATGTTGTTCAATGTTGCTTGATGTTGTTTGATGTTGTTCAATGTTGTTCAATATTGTTTGAGGTGTGTGATAGGTGTTAAGTCAATTTTACATGTCTACATTTTTCCCCTCTTTGATACAAAGTACTGGTTGCTTTGTTTCAAAGATTCTATGTTTAAGATCCATTTTTTGAAAAAAAATATGCCCCACTGTGCCCTAGCATTCAATGGAATGATGGTAGGACTCTGTGTTGCCCCCTTGAGAGGTTGACCAAAAATTTCAAGCTTTGAGGTCAAGCTCTTGACACTATTGTATTTCAGTTACAATGTTTTTAGATGAAATGTTATATCAATAGGTGCTTCGTTTCTCATTCCGATGTTTTCAAGATCTTCTAATTTAAAATTAGGAAGGTTCCCTAAGTGAAATTAGGGTTTCCTATATGAAATTAGGGTTTTCTTGAGGTGTAATATAGGAAAATAGTCTTCAAATCGGCTCATTCGTGCTTTGATCCTCTTGCTAATTCTTGTCTCTAGATTTCCCATTATATCAATTATTGAGGAACAATGTCAAGATTTGAGGGTGCCCTACATCATTTCAATCTTTTTCAGGAGTTTGGATGGCCTTCAGGCATCGGCAGCCTGGTATGTACCTTCTTGATTTTTTCTTTTGTCATGTTTTGTTCTTGTTATACGTGTACTAAGTTATTAAAGTCAATAGCATAGTTTTTGTGATTCTTGTGCACTTGCATTATTTTTCATGCCTTTGCCTTGTCAAAACTTTGCACTTGACACTAAAAACTTTTCACTTGCCATAAAACTATGCACTTGACTAATAATTGTGTCATTCTTTCATGCACTTGACTAAAAACTACCCACTTGACCTAAAACTGCACCCTTGATCAAGAACTATGCACTTTCCTAAAAAAATTTCCCTTGTTTCCGCACCCTTGACCAAAAACTATGCACTTGACTAAAAAATGTGCCCTTTTTTTCTCACCCTTGACCTAAACCTGGGCACTTGACCTAAAACTACACCCTTGTCTGGTGTTTGCTAAGCATTTGCTCAAGAACCTAGCATTTGACTTCTTTTGTTTTTTCTTTTAGCATTTGTTCTAAACCCTGGCATGTGTCTATTTGTCATCCTAAATTTTGTTTTTTCATTGTTCTCATGTCATTTTGTGTTGCTTTACATGTTTAGAGTGAAACCCTAACATCCTAGTTTACAATGATTGTAGGTGAGTCTCAGAGCAGTTATGTCGAGAGAGAGATGTCCTCACCACTTGTTTGATCCAATTTCCCATTTCAGTGTGTTAAAGTGGGACTTCCTTAATGTTGTGGGATTATGTTATGTTTGTTGCATGCCTCCCATTAGGACTCATATAGTGATGATGACTGCACTTGTGGAGAGGTGGCACTCTGAGATGTCCTCCTTTCATTTGCCTACAAGGGACGCTACTATTACTCTTGAGGATGTTTGGAGGATACTTCATCCTCCCATTCATGGCGAGCTTGTTACTTATCATGTTCGATGAGGTGCCTGCACTATGCAGCATTTTTTAGGTGTTGCACACTTGGATGTACGTGAGTCAAACATTGATCTATCTGGGTTTTATGATAGTGCAGATCCTATTATACTTGTCCTTTGTGGTCTGATATTAGGATTAGTTGTTCCTAATAGGAGAGGTTCTCAATTTGTTGTGGGTTAGGGTACATGTATCGAGATTATGCTAGAGAATGGGGTGAGATATTCCTGGGGTGCTTTTTTTCTTGCTCATCTTTATCGAGATATGCACGAGGTGGTTTATTGAGGTGGGAAGTCTATGTCTATAGGTGTTTCACTTTTGCATGTCTGGGTGTGGTAGCATATTACAGTGACTCATTTAGATGGGATACATGATCATTCTCTGAATGATCCATACTCTTATCATTATTGGGACTTTATGCATTACACCTTTCCTAGGGACCTTCCTTATTGGCGTTGCGTGTTTGACGAGATGCCCAATTTTGTGTGGAGACCTTTTATGGGCTACAAGGTTTGGCCAAAGGATGTTGATCATCTTGTTTACGTCCAAAAGACTAGTTGGTTTATTGGTCGTTCACCTTCTATGATAGAGAATTATCTACCAGACCAAGTCTATCACTAGTTCAAAGAGAGATAGGGGTGGGTTCTTGATGCATATGAGGCTCGGTTTGGTCAGACTATTCAGGAGGTTTGTGTATGGGGTATCTAGGCAGATATAGATACTGTTGTTTCTGAGTTTAGAGCACTTGTCCTAGTTGGTTGGGGTTGGTCGGTTGGTGTAGAAGAACCAGGTACTACTCGTGATTATGATGATTTGGTGGGTACAATGCAGGTCTTTGAGGTTCATTGATCCTGGGGGTGATCTCATCATGAGCAAATCAGGTATTACAGGTCATTGCAAGGAGTGACAGTGCATTGAGGTTATCACAGAGCAGTTGGATTGAGCTCATCTTGATGAGGCACAGGGTATTCAAGATGAGCATATGCCTCTAGCATAGGGTCAAGGATAGGTTATAGGTCCTCCTCCACTAGCTAGGGATTTTGATATGTTTTTAGCTCAGATGACTACTTCTAGAGATATAGATATCATGCACGACAGATTGTGAAGGCTCAGGTAGAAACTTTGAGGGCTGAGTGAGAGAGCGAGAGTGGCCAATGATATGTTGCAGAGCTCAAGTATTGTTACTTACGATAGAGAAAGATACTTTCTGGGAAGAGCATGATAGTATGCAAGTTGAGTGAGATCGATTTCTATAGATGTCCACCTATTATCAAACCTTATATGATGCTAGTGTTCCTAGGGCTTCTCAACATCCATGGTTCGAGGAGCCTAGTTCTGCAAACGATGGCGGTGGTGGTGCAGGTGCAGGTGTAGGTGTAGGTGATAAGTCTATGAGACAACCAGATCATTTTGGTGGTCATTAGGGTCATGTCCTTCCTCTTAGGGTCTTACTTTTTTTTTGTTACTTGATCTTCATGCTGTTTCATGGCGCAAAGGAATTTTGTAGACATGTGTTATATATATATATATTCATTTCTCTAGTCGAGACCTCATATATATGTTATGATTTTGTATTATCCTATCACACTTATGTCACTGTGGATGATGCACTTATGGTGTGTTCCCTTTTTTATGATGATATATATGAGATACACCTTCTTCTATTCAGCCTCATTGTATGCTTATGTGATGGCAACATATGTCAATGTATGCTTATATCTATTTTTTTGCTTTTCTGATGTATGAATTTAATGTGGATGTATGATTCCCACCTTATCTCATTATGATGTGGTTTATGTTGATATATGAATGTCCTATACATTATACATGATGTTTTTATTGGTTTATTATCATCATGATATGTTTTGATGACATTTGTGGATGCAATATGGATATGGTGTTGATGATGTTTTATGCAGGATGAATTTTAATCAGAAGAAATATTGATGATGGATAGAAATATGATTTTTAATTGGAAGAAATATGATGATGAATAGAATTATGATGTTAATTATAAGAATTATTGATGATGTTAGTGATGTTGTTAGTTTTTGATGTGTTTCTTTTTATTTTCTTTATACTTCATGGTTTAAACAATCCTGTTTGATGTAGCAAACAGATACGATGCACTAGGGTATGAATTACCAAGGTGACTCTATATCTATTGCATGGACTTTGACTCTAGAAACAAAGAGTATTTTTTCTCATACCATACATACAAAAACTTTGTTTAAAGTAAGGGGGGTTGAATGAAAAACATTTCAGACCAGTCACACAAAGAGGTATAGAACACCTAACATCTAACTACTTTACGAACTATTTTAATACAACTTCCATACTTAATAAAGCAAGTATTTTCCACAGTAGTATTACAAAAAACATCTTACAAATAACAAATCAAAATGACACTCAATTTCCCCATTCCTTCTTCTCTAAATCCTTATGGACATCCTCGAGAGATCTTGGGAATTAGTCAATAAAATAAATCACAAAAATAAGACAACAAAAAGATTAAAAACAAAGTTGCAGTATCACTTGCCATATTTATTTCGGGTGGAGCTATTATCTATTGTTGATCATGTCTATCGTAGGAACATATTTGTTAAGGCATATCTCAGGATGTTGTTGGGACTTGTCAAAAAGATAGGTAGCTGATACTTTGGCATTTTTGTTTGTTTGTTCATAGTCAGATCTTGTGCGATTGTTTTTCTCGAAATTTCTAGATTCTGATGTTTGCTTTGGTTGTTTGTTTTTTTTGTGAAAGGATGATTGTGATGATTTGTTTATTATGGGTGAGTTGTCTTATTACAGTTTTTCATTACGGGATGGGTCTTTTTTTTTTGTAAGTTTTATGATATTTTTGTTGTTTTTAGGGGACTAACCTAGGGCCTCAGGGGCTCATCAAAGATAAGCCTTTCCTACATTGTACATGCAAAGGCTTGTAGTTCACTTGGTTTGACCTTTTCTGTTTTGTGAATGCTTTTTGGATTTTGTATGTTGTTTATGTTTTTGGGATTTTTGTATTTTTTGACTAAGTTGAAATAAAGCATGTTGGAAACCTAAGGGGAATAACCTAGGGTCTTGGGGGATATAAATCCTTGCCTATGTTGTACACACAGAGACCACATAGTTCGATCGTTTGACTAAAAGTATGAATTGTTTTTGGATAAACAACATCGATAATCTGGATTGATATTCCATTTTTGTGTCTAGAGGATATGTTGTGGGAAATTCACTTGAACTAGCTATGAGGTTTTATAAAATGTTGATATCTTAGACTATTTGTGTGAAGGAATAGCCCAACAATGTTTTTTTTTTATGTTTTTCGCATGTTTTTGATTTTTTGTTGTTTTCTAGCATGTTTTTGACTTTTGTTATTTTCTAGTGTTTTTGACTTTTGTTGTTTTATGACCATGATCAAATGTTGCAAGATCTCATCCATGACCAAATTTAGGAAGTTATCCCCAATAAAATGACTCCTTAATCAATGACAAGCCATGGTTGGATACATGATTTATGAAATAGATGGGTGGATGCTGTGAAAAAGTACTGATAGATAATGATGCAAATTTTATTCACACATAGCACATGTTTGCTAGGTTTTCACTATGGTACCTGCTCTAGGAGTACCACAAAGTGGTTTCCACTCAAAGAACATTTTATTTTTCTTTATTATTTTTCTTGATTTTCTTGCTTTTTGATTTTTTTGTATTTTTTATCTCTTTTTTGTATTTTTTTGGATTTTTACCCTTTTTCCTAGGGTGTGAGATGTTGAAAACTTGGATTGGTATTTCACTTTGTTTTTTCTAGAGGATATGTTGCAGAAAATATTACTTGAACTAGTTGTGGGGTTCAAGCAACTATTGATATCTTAGAAGTGTTAAGTGAAGGAATAATCCATTTTGTCGTCATCTTTGAAGGTTACCTTAGTAGTGCGTTGGTGGTACACCTTATTGTTGGGACGAACTATTTCGAAGGTTACACTGATAGTGTGTTGGTAGGATACCTTGTTGATAGGACAAATTATTTCAAATTTTACCCTAATAGTGCATTGGTGGTATAGCTTGTTGTTGGGATAAATACCTAGATCAAAACGTGAGCTAGAAGACATATATCAAGATTTATTCTGAAGCAACATGCAAGCATTTTCCCCCAGTGTCTAGCAATGTAGGTGATGGATTATCTTGTGATAGGATAACATGTTTGGATAGAGTATGCCCTTTGGACAATGCCTCATGGCTCAAAAAATTCTGGATAGGATAGGATCAATGATAGGGACCCATGTCAAAATGTTTTCCATAAGAAAGTGTAAAGTGTATACCAAACATTTTTCAAGATCAAGATAAGTTGGATTTGGATAAAAATGGATTGGATTCATTATGGATAGGCTGAGATTCTTCCACTTTAAATGGAACACGTAGATTCTCGATTCTTACACATGACACCTATTTTCTAGGTTTTCATAATGGTACTTGTCCAAAGCGCCACCATAGTGGTTTTCACTGGAGGATTATTTTTCTCTTCACTATTTTTCTTGATGTCACACAAGATTCCTATTTACCAAGTTTTCATCACGGTGACCATTTTTTTCTCATGTTGAACCACTTGGTGGTGTTGATGTAGACGTTGTTAGTGCTGATATGGTCATTATTTTTGTCATGACATGCCAATGATATCCTTGGAGGAGTTGTTTTACTAGGATACGAGCACTTGAATGTAAACCTTATAAATTCTTATCTTCCTTATTGATACCATAGTTAACCTTACCTCGATGTGCATAGCGTGATAGAGTGCCCTTAGAGTCCTTATGATAAAGAGTTGCTGCCAACACATGGTCAATGTGAAATTTGGATATCATGGATGGAAATATGCATTAAGGGATATGATATTTAGATGGATTGGTCAATAGTTTGGAACCTTTGCCTCTCTAAAACATGGGCTGATGAGAAATGATGGGTAGCTATGGAGATTCAATTGGGACCAATGTCTTGATATACTTTGTAGGTTGCTCTTGAAGCTTGCTTTTGCTTTGTTAGACATTTTTGATGGATGAAATTCCCTTTTTTATTTTTCCCCAATATAGTAATGGAGTTTGATAGTGATGATTTTATTTCTTTCGCTTTTGTATCCATTTGAATTTTTCTTGTCCATTTTGTTTTGTTGATTCTTTTGCTTCAAGGAATTTTTTTCGTTCTTGGATATAGCTTTTTCTCTTGTTGTTGGTCCCAATCAGAGGATGGAAATATATGTGGATGACAATTCATGATATGGCTAGTTGTAGTGTTGGTACCAATTTCATCATAAGGACTCTTTGTGCTCTTTATGTTGATGCTTGTATTAGATAAAGTTTCCCCTAGTATTATGGAGGTATCAATGATATTCTTAAATTCCTTTGAATAACATAAACCTTGATGCTTAGGATTTCCAGTAATCTACATTGGTTCTAGGATACCATTTTCATGTAGGCCTAATCCTCTATCTTGATACTAAATTCATTGAGATAGTTTATTTGCAATGGTATATGTCTCACCTTGGAAATAAGGTCCTAATCTCTTTTTTCTCTGCTATGGATCTTTAAATGTGGTAGATTCTTCACTGATAGGCTCCTTCAGATGTGGGATAACTTCTTGATTGATATCTTTAGCCTGATCTTGTAAAATATCAGTTTTTAATGCTTCTTCTAGAGGTGTTTTTGATTTACTATCCACGCAAAAGTCTTCCTCATGATTCATTTTTGATATGTCTTCATAGGATGTTTCTGATTCACAACTTATATATAAGTCTTCTTTATGATCCATTTTTGATATGTCTCCATAGGATGTTTCTGATTCACAAATTGTGTATAAGTCTTATTCATGATCCCTTTCTGATATGTCTCTAGCTTCTTCTATGTCTTGATCTTGTGTATAGATGTTAAAAGTAGGAGACTCTTGTTCTTTGGTAATGATATCATGCGTATGAGACTCTTATCTTAGATGAATATCATCTACATGTCCATTAGGAGTAAGCATCTCATAGATAGGTGTATGTGTGCTCGGTATATGGATTTGTTTTTCTTTTGGAAAACCTTGGATATCTTGGAAGATATCTACCAAGTAATTATAGTATTTTGATGGTAAGGTTTCTTGATCTTGATTTTGTGTGGTATTATCTTTGACATGATTTAGATCACATTCTTGACATGGATCAATTTCAAAGAAGGGATTGCTTGTAAAGGATCCTTGGCTTTTCTCAAAATGTGGACATACGGGTAATGACTCTTGGCTTAGATCTTCTGCATTGGGTATGAGTGTTGGATCAAGAGTCTCTTGATCATCAATACGTTCTACCATGAGCTTGGATGATGTCAATATATCTTGGATTGAATCATTTCTAGAATTGAGTGATTGATTTTGATCATGCCTAGGATTAAATTCTTGATATATGTCCTCTTGCTCACTAGATGATGTAGAAACATTATCAATGTGGTCAGTGATAGATAGCTCTTGATCATTGCTTTCAAATTTTGAGGTTGAGACATTATCATTGTTGTCATTGGTAGATAGCCCTTGAACATAATTTTTAATAACTATTTCTTCTTGATCAATGAGGTCTTGGATGAGGTTTTTGAGTGTAGCACATTTTTTTGTTGGGTAACTCTTGATTTTTTGGAACTCATATCATTCGTACTAATTATACCAAGGGAGTTTAAAGCTTGGTTCACCATAAGTTGGACTATCATTGATTTTGATAAGTTCTTATTGTACTAGTTCATGCATGATTACCTCTAAAGTCTCTCCCAAAGGGGTGAATTTCCTTATTGGTTGGTAATCTTTCCTCTATGGCTTTTCTTGATTGTTTTGCTCTTGATTTTGTGGAACTCCTTGATACTGTGTTTGAGGTACATTTTGATATTGCACTTGAGGTACACCTTGGTTTTGCAAAACTTCTAGATACTACAATTGAGGTACATTTTGATATTGCATTTGAGATACACCTTGGTGTTGCGAAACTTCTTGATATTGTTGATATTAGAAGTGTTGTTGATGTGGATATTGAGGTTTTTTTGGAATGATGTCTATTTGTTGTGGATATGTAATGTTTTGACTTTGTACATGGTATCAAATATATGTTGAATTTTGATTTTATTTAAGTTCTTCAAGATTTCTCTTAATTTTATTTAGAGAAATTTTATGTTTTAGACTTATTCCTTGATGGGGGTTTTGAAACCTTTGATGTTGTTTCCCTGGATAAAAGTGATTTGGGTAATAAATTGATGTTAAATTTTGTTGGGGATGTTATGGTTACTCAATACCCTATAAAAAAGGTCACTTGGTTTATATCCTCATGGGCCACTTTTGTCATTCATGGTATTTGCTAGTGGGCTATTGGTGTTGTTCTTGTTGGCTTCCATTTTCATCCTATGTTGTGATCTTGTAGTTGTCATAAACAACTTGGGCCCTTTGTGAGAGAGTGGCGTAATGTTTGAACTCTCTAGGTGAATCAAATCCTGAAGGCCCAATTTTTTTCTAAATGATAGGACAGATTTGGGTAGGTAAGCCTATTCGGTTCCTCCTAGCTCAGGCGCAATAGTTTCTTAGTAAGAGGTTACGATTACAATAAAGTTTAAGGCCCACTTCCTATCGAACTTTGAATTACGACACCTATGTTTGTAATGGCAAGATGTAGACCTTCCCCTATGGATTTTTATTGTGTGATAGATCATGAAGAGGATATTTATTGCCACATGGGTGGTGGTAGTATGGATCTTTCGGCTGCTATGTCAACTTTCTCTTCCTCTTTGTCTAGGACAATTGATGTGGTGAGAAACTGGTGGGGTGTTTTGTTCTTTTGAAAAATGAAGGCTCTTAGGTTACTTATAATGTCAGTTTTCTTACCTTCGATGTATGTGAGACTAGGTTTAAGGATCGACGATACAAGGTCTAGTTGTTGAACTGGGTTAGTTGGTCACCAAATGGTCATAAATTTGGATGGTGTTATGGGATGGTTGTTGTGAAGCTCAAGATCCTAGGTTTTGAGTGCTATTTTGGAATGGTAATACATTTTGGAAATCAAAATGTTGAAGAACTAGGGTTGATATTCCACTTCCTTATCCAAAGGATATGTTGCAGGAAAGCTTACTTGTACTATCTATGAGTCCCAAGTAATTGTTGATACCATAGACATTTGAGTGGAGGAATGACCCCAATGGTTTGTTTGATTTTGATTTCAAATAGGTAGGATGGAAATAATGGATGTGGGACTATGTGACCTTTTGTTTTTCCAATTTTTTTGGTTCGAACAATGATCCAATAAACAACTCTCTCTTCAACTTTTCTCCATGTTTGAAGTATGGAAAGTGATAAAACAACACTTGGATTGACTCAGCAAGCATGGACTTATGTGACCTTCATTTCTATAACTCAAGTTGTGAAATCACAACACCCAAGCCATTGTTCCCTAAAAAATTCTTTGATTAATGTAACCTAAAATAAAAGCCATAATGTTCAGAAACCTTTAAGGAAAGATCCTTTCAAGGAGTGAAAACATAAATCTTTTTTCACAAGTATGCACTAAATCAAAGGGTTTGTGGTTCAATCATCTCGTTCAATATTTTTTCGAATACGTTCTTCTTTAAATCAATCACAAAATTTGATGTCAAATTGTTTTGAATGTAATGGGAAAGTTTAACATAAACAAGCAATTACAACCCTAGGGAATAGAAACCATTCTCATAGGTAGGCTTTCCTCATGCTCCGAAGAGACGATTTTACATGCAACTTATGGCGCAGGATTGTATTCAGACATGGCAAGTAACTTCTCAGAAGTAAATTTTGATGCACCACTTTCAGAGAATGTATTTGGATAATAGGGTGGCCTCTAAAAGAATTTGGTTCTTAGTGATAATTGTGAACATGGAAATCTAACACTCACCCATTGGCCACTTAAGGCTCTTTAACCTTTCCCATTCCACTTAAGGTGTGGGATTAGGTGTAGTTTATTGTCAGCACGACTTGAAGCTACTTTCTTATAATTTTGCAACCTTTAATATAGCCCACTAGTAAATGTGCTTTGAGACCTTGCAATGAGTTCTCCAGCACCGGATGTATCTCAAGGAAAGCCCCCACTCTTTAAGGTAAACTTGAAAATAAAGTGCAAATCTCAAAAACAAAATTCACTCACCCAAGATCGCCAAAAGGTGTGAGGGGAGAAAATAAACACTTCATCTTGCCAATCATGGAATGCATAATAAATAATCCATAGCAAATTGATTCCTTTTAAACACCTTGAGCGGTGTTATACCCAAAAAATATGTGAATAAAATAAACAAATTAATCTTTTTATTTGCACCTGATGGAGCTTTCAAAATCCATTAAAATTTTCAAAGCTGGTCCCATGATAATTTTATCAATTTCCACCTTGTACTTAATGGTCATACACTAGGGTTTAGGGGTTTGTCACCCTTACTCAAAATTTCTCAAAATTATTAAACCCTAGCATTATGTTTTCATGTTGACCCGCTATACTCGATCACTATTTGTCTTAGTAAGGACTTATGGCATCATACTCATTGTTTCTACTGGCCCCATCACTTAGGACTGTCGGTCATCAGACATTTGTCAAACTTTGTTATACTTTATAATTGACCCGAAATATTTTTCCTTTCAAAGACTTATGTCTTAAGTTTTTAATATTTGAGGGGTCATTGATCGTACCCTAGCCCATGGCCCCTTCCTTACAATGAATGATCTGCATGTGCTGAAATCCACGTCATTGGATTTTAGGATCAATGATCCTAGCCCTTACACAAACACTGCATAATATTAAAATAATACATCCTAGCCAGGCCGCGCAGTGTGCATGATTGTGCCATGTGTCTTTATTTTCATGTGGGACCCATTTCCCACTATCAATTTGATCTCTAGCAGTAGAGGATTGGTGGCTCTGATGTTCTAATGGGACTTGATTTGGGTCATGACGCACACGTCATGCATAATATTTAATATTTTCACCTAATACCTTTTGCGGCCTACGCGATGATGCCACGTGGACTTTTTTGGTGGTGTAAGGAGGATTGATAGGGCCCGTGAGTGGTATATGTGAGATGAATAGGGGTTTATATCATTGGCTGAGGGATCTTCCATGTGATGTTGTGGAAATTTCAAATGTTTTTGACTCAATCTAAGTTGTTTGATAGGCCAATGCACAAATGCATCGATGACTTGTATTCAAAATATAGAATTAGCCATGTGACGGCTAATTCAAGCTCTACAAATAGAAAGCATTAATGGCATAAGCTCTCTGAAGGATACTGGATTGATCTCCATGTGCATGAAGAGCCATTTTCTGGAAATCATGATGATTCGTATGCCAATTTCCATGTACCTTGGAATTAACGGTGATGAAACAGATGCTAGTGAATTATCACTTGCTCGCTCGTGTTTCAATTCTAGCATTGGTGATCTCTTCATCAACCTTGCTCAATAAATATGGATGTTGGTTGTTCATTTTCCATGACAACAAGTTAAGTTCTATAATTATCTATAGAATGTAATTGTTATTCTTGCAAAAAAAATTTAGTTTGAGTGCAAAATGAGCAGGTCAGCTACTTCTCCTTCATCTATACGAAGCTCTGCAAGAATGAACATTCGACAATATCATGAAGCAATGCAGTTGTATGAGCTGAGTACCTTTCTTAGTGCTCCTACCTTGTAGGAGGAAGAGATGAAGTTCATCCCAAGAGTTACCATGTGTAGCTTTCAACTAAAATGCCAAGTTACAAAGGTCGAGGTGATACTGCATGGCAAGATGAGGAAGCCTGTCGAGCATGGAGGAAGAACAAAGGCCAAGATAAGATATGGTCATGGCTCTTTGGGTAGGATGAATTCTCCCATTAACATCTCTGCTAGTTCTGGTGGTTTTTTATTCTAAGACGGACTCGAATTATGGCTATTTCCTCACAGCTCTAACTAAGATGGCTGATGTAAACGAGGAGGTTCTCGTGGTTTCTTCAATTTTTGCAATGGAATTGTGTGATGGTTCTAGTTTTGGTGCAGGGAAGTGCATTTATGAAGAGAAGGTGGTGGTTTCACCTCCTACTAAGGTGAAAACAAGGAGTGGTTGCTTGTATCATGGTCGTGGTGTTGTTTTAGGGTCTGGGTGATGTGGTGGTTTTTTGTGTTTTCAGTGTTTTCTAATTTGATGGTGCTGCTTCTTTTTAGCGTGGACGTGGATGTGGATCTTTTGGAGTTTTGTTGTTGGAATGGTAACACCTATTGGTTACATGGGTTGTTACAATTTTGATTCCCCAATCTTGCAAATTATTGCATCCAACTGTTGGGGAATTTTGAAATGCAGTCAAAATTTTGTTTTGAAATGAAATTTTGTTGAAATGAAGTTGCTATGAGCCTGAAGCTTGTTGCTCTCTTCTGTTATAAAAGAGATATCAAGGCTCATTGCAAGGGTTCATATTTTGAGTCCAGTGAGGTCTAGGTAGGGAAGAGTAAGCATATAGAATGCATAATTCCTGATGAATTTACCATTAATTGTCTTGGGTAGGGTTCATATATGAAATACTCTTAAATAGTCTTATGTAAATATTGATATCGAAACAAATCTAAAAAAATAAAGTATTTTCTCTCTTGTGCATTGTTATGATAGACTATGAATGGAATTAACAAATGTAATTTCATTTATCTTTCAAATTTTTGTTTGAATTGTATGATTCTCCTACTTGCTTTATCTCAATGAGTCAATTAAATGCTTGAGGAAGAATTGTAAGTTTGTGATAATGGGTTATGGATTTGATAATTAGTGATACTTTAAAATATTGTGAAGTTTTGTGATGTAATGCATTATAGAAATAGTTCCCCAAATGGATGAGTGTTGCATATGACTAATTGTTTCATACTTGACTTCGGCCCAATTTGATGAGGCACTGGTTTATTCATTTAGAGTTCTCGTAGTTCATTAGGAAATGAGAATACCCATCTATGGACTCAAGGTCAGAACGTTACTTAATTCAAATTCTATTCACTCTGAGATGAAAATCTTGTATGGTAATTGTACTCCTAGAAAATATATGGTCATTTGTATAAAGGTCATCCAAAGCTTTGATAAGTCTTGTGTATTTGCAAGTAATAGGAGTGTATTTATGCTGAAGTGTTCTTGAGGAATGAGGATATCAGGTGAACACAAGAAGGAACACCCTCCTAGGTCCCACAAAGCTTGAAGAGTAGGGGTAAGTACTTAAGAATATTTACCTGTTAGTTGGCCACTAGCTTTTGTAATTCTTAAACATAGATATTGGCTACCTTCTTAGATAATTTCAAATCCTATGTGGAAAAAGGAACCAACAAACTGGTGACTCTACTAGGGAGAACTTCTAAGAAATTTAAAAGAAAAAGAGGAATCCCAGGCACCGAAGGTAGTATCATAGAGTCAAGCATTTGTTGAATCTGGACATGTGGTTCAGATGTTAAAAGGTTTTGGACCTGGATGACATTTTGTTGCAGCAAAGTGTTAGAGAATTGGTGAGCGACTCCATTGTTGAAGAAGACCCAGAATGTGATTTACTCTTGAAAGGACTTCATAATGCTTGAAGTTTGTTCCTCTATAAAAGAGGTGGCGACTCTATCTTGAGAACTAGTTGAATTGCGAAGAAGACTTCTAGATATGCATAATTTGCATATAGGAAGAGAGGTTAACTACTGCTACAAAGTTTCTAGGTATTCTCATACATTTTAAATAAAGCATTATTTTGTTTGAGAAGAATGTGTGGGAGACTTCAAGACTTGAGATGATAAATGGTTCCCTATTAGATGAAATTGTATTAAGGCAGGGAAAATTTGTAGTTCTTTCCATAATTCTAGTGTATAATATTAGAATGGGTATGTGGAGTATGTGACTTTTGTCCCTTAAATATTTTCCTCAAGAAGTAACAAGAATGGGTATGTAGGGAAAATAGTCTTTGTCTTTTCCTCCGAGGGAAATTTTTATTGAGAGGTATATGCCACTGGCTTTTGGTGGTATTAAAGATTTTCCTAATCTGATTCCTTAAAATGTTAGGAAACATTTTCCCAAGTTCACTGGGTAGAACTCTGAATCAACCTCTAGGCATTTTCTTATATTCATGGATTTGATGGGAGATTATGAGGTAAATCATGAAGATGTTGTCATGAAACTTTTTGTTCAGTCTCTTAGAGATAATGCTAGAGATTGGTTCTCATATTTACCAACTTGTTCTATAGTTTCATGGAGTCAATTTAAGAATTCTTTGTAGAAAAATTTGGTGAAAGGATAAATCTAGGTATGGTAAGGAAAAGTTTTGTGGAAATCTGTAAAATTGAAGATGAATTGGTCCTTGTTTTTAATCTTCGATTTAAAAGGAAATAAGGGATATTCCAGAAAGAATAAGACCTAATGATGCAGAATGTTTGGTTGTATATTTAGGGGATTTTGACAAAAAAATGGGTTACTTATTAAGGGATAAGGAGCCTACAACATTATGCCAAGCATACCAGACTACTATGGACATTGAGGACAATCTCGAGTTTCAATAATGAAAGAATGTTTAACTACTAATGTTGATTAGGTTGATACATCTTGTATGACTATGGTTGAAGAAGCAGCCCTTGAACAATCATGCCAAGATGAGATTTCTTTTTTTTTCGCAGTTGAACCATTGCCCCTATGTGTTGACCCTAGTGAGCTCCAAGAGAAGGATTCTCCGGTGTTAAGAAGTGTTGATCATGTTTCTCCTACTAAAAGATTAAGTGACATGAGAAGATGTCAGGGTGAGTCACCCCATGACCTATTCCATAGGTTTGTATATTTGTTGTTGGAAATACCAGAGGGTGTTAGGCCTAAAGAATCAATGTGTATTGACATGTTTTGTGAAATATACCAGTCAGGGACAAGCATGTTGCCAAGTGAGTTAAAGCCTGAAATTCTAGATCAAGTGGCTGACTGGATACAATTAGCAGAAAGAATTATGAGTAACCATGCACAACATCAAATACTCTTAAAGAGTGGTGATCCTAATCTTGTTGGGGAGGGACATCAAATAGTACAAAATGATGAAGAAATGAACTAGAATTGAACGGGTGTGATCAGTTCACTAATTTTGTATGGACACATTATCTTTATAATGGTAGGGGTGATATGTCTAAATTAGACTCTTGGGAAGTAGTAAGGGATATAGAGCTAGATGAGGCCTGAATAGTTGCACCATCAAATGATCTAACCAATAGTTTTAATTGTGATCAGTTTGTCATTGAAGATCAAGATGTCAACCATGCACACTATGATAGTCAGTCTAAGGGATCTGAATGCAGCCTCACTTATGATGAGTTCTCATGTTGTGGTGGTTCTAAGGATACAAAGTCTTGTCTCTCTTTCAATGACTATGAATATCCCTACCATGTGAAGGTAATCCATTTTCAAAAGGTTACAAGGATTCTATGAGTAATGAGAAGTCATCCAAAATACACTCTCATCTACAATGGATAGGGGTTCCTTGGACAAAAATGAATATAACAAACAACCCTCTTTATGATGAATTTTCATTTGTGCTTAATAATAAAGATGAATCCCCTATTTGGTACAGGGATAACCCACTTTTTGAATATTCTAATGATGTTTTGGATGTTCAGTCAGAAGATGGTTATGAGAAATCTACTAATAGGTGCATTTATGATAATGCCTATGCAACTTTCACTTTTGGCACTACTATGGAGGTTGGGATCAAGGATCAAGAGGAGGCTAGAGTCCTTGAATGTTTCTCCCAAGAATATAACTATTCCCATGAGATCAATTTGTAAATACCTCAGTTACAAGAAGTGAAGCACTCTGGGTCCAGTAGTGATCAAATATATAAGGATATGGGTGTTGATGATCGGAGTGTAGGTGATGAGTATAGTGGAAAATGTTTGAAGAATGATTTGTAAACAAATAAGGGAAGAGTTCAAATAACAGGTGACTTAGGTGCAAAGCAGTTGAATTGTATCAAATATGATGTTGGCCAACATGAGTGTGTGGTTGTGTCCTTTTCTAATACTTCTCATTTTTGGGGCATTACTATGGATCTATTTCCACTCAGCAGGGATGATATTTATGTGAAGCAGGGTGAATATTTTCTTGCATATGTCCCTCTCTCTTATGTTTCTTCAGATGATTATCTGCTTACTATGATGCACAATGTTTTTGAATGTTTTAAATTTTATATGAATAGTGAGTGTGATCAAGTGGAATATGGGGGTTTCTTTATTCCATTCCAACTGGACAAGCCAGAGATTGATAAGTGAGGAAATTTGGAGGCTATTGGTATACATCAAAGTAATACAAAGAATTGGGACCTGCATAACCTTAATATTCATTTAGTAAAGGTATGTGAAGAAAAGGCCTTTGATAAGGATAGGTTTTGGTTCCAAAGTTTGAAGGGTCTTGAAGCACCAAGCTTACAATTTGATGCAAGTGGGATTGGATAAAATATCTTAACAAGAGATTTTTGTAAAATATTATAAATTTTGTATATAAGTGTTTTCTTTCCTTTCTTTTCCTATTGTGTCTACTTGTCTTGTCTGGACAAGCTCCCAATTTGTTTTTTTGGGTTGGTTTGCTTCTACCTGAGATCTGGTTTCTCACCATACCCACCAAGGGTATGTGTCCCCGAGTCGGAGCCATTGATGGAGCTTTCAAAATCCATTAAAATTTTGAAAGCCAGTCCCATGATAATTTTATCAATTTCCACTTTGTACTTAATGGTCATATGTTAGGGTTTAGGGGTTTGTCACCCTTGCTCAAAATTTCTTAAAATTATTAAACCCTAGCATTATGTTTTCATGTTGACCCACTATACCCGGTCACCAGTTGTCTTAGTAAGGACTTATTGCATCGCACTCATTGTTTCTACCGGCCTCGTTGCTTAGGATTGTCAGTCAATAGACATTTGTCAAACCTTGTTATACTTTATAATTGGCCCGAAATATTTTTCCTTTCAAAGACTTATGTCTTAAGTTTTTAATATTTGAGGGGTCATTGATCATCCCCTAGCCCATGACCCCTTCCTTACAATGAATGATCTACATGTGCTGAAATCCACGTTGTTGGACTTCAGGATCAATGATCCTGACCCTTGTGTGCATGCTGCATAGTATTAAAATAATACATCCTGGCCAGACCATGTGTTGTGCACGATTGCACCACATGTATTTGATTTCATGTGGCGCCCATTTCCCACTATCAATTTGATCTCTAGGAGTAGAGGATCGGCTGCTCTAATGCGCCAGTGGGACTTGATCTAGGTTGTGGCATGCATGCCATGTAGAATATTTAATATTTTCACCTAACACCTTGCATTGCCTACGCAATGATACCACGTGGACTTTGTTGGTAGCGTAAGGAGGATTGATGGGGCCCACGAGTGGTATATGTGAGACTGATAAGGGTTTATATCATTGGATGAGGGATCTGCCATGTGATGGCATGGAATTTTCAAATTTTTTTGACTCAATCTGAGTCATTTGATAGGCCAACACACCAATGCATCGATGACTTGTATTCAAAATACAAAATTAGCCATGTGATGGCTAATTAAAGCTCTGCAAATAGCAAGCATTAATGGTGTAAGCTCTCTAAAGGATATTGACTTGATATCCATGTGTGTGAAGATCCATTTTCTGGCAATCATGATGATTTGTATGCCAATTTCCATGTACCTAGGAATTAACGGTGATGAAACAAATGCTAGTGAATTATCACTCACTCACTCGTGTTTTAATTCTAGCATTGGTGATCTCTTCATCAACCTTGCTCAATAAATATAGATGTTGGTTGTTCATTTTCCACCATAGTAAGTTAAGTTTTAGAATTCTCTATAGAAGGTAATTGTTATTCTTGTAAAGGTTTTTTAGTTTGACTGCAAAATGAGCAAGTCAATTGCTTCTCCTTCATCTATACAAAGGTCTGCAAGAATGAACATCCAACAATCTCATGAACCAATGCAACAATATGAGATGAGTACCTTTCCTAGTGCTCCTACCTTGGAGGAGGAAGAGATGAAGTTCATCCCAAGAGTTACCAGGTGTAGCTCTCAGCTAAAAGGCCAAGTTACAAAGGTCGAGGTGACGATGCATGGAGGAAGAACAAATTCCAAGCTAAGGTATGGTCGTGGCTCTTTGGGTAGGTAGAATTCATCCTTTGATGTCTCTGCTAGTTCTGGCGGTGGTGATTCTGAGACAGACTCAGATTATGGCTATTTCCTCACAGCTCTAACTGAGATGGTTGGCGTAAACAAGGAGGTGCTTGCGGTTTCTCCAATTTCTGTGGTGGCACCATGTGATGGTTCTGGTTCTAGTGTAGGGAAGTGCATTGATGAAGAGAAGGTGGTGGTTTTGCCTCCTACTAAGGTGAAAACAAGGAGTGGTCGTCGTTATCTTGGTTGTGGTGTTGTTTCGGGGTCTAGGTGATGAGGTGGTTTTCAATGTTTTCCAATTTTGCTAGTGATACTTCTTTTTCGCGTGGACGTGGACATGGACGTGGCTCTTTTGGCATTTTTTTGTTGGAATGGTAACACCTACTGATTATGTGGGTTGTTACAATTTTGACTCCCCAATCCTACAAATGATTGCATCCAACTATCTGGGAATTTTGAAATGCAGTCAAAATTTTGTTTTAAAATGAAATGAAGTTGAAATGAAGTTGAAATGAGCCTGAAGCTTGTCGCTCTCTTCTATTATAAAAGAGATCTCAAGGCTCATTGCAAGGGTTCATATTTTGAGTCCAGTAAGGTCTAGGTAGGGCAAAGTAAGCATATATAATACAAAATTCATGATGAATCTGCCATTTATTGTCTTGGGTAGGGTTCATATATGAAATACTCTTAAATAGTCTTATGTAAATACTGATATCGAAACAAATCTAAAAAAGCAAAGTATTTTCTCTCTTGTACGTTGTTATGATATACTATGAATGGAATTAACAAGTGTAATTTCATTTATCTTTCAAAGGTTTGTTTGAAATGTATGATTCTTTTGCTTGCTTCAACTGAATGCGTCAATTAAATGCTTGAGGAAGAATTGTATGTTTGTGATAATGGGTTATGGATTTGATAAGTAGTGATACTTAAAATACAATGAAGTTCTATGATGTAATGCATTATAGAAATAGTTCGCCAAATGGATGAGTGTTGCATATGATTAAATGTTTCATACTTGACTCCTACCCAATTTGATGAGGCACTAATTTATTCATTTAAAGTTCTCATAGTTCATTAGGAAATGAGAATACCCATCTATGGACACATGGTCAAAACGTTACTTAATTCAAATTCTATTCACTCTGAGATGAAAATATCGTATGGTAATTGTACTCCTAGGAAATATATGGTCATTTGTATAGAGGTCGGCCAAACCTTTGATAAGTCCTATGTATTTGCAAGTAATAGGAGTTTATCTGTGCTGAAGTGTTATTGAGGAACGAGGATATCAAGTGAACACAAGAAGGAACACCCTCCTAGGTCCCACAAAGCCTAAAGAGTAGGGGTAAGGACTTATGAATCTTTACCTATTATTTGGCCACTAGCTTTTGTAATTCTTAAACATAGAGATTGGCTACCTTCTTAGAGAATTTCAAATCCTATGTGGAAAAAGGAACCAACAACACCAATAGGAAGTATCCAGGATATCAGTCAAAAATAGCAATTGTGCAATACACAAGAAATAACTTGTTCATTTTAAGCCCCAAACTTGAGTGTTTCTAAGAAAACAGTCCTAGTCTTTAATTGGTCAACAAATGTAAATCGAGCGTGCATCAACAAAATGGAAATCATTTGCGCTCTTTTTATGTACCAAAATTAAAGTTCCTAATGATGAAAACATGAAATGTGTTCATTTTTAGATCCCAAAATTGATGTTTTTTTTGTTCTTTTTATGAGCACCAAAATGAGAGTTCCTAGATTTAAGAAAACATGGAATTGGTTCAATTTTAGCAAAACTAAAATCAAATGAGTTTGTGTTTGTTCTTTTTAGAGCACCAAAATTAGAGTTCCTAAATTAAGAAAGCATGAATTTGGCTCAATTTTAACAACACCAAAATCAAATTTGAGTTTGATTTTTTCTTTGTAAAACACCAAAATGAAGAGTTCCCGATTTAATAAAAAACCATTTATGGATCTAAAAATCTTGGACCAATCGTCTTCCCTACAAACAAATGTGTTAATGTCAATTAAATCTTGCATAAAATCCATTAATACCTATTTACACATCCAAAAATAAGCAAACATTAGTGGAAAAATTCATTACAATAGTGCAGGATCCGTGCACTTGTCTATCAGAGCAACTGCTCAGTTCTTAGAGTAAATGCTCAGAGAAAAAATGCAAAAGTGCCCTATCAGAAGCATGTGCTCAAATCTATGAGAAAATGCTAACACTGTTAAAAGCATATGCGTAGGTTTTGAAACAAATGTGTTGGTCTTGATGCAAATGCACAATTCCCATGTCAAGTGTATGGTTTTTGTTGCAATCGCATGGTTTTCTTAACAATCAGGTGTGCAAGTTTTCTGGGCAGTGTGTGAAAACTCTATCAAGTGCATTTTCAAGGACCTACAACTTCAAAAATAGCTCAAACAAACATTACAGGAGGGGACAAAGGTCCTACTAGGCGTGCTAGAATGTGTGAGGGGAAGAACTTTAGATAAAAAATGAGATCAAACATGCTTGAAACAAGAATCTAAACTAAGATTAAACTTATTAATCTAAGATCTAATCCTACACATACGAAATGAAACTAAGCTATTTGAACATACAGAAATGAATCTACGATTATAGAATTGAATGTACAAAATAACATAGCATTACCATCATGTAGTGGAGTGTATTTTCCTAATGTTGGGTTGTTCTTATCACCGCAAAGCCTCCAAAGTTCGTGTGCAAAATCTTGATGAGTGACTTCTTTGGTTGGTTGATCGAAGAAATGAGGCATGAAGCACTAACAATTCTAGTTGTGAATGTTAGCAGTACTTCATTGTGCAAATGATGTTGATTCTTTGATCCTTATTTTTGAGGAAAGGGGTTTGTTTATATAGAAAATGAGTTTTGAAATGGACGATCAAGATCGTGTTGAAGAATATCCAGATCAACGGTCGGAGTGTGTTAAGAGGATTTAGATATGAGAAGATTGTGCAAAGTTGATTGCACAATTTGGGGTGATTGAGAAATAGATTGGCTAGTCAGGGATTAGATTGATCAGTCAAGATTTTAGATTGATCAATCAGGATTTAGATGACTTAGTTAGGAAATTGATTGATTAGTTAGGAAATTGATTGATTAGTTAAGAACTTAGATTGCTTAGTTAGCAATTTAGATTGATTAGTTAACAACTTAGATTGCTTAGTTAGCAATCATAATTTTTCCAATCAGCAAGTGGGTGAGGAATATGAATTAATTGATTTAATTAATTAATTTTTGGAGTTGAACGTGCAAATCAAGTTTGACTTTTCCAAACAAAGTTGCATTAGTTTGATTTGGTTTTTTGATAATTGATTTAAATAGTTTGATTTAATTATTCAAATTTTGGATAGAAATTTTCGTAATTAAATTATTATGTTTTAATAATTCAATTAACTTAGGGGAATAAGGTGATTTAGTGACATAATTAAATAATTGACATTATTTAATCAATTAGGACAAAATAAAGTGAGCTTAGGACTTCATTAAATAAATTTGATTTATTTAATTGGTCGAAATGATGAAACATGAATTAATCAAATAATGTTGTTTTATTTAATCAATAGTAGAATTAGGGTTTTTAGGACTTTATTGAATAAATGAAATTTATCTAAAATGATGAAAAAGTGAAATAATTAAATAATATTGTATTATTCAATTAATAGAGGAATTAGGATTTCAAATGTTGTTTGATGTGGTTTTTCAGGACGTGTGATGATTTGGGACATGACAGGATGATTCTAAGATGATCTAAGACATAACATGATGATTTTGAGTTGTTTCAGAATGATTCTGAGTTGTTTCGGGATGATTTCAAAATGTTGTAGGATGATTTTGAGATATTTTGAGACATTACGAGATGATTTTGAGGTGTTATAGGATGTTCTGAGATGTTATAGGATGGTTCTGATTTGTTACAAGATGATTCTGAGACATTATGGGATGGTTTTGATATGTTTCAAGTTATTCTGGGACAATTCTGGGTTATTTTGAGATGTTTCAAGTATTCCAAAATGATTTGAAGATGTTACTTGATGTTTTGAGATGATTCCAAGTCATATTGAGATGTTACGAGATATTTTGAGATAATTTTGAGTCATTATGAGATGTTGCGAGATGATATTCAATTTTGTTCGATGTTGTTTGATGTTGTTCAAGGTGTGTGATAGGTGTTAAGTCAATTTTGCATGACTACATGATATTTAAAAACCATCATATTAGTATAGATGGATAATTTGGGAATTCAGTCAATGCGAAAATAATATGAATGGAAGGAATTTTGGTTTCAAAGAATCAATCTCTAAATTATGTATTTGTAACTCCTGCTCACATAAAAGAAAGTTAGGAAATAAAGCAGCCCAAATATTAACGTATGATTCGATTTCTATGTCTCACATTAAAGATGTCAAACTAATTGTAAGACAAGTTATTTAGTATGGATAATAAGAAATAAATAATATTTATAGAGAAAATGTAGACAGTTTTCCTAGGCCCATTTCACATTTTTTCTAGCTTAAAGCACTTTATAAATGTAAAATTCCTTCCCTATCTCAATCCAACTATTTCTAATTGTCAATTACAAATTTTCCATACATAAAAATATTTATAGAGAGGATATTTTAGTTCCTAAATGTCAATCACAAATTTTCCATACATAAAAATATTTATAGAGAGGATATTTTAGTTGGAGTAAATGAGAGACTAAAGGAAGGGATGTTGATACCTTTTGTAACCTCAACTTGTATAAATTTCAGTTTGAAATAATTATATTCCTTGGAAGCTTCTAATTAGAATAGCAAGTAGAAAATTGAATGGTTGATTTTAAAGTTGAGAATTCAAGATTGGGTTCAAAAGACTCTTTACAAAAGGATAATATGACATTATCCAACTTATTGGCATCTTAGAGATTTTTTAAGGAGGTTGTAAATATTCTAATATTTTTTAGATTATTCAATATGTGTTTAGAAGGAAATAAAATTTAGATTAGTTATTGAATTTAATTTTTCAAAATCTATTTTTTATGAAGGTTTATTTTAGATATGATACATTTTTGATGAGTTGTAAAAGATTATAAATGATGAAAATAAAAATATAATGATTGTTATTTTTATCATTAAAGCTTATATTTTTATGAAGGTTTTGAGTAAAAGATTATTACTATATTTTATTGTATTTGAACATGATTTGTAGATCTTATTACACTTTTATTGAACCATAATATCTATCTAAATTTTAACATAATCAAATGATAAAATTTTCTATGAGCTTCAAAAACACATGGTAATTATAGATTCAAACAATGCTATTAAAATACTTACAAAAGTTATGACTATTAATCTTAACTCAATTATTATATAATATTGATTTTCTCCTAACAATAAATAATGCAATAAAAGGAAGGTCCTACAATGGGAAAGAAAAAGTTATATAGGATCTTGCATGCTACTAGTGTAGTGCTACACATATTATCCCACTTGTTCCTATTTTTATTCTTATATTGAAAGATGTGTTTAGGATCTATTTAATTATATCATATTAAATATAGTATTTTATATAGTATATGATGATGTCATAATTGAAATTTTAATATTAAATTATGGATTATTAAATATATTTATTAATGTTACTAGATGTTCTACCATTGTTACATATTGGTAAAATGTGTGTAATGATCAATTGAAGTGTGTAAGCATAGTTAAAATTCTAAATTGTGGTTAATTTGAGATGGTATACATGTTTTGTTTAATATTGTAAAATTTTATTGTTCAATATAGAGTAATATGACATTTGATGTTGAAAATTAAATGAAACCAATATTTGAATTGGTCACAATCTTGGATCCCTACCATGATACTCCAATAACATGTACATTTCTTACATAATTTTTATTGTTTTCTTATGTATATTTTGGTTGCTTTCAAATAAAATTGATTAAATAATTAGTGAAATATTAACATGAATTTGAAATGATTAAAAAAAAATTCAAACTAATGATATGTTTTTGGATTATTTAAATATATATATATATATATAATCTTTTTGTCCTTTGATTTTAGCTTGCTATAAACTATTATCATATTTTTCTCTTAAGAAAACTAGGTGTTCTACATCTACTCATTAGCTAATATGTATCTTGTATTAGTTTTATATAGTGAGTAAATTTACAAGTGTTCCTAAACAATACAGTTTTTTTATTAAGATAAGGAAAAGCAATTTTGAGGAAATGTTATATTTTAAGTGGAAAAGTAATTATATTGCATATGATAAAGTGAGTTAGAAATATGTAAAATAAAAATGAAAAATATATATTTGAAATTAACTATTAGCTTTAAAGTGAAAAGGTTGTAAAGTGAAAATAAAAAAAGATAAATAGATATTTTATTTTTATGATCTGGATTGTATTGTAAAATTTTATTTTTTTTATTTCATTATGTAAAAGAATTTGGAGAGGCAATAAATGAAGAACATGTTTTAATTAAATCTCATCTTATATTGGATTGATTAGAAAATATTTGATTGTGATGTAGATTTGATTGGGTTTTTTTTGGGTGAAGAATCCAAACTCATTTGTTTATCATGAGATTGCATTAGTATTTCTCATTCTTTTGTTGTAATTTATAAAAGTACAAATTTTATTAAGTTATTGATTTTCAAACTTGAGAAAAAATAATTAGGTATCCAAACTCTTGTAGAATATTCTAAAAAATTCACATGGTTGCATATTTTTGGTATTTGGTAAGATTATGATTAAAAGGGTATACTTTGAATTTCAACTAAGTGTTTTTCTATTTTTAATGAAAAATATAAAATACTCTCTAAACCCTTGAAATATACTTGTAATTTTTATGTGTTGATAAAAAATGTGTTCTCCTTATCATTTAGAATAAGAGAGTACAAATAGATTTCTAAAATTATGAAAAAAAATAATTTCCTACCTAAACCCTAACAAACTTTCTCAAAAAAATTATTTGTGCCAAAGTATGTTGGGTGAGTTTGGGATAAATGAACTTTTTTATATTTTTGAGATTTTTTGTATTCCAAAAATTTTAGTGAAAAGACTAAAGATGCAACAATGGTGGACCTTGGATATAGAAGAAATTGGAAAGTCTTAAATTTTATTTTATTTTTAAAACTTAAAAATTTTGAATTAAAATTATTTTTTATAGTTAATGTATTTTTTCCTTTAGATGCATGTCATATGTTAAAATGTAATTTTTTTCCTTCTAATAGACAACTTGCATAAATTTGTGGCATTAGAGTGTATGATAGGAATGATTATGTGGTTAGAGCTAGGATTGGATAGATTACATTTTCAATGTAGCATACTAAAAGGGTATATAAAAGGATGTGTTGCATTAGAAATTACATAATCTATCAAAAAGATGTCTAGAAGGATTGGTTACAATTAGGAATTATGCAATATACCAAAAGGACATACAAAAAGAAGGATTGCACTGGTAAGCATCACCAAGAGGGACACTTACTTTTAAGACCATGGGCATAATTATTCCTAGATTGCTTTTGGAGAATTGAGGAGATACCACTCCTTGTCCTAAAATTGCCTCATCTTTCTTATTGATTGGATTTGTATAGTTGATCATGTGTATGATAAAACATTTATTGAAGTATTTTTTGTATGTGGCAAATATTGTACATATTCTATTTTTGTGTATCATAACCATGTATGTCATATCTTAGTTCAGAGGGGTGGACCTTAGGTTCCCACATAGTTGGGTGGTATTGATCACCATTAGATTTTATTATTGGAGCCATGGTAGATTATCATAGAGTTTCTACAAGGATCTTGTAGCTCTTGGTAAATTATTTTAATATTATCTTTTCATATTTGGGAAATTTTTCATACTATAGTAACTTATAATATATGGTTATTGATGAATATTTTTAAAACACGAAAAAGTGGTAATTGCACATGAACCTCATCTTTGTATTAAAATATGATTCATCCATATTTTGGATGTGTTCTCTCTTATGTAATCATATAAATATTATGATTTATGTTGAAATTAAATATCAAACTAAAATTAAATATTATGATTGTAAATAGTTAAAAAATTGATCTTGTGATGAAAATGATGTAGTAGGCATGTTATACCTCATGTTAGATGTGTATGTATATGTAGAATTAAATGATACTATAGTGTGGTTTGCATCTCTTGAGTTTGGAGATTCTATGTGATTGTATGTTCTATTATCACATCTTTAGTGGACAAATGCTTACATATGAATAGTAGTCTATTTGGAGAAAATGAATATTGACATATTGTGAGCTTATTGTAAGGAATTTTGTAGCTTAAACTCATGTGAAATATATTGATTTGACCATTTTATAATATCTTATCAAAAATTGAAGTCATTCCTACTTTTTTTGTAGATTGCAACTTGGCTTGATATAACCTATCCCTTCACTTGTCTTCAATTTTGCATCTTTATTTCATGTATTTTAAGTTGTGAATCTTGTATCTTTTATTTTGATTATATTGGAAAAGAAGGTTTTGAAGGGACCCAAAACCCTTTACAACAAAAAAGAGGGAAAGTTGATCAAAGAGAAAGACATTGAAGCATCAATAGTAGCCAAAAGTAAACCAACAGCCAAAAAACAACAATCCAATAGCAAAGAAACGAAAACAACAAAATACACTATTTCATATTCTTCAAGGTGTTAGCCACCTTGATCTCCTGGTTGTGATGTAGATTGACCATGTCCATTAGTTCTTGTTTTTCCTCCTCAAAGTTCTTCCTAAGGTTTCCCCTAGTTTTGGTACACGGGCCTTTTTCGTCATCTTTGTCGACCTTCACCCCCTTACCCTTTGAAGACCAGTCCTTCTCCATCATTCCGTAAAGTATAACTGATCCTCCCTGAGTTGACTAATCTTACAAAATAAGACCTCGAGCCCGACTCCACACTATTCTTGACCGAACTATGACTAACCTGTAATAATTTCTTGATGTTTGCATTTCTTTCATTAATATTTTCCTACATTTTAGAAAGGCGATTCTCACATAGGGTCTTGAAGTTCGTAAAGGAGCACTCTAAATCAACCAGTCTCTCAATTAGAATATCCAAAGAAGAACCCTTTGGTTGGTTTTTCACATTCTCTTTTAGACCCCTGTTCTTAATAATTACCTTATTAAATTCTTGTAGCACCCACTTGGAAAGCTTAAAAGTGCATGTGGCCCTCAAATGAGTCATATCCATAAGCTCAAACATGAAAGTATTGTCATCATTTAGGTATGAGAAATCCTTAGAGAGAGGATTAACCTTTAGTGGCTTTGGCTTTCCAATATTTGAATCCACCCCCTCATCCTCATGCAACGACCTCTCACCTGAGGGCTCCATGCTAGGCGACTACCAAATAGGGGAATCATTGATTTCAACATCATTTCCTCGACACCCTTCTCCTTACTCGGAGCCTTGTCACCCTTCATACCACCTTTCACAACATATTTTTTTAGCTTTGCAATTTGTTTGGATGCCCTTCACGACATTTCCTTGACTTCCTTAACCCTTGCATCAACAAGCATGACCTTCTCCTTATGTCCATTCGCACTAGAATCCTGTCCATGAAGCTTAATATCCTCCTTGGAATGGGAGCCACCAAAGACGATATCAGTGTCATTGCCAACAAAAGGGGATCCATAGGAATCCGACTCCTACAAAATGAACTTCTTGGCAGCACTCTTCTTCTTAAGATTCCCCTTCTTTATTTTTTAGAGGGGGCTACCACATGGGATGATGAACCACCCTCCTCCCCCTCAATCCATTCAACTTCACCATCAGCACTAGTCTTTGAACCAATCAAGAGCGAGTCCTTTGTTATAGCCTTCTCCTTTCCTTTAACTGACTTGGCAGGAGTATGATCTCTCACATGCTCCATTATGAGCAGTATGAGGCCCTCATGAAGAACATGAGCCCTTCTATTCTTCAAATGACTATAGAATGACACTTCTAATGATGACAAAAGAAAGAAGGAAATGAAACATGTAACCCATGTCTAAAATGATTCAGTGGGGTGAAATGGTGCCCTAAAATAGCAATATACCAACCATCTAGGGTAACATACCACATAATGACCTCTGCTACATCAACCCAAAAATGCTTCAGAAAAGTCTTTTCATAACCCCATGAGGGCATCTTTATCGGCTTCTTTTGTTCATTATCTTTGAAGAACTACTCCATGGCGTCATCATTATTGTTTCTTTCCTTGAAAATTCTTTGCCCATCCATCGACAGCCTAATAATGGAGATAATAAATTTCTCATTGATCACAAACTCCATCCCTTTAACCTGTAACCTTCTATCATGCCAATAGTGGACAAAATCTACAAAGGCATTGGGATCATGGCCATGGAGCCTTTCTAGATAGGGCTTGAAATGCCCACGTTCTAAAATTATCCTGATCTTGCACTTATTCTTTCATCTTTCACAGGAAAAAGGTTCAATCCTTTTTTGATCACCCCCCATATCCACTGTCACCATTAATTGAAACCTGAGAAGAGAAACCATTGCCAAATAAAAAATAGGTGAAACCCACCAACAAAGCGTGTGATGATAACACATGCAATAATAGCATGAACATCCCAATTATGAGCTCAACCATAACCATCATTGTTACTTCCCACCCTAGATTCCAAAATTATTTTTTCACTTTATGGTAATTATTATGATGAATCGTGATATTATGAAATTCCTTTATATTGTGATGAAATTATGCAATGATATGTCTACGTTTTCATGGGATAATGACATTATGTGATGAATTGGATGAAATGTTATTAAAGAAATCTCTTTTCTTTTAAAGAAAATTTTGTTGATAATGCAATGTTCAGTATGTTATAGTAATTCTCCAGTCTAACTACCATTGTTTTCTTGAGTGATCATTCAGGACAAACTAAGCACCTCCAAGAGAAAGAGGGCGAGTATCACCTGGGAGGAGGGAGATGTTGAGGATTCTCTAATTATTGCATTTGAGCAAGCAATGGTCATGTAATGATTAGTAAACCCAAAAGAGTCTAGGGATGTCTTTAGAGTGCTTTGAGCTAAGGCAGCCTAAGGTAGTTGGGTCGTGTTCATCCTTTTCATTTGGTGTGGATATTTTGAGGTTTAATAACTTTCTTGTTATATATATATGAATATGTATATTCAAATACGTATTATGCATCATAATATCACACTATTATTGATGGCTTCCAATATTAAAAAGGCAAATGGATGTTGATCATCTTGATCATCATTGGGTTAACTATATGGAGGTGATTATGCCAATATCTCGACGTAATGATCAATGTCGTCAACCATGCATATGCCATTATTATTTTTTGAATATTAATATTCTTATATATTTTATGATATTTTGAGATGGCTAAGCTAGCTGATGGCTAATGTTTTTTCTCGACCTTTTATTTATAATCGAGCACGTGATATGTTGGGGTTAACTCAATAAGGAGGATCTTGTTGGCCGCGGTTAAACATCACACACTAAGCGCTAACAACACTTAGGTGGCAGTCATGTGGGCCCCTCTTAATTCCCACCTTTTTCATTATCATAACATCCTTATGTTCTACCATTTTCGCATTCACCATTCTATTTAGTTTGCCTTTTGTTTAAAATAATTTTATTTACGGATGAGCATATTTTAAGGATTTTATTTATGGTTACCACTCTTAATGAACTATTTTGATCGCCACGAGCATATTTTTTTAAGGAAAAATAAATTATCAAGAACAACATTTGATTGTGAGTATATTAATGAATTGCAACTTTAAATTTTCTTTATTGTTTTAATATTTTATTATTATTTTAAAATTTTAGAAAATATTTGTTCTTTAAGAAGTGTCTTTTATATTTATTTTTATTCAAAAAAAATCCTTTTTTAAAGTTTTATGAAATAGAAATTAAAAATGTAAAATGTGGAAGATATATATATATATATATTATTGAATTATTTTTAATATTATTTTATATATAATATTTTTTATTATTATTTTAAAATTTAAAAAAATATTTGTTATTTAATAAATGATCTTTATATTTATGTATTTTTTTAATTCGAAATAATTTATTTAATCAAAATTTAAATTTTGTGTTTCTTTTTTAAAATAATTTTTTTGAAATAGAAAATAAAATATTGTTTGTTTTTTAATTAATTATTGATTAGTTCTAACTATTTTAAAACGTTATTTAATTTAATTATATTTTTTATTTTCTAAATATTATAAACAGTGATAGATATAACTTTTTACTCATTATTTTTCAATAAATATGATACTCAATTCTTATAGAAAGACAACTTAATTATATACTTTTAAAATACTATTTTGAAGTGATATTATACAATCTTTTAGGAACAATAAAAAATATTCTAACAATTCTTTATATTTATTTAGGTTAATTAAATAAATATTTTAATTAAGTATAAATTAATTTAGATAATAGATTTGGGATTGTTAGCTAAAATAAATATTAGACTCTACAATTAATTTTTGTTTGGATAACTTGAATGGAAAATTGATTTTTGTGTATGTGGTCCTAAACTTGTGTGCAAACCTAATTTAAGATTCATGTATCTAATCTAGAGGAATATGCACTAGATTAGAATTTATTTTTTCTCAACATTTACTATGTAAATGTGCATAAGAACTATTGGTGTTTATAAAACCTTTGAGTGTTTTTAATTATAAGGGTTAATTTCTCCTCATTCAAATCCCCAATAGACCATATTTCATTTATAAGTGAAAGGATAAAGGACAATAGGAAAAATATTCATTATTCCTCAAATGGTGTGCTTTAATGTAAATGTTGCTAGATTATTTTCATCCTCCAAAATGTGAGACATGATATGTGCTCAATAAATATGCCCAACAATATCTTAATGATCTCCAACATGATTTTTGAGTGAGTGAATGAGAGTTCTTAATATAAACAACTAAATCCAAGAATAAGCATAAAGTTGTCCTAAGATAGCTCACAATAAGTAGTGTAAAGGTTGATAAAAACCTAAAACTTTTTTTTCTAGAGATTATATTTGTAACCACATAAGTGACCTAGGTTGATTTTATATTTGTTTATTTAATCCACAGTGATGAACAATAATTTTAAGGATTGTCATGAAATTTTGGGATCAATTATGGAAGAGAATGAGATATTAGATATTGTGAACTAATTTTGCAAATAAATATCCTAATTATAAGCTAATAATTACATTTACAACACTCTAATCAAAATAGATCTAAAACATAAAGTAAAAAGATGTGATTATGAAATTATCAACATGTTACAATATAATATTAAGACAAAAATATTACGTACTAAATAATAAATTTAGAGGTTAGATATTCACCATTATAAAAAATATAGAGAGAGAAAAATATTCTTTATAGAAAAATATTTTTTTAAATATCATAAAAATTCTTAAATATCATCATAATGATTAATGAATTTTGAATATAAATTATTGTTTGACTTATCTAAAAGACCATCATTATGACTCACAATGCAATCTAAATAATCCACTCATAAAAACTTATATAATTTTTAACTTTAATGAACTATTGTATTGAACTTTTGAAAATAAATTGTATTAGTTAAATCAAAGTGCACTACCAATTTTTTTTTATTATTATAAGAATTATTCTTTAAAGTACTATATAAATTCTTAGACTAAATTTTCATTAATAATATCATTTGCCTCACATTTTGACAATCATTATGAATCATCATCTAATCTAAATAGATCCCTCATGAAAACTGATATAATTTAACTTTAATGTATTATTTTATTACACTTTTCAGAATTTTTATATTAAGTAAATGTAAGTGAGACATAAAATTATGTTTTTTTAATGTAACTTTCTCTATAAAGAATGAACATAGGAGAATATATAGTGTAAGCTATATTATATCATATGTGTCTTAAAAAATAATGTCTTCATTTTATTTTTGAAAGTATGTTCAATGTTTTTAAGGAATAGGTACACACTTTTGACATTTGTATTTCAATATATGGAAGTATTTATTTGTGTATTGTATTTTTTAAATTTTTATTTATCATAAAAATTGAAAAGGATATTTTGAAGCACATATTTAGCTATGAAAATGTGTCTTAAATTGTATGAACTTTGTAGATACATGTAACTTGTCTAGAGTTATATTTTTCAATGATATATTTTTTTTCGGCAAGAAAAAGGGTTTGTGTTATATTTGGTTTGGTTATGTAAGTTTGCATTATAAATTATATTAATAAAGAACAAATGTTTTAAGTTTTAGTTTAGTAATTCTTTTCTACAATTAATTTGAACTAATTAGTTATACAATGAATTTAAGATATATCTTGGATTTTCAAGCTTTTGTAATATATTGCAATCTCTTGATAGATTTATTATGGTAGTTATAATAACTTGAAAAATTTATTTGCAATTCTATTAATTATATTGTTGACAATTTTATACATACAGTCTTAATGTAATATATATATATATATATATATATATATATATATATATATATATATATATATATATATATAATTTAATTATAATTATACTTAATAACATTCTTAATTTACTTGAACTAGGTCAATTTTGTGGTTGCAAATCTAATCTCTAAAATTTTAAATAATTAAAATTAAAATTTTACCTTTGTCAACCTTTACACTACTTATTTTGAGCTAATCTAAGACAACTTTATGTTTATTTATGCATTTAGTTTTTTCATTAAGATCTCTCATTAACTCATTCAAAAATGATAGAGATAATTAATATATCTTAGGAAATTCCTATCAATTGAGCATAGATGATTTCTTATATTTTGGAGAATGAAAAAGATCTAGCAACATTTACATATATTATTTTAGAAATAATGAATATTTTTTCATATTTTTCTTGATTTTTTCACTTAGAGACGAAAGCTAGTTTATTGGGGGTTGGAATGAGGAGAAATTAATCCTTATGATTCAAAATTTCAAAGGTTTTTTTATAAATACCAATTGTCCTTATGCACATTTAGATAGCAAAATTTGAGAGAAAATAAATTCCAATCTACTCCATATTCTTCTACATTAGATATGTGAATCTTAAATTAGGTTTGCACACAAGTTTAGGACCACATACACAAAAATCATTTTTTCATTCAAGCTATCTAACAGTAATTGATTGTAGAATCTAATATCTTTGTTTGTACCGTATTTAATTAATTTTTATATTTATATATGATTTAATATTTATTTTAGCTAACAATCCAATTTCTATTATCTAAATTAATTAATACTTAATTAAAATATTTATTTAATTAAGTTAAATAAATATAAAGAATTATTAGTATATTTTTTCGTTGTTCCTAGAAGATTATATAATATCACTTCAAAATAATATTTGAAAAGTATATAATTAAGTTGTCTTTCCATGAGAATTTAGTATCATATTTATTAATTGCAAAAGATTTTTGGATTCGATTGTGTGTTAGTTTTTTGCATCAACATTTTTTATCACACTCTATGATCCATCATTTTTTGTGAAAAAGAGAGTACCAAGAGAAAATGATGGATGATGGAGTGTGATTGAAACGTTATGCAAAAAACTAACACACAATCGAATCCACAAATCTTTTGCAATTAACAATATGGATTGTGAAAATTTATTATCTCTGATCATATTTATTGAAAAATAGTGAGTAAAAAAATATTATTAAAAAACTTATATATATCACTATTTATAATATTTAAAAAATAAAAAATATAATTAAATTAAATAACATTTAAAAATAGTTAAAAGGAATCGATAATTGATTAAAAAATCCACAATATTTTATTTTCTATTTCATAAAACTTATTTTAAAAAAGAAACACAAAATTTAAATTTTGATTAATGTAAATTATTTAGAATTAAAAAATACATAAATAAATATAAAGATCATTTCTTAGATAACAAATATTTTTTAAAATTTTAAAATAATATTATATATAAAATTTTATATATATATTCCACGTTTTACGTTTTTATTTTCTATTTTGTAAAACTTATTAAAAAAAATATATTTTTTTGAATTTAAAATTAATATTAAAAAACACTTCTTAAATAACAAATATTTTTTAAAATTTAAAAATTATAAAAAATATTAAAATAATTATATATAAAATAATATTAAAAGATAAAATTACAATTCATTAATTATATAAATTAACATTATTTTTTTGACAATATGACATTTCTTTGAATATGTTCGGAATCAAATGTTGTTCTTGATAATTCATTTTTCCTTTAAAAAATATGTTCTATCGTTATGAAAATAATTCATTAAGGATGAAAACCATAAATAAAATCCTTAAAATATGCTCATCCTAAATAAAACTTTTTTAAACAGTAGGCGTGAAGGAACCATAACATAACGGCAATGGAAAAATGGAAAAACATAAACGTTACGTAATGAAAAGAGTATGAGTTAAGAGGGGCCCACATGACTGCCAACTAAGCACTGTCAGCGCTTAGTGTGTGACGGTTAGGCCGGGCCGATCTTGTTGGGTTAAAGATATGTTTGTATAGCTAAAGTCTTAATGTAGATACCGAAAATTGGTCTAGGCCTGTGAACACCATATTCGACATAATTTTCTATAGTCCATGGTCATGATTAAATAATGTCAATTATTTAATTACTCTTTCTAACACATATTTCCTCTATTAATTAAATATCCCTTTTTAATTAATTCATTAAGTCATTATTAATCTTTATTCAACTTGATTAATTAAATAAATCATATTTATTTAATTATGTCGCTAACTTATTAAATCCTCTATCAATTAAATAATTTATTATTTAATTACCCCCTTTATCATACTTTTAAACCATAATTAAATATCTTTATTTAATTATTCATTTAACCCCCTTTTCAACTATAATTAAATATTTATTATTAAATATTATTCAATTCCACCCTTTTCGAAAGTCAAATTAAATAAATTATATTTATTTAATCAAAGTCTCCTATTTTCGAATGTTGAATTAAATTAACATTTAATTCACATTTAATTCATTTATGTCACATTCTTCTGCCAATTAGTTATCTAATTGTCTACTCACCTTCTAACTTGAGATCTATTTTTAGTTCTTCAGTTATCTCTAAATTCAACTACTAATCATCTATGTAGGAAGACTCTCTATCACAACTAGTCACTTAACTAGTTCTAACTCATATGCATGTATGCGTTTATTAATTAAATATCTTTATTTAATTAATTAACTCAAGTTCGCATTCGAATGCATTATTCTTCAACTTCTAACTTTGTCTTTTGCATACAAAGTCTATTTCTTTTATTTTTGAAGGTGAAGATTGGAACTCGTGTTCTAACTCATGTTCTAAAATTAGTCTTTATCTTGCAGTTGAACTCACGTTCTATCTGTCACATAACTCATCGCATGGCATTCATCAATCTCGTCCGTCGATCTCTCTTTCAATCTGAGTCAATCGTTTGAAAACACACAATCTATAAAATGGCCTGTCATTATCATTATTCCTCCTCCCGAAATCATTATACACTTTTGAGAAGAAAAAATCTTTGATATTTTTCTGAGACACTCGACAAAGTTATGCTTGCATTCAAACACACAAATATCTGAGGGCAAGAATAACAATACAACAAGATGGAGAAGGGCAATTGAGATAAATCGAGGAAGTATTTGCATATTCGGTGAGATCGTTCTAGTTTTTATTAGTTTAGATTAATCATGCTTACTTATCATTCTTTGTTGTTTTATTTAGATTAGAATTGATGTTTAATCTTGTGTAGCTTTAGCATCTTCCACAATTCCAAAAAATCTAAGTTACATTTGGTGAACCTGACATGAATCCACTTCAAAATCCGCACATCTTTCTATTTTTTCGTTTTTCGCAGGTTTTCCATCCAGTGAACCGCATCTGTCAAAAAACAACGATGCAACTGTCATTACGAACCACATCTGTCACGCCATAAACTGCATCCACTTATCAACAAATTGTTGAACTGCATCAGACACTCCATTAACCGCATCTGTGGCTCCAAAAGCCGCATCTAGCTGGTAAAAGTTTTTCATTTTTTTCATCATTTTTCGTGCATCTATATTTTCAGTTTTCGCTTTTTGCGTGATTTGGATTTTTGCTAATGTTTGTTACAGTTGTGTCAAGGTGGAATAACAAGTGTTTGCAGGACGAAGCATAGAAGACAATACAAAACCCAAAGACAAATAATGAACTACTAACAAATTTGCATGTAGGACCTAATGCTTTTATCTTTTTAAGCATGCTTTTGTTTTAGTAGATAGATAATCATTTTGTGAGTTAAAATGAACTTCTGTTTGGTAGTGTAAATAATCTCATTTGGGCTTAATAATTTACCAGTGTTTTTCGTGTCTACATTGTTAGTTTAGAACCCCATGATTCAGTACACCGAAGTATCCTCTCCCCTTGCGCAGTCATGCAATCCTGGGTGTAAGAGAAACGGTTGCTGACTCTAGAACTTGGGCCTGTCTTGGTGGGAAAAAGTACTCACCCCAAGATGACTCAGACCGGTAGCACGCTAAAGCCAAGCGACTTCTAGCCGGTATATAAAAGTGGATTCTTGGGGAAATCCCAAGAATCACGTGCACTATTCTGACGAGATGGATAGAAATGGACTCTCGTCGATGTTGGATAGTGTCCCACAAATGGAATGCCCTTATTAAACACCTTGTTGTAGAGTTACCAAAATCCTACCTACTTGTTGGCGCAGCAGGGTCGACCCTATGAAGCCATCTTACATTCTTATGGTTTATGTATGGAAATGAAATGTATGCCATGGGAGTTTCATGGATATAGTAGCTTGGCTGCCCCGTATAAGTGAGTGTCATGGAGGGGAGCCAGTGGGGTCAAGCTACTAGTCATTCACCATAAATATGCATAGCTAGAGAAATCCAAGTAAGAACTCAACAAGTATTGTCCTAAAAGCCTAGGTTGTACATGTTTTCGAGCCTTAATAGTCCTTACATCACAAAAATGGAAGATACATTGATTGTTGTGTTTGCTCTTTACTGTATTCACCAAAATATTGATCAAACAAACAAAGTCAGTCAAACAACTTTCGGGAAAAATTTCATTCTTTTTAGAAAATAGAGTCGCATTTGTCAGTTTAATCACAGCATGTGTCATAGTGAGTCACATTTGATAGGGGAAACATTGCATCTGGCTATCAAAATAGTCATTTTACAGTCTGCATAAAACGAGTCGCAACTGTTACATTATGAGTCGCATGTGTGCATGAAAACCGCATCTGTCAGTTCAAAAACTGCATGTGTCATGTTAAGTCGCATTTGTCAGTTGAAAAATCGCATCTGTGAGAGGATAAACCACAACTATTAGGTGAACCGCAATTGCCTGTCAAAAAAAAAATTCAAAAAAAATCCTCGAGCTCGGTCTGAAACATCTTTGTCACTATTTGCTTTAAGTTTTTAGGATCAACCTTGGATTAGAAACTGGTTAAATTTGCTCGAAAACCTTGCATCATTAGGAGTCATATACGTCTTAGCTACCATCATTAGGGGTCATATACGTCTTGGTCATAGTAAACTTTTTGGTCATAATCATCCTTATTTGCATGCATATAGGTACTCCCTAGGAAATTGCATATCACAGTTAGATAACTTTCCTTGTCTTTGGAAAATTCACATTGTCATATTGTCCTGGTCATACGTTTAGGTCCCATCATCAGGAACAAACTTTTGCATGCATTTATTCCATTAGGTGGTAGGTTATACCCGTCCTAGACTCATTTGTCGTCATTAGTCCACTTAGAATTTTTGCATATTGTCCGTCCAGTCATACGTCATTTTAGATCTTTAGCAACGTCCTTATTGTCAAAAAAATCCAAAAACATAGACATAGGTCATATCAGTTTTAGACATAGTCTGCATTACCCATTTTGAGCAACTTTTTCATGGTCGAAACAAGGTCCAAAAAGAAACACAAAGCAATGATAGACCCAAATGAATTCATCAATCTGTTCGGAAACCAACCATCGAGCAGTAAACAACCACACAAGTCTTTGCTAGAAAAGCATGTCACAAGAGACACACATGGTCATATTTTCATAGAAGACATAGACGCAGCAGTACAAGATCATGAATTTGCATCCTTTATGGATGACTATTTGGCAAATGATCCCCAATGCTATCTAGCAAAACTACTAGCAAAAGGTGCCAAACTACCTATAGGATTTGATATACGTACCTTGTAGACATTTTCAACTCAACCATCACAAACTACGACATCTACTGTGTCTATTCCCCAAATAACTGCAGCTATACCAATAGGTATACCAACACAAACATCGTCAATTGTAAACCCAACTCCTTTTAACATAACACAAGGTTTACAGTTCACTGCGGGAGCAACTTCCTCCAACCCCTTTGGAACCAACACGAATGGTAAGAGAACCAAGGTTGGCAGAAATATACCTATACCAAGTCAGATAATTTAGACAAGAAGCATTCCTATTCCAAACCAGACAATTCAGATAGGAAGCATTCCTATACCGAATCAAACAATTCAGACAAGGAATATCCCTATCCCAAATTAGAATATTTTGACAGGATATATCCCCTCGCCCAATCATAACCCGTCACAGAACATGGCATATCAGAACATCTACATTGATCCAAATAACACAAACACCATGTCTTTGACACAAGTTGACATCCTTCAAAACCAAATGCAGACTCTACAACAAAAGATGGACGACATGTCTATGTCAGGCAAACGAACTATATCAGCACAAGACCTATGTCCATGCCCATTTGACAAAGCACTCTATATGACACCTTTCCCCCATGGATACATTATACCAAATTTTCTTAAGTATAATGGGAGGAAGAATCCTATAGAACATATTAGAGAATTTTCAACAGCATGCATGGACATATCGTATGACCCCACTTACTTGATGTGCCTATTTCCACAAACCCTCATAGGGATAGCGTTGGAATGGTTTTCCAAATTGCCATATGGTATACGATCCTGGGTGGAATTGGCTGAAAAGTTTGTTGAACATTTTGCCTTTAACATAGACAATGAAGTAACCATAGCAACCTTGTGCCACACGACACAAGAAGATGGTGAGACATTTATCACTTTCTTCCAGAGATGGAGGAGTCTAGCTAGCCACTGTCCCATTGAAATACCTAAAAAACAAAAGGTCACTATCTTCCTCGAAAACATCAATCCCAAACTGAGAGGTGACTTACGAGTACACTGTTTCACGTCATTCATGGACTTGGTACAAAAGGGGATCATCCTCGAAAAGGGCCTTATTGACAAAGGCGAAATCAAAGTACCAGGAAAGAGCCCGATTGTCCAACAACAAAATGTGTCGAATGATAGAAACAAGTTCTGGTCTAGGAACAAGAATGTCACAAATGACGGCATAGTTGATGCTAAGCACATACATACTGGACTAGTTATCACACTTAGAGGATCCAATCAACAAGCAGACATGACGAACAGTCCTGATCAAATGGCTAATTATGTACAGAACTCACAACAAAGACCACAACAAAGGAGATTTCCAACGAGAGAATTTACACCTTTAGGGCAACCAATTGAGGTAGTCTTCAAAGAATGGTCAAACATAATCTTATCAAACCATTGGAACCAAGAGAGTACGATCCTGGACAATTCAAACCTTCATGGTGGGTCGATGATGCTTTATGTGACTATCATCGAACGAAAGGGCACAACCTCCAACAATGTCGCCAATTAAAGAACATCATACAAGACTTTGTTGAAAATGGAACTATAGAGGTTGGTGGGTAGAAAAACACTAAGAATAGTGATCATAAGGTCTTCATGCACCCCTTACATGACCACACAAAAGGAAAAGCCTCCAGGTCGGGACCCCAGAATAATCCATCGGCCAACTATAACAATACCAAGTTTGACTATGGTAAAGGAAAGATCATAAACCACCTTCGAGCCGCAAATGAGAATGTCAATACTTTCTCCATCAAGAAGCATCCAGAATGTAATGTAACCACATGCAAAACTAAGATTACTATTCCTGGTCCTTCTTCTGAGCCATCTACCCAAAGTTCCAAGTTCAAGTACAACCTTCTTGATCAATTGAGTAAAACCCCTGCGCAAATATCTATCTTGGAATTGTTAACCTTATCACCTCAGCATCGATCCATCCTTGACAAAGCTCTACAGAATACAACTGTTCCTATAGATTTAGATGTCAATCGTTTCAAAGAGATGGTGGGATATTTGACCAACTCACATCATGCTACATTTTCACAACAAGACTACTCAACTGAAAAGCCAGATCACAATGACCCCTTACATCTTGAAGTCTTAGTCCATCAAAACAAAGTCCAACGAGTTTTGGTAGACGGAGGAGCAGGTTTGAACCTATGTACCCTAAAGTTGGTTAAGGCATTAGGATTCTCAAAAGATTGTGTGGATACCTCTAAGAGTATAGTCATCAAGGCTTACGATGATGAGGAAAGATCGTCCAAAGGAGTTGTCACACTCCTTATTCGAATTGGCCCAACAATCATGAACACCAGCTTCCAAGTCTTGGATCTCACCCTTCCATACAATTTGTTGTTAGGTAGACCTTGGATACACGCAATGAAAGCGGTACCTTCAACATACCACCAGTGTCTCAAATTCCCCTATAATGGCACATAGATCACCATTGATGGTGATCTAGATCCTTTCCAGTATTGCACAAGCCTAAGGGATCTTCCACACTGACAAGTGCCTATTAATCAACAAGCTTCATCATCCACTCTATCCCAATACATTGACCCATCATGTCTCACCAAGTCCATTTCATTCAAACCACCATCATCCACTCCAAAACTCTAGATCCAAGACAAGGGCTGTGGTGAGTATAATATAAAGGCATCATACTGTGTTACTGAACTGATTCCACCGAAGGCACATGGCCTACCCATAGCAGATAGAAGACAGTCTATGGTAACATTTCATGTTCCCCCTACAATGATATTGACAAAATGGGGAGAGTTAAGTGAAGAGATTGTGGATCAAGGTAATTCTTGGTTGTATCAAAAAGAACATGAATACCCCTCCCCGTCTATTCAAATAGCTAAGGACCAATATGGAAAAGGATTTAAGATAATGCAAAATGAAGGCTATGATGGGCATAGTGGGTTAGGACTATATCAAAATGGAAGGACAGAACCAATTACTGTTTACCCACGACCGAAGTATCTAGGGCTAGGTTGTGAACCGCTTAGAATTGGGTTTCCTGGTACCTCGTCAACGTTTCAAGAGGAAGTGAATGATTACCCAGACATCGAGACATCTCATGAACCACTTCTCCTAGTTTGTGACCAACCCCAAGTCTACGACAAACCCCAAGTTGCCGATACACCTCCAGTTTACAACAAACCTCCAGTCTATGATGAATCCCCTTACTCAAGTGATGATGAACGGGAATCTCTCTCATCTACTAGTACCATGAACATAGACGCATTATTTGGAGAGTTGGACCTTAATGTGAAACCTGTATCAAAACAGTCTAGTCCTCATCCTAAGAAACACTTGTCTAAAGAAGAATGGCAAAAGAACTATTATTGGGAAACCCTTGATCGTGCATCTTGGGCACCTGACAAGCCATCTTCTGATGAATCTGCCCTCACCATTGTCCCACAATAGAATATACCTATCCCTAGGAAGAAAAACAAGAAGGAGTTAGTCCAAAAATTCTATGACCATGTCAACCATTCCATATTCACCTTGTCAGCAGTTACCCTTATAAACTCCGATGATGACATGCCCCTTGTATATCCTGAACTTATCGACTAGGATCAACAAGGTACACCTATCATAGATACATTCGAGAATGACGAAGCAATTGCTAAGTTCATGGGACTTAGAGAAGGTATACCTAGAGGGGATCATAAGGCAGGTTTTACCATAGACTTGGACGATAAAGCATATTTCGGGGAGTCTATTTACACCTCTAGTCGCAAAAATGAGAATGAAAAGAAAAAGGATAATGAAAATAAAAATGATGAGTCCCTAGGTGAAAACCAAAAGGTTCCTTTGGACCAAGAAAAAGAAAAAATAAAGGACGTATCTGAGGGCGAAAACCTCTCTGAGGCACCCAAGGATAGAGGTTTAAATATTCTCCCTGTTGCACAAGAAAAGTCACCCATGTTAGTAGAAGAGGCTATCGCAGTCAACATAGGAACAGAAAAGAATCCTCAAATAGTATATTTTGCGGCTTCATTATCAGAGATAGAACAACATGAGTTCAAAGACTTCTTCAAAAAGAGACAAGTAAATTTCGCATGGTCGTATGCTGACATGCCTGGGTTGGATCCAAACCTAATATTGCATCATTTACCACTCCAGCCGAGTATCAAACCAGTCAAACAGAAACTAAGGAAGATGCATCCGTAAATTGCTCTATTGGTCAAGGTAGAACTTAAGAAACTATTGGACGTGGGATTCATAAGGACAATAGACTATGCGGATTGGATATCAAATCTGGTACCAGTGACTAAGCCAACTAGGGGCATTCAAATTTGCACTAACTTTAGAGACATCAACAAGGCATGTTCTAAAGATCATTTCCCATTGCCAAATATCGACATGATAGTAGACCTTACTGCAGGATATGAGATGCTATCCCTTATGGATGGTTTCTCTGGATACAACCAGATAAAGATAGCACTTGAAGATCAACATAAGATAGCTTTCGCGTGTCCATGGGGCACATATTGTTGGAATGTTATGCCATTTGGCCTTAAGAATGCAGGAGCCACTTACCAACAAGCAATGACTATGATTTTTCATGACTTTGTACATACATTCATGGAAGATTATGTCGATGATATAATAGCCAAGTCAGAAACAAGGGAAGACCATTTGAAAGTGTTAGACAAGATATTCTAGAGGTTAGAAAACTACAATGTCAGGCTCAATCTGAAGAAGTGCGTCTTTGGAGTGAAATCAGGGAAGTTGTTAGGGTATATCATCTCTCGCAGAGGCATTGAAGTAGATCTAGAAAAGGTAAGAGCAATCATAGAAATGCCTCCTCCAACCAGCATTGGTCAACTCAGAACCCTACAAGGGAGATTACAGTCCATTAGGCATTTCATAGTACAATTGGCAGATAAAATATATCCATTTTAGCATTTACTCAAGAAAGGAGTGCCATTTGTGTGGACACCTAAATGTCAAGAGGCCTTCCAACAAATCAAGGACTATTTGCTTACTCCACCAGTCCTAATGCCACCTACAGAAGGAAAACCATTGATATTGTACATCTCAACAACTCAGTCGACATTAGGGGCTCTTCTCGCACAACACGATGACCAAGGACATGAGAGAGCGGTATATTATATCAATCGTACCTTAGTGGGCTATGAGTTGAATTACAACAACATAGAATGTGCCTATCTTGCGGTAGTCTTTGCTACCCAAAAACTTAGGCACTATATGCTCAATCGACAAACCATGTTGATTGCAAAAATTGATCCACTTAAATACCTCCTAAGTAAAGTAGCTTTAACAGGCCGATTGGCTAAATGGGCTATGATACTTAGCAAGTATGACATTCAATATGTTGAAAGGAAGGAAATAAAAGGACAGGTCATTGCAGATCAACTGGCAGACACACCTATAAAGGCAGATCATCCATTGGTAGCAGATTTTCTAGATGAATTTCTCTTCAACCTTGAGGTTAAAACTAAGTGGAAACTGTACTTTGATGGATCACATACAAATCGTGGTTCAGGAGTGGGTTTCTTATTTGTCACACCTCAAGGTGATACCATTCCTAAATCATTCAGGATTGCATTCCCTTGTACCAATAACATAGCAGAAGCCTTAGTGACAGGTTTAAAAATGGCAGCTCAATGGAACATTAAGAGCCTACATGTCTTTGGTGACTCTCAACTGGTAATCCGATAGGTGAATGATGATTACGAGACTAAGGATGAGAAGCTTGCACCGTACAAGAGGATGGTTGACAGTTTCAAATAGTATTTCAATGAGATAACTTTTCAACAAATACCACGTATCCAAAATAGAGCTGCAGATGCAATGGCAACCATGGCTTCCTTGTTGGATATTCCAAGTAATGTGCCTAAGTTCGAGTTTTTGGTTAAACAGCTATTGGTCCCCGCTTATGATGTCCCTGATACTGTGATGGTGTGTACCATTGTTGGTCCTACGTCTCCTTGGTATAAAGACATATTTGATTACCTCACTGACCAAACCCTACCTCAAAACCTGTCTAATAACCAACGTCGAACCTTCATCCGAAAGTCAGCCAAGTACACCATCATCGGAGAAACCTTGTATAGACGCACCTTAGATAATGCCCTTATGAGATGTCTCAATGCTGAGGAAGCACAAACAACTTTGTGAGTGGTACACGAGGGTATCTGCGGATCTCATTCGAGTGGTCCCACTCTAGCCCATAAGATTATGATATTAGGGTACTATTGGCCTACGATGGAGAAAGACTCATACATCTTTGTAAAGAAATGTAGACAATGTCAAATACATGGAGACTTGATAAGAGTGCCAGCGTAGGAACTTCGTTCGATTACTTCACCATGGCCCTTCGCCCAATGGGGACTCGACTTGATAGGTAAGATACACCCTCCATCCTCCAATGGCCATAAATTCATCATCACCGCTACCGAATACTTCACTAAATGGATTGAAGCTATTCCCATAACATACATAATCGGCACACAAATATCTAAGTTTATCCTAAACTATATCATTTGTCGGTATGGTGTGCCTCAATCCATAATCACAGACAATGGCCACCCATTCAAGAACCAAGAAGTACGCCATTTATGTGAAGAATTCCACATCAAACACCATTTTTCCACCCCATATTACCCACAAGGTAATGGCCAAGCTGAGGTATCTAATAAGACTATTATTAGAATCCTTAAGAAGACTATCAATGACATTGGTCGTGACTGGCACCTACAGCTTAATCCTACCTTATGGGCTTATCGCACAAGCATCCGTACTCCCACTGGTGCCACTCCATATTCACTTGTATTCAGGTTCGAAGCTATCTTACATATCGAGGTTGAAATATCTTCTCTATGGGTATCCTTGAAGGGTCATGTTGACGATGAAGAGTACCGTGTCTCAAGGTTACAAGAGCTAGAATTGTTGGATGAACGAAGACAGAAAGCATTAGATCATTTGCAAGCATATCAAAATCGTCTTCGTCATAGTTACAATAGAAAGGTTCTCAATAGACACTTTCACATTGGTGACTTGGTATTAATGGAGAATCCTAAGAATCAAGCTGAACGCGAGAAACCAGGAAAGTTTGAACCTAACTAGTTGGGGCCATACATTGTCACAGAAGCCTTTGGATCAGGAGCATACCAACTCTCTACTCCTGAAGGAGAGCCACTTTTGTCCCCTATCAACAGTCTACATCTAAAGAGGTTCTATGCTTAAGTCTTTGAGAATCCGTGTCTTAATCTGGAAAAATACAAAAAAAAACAAAAAAACAAAAAAAAATGGTTACTTTGATGAAAACCTGGCAAACAGGCGCCTTTGTAACACCAAAAAAATTGAGAAAATCGAAAAAAGTAAAGAGAAATAAATCCGTCCACTAGTGAAAACTGCTTCGGTGGTGCTATGGATAAGTACCATGGTGAAGACCTAGCAAACAAGCGCCATGTGTAGCCAAGCTCGCTCTTCCATCTACCATCATTCTAATCAGACTTTTTCACCATCACTCATAATAAATGGTTGTCCTATCCATCATTTGGAACGATTGGCATCAAGTCCATTCCGTCATATGATCCATCCATCTTCCAAATCCTATTCCCGACTGGGGGAAAATCCTTTTTCTCTGCCCTAACACTTTGTACATAATGTCATGCCATCGAAAATGTCCCAAAAAATCTCAAAACATTGGAAAACATCAAAAATCAAAAAAATAAATTAAAAAAATCGAAAAAATGTCGGAAAATCCCAAAAACAGAGTCAAGTCAATCATGTCTAGTCCATCATGTCATGTCGGTCATGTCTAGTCAATAATGTCAAGTCGGTCATGTTAAGTCAGTCGTAGACATAGTCGAACTACGTTGCCTCTGCGATTGGGACGTAGGCAAGGCCATCAATCGATGTGCCCCCAAGGCATTAGGTCATTCAGTCTAGGTTTGTCATATGTCACACACACTTTAAATCATGACTCTTTGTGTATTCAAAGTCATTGGTCGTGTCGAACTATGAGGTCTCTGCATGTACAACGTAGGCAAGGCTAATCAATTGATGAGCTCCCGAGACCACACTAGGTCAGTCCAATAGGGTTCATTCACACTCAGTTCATTATCACACACATTGCATATCATTCACTTAGATGCATGTCTTTATCCACATTAGGTAAATACTTTAGGGTATCATCTCATGTCATACACTGTCAATACACGCACACACTTTTATCAGTCAAGGAATCCAATCAAGTCATGCAACAACAAGGTAAAACATCTCAACAAGTCATCAAGTCAATATCAAACACATTGTCAAAATGATCAACCTATGTCTTAAACAAGATATGTCTTTCTTGTCAATAGACGTCATCAAATTGTCATAGTCTCATGTGGCTTGTCACTTCAACGTCATCAAACTCCAACGTCTTATACGACATGTGTCTTACTGAAACCAGGCTTTGTCATGCCTTATACAGAAGTCACCAAGTCGAAACCAGACTCAATGTCTTATGTGGTATGTGTCATTCTCTCACATTACGCTATGTCAAACATCAAACATCAAACAATCCCACAAGATCATGTTTTGGCGAATACATTTATTTGGCTTTATGACTTTATATCTTATTTTGTCTTATCTTTTTGTCGATTTGTGCAAGATCCTGTTACTAGCTTTCTCGATGATGTCCCTTGAAGGATTTAGAGAAGCAATGACATCTAAGGATTCTTTTTCTTTGGCTGTTGTCTGTCAACTGTCTTTTTAACATTGGTTTTTGAGTCATGTTACTAGTTTCCTCAAGGATGTCCTATCAAGGATTTAGAGGAGCAATGACATCTCATGACCCATCTTTTATTTGTCTGATGTCTGTGGTTTGCCTTGACCAAATGACTGGGGCATCTTGTCCTTAGTCTGAGTTAAGACACTCCTTGTCTACGACTATCTGTTTTTCACAGATGGATGACTTTGTACACTATGGTCTATCTCATATCATAGTGTGTACTATCCATCTGTGTCATGTTCTGCCCAATGATGATAACAAGCAACTATAGCATATTTGGCAATATATCGAAGATTATGTCTTTTTCTCAATCAATCAAACTTAATTTTTTTTTACTAACATTCTACAATCATCCATGCTAATATTTCTTCTTTTTTGCATCTTCACCACCATTATCTATCCATTTTGAGAGCACACTCGTGTTATTCAAACCGGCCTATCCTCTCAAGGGGGCATACCACTACCTCCTTGTCATTCTCCCTTTCACTGTGGCATGATCGGGGCATATTTTCTTTGACACAACGTCGTACCAACATTGTATCAAAGAGGGGCAAACTGTAGATACCAAAAATTGGTCTAGGCCTGCGAACACCATATTCGACATAATTTTCTATAGTCCATGGTCATGATTAAATAATGTCAATTATTTAATTACTCTTTCTAACACATATTTCCTCTATTAATTAAATACCCCTTTTTAATTAATTCATTAAGTCATTATTAATCTTTATTCAACTTGATTAATTAAATAAATCATATTTATTTAATTATGTCGCTAACTTATTAAATCCTCTATCAATTAAATAATTTATTATTTAATTACCCCCTTTATCATACTTTTCAACTATAATTAAATATTTTTATTTAATTATTCATTTAACCCCCTTTTCAACTATAATTAAATATTTATTATTAGGAAAACCTTTGACTTCTCCATAAGATATGGTTTCCGGATAAAAAATATTATACCCAAAGTTTCTTATAAACACGCCAAAAAAAATTGAATTGAAGGTTAAACTGTAGGAGTTGTTAGTAAAATATTTGAATGGTCAAGAAAAAGTTAGAGATCTTTGACCAAATGGAAATGAAGTAATCATGACACCAATTTTATGAGTTCCTAATCTGGAAGATCAATTTATAGTAATCTTTGATACTTAAAAAAAAATGTTAGGTGGGATGCTTATTTAAGAAGGGTGAGTTATTTCCTATGAGTTTAGAGGATTGAAGTTTTATAGATGAAACCATGTCTTAAAATAATTGTAATTCAACCAATTTAAATGATCATGAGTGGGAATGGCTTGAGCTGAAATTAGACTATGACTTTGAAATTAATTATTTAAAAGGGAAAGAAAAACCAATTTATGGATGCCCCAGTGTCAAAGGAAACTTACCTCCTCAATGATACTTACTCATTATATTTTTCAAGAATCAAGTGTGACAAAAGTCCAAGGAAGATGGGTTATGTTAGTTCAAATAAAATTCTAAGAATCAGAGGAAGAACCTAAGTACCAAACTCAGAGGAGTTAGGGAATAAGGTGTGATAAGAAGTTTAATCGATGCCATATTCAGGACAATCTGGAGTGACAAAATTATTGACTAATGTGAAACCACTATATTTTGGAAGGGGGAGAGAGATGCTACAAAGTATGTAGCAAGTTGTCCAGAATGCTAGAGGGTCAAGACAAGATGCCATCACCCGATAGGACTTTTATATTCTCATGAAATTCCAGAGAAGAAGTGGTAGATCATTAGTATAGTTTTGATCTTCCTACGTCAAGGTTTTGGCATAATTTATTTTAGAAGTGATGGATAGGAATAAAAAAAAATTGTTATTGGTGGATAATCTTGCCAAGGTATCCACTTTCACATTAAAAAAAACAAGTGTGGTACCAATCACAACTATAGATTTGTGTAAAGTAATGTTTGATTGCATGATGTTCTGGAGAAGATTATCTTAGATAGGGACACTCATATAACTTCAAGGTATGGAAAACCCTCTTCACCTCACTTGGAATTCAATTGAACATATCCTCCAGAGATAGGTAGTCAGAAGGAGAGAGTAAATCAAGTTGATCAAGAAAAGGTTAACGTGAGCCAATATTAGGTAGAAAAGCCTTGATGGCATAAGTGAATATCGAGATAGTTCTCAATAAGAGAAAAGAGTGTTTGACCACACAAGCTCCACCTACATAATAGCAAGGTTTCTCAAGGAAAGGTCTAGCGGGACCAAATTGTAGAGGATAGTGCTACGAGTGAAACTTACAATGAGATTAAATAAGAGATTATCCCCATTCTCTACATGTTTATAAAAGAAAAGAATAAAAACTTTATCATGTGTTTAGTTATATGTTGTAATACCTGACATCATCGAGGATGATGGTTCTTAAGGGGGGTAGTATGTTACATCCCACCCTAGATTCCGAAATTATTTTTTCACTTTATTGTAATTATTATGACGAATCATGAGATTATGAAATTCTTTTATATTGTGATGAAATTATGCAATGATATGTCTATGCTTTCATGGGATTATGACATTATGTGATGAATTGGATGAAATGTTATGAAAGGAATCTCTTTTCTTTTAAAGTAAATTTTTTTGAGAATGCAATGTTGAGTATGTTATAATAATTCTCTAGTCTAACTACCATTGTTTTCCTAAGTGATCATGCAAGAAAAACTAAGCACCTCCAAGAGAAAGAGGGCGAGTATCACCTGGGAGGAGGGAGATGTTGAGGATTCTCCAATTATGCCATCTGAGCAAGCAATGGTCATGTAATGATTGGTAAAACCAAAAGAGTCTAGGGATATCTTTAGAGTGATTTGAGGTAAGTTAGCCTAAGGTAGTTGGGTCATGTTCATCCTTTTCATTTGGTGTGGATATTTTGGGGTTTAATAACTTTCTTGTTCTATCTATATATATATATTTGAATATGTATTATGCATGATAATATCACACTATTAATGATGGCTGCCAATATTAAAAAGGCAAATGGATGTTGATCATCTTGATCATCATTGGGTTAATTATATGGAGGTTATTATGTTAATATCTCGATGTAACGATCAACATCGTCAACCATGCATATGCCATTATTATTTTTTGAATATTAATATTCTTATATATTTTATGATATTTTGAGATGGTTAAGCTAGCCAATGGCTAATGTTTTTTCTCGACCTTCTATTTATAAAACACCACATGGTATGTTGGGCTTGACTCAATAAAGAGGATATTGTTGGGTTAAAGATATGTTTGTCTAGCTGAAGTCTTAATATTTAATTATGTTGATGAAAAACATGCCTTGCTCGACTCTCTTAGAAGAGCATGTTTAATTATTTTGGCGGTGTTTTGAATGATTAAAAAATCAATAATAAGCATGATGGACCACAACTTGATGCCACGAAGGTGGCACGAAACTAAATATTTTGATAACTTAAATCCACCTTGCATTAAATCAGGGCTCCCTCAATGTCAAAGTAGTGAGTAATTGTCAACTGTAACGAATTCTTGCTTAGCTTAGCATGGTAATTCTAGGAAGAAGAGAGGAATATATTTTTGGAACTAATATGGTATCTATTTATGCAAGCTTTGAATAGGAAACTGACAATCATTCAATTTGGGGTTGGGGGCTTTTTGTAAGAATTTTTGAATGCACAAAACAATACAAAGTTGTTGCTTTGTTTCCCAATCAACTGGGAATACCCAAACGAAATGTGGAAGCACAAACAATGCAAGGAGACATGCAATTTCTTTTCTATTCAATAATTTGGAAATGAAATTACAGAAAGGAAAACTTAAAAACTCATAAAATAAAATCTAAACTACATATTACAAGCTACTGGGAGCAATTTGGAGCTGCTCATACAAACTGACAACTTTTAGGAGCTTCTGAGAGCTCACTGTCCTTCTACATAGAACTTATCAGAAGTTGTGCAAAGCTCTATCTAGAGCAATCACTGCTTAGAAACATACAAATAACATACAGCTACTGTTATTCAGGAGCTTCTTTGAATCACATAGAGAACTCACACAAACATTCCTTTTCATAGACTGTTGTTGCTTCTTGCTGCTGCAAAAACTTCTTCTTCCCAACTGACAGAACTAACTGACTTCATTTTTTTATATTCAAAAAAATATTCCCTCTCAAATTAAAAATGACCTACCAAATTTAATTCTTCTATAGACTGAGTTGCACGTCAAGATCAAGTTGGGAAAGAAATCCCCAAAATAATCTTCCAGCTGCATTGGCAACAAATGCTCCTGATAGGTAGGTGTCAACGGTAGGAGGCTCGAGAGCAATAAATTTTCCAACACTCCCCCTTTGTCATGAGCTAAAAAAAAAAGATCAATCTTGATCCAAATCAACAACACCCAAACTGTTCTTTAGGCCCTCAAAGTTGTCCCTACTCAAAGGCTTGGTGAAAATGTCTACTAGCTGCTGCTCAGACCTACAAAATTCCATTCTAATTTCACCATTTTCAACCAATTCTCTAATAAAGTGATACATGATTTCAATGTGCTTACTTCATCCATGAAACACAATATTTTTCATCAAAGCTATTGATGAAACATTGTCATAAAATATTGTTGTTCCATTTTCTTGTTCTTCTCTCAAATCTGCCAAGATTCTTCTTAGTCAAATAGCTTGACATGTTGTTGCATTTGCTGCTATATACTTAGCCTCGATTGTTGATAGGGAAATTATGGGTTGCTTCTTGGAAGCCCATGAGATAGCTCCCAAACCCAAATGAAACACATAACCCAATGTTATCTTCCTATCATCCAAACTTCCTGCCCAATCACTATTTGTGTATCTAACCAGCCCAAACTCACTTGCTGCTATGTACAAAATACCATATCCTTTGGTTCCATTCACATACCTCAGGATTATTTTACCCGCTTTCCAATGGGTGTCTATTGGAGTGTCCATAAATCTAGAAATAAGACTCAATCCATGCATTATGTCAGGCCTAGTTGTAGTAAAATACATCAAACTTCCAACCAAAATTTTAAACATGGTCGGATCCACATTTTTGTTGTAATCTTCCTTGCTCAACTTTAGACCTATGGTTGTTGGTGTTGGGGTAGGCTTGCTTTCAAGCATCCTAAATCTCTTCAAGATTTCATTTGCATATTTTTCTTGAGAGATAAATATACCATCATGCGTTTCTTTTACTTCTATGCCTAGAAAATATCTCAAGAGACCTAGATTTATCATTTCAAACTCTTTTTTCATGGCCTCTTTAAAATCAGCAATGAGTAAATCATCATCCCTAGTAAAAAATAGATCATCTATATACAAGACAACAGTCAAAATCTTACCATTTGTTGCCTTGATCTAAAGAGTGGGCTCACCATCACTTTTGCTAAATCCATTGCTCATCAAATATGAGTCAATCCTATTGTACCATGCCCGTGGAGCTCGCTTCAACCCATAGAGGGCCTTCTTCAGCTTGTATACCTTTCTTTCTTGACCCAAAACTTAATAACCAGGTGGTTGCTCCACATGAACTTCCTTTTTTAATACTCCATTTAGGAAGGAAAACTTCACATCTATTTGAAACACCTTCCATTTGTGTTAGGTTGCAATTGCTATGACTTCCCACATGGTCTCCATAATTGCAATAGGGGCATATGTCTCATCATAGTCTCTCCCAAAATGCTATTTGTACCCCTTAACCACCAATCGTGCCTTGTTATGCTTTATCCTTCCTTCGACATTTCACTTGGTCTTGTAGACTCATTTCTCTCCAATAACTTGCTTGTTGGGAGGTAAATCAGTTAGATCCCATGTGTGCTTCCTCTCTATTGCATCTATCTCCTCATCCATGGCCTCACACCATTTCTCCTCTTTCACAACATCCTCAAAAAAAATTGGATCACTATGAGAAAATAGTGCAAAATTCATGTTATCAAAATCTTCATCATACCTTTCATTTTGGTAGATCTCCCTTAGACTCTTGGTCTTTCTTGGCATTAGGGAGGAGAGATTTGGGTCTGAACTTTCACTATTGTTGCTTCTCTACTGAATAGACTGGGTTTAGAGCTCTCAGGAGCTCTCGGGAGCCAATCCTCTAGTTGTTTATGGATGCTTGCCTTTCTGTCTGTTCATGTCAGGAACTGTCGGGAGCTCTTTGCGGCCAATTCTTTGGCTATCTATGACTATCTTCCTAACTGTCTACCTACATTAGGAGCTATCGGGAGCCAACTGTCTCTAGTGTTGCAAGATCTAGTTGATCTTCATACACATCTTCTTCATCATCAAGGGGAACTCCAACTGAGTTACCCGAAGAGGTGTCTACCGAGCCATCCCAAGACTCATTTTCAATGAACTCAACATCCCTACTAATCACTATCTTCTTGGTGACTGGGTTATAAAGCCTGTAAGCTTTGGAATCTTCACTATAGCCCATGAAGATGCACTTCTCACCCTTGTCATCCAATTTTTTCCTCTTCTCTTTCGACACAAGTGCATATGCCACACACCCAAACACTCTTAAGTGCTCAACTATCCACTTGCATATTGTCCATGCCTCTTGTCGGATTTTTGCATGAATCGCCTTTGTTAGACTTCTATTTATCAGATACATAGTTGTTGCTATAGCCTCTCCCCAATATTCATCCAGGAGTCCCTTTGCTTTTAGCATGCTCCTTGCCATCTCCATAATGGTCATGTTCTTTCTCTCAGCCACTCCATTTTTTTGTGGAGTATAACTAGTTGTTAGCTCCTTTTTTATGCCATTTCGCCTACAAAAATACACAAATTGATTGGAGGTATACTCTCCTCCTTGATTTGACCTTAGGACCTTGATAAAATTTCCACTCTCCTTTTCAGTCTGGGCCTTAAACAACAAAAACTTATCAAATGCTTCAGACTTATGTTGCAAAAAATAGACCCATGTCCTACGGTTGTAATCATCAATGAAGGTCATAAAATATTGGATTTTACCAATAGATATGATTTGCATAGGGAATACCAAATCCGTGTGCACCAGCTTCAATGGTGCTCTTTCCCTTGTAGAGTTTCCCGATTGAAAGGGTTGCATATGTTGCTTGCCCAACATGCAAGCCTCACACTTAACATTAGACTCTAATATTCTTGGTAAACCATCAACCATTTTGTTCTTGGACAAAAACCAACATAGCCTAAGTGTCCATACCTAAGATTCCATAGCTTGGAGGGGTCTTGAATGGTACTCCTGAGGGCTACTTGTTGTACTAATGTACATTTTTCATTCATGAGAGGTGCAACTACAAACTGAGATGAGAAAAACATCTCAATCTTCAAAGGAAACATTTGGTTCTTTATCATTTGAACTGTTGCAAACACTTTCTTCCTCTCATTCTTGTCATAAATAATGCATTGAACCTTCTCCATCAACACTTTATATCTATTTTTGATCAGTTGTCCATCACTCATGAGGTTATTCTTTAACCCACAAGCAAAAAATATATTCGGAATCTCCTTCTTTTCACCTTGCTTGGTGCAGATCATGATAGATCATTTTCCAACAACTGGAACTAATCCATTGTTCTCCATTCTTATCTCTGACTTTACATTCTTATCAATGAAAGAAAACAAACTTTCATTACCACTCATGTGGGTTCTATAACTATTGTCCAAATACTAGACTTCGGGGCTGCCTTCTTCACCAATGTTGCACATGATGAAGGTTGTGGACTGATTCCCTTCAATCACATTCATCTTAGCCACATTTATATATTTTTTTGACTAATTGTTGTGATTTTTCTAGCACTCACTTGCATAATGACCAAATTTATGACACTAGTAGCATTCAACATTGCTTTTTTCATACCTTAGATTTGAGTTGTTGTTCTTCTTGCCTTGTCAGGAGTTGGTTTGAGAGTTGCTCACTCCCTCTTGGCTTCTTGCTCATCCCGAGCTTTCTCCTCTAGCATTTCCTTGTCTGGAGTTGCAATGACCTCTACCTCTTGAGTTCCTTCCACCATTGCTTATTCTCCCCCTTCCTCTTACATTTGATTGAGATTTGAAATCTTGCTCTTGGGAAGAAGTAGCAAACCTATTTAGGTGCTACTCATGGGTTTGAAGAGAACCCATCAACTCATCCACCATCAAAGTAGAGAGGTCCTTTTCCTCTTCAATGGAAATCACTATTGTCTCAAACTTGGTGGATAAAATTCTAAGGATCTTCTCCATAATCCTCCGCTCTTCCATTTTTTCACCATTCATCCTTCACTAGTTTATCAAACTGGAGACTCTTGTGTGGAAGTCTGAAATGGACTCGCTATCCCTCATCAAGAGAGTCTCAAAATCTCTTTGAAGCGTCTATAGCTTAACTAATCTAACCTTATCAATCCCTTTGTAGTTGGTTTGAAGGATTTCCCAAGCTTCCTTTGCATACTCAAATGTTGCTATTTTGGGAAAAATGGCCTCTGTCATGGCTGCTTCTATCAAACTCAATGCCTTAACATCCTTCTTCCTTTGCTCCTTCAACTGGGTCTTCTGGTTATTTGTGAGAGTTGCATACTATGTTGGGTTAGTAACATCCACAAACCCATTTATCAAAAACTCCCACAAGTCATTGGCAACCATAATAGTCTTCATCTTCTTTTCCCAAACATCGTAGTTCTCTCCATTAAAGGATAGTGGCTACTTCTAACTCTTCCCCTCATCTCCAACCATTCTCCGATAGAAAAAAACTTAATACCCAGAAAAAACAAATGCCCTAACTCACAAAGAAATGGGGCCTATGGCTCTGATACCATGTAAGAAATTTTGAATGCACAAAAAAATAAAGAGTTGATGCTTTTTTTCCCAATCAACTAGGAATATTTAAATGAAATGTGGAAGCACAAACAATGCAAGCAGACATGAAATTTCTTTTCTATTCAATAAGTTGGAAATGAAATTATAGAAAGGTAAACTTAAAAACTCGGAAAATAAAATCTAAACTATAGATTACAAGCTATTGGGAGCAATCTAGAGCTACTCAAACAAACTAACAAATTTCAGGAGCTTCTGAGAGCTCACTGTCCTTCTACACAAAACTTATCAAGAGCTGCATAGAGCTCTATCTGGAGCAATCACTATTCAAACACATACAAATAAAATACAGTTGCTAATGTTCATGAGCTTCTCTGCATGACACAAAAAACTCACACAAACATTCCTTTTAACAAACTGCTGCTACTTCTTGTTGCTGCAAAAACTTCTTCCCAACTGACAAAACTAATTGACTTCATATTTTTTGTCTATTCAAAAAAACATTCCCTCTCAAATTCAAAATGACCTACCACATTTAATTCTTCTGCACATTGAGTTGCACGTCAGGAGCAAGTTGGGAAAGAAATCACCAAAACAATCTTCCAGCTACACTAGCAACAAATTCTCCTAACAGGTAGGTGGCAATGATAGGAGGCTTAGGAGCAATAAATTTTCCAACACTTTTGGAGGTGTCAAAGCTAATTAAAAAATAAGAAAAGAAGATACATATTGCAATGAAAAAATTTAAAAAAACAAGATAGGATGAATGAGGAAGGGAGTCACATTAACCATTCAGAGCAAAATATGGATATTATATCTGAAACAAAATTCAGAAATCAGTGCTATCTTCTAACCTCAATATGGGGTGAGGAAAATCATGGAATTAAGTCTGATCTTTTTCTTCTAAGCATGGAAGAAGATAGATAGTTATCGGGGGGAAGCCTCTTCTTGAAAAAGAACACATCCACTAAAAGATAAAGGAATGTTATTCATAGCCACCCTGGAAAAGGGGGGAGAGAGCATGATATAGGAGGCATGAGATGTTGTGGGCTCTCTCCACCAAAATGATTGGTTGTTATAAAGGTGAATAATCTTTTGGCCATCCTCCAGGAAACCAGTGAAAAAATACAGCCATTGATAACACATTTGATAGGATGTCTTGCACATAACATCACTAAGGGATATGCATGCAAAAAATAGAAGTTTAGTCAACGTGTGAATGATTGATAAGAAGTGGCGTGCTAGAACTATGAACTAAATAGAAAGAACATGAATTGCCAACTTAACCAATATTATATTTGATATCTACAAAAGATAGACCCATGTCTTGGTAGAAAAAATTATTAGTCTATTCCTTTCCCACAAGCTGAGTTAGCACTTCTAGAGAAAGAGTGCAGTTTTGCATCACTTATACATGCATGTTTTTCTTTAACTTGTTATTCCCTTGAAAGTAAAGAGTTATTAAGAATATACTATTGTCTAAAATGGAAAGACACTATATTAGAGATTGTATAATATTTTTTGATTACAAGAAGAAAGGATGAATCCATGTAATCTATTCAATAGCTTATTGAACATGAATCCATAAAAGGAAACACAAATTTGTTGCTAGTTCTTTGGAAGAGTCATTTAAGAATAATTGGTATATGATCTTGAATATTTAATGCTACTGAAGTTGAGCAACCAGTTAAGATTCTCAAATTTTGGAAAATTATATATATGCAGTGTAACCCCACTGTTTATTATGACACTACATGAACCCAAACCTTATTATTGGATAGTAGGAGTTAAAAACTAGAGTAAAGGAGGAAATCCACCCTATTGGGTTAAATAATGTTATTTCATTTAAGCTAGTTAACATAATACCAGTATCTCCTTATAACCATGTTCATGTCATGAAGATGGCCTAGAGTCATCCATATAGCTTAAGAAGCCTAGGAGTTGGTGAGAAGGCAAACCTTGTGATTCATAGTAGGGATTGAATTAGAGGTAGTAACCTAGACCCTAATGTTGCAGAAACATAACAAGGGGATTTAGAGCTCGAGGTATTAAACCAAATCGATCACATCATAAACTTGGTAAGTAAACACTTGTGTTATGTAAGTTTATCGTAAGGTGGGCCAGTTGGTCTACAATTATGTTTCTTCTTGATGAACAAGAATTCATTAAAATGCAAGAATGTCTAAACCTAGTGGATGTTATACTCCTATCGAAGATCTAACCTTTACGGTGTAGGCTTGTCTATGTAATATTCATACCACATTAATGATCACAAAGGTTAGGGAAATATCATTTTATGACAAGAATTACTTAGTGTTATCATGATGGAAGTCACTCTCAAGGGTTAGGGTTAAGACTCGAACAAGTGGTTGTAGCCAAGACCCGAGGAATTACATGAAAGTAATTCAGGTGTTTGATTCAGAAATAACCAATAACCTAGATGAGTATTCACCTTGGGAATCTTCACTTTCTAAGGGAGGACTCTATAATGAAGCTAAGACACTAAACATTAGAGACTACAATCAAGAAAAAGGAATCTTCAGTGTAGGATAATATCTATTGGTAGTTATGTTTAAACGTTTCGTCAATAAATATAGAATGTGAGGAAAAAGAAGTAATGAATTAGTGAGCCTATTAGGTGCTATAGATGCAAGATTGTCTAAACAATAAAAGGATAAAATATTTATTTTCTTTTGATAAATGAATTGTGATTTGAATTATTCCCTTGGAATGTAAACTATTTCCTTGTTAGTGACCAAACCCTTCTAGGGTTTTGTACATAGTTGAATACCACTCAGTAGAGGGTATCATGTTAAGGAAGTTTTCCTTGTCAGTCTATGACCAATCAGGTCAAAGTTATTTATTTGTATTGGAAAGGATATGCTAGGTAAACCACTATGTGGGGAAATACCCCTTATATTTTGTTTATCTTGAACCAGTGGCAGTTGCCAGTAACCGATAGTTATGCCAAGTAATTCGAGGGTTCGAGGAAGATCTAACATCTACCAAATCAATTGAGTTATGTCTACTAAGACAAGTTATGTCGATTCATAAGCTCTTTGTGATTTTTTTTAGGGTGGAAAAGTTAGTTCCAATATACCCTAGGGCAGGAAAGGTATTCCAAGTTGAGTAGGGTGGGTGAACAAATGACTTCGCTCTAAATAGTGATTGCATCCATTATACAAATACTATGGCCATAGTGAGTGTAGTTGTCTTTGCATGCACTTTTTGGTTCAGTGACCCAAATATGTCGTACATAGTTGGAAGGTATCCATAGTTGTGTGACAATATTAGTTAAGTAGGGCACAACACCAGAGCTCAGATGACAGAACTAAGAGGGTTCCTGACTAATCCGTTCATTGTAGGGCAAGGCCACTTCCAGTTAGGAAGGTGTGTGGGGGACTTCTTAAGTCTGTGGTTGGAGGTAAAGCACCTAGGTGATGCTCTTCCTTATGCAGATGACATGTTGAGTCTTGAAAGAAAAAAAGAATCCAGATAAAAGGATCTCTGACCTTAATCTCTTTTAGTTATTGTTTGTAGCTTAATTGAAATCATTGTATTGTGATGTGAAAAGTAAGTGAAGTTAATCTTTCAACTAGAAAGTATTTATAGATGATTTGATATATTTAATGGAAATAGTATGCAGTAGCATGTTTCTTTTATTGAAAAAAAAGTATCTCTTTTATCATGAATGTCATTTGTTAACTGTTGGATGAAAACACTTGGTTAAAAAATTATTTGATAGAGATGGATGTTACAATAATTCCATAATAAAAGCTTGGCATTCTTGGGAAGGAGAGAGTACTCCTCCCGTGCCTTAAAATTATGAAGTCTGATAGCCTCATTTGCAAAGAAATCCACCAGGGAGTTGCCTTCCCTATAGATATGTATTACATGAGTTTCTTCAAAAGATCTTAGTCATGGCCCCTATTGTGTTTTACTTGTGTCCTTGAGTGTGCTTGGTCAATCTCTAATAAGACTTAGGAAAGTTGTTGAATCTCACTTACAAATGACCACTCATGGTATGTTTTAGGGGAGGTTGTTTGGGTGTCATGAATCCATTCCTTAGGTTTTTATTGTGGCTTCTATGTGAGAAGGATGAAATTTATTTCCTTCCATCCTTATTTTATGCTTTTTAATCGTGTGAGTGGGCACTTCATCATGAATTTGAGAAATTTTTATTTCGTACATTTCTCATCATGTGGTGTTGTCCCATGGCATTCATATAAGTATTTTTCTAATATTATTTTATGTTGGAACACATTGAACTTGTGTCACTATACACTTTGTGGTGATTTTGTGTGCTTTGATCATGATTTTGGTTAGTTTTGAAATCATTTGCATGAATGTAAGGTTGTGATGTTTGGCTATCACAATTGAAATGCAAAAAAAAATGTTTTAACATTTTAATCTTTTCAATAATATCCTAATGTAAAATTTAGGTCATTACAAAATATATCTACTAACTTGCACTACTAGGGAAATATTTTAACTCTAACAAAACTTGAAACTGTATAAGCCCTCTAATTAACTTGGATTGAAGGCCATGAAATCTAGATTTCCACATTGGATCTTGGTGATGATAAATTTTATGATTGAGCACTAAATACAAATATTTCATGAGCTTGTCTACTAGGAACCTTAAGTAGTATTTAAAAATGAACCTAGATACTATTAAAAATCTTGAATTTTAGGTCAAACCCTATGATGGAGAAAACCAAATAGCCCCTCCATGAATCATGTATGATGGGTGTGGTTGTAATTATAAGCTTGAATTAGAATTTGGCTCTGAATTGAAAGTGTGGGCTATCATGATTAAGATAAAACAAAATCATAGTGGTTTTCTTGCGAATGATGAACACATGATTTTATAGGAAATAATGGACATAATTGAATTTACAACTAAGAATGGATTTTCAAATGATAAAACATTAAACTATAAATACATATAATGGATTATACTTATAAATAATCATAACTTAAATTTTTTATAACTTGCACAAAGCTATTGGCCCTATGATTGGAGAAATTCAAGATGCTTCTCAATGAATTATAAATCATGAATAGGGTTGTGATTATGAGTTTGATCTAGCATTGAATTTAAACACCGAAACACTAACATAAGTTAATATTTGAAGGATAAAAATAAAAAAAATAACCACAAAAATGTACAGATGGCTTGCACAAACCTTGGACAAAAGAAGAACAAAGGATTTTTAGACTATGAACTATAATTATGACTATGGTTGTTAACTATATTGGGATTATAAACTTGGTATTAAATCATAAATATTGAATTAGTAAATTGATTATTTAAGTCTTAGACTATAGTGATATATGATCTCAAAGACTAATGAATTTAACAACATAACCTTCACAAAGAACTTTGAAACTTCATATGCAATTAAACTCATGATTATAACTATTTCAATTATCTTCATTTCACATTATTATTAAATTTATGTGCATAACATGTATAATTAATACATTACTTTGAGGAGAGGCATTGAATACAACTAATGTAACATTGTGACAAGCATTTGACATCCCCAAATGAGGAAAATGGAAGAGTAGTCTCATCAAAGAACAATAAGGGATTAATAATATTTTATTTTTTTAAACACCAAAGACATGTTGCAACAAGTGAGGATTCATCAAGAATAAACACCTAGGAAATTGCACCTAACATTGAGGGATTAAATTTAGACCACTTCCACAATGAACATAATTCTATTAAAAATCATAAAGGATATATTTTTATTAAATAATCATGATGTGGAGAAATTTGGTAGTGAAATCATGAAAAACACTTTCATTTAACGTGAAAATGTTGACACTTTTGGTTATTGGTGACACTAGATTTGAAAAAAAATACAAAACACAAAACACATCAATGGGATATGCCATGAAAGTTTTAGTTCAAATGGATTTCTTTGCATCCATTCAAAAAATCCATAAAGAATGAACATGGACTAGGTATAAAAAAATTATGTCATTGCAAGATTTGCAACTAAGAATATAATAAATACAAGTTGTTGTGACTAAAATTAGACACCATTGTGAAGCATGTGGATAAAGTTCATGAAAATATAATGTAAATAGAGATGTGAAGTCAATGATTTTTTAGAAAATAAAAGTTGAATGTGTTATGTTTGAAATGTAGCCTAGTATGCAAAATACATGCAATCATATGTATGGTTTGTCATTGTTAGAGGTTTCATATATACTGTATTTGGAGAGGTAATGGAAGCAAGGAAATTATCCAAAACTATACTAATCACAATTATATTCTTACAATAAATAGATGTTTTCAATTAAAGATCTAGATCTAAAATATAAGTTAATATCTTTTTTTTGGGGTGCCCAATTTTCTAATTTCTCCTTGAATATCAATAATGACTAGGGATGGGCTCAATATTTGGCTATGGGATATACAAGAGAAATAAAATAAGATGAATTTATTTACTTGTCTTGATGAGATGACTACCATCAACACTACGTTTAGGGTATGTATGCATGTTTATGATGTAGAAGTCGTGCGATTGGATGAAATTAAGGAAGTCTATACATTATATGCCAAGAATTAGGATCCCAAAGATGCACTATAAAAGGAGGTTAAATTCATTTATGGAAGCACAACAAAGGGAAAGGGGGGATATGAGGTCCAAGTAGTGTGCAAGTAGCTTAGAGAAAATTAATAATTGAGATCTTCTTAAGGATGCTCGCATTTGTCGCTACACTTGTGTGATGTGCTTCAGACTAAGGTCTATATTGATTGTATATCCTTGCAATAATTCTAATTATTAAGCATATGTATGAATGTATATATATATATATGCACGTATGCACACATACATATGTATGAATGTATATATACATACATACACACACTTACATACATATGTATGTATATTGATTGAATTCAATTCATTATCATAAGGTTGTACAATAATATTCAATTTTTGATGTGCATGATTTGTGAATGTTGCATAAAGGTTGCAAGGTTTGACAACCCTTAATTGGACCCTACATTAATGACTACAAAACTTATTTTTAACATGAATGTAAAACACAAATAAGGATTTTAAATATTCATTTCATTCATATTAAACTATACTAGAGGATGACTATGAAAGGAAAACATGGAAGGATAAGGGAAATATATGTGTAGTATGATCTAGTATTTGGTGAAGGTTTTGATAGTCGATAAAGCTTGGTAGAAGGGACTATGATTTAGGCTCATGCCTTTGATTTCTATCATCAAGTCTTATGCTAGCTATATGAGCTTGTGTGCTTTCCTAGTCTAATTGGTGTGGTCATAACCTTGTCCTTCTAGTGTGCTAACACCATGTATAGTCATGATGACACAACACATACTTGCAACATAATTGGTCTTGAGGACAAGATGGTGCCTTCAACATGTGTGGAGACTTGCCTTAATTACATTCCTTAATATGAATTAGAACATGATTGAATTGTGTTCTTGGAAGTTGTGCGAATTGTGGATCCTAAGTGGAATGAAAGTTTGTAACTAGTAAAGGATTTCATACAATAAGTAATGTCTATTTTGCTTCTATTGCTACTAAAATGATATTGTCATTTATGTCTCTATTAAGTACTTATATGATCCTATGCGCTTCTTACATGCTTGTTGAATCCATTTCATTTCATTTTATTCATTAAGCATAATTTGACCAATAATGACCACTTTGACGTACTATAATATTTGTATAGAAAGTGAGATTGAAAATCAAAAGTTAGAACACAAAGAATCAAATTTTGGACATTGTATATGTGATCACATGATGTCTCATTTGGAGGACAAGATCATAGACATTGTAGTGTCTAGGGTGGTGAAACAACAAGGAATGACAAGGGAAACATGTTTCGGTCCAAAAGAAGTTAATTCTGATCCATGATATAAGTTTAATGACAATAAATATATCAAATAGTATAAATGGAAAAAGACATAAGTAAAAGAGCATTAAATGAAAAAATAAAAATAATAGCGGGAGAGCTGAAGTGATAAATAATGTTTTTCATTCTTAGTTTTCTTTTTTAGAAGGGACATTGCCTCTTCCAAAATAGTTGTAGAGGCAGCCTTTCTACATTCGGATTTAGGATTCTCCATTAAAGACGAAGAAAGATGTTTTACAGATTGAGATCGATGAAAGGCACTAGGCACTCCAGTGATTATATCTGTTAACAGGTCCATGTTGTGCGTTTTAGGCAGTGTAAGACGTGAGAAACAGTAATGAGCAGATACTACTGCATTGGGGATGACATTATCAATCTCACAACTAGTGAAAATTAATACGAAGAACGTGCTGTTTGTAAAGAATTGACAATGAATGACATTAGCAACTACTGTGTGAAATCCCTGTCGAAGCAAGGCCTGCTAAAACAAGCATTAGAAGCCTTACATCTTTGCAACCAACAAGGCATTCCAACGGATAAATATAGCTATGCCTCTCTCCTGCAATGCTGCATCGGCGTCAAAGCCCTTGGCCAGGGCAAATTAGTCCATGCCCACATCATCCAAACAGGATTTAACCTCAGCGTTTATCTGGAAACCAAACTCGTTATCTTGTATACAAAATACGGGTGTTTAGATGACGCACGCCAACTGTTTGACAAAATGCCCGAGCGCAATATCATCACCTGGACTGCTATGATTGCAGCTTATGCAAGACAGAGACGATCCGATGAGGTATTTTCTCTGTTTGATCAAATGCAAGGAGCAGGAATTCAACCTGATCAGCATACTTTTGCGAGCGTGCTAATGGCTTGTGCCAGTAAAGCGGCATTAGAGCGCGGGAGAGATATCCATAAGGAGATAGTTGCAAGGGGTTTGAAGGCTGATGTTTTTGTGGGGAGTGCCCTCGTGGATATGTATGTGAAATGTGGTAGCTTAGAGGAAGCACGCCGAATTTTTGACAGTATGCCCGTATTGGATGCCGTAGCATGGGGTGTCATGATTGGAGGTTATATGCAGAATGGGTATTTTGAAAAAGCCCTGGGACTTTATGAACAAATGCAATTGGTAGACACCAAGGCCAACACATTTATCTTTACCAGAGTTCTACACTCCTGCGCTACCTTGAGGATGTTGGAAATGGGCAAGAAAATCCACGAAGATGTTACCAGAGGTGGATATGAATCAGACGTCTTTGTCGGAAACTCGCTTGTTGACATGTACTGCAAATGTGGTAGCATCGACGATGCACGCAATATGTTTGACAAAATGCCCGAGCGGAATGTTATCACCTACACTGCAATGATTTCAGGCTTTACACAGTGTGGACGGATATGGGAGGCTGTTAAGCTCTTTGAGGAAACACCAGATTCTAATGTCATGTCATGGACTGCCATGATTTCAGGGTATTTACAGAATGGGTTTGTGGATGAAGCTCTGGAACTCTTTCAGAAAATGCCTGAAAGAGATGTTATTTCTTGGAGTGCAATGATTGTTGGGCATGCACAGAATGGTCGTTTTCATGAGTCCCTCGAGTTGTTTCAGCAAATGCACACGTCTGGTGTAAAGGCAAATGCTGAAACTTTTGCTGGCGTTCTCCCAGCTTGTACTAATTTGACAGCTCTACCTATGGGCCTGGAGCTTCATAATCTCATAGTTAAGCTTGGTTTACAGTCTGATTTGTTTGTAGGAAACGCTCTTCTAGATATGTATGTTAAACTAGGGATAATAGAAGACGCATGCAAAGTGTTTATTGACATGTCATGGCAGGATGTTGTCTCATGGAATGTAATGATTGCAGGCTATGCACAGAGCGGGCATTTTGAAAAGGCCTTAAAAAGTTTTCAACATATGCAACTAAACGTTATAGAGCCAAACTCTAACACTTTTGCCAGTATTCTTCCAGCTTGTGGAAATCTGGCATCTCTCCGCTGGGGTGAAGAGGTCCATGAGCATATAATTAGAACTGGATTTCAATCTGATATATATGTTGGGAGTGCTCTTGTAGACATGTATGCCAAGTGTGGGAGAATAGACAAGGCACGCAGCATGTTTGACAAAATGCCTAATCGTGACATAGTTGTATGGAATGTGATGCTTGCAGGGTATGCCATGCATGGGTATGGCAATGATGCCCTCCAACTTTTTGAATCTATGGAGTGCTATGGTGAGAGACCAGACGATCTCACCTTTCTTGGTATTCTGACTGCGTGCTGCCATGGAGGCTTTGTGGATGATGGCAGGAAATATTTTGATTGCATGACTCGGGATTACCAAATAAAGCCTGCGTTGAAGCACTATGGCTGCATGGTTGATCTCCTTGGACGTGCTGGGCACCTTAACGAGGCCCGAGATTTGATCACCAAAATGCCAATGAAACCTGATGTTGCTGTTTGGGGATCTCTACTTGGTGCTTGTGGAATCCATATAAATATAGAGGTTGGAGAATATGCAGCAGAACATCTATTAGAGTTAGATCCTAGGAATGGTTCACATTATGTGGCATTATCTAATATGTATGCAGCAGCTGGTAGGTGGGATGATGTGAAAAGGATAAGGAAAATAATGAAGGATAGGAAGGTACTAAGAGTGCCAGGGTCTAGTTGGATAGAGATTAATAATCAGGTGCATGCTTTCCTCACAGGAGATAAACGGCTAACAACATATTGAAAACCTCTATGCAAAGTTGGACACTTTGATGTGTATGACGGACAGGTTATGTCCCTGCTGCTCAGGGTTTGAACCCAGATGTCTAATGAACGAGTGCAAGCGTTTGAGCCCCGGGTGTCACCAGTTCAAAATCAAATCAAATTAATTTGGGTTTATGAGTATGTCTCCATTGACACTTATTAGATTTGAAGATTGCTTGTGTGGTGACTGCTATTCAGCCACTAAGTTCATCTCCCAAATTGCTGGACAAGAAATTATTGTGAAACATGCTCTCTGTTTCAATCATTTCAATGATGGACAGTGATCCTGTTGTGACTCTCTGTAGAGTACTCAAAAAACATTAGCCTAATTTGGCATAGCAAGGTGCATCTACTGCCAAATGTACGGTGGCTGTCAGGGATAAGATTATTTCTTTGGTCTTCGAAGAAGCTCAGACGTCAATTCTAACTTAAAAAAACCAAAGTTAATATTACAAACAGCATGGGAGCTATATCAGCTTAGAATAAGAGTTATATGGAAAACCTCGTCTTGTGAAAGCTAGAAAAGCTAGGATTTGAGCCTTGAGCGTCGAGCCTTTTCCTTGGAGCAAAGATCATCTACAGAAACCATTAATTCTTGCTTATTATGTAATCTAGAGAATTCAACCCTTCAAAGTAGAATCAGGAAGTTAGTTCATAGCTATTCTCTCGCGGTGATGTCTTCTAAAGACCAAGTGGAACTGTTTAGGTTTGTCTAGGTGAAATTTCACAAACTATCGCTCAATAATAAACTAAGAATGTATAGTGATATTGTTCAAGTATAGCAGCAATACCTACACAAAGTGGATTGATCATTCCGAATCAAGAATGTTTGGGTATTTCCTACATTGAATTCGAGCACCTCTTTATTGGGTGAGAAGACTGTGTTCGCTCATAAAGTGTGGTGCATGGCATCTGCCCTGCCACATGCTTGACGCATCTGAAAAACTTGATACTCCAAGTTGAGCAGCAATTATAGATTTTCTGAAAATTTTCACTTTGTGGATTTGTTTCCATTTTTCCTCAACTTTTCCTACAGGGTTGGTTTATTGACGTCTTTTTGGTTAAAGAAATTTACCTTACATGAAATGGATTGATCATTCTGAAGTGAGAATGTTTGGATAATTTCCTACTTTGAATTCAGGCACCTAATTATTGGGCAGCTGCTATTCCCCATACAAAACAGCATCCGCAGGACTTCATTACATACAAAATAGTACGCCTAATATACAATATCATAACACACAACAGACATTAGCTGACATTTTGTTCTATGTCACTTTCTATCACGATCAACCATTAGCTTTGGCGATGATGGGATCCACTTTTAAAATTTTAAATATTTGGAGCTTTCAACGCTCTGTTGTCATTCAGTGTAATGAAACTAGACGCTGAGCAAGCTTAGATGCGTCTTCCTTCGTTGCCAGCTTTGCAGGATGAGTTGCAGGGCAAATGACAGAGTCAGAAACGTGTGGCAACCACTCTTCTGGGTAGGTTTATCTACTCTCTGTCAATCTGTGTTGTTGAGTTATTTTGCTGAAACTGTGAAGAAGTGTTCAATTCATGTCAAAATAAATAAAAAATTTACTATGCCATGCCCTATTTCCCCTCCACTTTAACCTTGCCATCCAGCCTCAACTACATGAGGGACGAGTTGCAACCACTCTATTTCCTGTCCACTATAACCTTGTTTTGTCACATTTTAATTTACGGTAGACCATTTTTGTAGGATACCTCAAAGGGAAGGGTTTACTTGTGGGTCATATGAAATTGTTTGAGGGTTTCCTCAATGAATCTCACAGAGCCCTTTGGATTTTGAAAATCTCTTCTTCTGGATGCCCTTGTAGCTAAGACCAATGGAGTTTGTATGTTTTAATCTATGGTAAAGCATTTTCATTTGATATTGCAAAGGCAAGGGTTTGCTTGTGGGTTCCATGAAATTGTTTGGTGGATTCCTCAATAGCTCTCACGAGGTCCTTTGGGTTTTTAAAATCTCTTCTTTTGGATGCCCTTGCAAGTAAAACCAATTGGGTTTGTATGTTTTAATTTATTAGAGGGCATTTTCACTTAATATTGCCAAGCAAGGGTTTAGCTATGCATACCATGAAATTGTTTAAGGGATTTCCTCATTAGCTCCCTCGAGATCAGATGGGTCTTGTAAATCTCTTTTTTTGGATGCTTAGTCGGTAAAACCAATTGAGTTTGTATAACTCATCAAGTTAATCACTTTAAGTATTCCCAATATATTAGGCAACAATTATTCTCCATACAAAATAAATTGAGACCTCTACAATTAAAACCAATTGGGTCTATATAACCTTTTAAGTTAATCACTTGCTTGGAAAATTGTGGATGCCCAAAGGTATAATTTTATTTTTGAATCAAAATAAAATGAGACCTTTGTACATCCACCCTCTATTTCATAGAACCCCCTATATGATTTCACAACCTCTCTTGATGTTATAGAGCTTTGTGCACCCAAGTGTAGCTTCAATTAAAGTGGCTGCCTAATTTTATATTTTGGTAGGGTTGTATAGAAATTATTAGATTTGATTTGAAAGATATCTTAGAAATAATCATCAAGAAATTTGTAGGTTGAAATACGCTATGTGTTTTCAACCATCAAAAGCTTTATTGATGCTTTCTAAGATATCTTTCAAATTTAGGCTAATCTTAGTTGATTCATATATTGTCCATAATGTGCTCATGTTCAATTTATGTTTTGTCAGATGTCTTCTATGTTGCCTACTTTGGCTTTTCTTTTTGCTTGAGGGAAATGTTGGCATAAGTTTTGTTCATGTTTTTCCATATGTCTTCTATGTTGGCTTTTGTTTTTGCTTAAGAGAAATGTTGGCAAAAGACATCTTGCAAAATATGGACAAAACCTATGCAGATTAAAATACACCATGGAACATGAATTAAATGTGTATTTCAACTTGCACAAGTTTTGTTCATGTTTTGTAAGATGTCTTTTGTTTTGTTGATGGATTTCTCTTTTGCTTTAGGGAAATGTGGGTCCAATTGTCGTAGCTAGCAGCCCTTGACATTACAGGACAACAATTGCTATTCTCCAAACAAATAGCATGCCTAAGATCCCAAAGCATACAAAATAGCATGCCTAGCATATAATACCATGCCATGATTAACTACCAACTACAATGACGAGACACACACAATAGATGTTAACCTGACATTTTGTCTCATACCACTTTTTGTCATGATGGATTGCCAACTCCAATGATTATGGAACCCACATTTCAAATATCAAGTATGTGGAGCTTCCATTGCTTTACCGTCATCTGGTTTAATTTGAGGAAATAAAATTGAGTTGTTGACAATCAAGAGTCAAAAATGAGTTATAGCTAACCATAACTCTTCTAGGAAGGTTTAAATACTTTATGACAATGTGTGTTTTCTAGATATTTTGTTGAAATTATGTAGAGTTTAAATCATATCCAAAAATAATTTTTGTGATACATCATTCTTCTTATTGAATTCTTCTGCTTGACGATAAACTTAAAATGTCATGCAATAAGTGTTTTGTAAGGTTGTATAGAGATTACTAGATTTGATTTGTATATAAAATAATAGGTTAAAATACACATTGTGTTTTTTTAACTTGAATTTTCTTCACCAACATTTGAAAGAGATCTTACAAGCCGCATGTTAACATGTGAATTAACACAAATTTAAATTTGATAAATCTGAATTAACCTCCAATTCTTCATAGTTTTAGTCAAATAAAAAATTGACAAATATTATTATAGATGGTACCAACTATTTATTACAAGTGTTAATGATAGTTTGATTTGCAAATTAATTGTTACCTCTCTTTGATTATGTTTATGTACTGTCCATAAAAGTTGGCATGTTTGAGATACTATGATATCATAGTGAATATTGGTGAATTTGAAAAAAATGAATTGTTTGTAGCAAAGAATGCATTAAGTTTGAATTTAAAGTCATGAACACTTATAAGAAATAGTGTGTTCTTGTTGCTTGTTGATACAAATGAGGTATTTCAACCCAAAAAATTAAGGAAAGGATGATCTAGAAGGAGGCTTGTGGAGACTTCAAGTGACTCAACCAAATATAGGTTATTAAATCTCTCCTTGGTTGACTTACAAGTGTTGGGAATAGTTCAATTTGTAAATTATTGAATTATTTAAAAATAAGTTGTTTGTTGTAGAGAAAGCAATTAATTTCTAATTTAACACTTATAGGAAATGGGCTACACTCTTAGCTAAATAGGAATATAAATTTCCATTCTTAGTAGGAAATGCAATTCATTTCTAATTTAAAATGCCATTGACACTTGTAAGAAATGGGTGCATGTGCAGGTTGAAATACATTGCATTTCAAAGTCCAATTTTCTTCATTGAGGTTCAATTAAACATGAAAGCAATCAATTGTTGTGGGCTCCATAAATGTAGTTGGTAGCTCATCATGGCATTGTATGCTATTTCTAGTGTATGTTGAAATCATGATATGATGCTTTACATATGCAATTTTGTATGGAGACTACTCAATGCCCCCACAACAGTTGCCAACTTTCACATTTCGACTTTGGTATGACAAAGTGGATGGAATCCACACAAACTTGTGCCTTATTTGATTCTTCCCACCTCATTAGTAGGAAGAAGGATATAATGCATGGTTAATTTTTGTAAGATAAATTAATCTCTAGTTCTTCTTAGTCTCAACAAAATATGTAGACAATGCACATTGATATGGAGTAGATAAACCTACCCAAAAGAGTTATGGTTGGTTGAACCTCGTATTTGTCTTTCTTGTTAGAACACAATGATCTACTGAGAGGGGGAGGAGGGGGAGGAGGGGTGAATCAGTAGATACTAAAAACTTTAGCCTTCAAAACCTTAATGCAAATTACCTTCTTAGCTCCAAACACTTTGTGCAGATTTCTTACTCAAACTCTTACTTTGTAGATTGTAAAACTAAAAGGGTGCAAACATAAACATGCAATCAACACAAATGCCCACAACACCAGATATACATGGAAAACCCAAGATGGGAAAAACCATGGTGAGAAATGTTGCTTGAGTCTACTACTCAAATCCAGCCTCATAATCCAAATCTCTATTACAATGTTTAGGGCTACAACCCAAGGAAGCACCAACTCCCTAATTTAGAAGCTACAACTTCAAGGATGCTACAACACCTTGGTTTAGGAGCTACAACTCCAAGGAGACTACAATCCCCTAAACTGAGCTACAACTCAATACAATGAGGCTACAACCTCTATGATAACAATTTCAAATATGCATAGACTTGGTTTTGTAAAACCTATGATGCATCATTACATTTAGTACTTTGTTGCACTTGCTGCAACTCACACTTTGTTGTTGAAGCTGCACTCTCATCAACACGCCCCTACTATGCACTCTCCTTTACACATAGAACAATCACTGTTCTATCTTGCTGCACTACACCTCTTTCCCTTTTTGTAGTGTCTCACACATTTGCACTCTCTTAAAAGCAAACCTAGATGATGTTTTGTATTACAGTCTAGGACTTTTCAAGCATTCACTGTTTGTTGCACATCTCTCTCTTTTTCTTCCAGACTTACTACATCACACCACTCTACCTATCTTTGTAACATACACAAAAAAATGTAACTCTATTTAGTACTCCATACAACTATAGGATGTTCTCTCTATTCCTGCATACTTACTACTAACATCTAACTTTGATAATATCTAATTGTCTTCTTTCTCCAGCGACCTGCAATCTCTACCTCGAGATTCTCTCCACTGTCCAGATCATCTCCAGCTTACTGTTGGGGTTTTATTTTCATATTGACTTCACCAACAAGCTTCCTTTACCTCGAGCCACACACACACCATTGTCTAGCTCATCATAAAGACATCTGATAGTGTTAACCAGATATTGTCATATCTTGCATCAAGCCCCCCAACATTTAATTTGGTCATGAAGAATTTTCCCAAATTAGCTCTTTGTCAACCCTAGAATCTGATTATGCATTCAATGCATTATGTTGTCCATTCAATCTAATTTGATCTTGATCATATCTATGATTTGTATTGCTTCCTTGAAGATCAAATCTTAATTTACTTTGGTCGCTTGTGCGGCTAGACCAATTAATTCCTTCCTCTATGTCGGTTACCAGTGGTAACCCTGTTCATACAAACCAGACTGTTGAAGATTTTCAAGTTTGAATACTGGTCGTTGATCTTCTCTTTCACACCATGATCCTACGATCCTCTGTTCATCTTCATGCCTTTAAAACACAGTCGTTCGATCAAATTCAATCAAACTACCACCATGCCTTTAAACTTTGACCGTTAGATAAGTGGTCGTTTAAATCACTATCGTCAATCTTAGGGGTATTCATCATGTCGCTCATTGCCATCAGATCTTTGTTTCTTGATCTCTACCATCGATCACATATATAATCATTTAACCATCAATCGTTGATTTGCAACAATGATGCAAAATAAACCACTAAACGTTTTCCATGTGTCACGATCTATTTGCTTTCTGAATACCTTCGTTACTATTGGGTCCCACATAGCTTATCGCTCCATCGAAGAGACAACTTCAAAGTTCTACCAATACACCAATGTCACACTGATGAGAACCCTTGATGACATCAGCATCCAATATTGCTTTCTACCATGTATCATCCTGTCATTCGCCTTATGACGGTCAATGCACGTCATCCTTCATCATCGTCACCTTTCACTTAGTCTGGTCCCACTAGACTCTACAACAAGCACCATCCGATCTCCAAGGATCAATCTTCACCGTTCCCCGCTAGCCTCATGGGTCTTGATCTGGCCCCACTGAATTCTCAACGGGGTATGCAGGCAACTGCCACGTATACACCTCTGACGTCACCTGTCAATGTGACATCACCTTCCACTAACTTCGTATTCCACCTTTGTAGGTCCCATCAGACATCAACAATCATCATTTATCCACCATGGATTAATCTCCACTGTTCCTCACTTACCCCGGAGGTCTTGATTGGGCCCCATTGAAATCTCAGCAGGGTATGCAGGCACCATCCGTCTCCAAGGCTTGACCTCCACCATTGATCAAGTGAAGACAAATATTTGCATGAGCCACTTAGGAAATATTATAGTTGCTGAATATTTTTCGGGCTGGTAAACATAAGGTGAAGGGGCCGATCATACCTATGACTTCAAAGATATAAGTTGTAATTTATGTGACCTGCAATTGCCGATACATAGTCACCATCAAAAAACTCTTGTCATGTCGATAAAGCCCTTCTTACACCTTATCTCTCCATTCGCTAAGTCTCTAAGTTGGGAGGTTATGAAACTCTAGAACCCTGCGACATAAGTTAGAAAAACTTAGAACCCTGTGACTTAAGTAACAAACCATTTTCCGCCAAACGGTAGTCATCAACAAAATAGAAACCTATTTAATCACCATGACTGCAACAACCATAGGGCTTAACTGATAAACCCTAAAACACTTGAAGGAAAATATAATTCATTTATGGGCGTATCCTTCACTTTTTGGACCTACAAAGTAAATCACTGGAATGCTCTCAAAAAACCCATTTTAAATTTGTAGCGTGTTTCTTCTTCTATTGTATGAAGGAATCTTTGTATCTTCATGACAACATTTGCAAGATATGCACTTTAGCACCATCAACCAGCCACAAACACTTCTAGACTAGGTTCACTTCTCTCACATTCATCCTTTGAGCTTCATAGCATTTAGGTACACCATTGATCTATCACCATGCCAACATCTCCCTTACATGATCAATTCCACACTCTTTTGACATCAAAGACACTTTTGACATTAAAGACACTTTTGACATCAAAGACAACATCGCAGCATATGTATTCATCAACAACCTGTACCCATGCTTCCATATTCATTGCAAACCATATCTCCTTGACATCAATGCCACTTTCCATTAATGTCATCACCTTCACTTGCATGAGCAACTCCATTTCATTTTAGATCCTCTTTCATCATGCCAACACTTTTCCTTGCATGATTTCCCCTTTTGACATCAATGACGACTATATGCCAACAATCTCCCCCTTTGTCATTGATGCCAAAACTTAAATGCTCAACCCGCAAAAGGTCTGATGCCAATGATGGATAACATCTGAGCTCTCAATTCTCCTCCTTTGACATTCCTTCTCCTTTGCTCATCTTATGAGCATCTGCACGAATTTTTTCTCTTATTCTCTACTTTGAGCATTTGCTCACTTTTTCTCCCCCATGCTCAATTATTTTGAGCATTTGCACAACTTTATCCCCCTTTGACATCAATGGAAAAAGGTCACAACTTTCTCCTCTTCTTTGTCTCAGGTCACCATACTGCTGCAACCTTCACTTCTTCTTAGCAATGGCAAAGGGACTTAGCTCCCCTTTTGATTGATACCAACTGAAAACAATTTATTTCTCTCATGCCAATTGTTGCTCTCCATTTTACTGCAATGACAAAGCCATATAGTTCAACTGCTTTGTACCAATTACTAATATATGATGCCAATTGAGGTGTCATTACATGCTCAATGCCAATAAGGTCGATATCAATTATAGATGGTCTACTTCATGCTCCATTCCAATTGATATCATATACTTGACACCAATTGTCGATATCATGCCTTGATACTACTTAATATTCTAAACTGCAATGTATCAAGTATAACACTGATTTGATACCAAAAGCAACTTCTCCATAAATACCAAGTGTATTTTTCCATATACCTTGCTTCATCCTTTTCTACTGGCCTATTCACCCATTTGCTTCATTATAAGTTCTACACTTCATCTGTACCAGCTAATTTGATCATGAAATTGACCTAATATCTATAACAACTCCCCTTGAGATCATGCAACATTTTCTTCTCAACATACTCAAGCATGAGCTTCATTTTGGGCTTTGTACCAACTAGACTATTCTGAACCAATTTACAATGGTCTAATACCAATTTAAAAACAATATATATAGAACAACTTCCTTTTAATCATATCTCTTCTCCTTGTAGGAAAGAAACATTTCTCTTAATAGAGCGTCTACACCACTTTTTCTTCAATAATTAATACCAATTATTGATATCATTTTCTACAGCTAAGTATCCACTATTTACTAATGTTCTTACCCTCTGATGAGCATTTCGAAGAGCAAGAATGTGACCATACATCTACAACCATCAAGTCATTAGAAATTTGTAAAACATGTTTTACTTAACTTGATCTCCTTCTTCAATTCTAGGGATGAATGAAACACCAATTTAGCTTCCACTGGGTTCATGCCCTATCACTACAAATTAGTGATGTGAGGTAGAAGCAACCTCATTTGGTGCCTCTTGCCTTTTTACTAGGAATATGTGAACCATTGTTCACTTTGGGGGACACATTCGTTTGTTTATCATAATGTGATATTGGTCTTATAGAATTTAATCTGCACTCCTTAGTTATGTGACCAAAGTTTTGACAATTGTAGCACATTCTATTCATATCTCCATCAGGAGCAAAAGAATTTCTATTTACGTATTTTGTGCTCCTTTTAGGTGCAACTCTACACTCACTAGCCTTATGACCAAAATGATTGCAAGCATGACAATATCCATTAAAATATGAGGGATACCTGGTCATATGTCTACCTTGTGCAGGATGAGGATATCTTCTTTGATTTGACATCTTTGCATATCTCATCCTTGGGGTTCCATTTGCATCAGATCCCTTTGTGCATTACTTGTTCTTCAGCTGTTTAGGAACTGATTTCTCCTTCTTCTTCCCTGTTGCAGTCACCTTCTTTTGATGAGGAAAAATTGAATAATTATTCTCTTTCTTGTTTGCAGCAGGTCTATTCTCTTCTTTGACTTTCTTATTATCTACAACTAGCTTATTTTATTCTTTCATGGGTTCCTTCAACTTAGTAATGCCTCTTCCTAATCTTCCATTCCCAAGGGTATTTCCTTTGGAACAACTTGTGCAATCTTTCTGATTCTTTGTACAACATATTTCTTCTGCTTTAAATTTGATACAAACCTGCAGAAGTACTAGTAGAGGAACTCATTCCTTTCTCAAACCCAAGGCCAAATTTTTCTTTGGGTTTTGATGGCTTTTGTGATATCACTAATACATTTAATATCTCAGAGCCACCTTTCAATTTTAGACCCCTGTCAATATTCTCTTTAGCATTTACTAAATATTTTCTCAAGGCCTCTACTTCTTCTTTCAACTTTATGCACTCTTCTGATTTAGACTGTAGTTCAATTTATACTACATCTTTTTCTCTTCTTCTTTCTTCTACCTCAGCCTTGAAGCTAATCACCATCTAATTAGAATCTTCGAGACTCTTGGTCAGCTTATCATTATCTTCTTGTGCATGAAACTTTTGTTCTTCATTCTCCTTCTTCAAACCTTTAATCTCATTTAGAGCACAGATGCGACTTCCTTCTAGGTCAAACTCTACTTCTCCACTAGACCAATCGGGCATTGTACAAAAATGCATGCACGGGGATTCATTCCCATCAATCTCATAGGAACTTACATGTTCATCATTTCATCCGCCAAAAAAGTCTGATAACTTATTTTCTTCTTTTGTGTACAAATCCTTCTTAACACTCTTTTTACTTCTACATTTTCTAGAGCCTTTCTTATTAGCCATTTTTGTGTTCACTTTGCCAGAATCTACCCGAGCTGATTAAGCTTCTCCTAGGGAACCTGGCGCTCTGATACCAATTTTTTGAACTCAATGATCTACTGAGAGGGGGGGTGAATAATTAGATACTAAAAAAATTAGCCTTCAAAACCTCAATGTAGATTACTTCCTTAGCTCTAAATACTTTGTACATATTTCTTACTCAAACTCTTACTGTGTAGATTGAAAAACTAAAAGGGTACAAACATAAACCTGCAATCAACACAAATACCCACAACACCAGATATACATGGAAAACCCAAGATGGGAAAAACCATGGTGAGAAATGTTGATTGAGTCTACTACTCAAATCCAACCTCACAATCCAAATCTCTGTTACAATATTTAGGGCTACAACCCAAGGAAGCACCAACTCCCTAATTTAGAAGCTACAACTTCAAGGATGCTACAACACCCTAGTTTAGGAGCTACAACTCCAAGGAGACTACATACCCCTAAAATGAACTACAACTCAGTATAATGAGGCTACAACCTCTATAATAATTATTTCAAATATGCATAGACTTGGTTCTGTAAAACCTATGATGCATCATTACATTCAATACTTTTTTCGCTTGTTGCAACTCACACTCTGTTGTTGAAGCTACACTCTCAACAACACACCCCTGCTCTACACTCTCCTCTGCACATAGAACAATCATTGCTCTATCTTGCTTCACTACACCTCTTTCCCTTTTTGTAGTTCCTCACACATATGCACTCTCTTGAATGCAAACCTAGATGATGTTTTGTATTACAATCTAGGACTTTTCAAATGCATTCACTGTTTGCTGCACATCTCTCTCTTTTTCTTGCAGACTTACTACATCACACCACTCTACTTATCTCTGTAACATACATGGAAAGATGTAACTCTATTCAATACTCCATACAACTACAAGTTGTTCTCTCTATTTGTGGATACTTAATACTAACATCTAACTTTGACAATATCTAATTGTCTTCTTTCTCCACCGATCTGCAATCTCTATCTCAAGATTCTCTCCACTGTCCAAATCATCTCCAACTTACTATTAGGATTTTATTTTCATACGGACTTCACCAACAAGCTTCCTTTACCTCGAGCCACACACACACCATTGCCCAACTCATCATAAATACATCTAATAGCGTTTACCAGATATTGTCATATCTTGCATTGAGCCCCCCAACATTTAATTCACTCATAGAGAATTTTCCCAAATTAGCTCTTTGTCAACCCTAGAATCTGATTATGCATTCAATGCATTATGTTGTCCATTTGATCTGATTTAATCTTGATCATATCTATGATTTCTATCACTGCCTTAAAGATCAAATCTTCATTTACTTTGGTCCCTTGTGAAGCTAGACCAATAAATTCCTTCCTCTATGTTGGTTGCCAATTGTAACCCTATTCATACGAACCAGACTGTTGTAGATCTTCAAGTTTGAATATTGGTCGTTGATCTTCTCTTTCACACCGTGATCCTACGATCCTCTGTTTATCTTCATGCCTTTAGAACACAACCGCTTGATCAACGCCAATTATACTGTCACCATGCCTTTAAACTCTGACTGTTAGATAAGCGGTCGTTCAAATCACTGTCATCAATCTTAGGGGTATTCATCATGTCACTCATCACCATCAAATCTTTGCCACTTGGTCTCCACCATCGATCACATATATAATTGTTTAACCATCAATTGTTGATTTGCAACAACGATTGAAAATCAACCACTAAACATTTACCATGTATCATGATCTATTCGCTTTCTGAATACCTTCGTTACTATCAGGTCCCACATAGCTTATCACTCCATCGAAGAGACAACTTCAAAGTCCTATCGATACACCAATGCCACACCGATGAGAAACCTTGATGATGTCACCATCCAATATCGCTTTCTGCCACATGTAATCCTATCATTCACCTTATGAAAGTCAATGCACACCATCCTTTATCATTGTCACCTTTCACTTAGTCTAGTCCCACTAGATTTTGCAGCAAGCACCATTCGATCTCCAAGGATCAATCTTCATTGTTCCCTACTATCCTCGTGGGTCTTGATTGGGCCCCACTGAATTCTTAGTGGGGCATGTAGGCAACTGTCGCGCATACACCTCTAATGTCACCTGCCAATGTGACATCACTTTCCACTAACTTCGTATGCCACCTTTATAGGTCCCACCAGACATCAACGATCATCATTTTTCCACTGTGGATTAATCTCCACCATTCCTCGCTGACCTTGCGGGTCTTGATCTAGCCCCACTAAAATATTAGAGGGGTATGCAGACACTGTACAATCTCCAAGGCTTGACCTCCACCATTGATCAAGCGAATACAAATATTTGCATGAGCTACTTAGTAAATATTATAGTTGTTCAATATTTGTCGAGCTAGTAAACATAAGGTGAAGGGGTAGATCATACCTATTACTTCAAAGACATAAGTTAAAAACTTATGTGACTTGGAACCGCCAATACATAGTCACCATTGAAAAGCTCTTGTCATGCCGATAAATCCCTTCTTACACCTTATCGCTCCATTCGCTAATTCGCTAAGTCGGGAGGTTATGAAACTCTAGAACCCCACAACATAAGTTAGAAAAACTTGGAACCCAACGAATTAAGTAACAAACCATTTTCCACCAAACGCCAGTCACCGACAAAATAGAAACTTGTTTGATCACCATGACTACAACAACCATAATGTTTAATTGATAAACCTAAAACACTTGAAGGAAAATATAATTCATTTCTAGGTGTATCCTTCACTTCTTGGACTTGCAAATAAAATCAATGAAATGCTCTCAAAAACCCCATTTTGAATCTATAGCTTGTTGCTTCTTTTGTTGTATGTAGTACTCTCTACATATTCATGATAAAATTTGCAAGATATGCACTTTAGCACCATCAACCAACCACACACACCTACAGACCAGGTTCACTGCTCTCACATTCATCCTTTGAGCTTCATAGCATTTAGGAAAACCATTGATCTATCATCATTCCAACATCTCCCTTGCATGATCAATTCCACATTCTTTTGACATCAAAGAAAACATCATAGCATATGCATTCATCAAAAACCTATACCCATACTTCCATATTCACTGCAAACCATATCTCCTTGACATCAATGGCACTTTCCATTAATGCCATCACCTTCACTTGCATGAGCAACTTCATTTCATTTCAGATCTTGTTTCATCATGCCAACACTTTACCTTGCCCTTTTGACATCAATGACAACTATATGCCAAAATTTCTATTGTTTGCAACTTGTGAAGTTGGGGTCAAGAGTTTCCTAGAACTCCTTTCTCAATTCATATTAATATAAATAATAATGATAATAGGAATAATAATAATGCCTGAAAACTACATTTATTTGAATGGATTAGCTCCATATGTTATTAAGGTGACTATGCTAATGGACAATGATGATTGAAATTGGGGTAAGAAAACTTTTTAGCACCCAAACCATTAAAGTTGGTATCCATAAAATATCTTGATACATCTTTTCTTGGTAGGGTTCTTAACATTTTCTTAAAAATATTGTGTTTTTCAAAATATCTTTTAGTGTGAATTTGATTGAAATTATCACCAATTTATTACAAAATTATTGATCAATAGTAATATCACAATAAATTAGTTACTTTTCTATATAAGCATCAAAGCTACAATATTTTTATCATTCTTATTTGGAAATTTTATAAACGGGTTATACACCTTGAATGGTGTAAGTAGTTGTTAAGATTTCCAAGTCTCATTATTGTATATAACAATTAAATTTTTTGCAAAGGTGTAATAGGAATTATTGTTTTTATTTAAAAAATGAATATAGTTATCTAGAGTTGTGAAAACAATTGGTATAATTAGGTTTGAAGACCTAGTGAATAAGGAACATGAGCATTGTTATTGTGATTACTAATTATCATTGTTTCCTTTGACAACAACAACCATTGTTGTCATAAGATATCATTCATCATAACACAACCATAGGGAGAAGATGTCTCTGAGCGGGAAATGGTGCTTTGGGCATTTTTTGAAAATTCATGAGGGTAGCAGTGATAGTGATGAGGATTTGGATGATGTTTTTGCAGTTTTGCGGCTACATGTTGGTTGTTTTACTGTCTTCTGTTGTTCACCCCTGCTGGGTTTTGTGCTTGTGGTTTTGGATGTCTTCTGTGATATGTCCTTTGCCTAGTTTAGCTTGTTTGGGACTCCTTTGAGGTATGTGGCTGGGTTAAGGTTAGGGATTATGGTCCTTCCCTTTTCTTGCGTGCATCTTACTATCTTATTATTTTATTTCTTTGGATGGGTGGGGGTTGTGGATGTCTTTTACCTCTTTTCCTTGACCTTAGGGGGGTCAGGCCGTTTCTTGAGCTTTCCCAATAGCTCATATTTTGGTGTGTGCTTTTGGTGCTTCTTTGTGGTGGCTCTTTCTTTCATTACTTTCTTGCTTTGCCTCTTTTCTGAGGTTGTTGGGGTTTGCTTCGTGCATGGGAAGTATGTTTTGTTGTTTGGGTTATTTTCTTAGCCCCTCTTTTGTCTAGAGCTCTCTTGTGCATGATGGATTGGGCTCTGCCTTATTTTGAAGATGTTATTGTTCTTGCCTAAGGGCTACTTGTTCTACAAAACTCTTGCCTGCCATCTGTTGTCTAAGACTTTGGTGGCTGTGGGATTTATGTTTTTTGGGGCTTTTTGGTCTCAAAAGGAGTTTTTCTTGGCTTTTTTTGGGCCTGATTTGGGAAAGCTTCACTTGGTGTTTGAGGAAGCATTTGGGGGATTCTCTCTTGGAAGATATTCGACCGTGTGCTCCTAGATTTATTGGTCTTTGAGGGTTGATGCTTTTACCTATGGGAGAGTTAGGTAATGTAGGGGAGGTGTTTTCTCAGACCCTTTGGGGGATTGGTTGTTGTCGGGATCTTTGTATGTGTTTCTAGCTAGTAGTTAGAATATGTGGCTTGCTTTGTGGTCACCTGCAGTTGATTTGTTATTGGTTCTGAAGGTTTGTGAGGCCATTTCTTGTTTGTTCCAGGGGAGATGGGGGTTTTCCACTTGTGTAGTGTAGAATGGTCTATGTTTGTGGATTTGTGCTGCTAGTTCATTGCTGTATATGTGTTTGATGGGGGTTGGATTTAGAGCTCCTTTGGAAGTTTGGTTTTTTCTCACAACCCAGGTGGGTTGGAGGTTAATGAGTATTAGAGCTACTTGATTTTTTCTTACTTTCTTGTTTTTTCCTCATTTAGTGACTTCTCTTGAGGTGGAGTTAGATCCTTTTGAGGTGGAGTTTGGGGATTTGGATGAAAGTAATGTTTTCGTTCTTTCTTTCTTCTTGCTTCCTCATCTTGTGACTACTATTGAGGTGGAGTAATATCCTTTTGAGGTGGTGTGTGTGGATCTAGATGAAAGTAGTGTTCTTATTCAGATGACCCCCTTTCTAGCTTCTCTTATGGAAGTGGAGCTATCTCTTATTGTGGTGGAGATTGGTTTGGCTGGAGAGGCTTGGTGGTGCTGTTGTGGGCTTTTGGCTATCTTTTACTCTGCATTGTTATCATACTCGTTTATGAGGTGAAGAGTTTTGAGAAGCTGGAGTTGTTTTTGGGTGCTTCTAATGCCTTGTTTCTTTCCATTTTCATGTCTCCTATTGAGGCAGGGTCTGTGATTGGTTATGGGATCTTGGTAGCTACTTGTGATTCTTACCCCTCTTTTGGTAAGAAACTATCAGGCTCATTTTTGTCTTTTGAGTGGAAGGTGTATGGTAGTCCAACTGTTATGGGTGATTTGTGGCCTAGTCGTTTCAAGCATTCTTTTGGGCTTGTAGTTTTTTTGGTTGTTTCTTGGCTCAAGGCCTTTGTTGTTCCTTTGTCCTTGAATTGGGAATGGTTCATGTCCTAAATTTTCTGTTGCTCCTAGTTGTGGTGTCAGATTTGGGTTGTTGTTTGTCTTTGACTCAAGAGTGTTGTTGGTCCATAGTGTTCTATCACTCTTGGTTTCTAGTGTCCAAGTGTTGTTTGTGTTGCTATTATACTATTGCAGTGTCTCCATTGGTACTATTTCTTTGTTTCATTGGTGTAATGCCATAAAATTGCACCCCTATAATTTCACATACATTCTTGCATTCCCTTTAGTGTTCAATCCCTTAGCATCTTGTGTAGGCTCATTTAAGCCCTTGCATCAACCTTTTTCCCTCTCAGATGCTTTGAACCCCTTTTCAGTAGCTACCTTTGCATGTTAGCTTTACGTCAAACCTTGGGCTTTTCTTGGTCATGTTGTTTTATAGAATGACATGTCCAGACACTAGCATGCCATGCTAGCATCTTGCAATGTTTCAACATTCAAACGATCATTTCCATGCATGTTTGCCACTTGTCATCCACTTTTCTCGGTGGTAATGACCCATGATGCCTTGTAACCGCCCAAGAAGCTTCTTTTCTCTCTTTTAATGCTATCTTTTCAATTCCATTGCTTCTTCTAAGTTCTTCTAGCTCCTTCTACTTTCTAGCTTCATTCTAGCCTTGGCTTTTGCATTCCTCTCTTGCTATCTTGTTTGCATAGCTCCATACAGCTTGCTACATCAAAACCTTCAAATTATTTTGGAAACACTCTTTGTAACCCTTGGCTCTTGCATATGATACCTCACTTGTCTTGTGCTTGTGAGCATCTTGGGATTTCACACGTCCTCTATCTATTGTATCTACATATTGTGATACGGGTTCTCCTCCTTGAGAGGGGATTGCTTTTATCACTCATACTTGGTGGTGCGGGTTCTACTCTTGAAGTGGTTTTCTCTTTCACCACATGCTTTGTCCATTTTAGTTACACTCTCTCTTTCTATTTGGTTGTCTGTGGAGGTGGGAAAACTAAAATAAGGGTTTGACTGAGGAAAACCCCTATACAACCCCAACACTTTCTCCAGATATTATGCATGTAGGTATTAAAGACATTCATTTGCTGGAAACTTCACTACTTGGGTGGTTATAAACATTTTCTTTCTCATCTTTAAATTTATCTTTTATACTTTGTTGTTTCAGTTCTGCTATATTTTATTAATTTCCTGCATTCTAAGGTTTTTAGAAATTAGAATAGAAATATTCACTCTATCACCGCAAAAGAAGCTTCTTTTCTCTCTTTTAATGCTATCTTTTCAATTCCATTGCTTCTTCTAAGTTCTTCTAGCTCCTTCTTCTGCTTTCTAGTTTCATTCTAGCCTTGTCTCTTGCATTCCTCTCTTGCTATCTTATTTGCATAGCTCCATACAAATTGGTACATCAGAACCTTCAAGTTGTTTTGGAAACACTCTTTACAGCCCTTGGATCTTGCATGTGACACCTCCCTTGCCTTGTGCTTGTGAGCATCTTGGGATTTCACAAATCCTTTATCTATTGCATCTACATATTGTGATATGGGTTCTCCTCCTCGAGCGAGGATTTCTTTTATCACTCATACTTGGTGGTGCGGTTATACTATTGAAGAGGGTTTTTCTTTCACCACATGCTTTGTCCATTTCAGTTACACTCTCTCTTTCTATTTCGTTGTCCGTGGAGGTGGGAACACTTAAATAGGGGTTTGACTGAGGCAAACCCCTATACAGCCCCAACACTTTCTCTAGATATTACGGATGCAGGTATTAAAGAAATTCATTTGCTAGTAACTTCACTACTTGGGTGGTTGTAAGCATTTTCTTTCTCCTCTTTAACCTTATCTTTTATACTTTGTTGTTTCAATTTTTCTATATTTTACTAATTTCCTGCATTCTAAGGTTTTCAAAAATTAGAATAGAAATATCCACTTTGTCATTTTCTATGATAAACTCGCTCTCTAGTTCGTACGAGATGTCAGCACGCCTCGGGGATGCTAGCATGTCGTGTGGTCATCCTTTGGTTGAGACCTCATCAATTTTTCCAAAAAATCTATGTGACCTCTTTTCGATTGTAGAACTCTCACACTATTCCTTGAGGTAGTTTAGGGAAATTCACCCCATGAGGCTCTTTGAATGAAGATAAATCGTGAGTAGTGAATCCCCCTTCTCTAAATTTTGGTGAACTCGACATGAAGAGGGAAACTAGGAATTTATTTACCCCTACTTGGTGGGGTCATAAATTTTGACCCAGTGCTCGGAATTCAGAACCATTCGCACCGTTGGAAAGGTCTCCTAGAGGACTAGTTTAGTCCCTAAAATATTGTGCCTTCAGAAGCCAAATTTTAAGGACTTATACAGGTTTGGACCCCATATTCTGCTCCGAGGATCTCCAAAAATGCAAATTACTAGAACATAGAAAATACTGAAAAAATCCAAAATTATGGATTTTTGGTTTTTCTCAGTTCTATCACCCCAAAATGAATTTAATATCTTCTTTTATTAGCTTAGTATCTAATTTTTTTCAAAATGTTAATGATATTTGATTTCATGCATGTGGTAGTGACTTGTCTTTGCCCATGCCACTCTGTATTGTTGATCCTTCTCATGAGATTCCTTTCACTTATAAGGATATCTTGTTGCAAGAAGATGAAATCATTGATACCTTTCTTAACATTATTGTAACTTCTCTTCATTCCAATGCACCCTCCTCTAGAGATGATGCATTTGTGAATGATGAATCTACCCTTCATTCCATTGCACTCTCTTCTAGAGATGACGCATTAGTGAATGATGGATCTCCCTTTAATTCCAATGCTCTCTCTTCTAGAGATGTTGCATTGGTGAATGGTGAATCTCATATTTGTTATAATGCACTCTCTTCTAGAGATGATGCATTAGCAAATGATGAACCTCCTTCCACATCTGATCCTCCTTGGATCAATGTTGAGAATATGTCTTTGAATAATTGCTCCACTACTTGTGATGGTTATGTAAGTGTAATCCATGTCTCTATTGCCCCTCAAAGTCCTAAGAGATCGGTCATTTACCTAACTCCAGCTAGTCCTTCTCCTAAAAGGGTTTGTCCTATCAATGGAGTTCCATTTGATAGTGATTATCCTAATCTTTGTAAGGCTCCCTCTTATAGAGTGCTAGCCCATAATTATGAGAATAGAATGAATAAAAACCATGGCTTCCTCAAGTACCTAAACCTACAACTAAAGCACCTAGTGATTACAATCTTGTCGAGAAACTCTGTGTTACTCCGGCTAAGATCTCACTATGGGACTTGCTTTATTCTGCTCCGGTTTATCAAGGTATGCTTTAGGAAGCATTGCAAAAGATCCTCTTGCCTTCTTCTACTAGGGTAACAAATCCTGATACATTGATAGCTCATATTTGTGTGGATTTGTCGAATATTACATTCTATCTGCAAGAACTCCTGCCTTCGGAAGTACAAAAGCAAGCAAACCCTCTAATGATCATAGTTAACATTAATCAAATTGGTATTATATGTACTCTCATTGATGCCGACTTGACACTCAATGTATGTAGCATTGATCTATTGCCTAAGATTAATATTGATCCATCTTCTCTTAATGCTTCTTCCATTGACATTCATGGGTTCAATAATGTTAGTCGACAAGTCCTAGGCATGATCGTCTTGCCTTTGAGGCTGGGGCCCATTATTGTGCCTACCCTTGTATATTTCATGTCAAAAAAGTTACTGTATAACCTTCTTCTTGGTAGATCGTGGATTCATGCTATGGGTGCAGTCTTGTCTACCTTGCATAAATCTATTAAGTTCATTTGTAATAATTGAGTAGTCACAGTTAAGGCTGACCCTGAGGCTATGCACTTATGGGAGATGGTAGCTGTTGGTCAGGTTTGAATTGTGCCTACCCTTATTCCTTAAGTATCTTCTAATGTGTCGATGTTTACTCCAGTAGTACCTACTATAAAGGATACTCTTGAGATAGATGTCCTTGGAGAAGATCCTTCTGAAGCGAGAAATTTTAAGTCCGCTCCTTCTACTCTTCCCAGGAAAATACATGTCTTGGTGATGATTGGGATTCTCTAGACTTTACAAAATTCTTCATTAGAGGATATAAAGTCGACCCGATCCACTTAGACCTTTCAATAACATCATCCACACCCGCTATCAAAAATTATCATTCTTTTGTATTGTGGGATAGTGTGAGCATAAATTGTAATGTTCTTAGTGTTGATCCTCCTTTTGAGGAAGATGATTATGTTTTTGCTAAAGAGGATAATGTTGGTATTCTTGCTAAAAATAATGATGGTGATCCCATAGAGGAGTGTGATCCCCATTGCTAGAATAATGCTCTCTATGAAGATCCTCCTTCTTCTCAAGATTTTTAAACATGCTATGGCCCTAACTTTAAGCTTGCTTCTAAATATGGCTATGGGTGTAAAGGTCGCGGGTGTAATGAACAAGGCATTCGGGTCCCTATATAATGTGAAACTCACAAACATAATTTGGGGTTTGGTTGCTTGAATGAACAATATGAAAAAAAATCACAGTTGAATGTTGACATGATGTCTGCTCAACCTCGTTATCACAGATTGGCCCGTCCTCCTTTGTCTTCTATCTTTGTATCTTCTTCTTGTGAGCAGTCAAAATTTTCTCCACAAGAGAAAGGGTTGCTTCCTGCTCCTCATCCTTTGTTTGAGCAAGAGCTTATGTTGTTGAGGCTTCTAAAAGCCCGCTTAATTAATCTTCCTCCTCTTACATGCAAGAAATCTCATAAACCTGATAAAGAAAAACATTCTTTCTATGCATACCATTGAGTGCTTGGCCATTCCATTAGTGAATGTAATGCCTTGAAGGAAAAAATACAACTTCGTGATTCAGGTGTTATCACTCATTTTTTTGTTGATGCACCTGCCTCTTCTTCAAATGACAAGTGATATCAAGGTTTACCTCTATCCTACATATTCTAAGTATCTTGCATGGTTCTCCTCCCTTGTATGTTGGGGGTAGTGATAACTTGTTCAGGAGATATGTGTCCTTCTAAGGACCCCCTCTCTTCTCTATTTATTTCAAATGAAGTGTCCCTTGAGTGGACCCCTTGTTGTCTCAAAGGGTTCTTGAGGGGTCCTCCTTTTGAAAGTTTTATCTCAAATGAATTATATGGCATCTAGCTTAGGAGCAACCTGACTAGACCTATTTCATATTTGTGTGTCTAGCTTGGAGGCAGCCTGACTAGACCTCAGTTTTCAAATAGTGCGTCCCTTGAGTGGACCCCTTTTCTTTTGAAAGGGTTCCTGAGGGACCCCTTTGAAAGCCTTCCAATTTTTTGACGATCTATGTGACTGCCCGCTTAATTTCCTGCATGGACACTTTGTTTTGTAACATGTTAAACATGTCGCTTTGCAAGTGCGCCTGTATAGCCACTTTCCAATCTGACTCTACGAAGTCTCCTTCTTTGGGTTTCCTCCATGTCAGAGATCTTGGGGGACACCTCCATGTAGGTCTACAGGCCTATAAGGTGCTTACTTCTTTTGGTGTAAGACACTTTTTTCTCTAGGTTTCCTCCATGTGAGAGATTTTGGGGGATGCCTCCTTATAGGTTTGCAGGCCTGTAAGGTACTTTTTTCTCTAGGTTTCCTTCATGTGAGATATCTTGGGGGACACCTTCTTCCAGGTTTGTGAGCCTGTAAGGCACATACTTCACAGGGCTTCCTTCATGTGAGAGATCTTGGAGGTTGCCTTCTTACAAGTTTGTGGGCCTGTGAGATGCTTTCATCCTATGGGATTTGTCCATTGTTGCTCTGAGGGCCTTTGGTGTACTTTGTGCAATTTTGTAGTTCCGCGGAGCTACGTAGTCCTTTTTTTCAACTCTCCTTGGGTCCAAGGACCTATAGAGCCATCTCTCTTGGAATTTTCATTCCTTTCTAGCTTCTCCATCTCTTTATCTTCTCAATTATATATACCGGATTGAAGATTTGCATCTTCTTCATCCTAATTATATGATCTTTCTCTCTCCATTTTAGAATTCTTTTATGTGTTATTTCTTAATTTGGGGACGATGCATGGTACTGAGACAACCTTTTACATTCAGGTCTCTTACACTTTCCTGACTCAAATCCTTAGTTGTTATGTGCTAACATTATTGTTTGGTGTAGGTTTTTCTTGTCTAATATATTTGTTTTGCAGGTCTTTAGCCTGGGGGCACACATCCATGGTTTGAAGATTTTTCTGCTTCCTCTATAATATCCTTTTGGCATAATGATGTTATTTATGTTTGGTAGATTTCCTTTAGCATGCATATTAGTGTAGATTCATATGGCCGCTAAAGTGGGGGAAAAATGTAATATCATAAAATTGCACCCCTTGCAATTTCACATACATTCTTGCATCCACTCCCTTCGCATCTTGTGTAGGATCATTTAAGCCCCTGCATAAAAATTTTTCCCTCTAAGAATACTCGGAACCCCTTTTCAACAACTAAATTTACGTGTCATCTTTGCATCAAACCTTGGGCTTTTCTTCCTTGTGTTGTTTTGTAGCATGACATGTCCAGACACGAGCACACTGCATGGACATCCACATTTCAACATTCAAACGACTGTTTCCATGCATGTTTTCCACTTGCCATCCACTTTTTTCAGTGGTAACGACCCAGGAAACCTTGTAACCGCCCAAGAAGCTTCTTTTCTCTCTTTTAATGCTATCTTTTTAATTCCATTATTTCTTCTAAGCTCTTCTAGCTCTTTTTTCTTTTTATCTTCATTCTAGCCTTGGCTCTTGCATTACTCTCTTTCTATCTTGTTTGCACAACTCCATACAACTTGCTACAATAGAACCTTCAAGTTCTCTTGGAAAAAATATTTGCAGCCCTTGGCTCTTGCATGCAATACCTCCCTTGTCTTGTGCTTGTGATCATCTTGGGATTTCATGCATCCTCTATCTATTGCATCTACATATTGTGATACAGGTTCTCCTCCTCAAGCGGGGATTGCTCCCCTTTCAATTTCACATACATTCTTGCATCCACTCCCTTAGCATCTTGTGTAGGATCATTTAAGCCCCTGCATCAACCTTTTTCCCTCTGAGGATACTCTGAACCCCTTTTCAATAGCTAACTTTACGTGTCAGCTTTGCATCAAACCTTGGGATTTTCTTCCTCATGTTGTTTTGCAGCATGACATGTCAAGACACGAGCACACTACATGGACATCCACATGCCGTGCTAGCACCCTATGACATTTCAGCATTCAAATGACTGTTTCCATGCATGTTTTCCACTTGCCATCCACTTTTGTCAGTGGTAATGGCCTAGGACACCTTGTAACCACCCAAGAAGATTCTTTTCTCTCTTTTAATGCTATCTTTTTAATTCCATTACTTCTTCTAAGTTCTTCTAGCTCCTTTTTCTTTTTATCTTCATTCTAGCCTTGGCTCTTGCATTCCTCTCTTTCTATCTTGTTTGCACAACTCCATACAACTTGCTACAATAGAACCTTCAAGTTCTCTTGGAAACACTCTTTGCAGCCCTTGGCTCTTGCATGTGATATCTCCCTTGTCTTGTGCTTGTGATCATCTTGGGATTTCATGCATCCTCTATCTATTGCATCTACATATTGTGATACAGGTTCTCCTCCTCAAGTGGGGATTGCTCCCCTTTCAATTTCACATACATTTTTGCATCCACTCCCTTAGCATCTTGTGTAGGATCATTTAAGTCCCTGCATCAACCTTTTTCCCTCTGAGGATACTCTGAACCCCTTTTCAACAGCTAACTTTACGTGTCAGCTTTGCATCAAACCTTGGTATTTTCTTCCTCGTGTTGTTTTGTAGCATGACATGTCAAGACACGAGCACACTGCATGGACATCCACATGCCGCGCTAGCACCCTATGACATTTCAACATTCAAATAACTATTTCCATGCATGTTTTCCACTTGCCATCCACTTTTGTCAGTGGTAACGGCCCAGGACACCTTGTAACCGCCCAAGAAGATTATTTTCTCTCTTTTAATGCTATCTTTTTAATTCCATTACTTCTTCTAAGTTCTTCTAGCTCCTTTTTCTTTTTATCTTCATTCTAGCCTTGGCTCTTGCATTCCTCTCTTTCTATCTTGTTTGCACAACTCCATACAAGTTGCTACAATAGAACCTTCAAGTTCTCTTGGAAACACTCTTTGCAGCCCTAGGCTCTTACATGCGATACCTCCCTTGTCTTGTGCTTGTGATCATCTTGGGATTTCACACATCCTCTATCTATTGCATCTACATATTGTGATATAGGTTCTCCTCCTCGAGCGGGGATTGCTCCCCTTGCAATTTCACATACATTCTTGCATCCACTCCCTTAGCATCTTGTGTAGGATCATTTAAGCCCCTGCATCAACCTTTTTCCCTCTGAGGATACTTTGAACCTCTTTTCAATAGCTAACTTTACGTGTCAGCTTTGCATCAAACCTTGGGATTTTCTTCCTCATGTTGTTTTGTAGCATGACATTTCAAGACATGAGCACACTGCATGGACATCCATATTCCGCACTAGCATCCTATGACATTTCAACTTTCAAATGACTGTTTCCATGCATGTTTTCCACTTGCCATCCACTTTTGTCAGTGGTAACAGCCCGAGACACCTTGTAACCGCCCAAGAAGCTTCTTTTCTCTCTTTTAATGCTATCTTTTTAATTCCATTACTTCTTCTAAGTTCTTCTAGCTCCTTTTTCTTTTTATCTTCATTCTAGCCTTGGCTCTTGCATTCCTCTCTTTCTATCTTGTTTGCACAACTCCATACAACTTGCTACAATAGAACCTTCAAGTTCTCTTGGAAACACTCTTTGCAGCCCTTGGCTCTTGCATGCGATACCTCCCTTGTCTTGTGCTTGTGATCATCTTGGGATTTCACACATCCTTTATCTATTGCATATATATATTGTGATACAGGTTCTCCTCCTTGAGTGGGGATTGCTTTTATCACTCATACTTGGTGGTGCAGGTTCTACTCCTGAAGCGGGTTTTGCTTTCACCACATGCTTTGTCCATTTTAGTTACACTCTCTCTTTCTATTTGGCTATCTATGGAGGTGGGAACACTAAAACAAGGGTTTGACAGAGGCAAAACCCTATACAATCCAAACACTTTTTCTAGATATTACGCATGTAGGTATTGATGACATTCATTTGCTGGAAACTTCACTACTTGGGTGGTTGTAAGCATTTTATTTCTCCCCTTTAACTTTATCTTTTATACTTTGTCATTTTAGTTCTACTATATTCTACTAGTTTCCTTCATTCTAAGGTTTTTAGCAATTAGAATAGAAGTAGTTAATCTGTCATTTTATGTGATAAACTCACTGGCTGGTCCGTATGAGATGCCAGCATGCCTCTAGGATGCCAACGTGTTGCGTTGTCATCTGTATCCTGATGTATCATCCTTTGGCTGAGACCTCGTCAGTTTGTCCATAAAATATATGTGACTTGCTCTTTCTGATTCTAGAACTCTCGTGTTGTTCCTTGAGGTATTCTAGGGCAGTTTGCCTCGTGAGGCTCTTTGAATGAAGAAAACTCGTGAGTAGGAAATCCCCCTTCTCTACAGTTGGCAAAGTTTGAGACTTTGCTGCTTGAAAGTGTCCTTCTCTTAGCTCTATAAAAGGTTCTTGGTCCTTTCAAAAGCTTGCTTACCTTATAAAATACAACCATTGTTGTCCTTATTTATGATTCAGAGCATAGTCATTATTGGAAAAAAATGTCAAATGACTATGCTATCTTTTAACTTGTCATTAATATTGCATCACATATTTTATTGTTGTGATGGAATTCTTTTCAAGTTGTACTTATCAATGGCTATTGTTGTCATTATTTCATTTCTAAAATATTATTGAGGCAATTGTTTGCTGATTTTGATTGTTATGTATTAGTTGTTAATAATTTTGTACTAGTTGAGATTGTTGTCACCAAGTAAAAGTAGAAAGTTGTGTCACACTTTCGGTCAACTAGATAGTTTCAAGCGAAATTTTTTTGACTTAAACAATTTTGATCGAAACCATTTTTCCTGAAACCACGTGGCCTATATGTGGCACATAGAGTTTCAAGTGAAACCTTTTCACCTAAAACCATAAAATTGAACTTTTCCCTTTGCCACTTTGATATGTGACTCATTTTATATGTAGGCTTTTGATAGAAAGGATTTCAGTAAAACACTTTCGAACCGAAACCCTTTATATTGAAACTGTCTTGTGGTATCCTAGTTGGCAGCCAACTCAACCTTTTTCAATTTTTTTTTGAAACTCTCAACTTCAACTAAGTATTTCTTCAATCAAAATGATTTTTTTTTAAAATAAGAAAAATACCCTTAAAAGTTTAGAGTGGTGAATCCAAATATATAATTTTTTAAATATTTTGATTAGTTTTAAAATATATTTAAAAAAATAATGCAAGTAGGTTGTTAAAGTTAAAAAAGAGGTTGATCAAAAATTAAAAAATAGTAAAACATATTAAAAAAATTACAAAGTTTATGGTGCACTAGAGGAGAGAATCCTCTTCAAAAGGGTATAATTTGTTTTTTGAAAATGATTAAAAAAGTTGAGAATAGTTGACATCAAATGAAAAATATCAATTTCTAGCAAGTTTGATTGTAAAACGTTATTACAAGAAAAATATACATCAAAATTTCAAAAGAAAAATCTGTGCACTAGATATTGAAGCTACCTATTTGGAGAAAAAATTATGAGAAAATGAAGTTTTTTCTATTTGTTTCTTAACTTCAAGTGCATCACCTTTTCCTAAAATTTCCAACATTCTAAAATTTTCTCTTAAATTGATATAAAATAATGAAAACAATTTAAAAAATTAGATAAATTATAAGAATAAACTTCATCAAGAGTTCTACATTTCATTAGTTTACATCATTTTGAAATACAAAACATAAAGACCACTTTTATGTGGTTGAAGTTCAATTTTTTTTTGTTGTTGGTCGATTCATTTATAAAGTGTGACACGAGTTTGTACTTTTACCCCACTACCCTTATCTTCTAACATAATTATCCTTATGTTACTAGTGATCTTATGATCAATAATTAGTAACACAATATCATTATTGTGAGCTATACAATCTTGATCATTAGGTTGTTTAGTAGCACCTTATTAGTATGGTGGTTAATTAATACAAGCATCAATAAGGCTATCAACATTATAAGAAATATTTTTTTATCAAAATGATTAACATGAAACATTTTAAAGATAGAAAAATATTGTCCTAAAATACTTGCTACTACTATATATTTTAGAGGTATTTGAAGAGGTAAGGGAGATTGTTTTTGTGAGATGTATATAGTTAGCATTTTGTGTATAGATTAGTCTCTTGGACTTGATAGTTAAAGAGAATTCTAGGGTCGATAAGTTGTATTTATCTAAATTGGATTTTAGTGCAATAAGAGTTTATTATCATTATGGTAGAGTTATTTATTAAGATTGTTAAACAATTTATATTACAATCATCAATAATCAACAATCTCAAAATTAATGAGAAAATCCATATTTCAAAATTCATATTTCATACTCTTATTAACATAAAATGTTAATTACATCTCACAACAACAATCTCCCTAACCTCTTCAAATAAATCTTAAATTTATAGTAGTGGCAAGTGTTTTAGGACAAGAATATCCTATCTTAACAACAATTCACATTAATTGTTTGATCAATATTATTTCCTATAATGTTCATAACATTATTTATTTCCATATTAATTGATCACCATACAAATAAGGATGCTACTAGTAAATATTGTACTAATAAAAATTGCACAACTCACAATAATGTCAAAATGTTGTTAATCAGTTATCACAAGAAGATAATTAGACATAAAAATAGTCATGTCAAAAGACAAGAATGATGGCAATAATCTCAGCTGGTATATAACATTATTATCAACTAATATGTAGCAATTAAAAATGCCAAATGATTGCCTCAACAACACAACTATTTTATAAAATAAATAATGACAATATCTAGTGATAAGTACAAATGATAAAAAGTTCATGATAACACTTACATCTATGATGTAATATTAATGACAAGTCAAAGGATAGCATAGTGATTTGATAGTAGTGTTTTATTTTATTAAATAAGTAGGAAAAGGGACCCTAACCCTTACAAAATATTAAAAAAGGCATTACAACATCAAAGAAAAGGTTGGCCACTAGGCTAGACAACACAACTAAGATGTAGAGAACAAAAAAATAACAAAAGAAACAACAAAGGAGAACTAGTAAAGAGAACTCCAATCCCAATTAGTAGCTCCCACAAATAAGCTCTTCTTTGTATCCTTCTTGGTAGCTCCCTGCACCAGAATCTCCTTCAACTTCTTATTCCTCTTATTCAACTTAGATGGAATAATTGCCACACCAACAACAACTTTCATTGTAAGCCCATCAATTATTTTAACCAAATGGTTCATTACAGACTCCAATATTATAACTCTATGGTGGTAGAGTTTTAAAGTATCATACGTGTTAATCCCCTTTTTCTTGTAGCTAGGGTGGTTAATAGGATCTTCTTGGATTTTATCCAAATTCTCAACTTTGACTTCCAAATCCTCAATCTTTATGTAATAAGTCTACAAAGGGTCATCTTTAGAAGAAACATTAATATCTTTTTCACTTCTCTCTTTTTCCTCATGAGAAAGGATGTTAGTATCATTAGAAATATCAATATCACATTCATTACAATTAAGGCTATCCTTTAGAACAACATCATGAGACATCACATTAGAGGGGGAAAGTGAGAGAATCATCCACATCAGTATACAAAGAATGATAAATATAATCACCGGAATAATCTTCATTACTAGATTCGGTAGGGAATTGGTGTTGGAATCAGGGAACACTGAGAGGGGGGGGGGTGAATCAATGTTCTGCAAAATTTAACTTTATTAATCTGATCTTTAAGCCACTTACAACAATGAACCAAAAGAGAGATGCAAGCACATAAAGAAATCATCCACAACACCATAACACAAGGAATTTTACATGGAAAATAAATTAGGGGAAAAACCAAGTTGGAGGTCAATCCACAATTTGAGTACTCAAATAGAAGTGTTTTACAAATGAGGAATGCACATGCATTCAAGCACACTGCCTAGAGATAACTTCTCAGATAGAAAAAGAAGACTCACTATCTTACAATTTTTTTGGATTACATCTAGAAGATTTGAACTAAGAGAATAACATCTGCTAATGTCTGGTTAAGCTCATTAGTTGCATTCTTTGACCTGTTTTCTGTTTATGCTCTTCTTCTCTATCTACCTTCATTAACATCACAAATCCCTTTATACACAAGTGAAACAGTGCATAATCGCTCTACTATCCTTTTGAATTTTGCATCACACTTCGTACACTCAAATTCGCATCCCAAAATGATATAAATGATCGCTTATATATATCTGCAACAAAATATTTAATCAACTATATGTCGGCTTCAATAAAACATAAAATATTTTCCAACTGCTAGCTCAATCCATAAATTATTTTCAATGGGCACCATCCAAAGTTGGCCACAACATAGTGAGGACCCAGCACAAAATCCTCAAACACGAAAATACTTCAAACAATTTTGCCTCGAACATCTGCAAGACACCACATTCACTTAGTCGACCTTCTAGCACTATTAAACATAAATTCAATCAACTAGATCTCCTAACTCATACACCAATTGATGTGATGACACAAAACTCAAGAATAAGATATTCTAGATACCCAACCCTAAGATCCACAACCCGGACTGATAAATTGGTAATGCAAATGGATTGGAAGACTCAACTTTAGTCGGATACCCTGTTCTTCACTCTATCTCCCGGTATGGATAAATACTGAAGTGTAGACCAGATCAATGACAACACCATAAGCCATATGCCAACAATCTCCCCCTTTGGCATTGATGGCAACACTTAGTGAAAAATGATTGTGTCAGAACCAACATACTGCAATCCTTCAAGAATTCAAAAAGTCATAGCTAACACAACTCCCCCTGAATTTGATAAGGCATTTTTCACTGCTCTCTCTCCCCCTTTGACATCAATGAAAAACCAATTTTTTTTTCCCTACTATAATCCATTTTGGAGTGTAACCAAAAACTTACTTATTCAAAAACTGGTTCAAAATCTTAAAGAAATACAACTGCTACTTGTGTTAGAAGATTATTTTATATTTCTCCTTCATCTCTGAAAGAAACGTATTCCATGCTTCTACTACTATCCTGGTGATTATGATCATGTTGTTGATTTCAGATGTCCGGTTGATAATCTTGATGAGGGCTTCTAAAATGGTGATGGATTCTTCTAATATCTCTCCTTTCCTCAATATCTCAATCAACTATTCCAGTCTGCATTCTGTTATTTCCTTCACTTTCCAAAAGGTGTCAACAATCCTATTTATGGTGTTTTAAACATTTGTATGCTCAGTTTGTAATTCTTGGACCCTTTTCTTAATTGCACCATCTTGATCTTGAAACATGTTAAAATCTTGTCCAATATTGTTCAGCTTTGTTTCAATTTGTTCCAACTTTTCTTTGTACTTGTCGATTGCATGAGGCAATCGAGAACAGTAGTTGCAGATGTTGTTTGTTGTGTTTATGCATTGTATTAGTTGATTCATGTACCTTTTTAGCTTGGTGAGTGATAATCTATACTGCTTCTTCAGGTGTAGAATTACTTATTCTTCTTCCTTGTTCTGAGACTCAGAGTCCATGATTTCCTTGATGCATTCAATCATCTCTTTTGGTAACGTATTCTATAAAATCTCTAATTTAATATGGTTGTGCACAAGATGAGCACTTAGTATGTTTAAAATCATGTCTTTCTCATATGAAGGTCTGATAGACCACATGTTTGCGATTTTTTGCATTCCATCTTCCTCATGAATAAGATGCAATAGCTCTTCTTTGGTTAAATCACCTTCTTCTTCACTTTCTTTTGTCATTTCCTTTTCTTGTTCTGGTTCAGTTGTTTCCAATTCTTTTCTTTGGGTGTCCTTAGTTTCCTTATCAGATTCCTCATTTGGTATATCTACAATCACCTATTCTTTTCCTTTCCCTTCAACTCTTGGAGTCTTGCACGTTGGAGGAGTACAGAAAGCAATTTATTTTTCTCTTTTCTTCTTTCTCTCCATCTCATCGGAGGAGGGACCAACTTCAAGTGCCCTTACCAAAAGGGGAATACCAATTGAGCCAAAATTTCCTAGAAAACCTTTAAAGAAAGCTTCATATACTTGATCATAGTTTTCCAAATTGTTAGAGTGTATGTAAATTTTCCTACAAATGGGTTCACTCTCTTCCCATATTACATTGTTGTTCATCGGTAAGTAATTCAAAAAATAAATCACAAGACATATAACCAAAGTACCAAACTTGAAAGGGTAATCTACCATCTTTGTCCATTGTATGTTCTCCATCAGTTGATCTTTCAGTAATCTGCAAAAGTCAAAATCCTGATCTTCCATTATCATCTTGTGTGAAATGTAAATGACACCTGCTGAAGTTGCACCTTCTCTATTTCCGAAAAAGATTTTGTAAGATACTCCATGCGCAATTTACCTTGTTACTGAATCTCTAATTTTTGAGATTATTAATGCCCTTTGATCTCCAATAACTCTAGTTAGGGTTTCAAATTCTTTATTTTGAATTGACTTCTTTCTCAGTACATCCCCAAATTTGCATAACCCAGTTACAGTTCCAATCACTTCTTTCAAGATATGGTAGGGTTTATCCAGAGTTAGAACATCATCATTCAATCTGTCGAGAATAAACTTAATGATTTATGCATTCTCAAAATAGGGGAATTCACTCCAAATATCCAAGCTTTTATGTTTTGCTTCTTTCAGCCATTTCAATTCATCGAGCAACAACATGTTTCTTACAACTCTAATCTTCTCACTGCTATACTCATCTAGGTTTATCATTCCTTTGACTTGTTCCATTTTACCTTTCGTACTCATGTTTCTATCAAAGAAGTTCTTCAACCGCACACCAAATTAAATGGAAATTTCTCAATACAACAATAGTACCTGATGGATTGGGGTTTTGCTGCCAAATTATCTTCATGCTTTCAAAATTCTATTGCAGAGTGCTCTCCTTCTTCTTTTCTTCGATATAAAGTAGAAAATGAGGGTTCCAACTTGCTTTTTATAACTCACACACCTAACCTTTTGTTGTTTTAAATGCTTTTTCCCTAGGTGTATTGGATACCCTGTTCTCTTAGTCAACGAGAGAAAAATTCTTCGACGGACCTTCAATTGCTTGAATTTATTTATGAGTATTTTCTAATGCATCTACAAATCATTAATACAAATTTTTACAATCTTCCGCATTCCGACACCAACTACAGATAGGGGGGAAAAGGATTTTCTTGAAAAACTCCCCCTAGGCCGATGGCCTAAAATCAGTTCCTGAAGGAATTACCATAAGCAGGTTCTGGTGTTGGCTCATTTCCTGCAACAAAGGGACTCTTCTTCACCCATGTCTTCTTCATATGATCTCTTAATTCATCCACAATCACTTTACCTTTTCCTTTATCATATTCCTACGTATTTCTGCCTTTGTATGTTGGACCTCTTCTATCCATATTTTTGTTTTTGTAGAATCTTGCAATGTGACCATATTTGTTGCAATTGTAACACACAACATTTCCTTGTCCAAAATAGTCATTCCATTGATTTCTTCTTGACCTACACTGATTAGCAATATTCCCAAATCTTCCATAGGTATAATATTTAAAATTCCTTCTATTGATAGAGTTGTTTGACATATTTCTACATTCAATTGAAACACTAACCGATGAATGATGGATCACTCGATTTCATTTTACTTCTACATTGAGCAGCCATATGACCAAATTTATTGCAAGAAAAATAATATTCATTAAAATTTTGAGCATTAGGTTGTCTTACCAGATGCCTTTTTGGTTTGTTCATCTAATTTCCTTTCCTGAAATTCTTTTTTTTCAGATCTGAAACTTTCTCCTTTCTCATATCCAAGACCTTGCTTGTCATTTCCATTCTTCTTATCTTGAGTCAGCTCATCAAGCTTAACTGAGCTAATCTTAAACTTCTCCTTGTATTCATTTGCAGTATTAAGTTCATCCCTAAGAATAAAAATTTGTCTTTCAAGCTCTTCTTCATTGTTTTTGGATTGTTTCAGTTCAATTTCCAACTAAATGAATCCTCCATTAATTCTATTGCATTCATTAGATCTTTCTTTTAAGGACTGAGCAAGATTCTTCTCATTCTTCTTTATCTCTTCAATCTCCTTAGTCAGCTTCATCGCCATAGATTCCATCTCATACTTTAGGGTAGCATTGTCTCTGTTAAGCTTTTCACATTCTTTAGTTATTTCCTTCCAAGGTTTGATTTAGGTGAACATCATCCATATTTTTGCTCTCTTTTTGCTTAATCTGGTCACAAAGATCCTTTCTCTTCTCCCTGGACTTAATAATCTAATCCATCAACATCTAAATAAATTTATCAGCATCCTTAAGACTTGCTTTAAATTCCTGAACTTCTGCTTTGGACTGATCAAGATCATCAAGTGCCACCAAAAGCTGTTGTTGAAGACTACCAAAGTCCATTACATTCCAAGATCCACCTCAATATGTTAAACTTCTTTTGAGGAACTAGGCTCTGATACCAATTGTTGGAATTAGGGAACACTAAGAGGGGGGTGAATCAGTGTTCTACAAAATTTAACTTTATTAATTTGATCTTTAAACCACTTACAACATTGAACAAAAAGAGAGATGCAAGAACATAAAAAAATCATCCACAACACCATAACACAAGGATTTTTACGTGGAAACCCTGTTAGGGGAAAAAAATGGTGGAGGTCAATCCATAATTTGAGTACTCAAATATAAGTGTTTTACAAATGGGGAATGCACATGCATTCAGGTGCACTGCCTAAAGCTCACTGCTCAGATAAAAAAAGAAAACTCATTGTATTACAAATTTTTTGGATTACATCCAGAAGACTTGAACTGAGAGAATAACATCTGCTAATTCCTGATTACAATTTTGGTTAAGCTCATCAGTCACATTCTTTGACCTGCTTGTCTGATTCTGCTCTTCTACACTTTCTTCTTTCATTCGCATCACAAATCTCTTTATACACAAGTGAAATTGTGAATAATTGCTCTATTATCCTTCTTAATTTTTCATCATACTTTGCACACTCAAATTTTCATCCCAAAATGATATAAATGATCACTTATAAATATCCAAAACAAAATATTTAATCAACCATATGTTGGCTTCAATAAAACATAAAATATTTTCCAACCGTTGACTCAATCCACAAATGATTTTCAATGCGCACCATCCAAAGTTGGCCACAACATAATGAGGACCCAAAAAAAATCCTCAAACCCAAAAATACTTTAAACAATTTTGCCTCAAACATCCACAACACACCACATTCACTTAGTCGGCTTTCTAGCACTGTTAAACATAAAATCAATCAATCGGATCTCCTAACTCATACACCAATTGATGCAACAACATAAAACTTGAGAATAAGATATTCCAAATACCCAACGACCTTCCCTAAGATCCACAACCCAAACTGATAAAATGGTAATGCAAATGGATTGATAGATTCAACTTCATTCGGATACCCTGTTCTTCACTCTGTCTCTCGACATGGAAAAATATTGAAGTGCGGACCAGATCAATGACAACACTAGAAGCCATATTCCAAAAATTGGTGTCCTCATGATCATCTTTCTCAATGACCATCTATTTAGTGAATTTTTTTACACCAACAAACACTAGCAACTACCATTGACCTTTCCATGAATGAATTCAATTTCTCCTCCCTAGTATTCTCACCATCAAATATTTCAATAGAAATGCCAATAGATTTAGTGGAAACACCATTTTTAGAAACCTTAACAAGACCTTTCTTCTTCTCAGTATGTTTTCCCTTAGTGGGAGAGAAAATTTAGCTTTACCCTTATTTTTGAGGGACAAAATATACTTGCAATCCTACTTTTTAGCACTTTCAACCACACGAGAGGAATTTTTCATTTAGGAGGAAGGAGTCAATGAGCAAAGAATATGGTTCAAATCACTAGGGTCATTAGAAGTGGAAGGGTTAGTGTTGCAAGTATGGAGGTGTTGCCATTGATGTCAACAAGTCTGTGTTGTCATTGATTATAGTTGTGTAGTAGTTGAGAAGATATTATTGCTTTGATTAGTTGCATTATGTTGCCATCAGTTAAGTTACTGATATTAACCTCTGGTGTTGCTTTAATAAGATTCTATTTATGGTTCATATATCGAGGATACTAAGAAAATTGATAAAATAAGGAAACAAAGTGTTGTAGAGGTGTTCTGGTTTTGCTTCACATTTCTTCTAGTTTGAAGATCTACATGTGTGGTTTGGATATGTTGGTTAGAGGTTTTCAAAGTTTCTATATCCAGAATTTTGGCTTCTAGATCGACGGTCGGAGGAAATTATGTTCAGCAATGTGTGAACTAGTTTTGCAGTGTTGCTTATAGTGGTGTCTAGGAGACATTTTTTTGCTCTATATTTCTTCACAGTTGCTCTTCAAATCTTAAAATTTTGAAGTTATATTGATGAGGTTTATCTTTGGCTTGTATCAAGAGGATTTTTTGTTTGGTAATCCTGAATTTGGATTGTAGAGTTGCAGTGTTTGGCAGTTTTGTTTGAATGTATAAGCTATGTACATTCTGAAGGCATGATTTGTTGTGAAGGAGTTTGATGCATTTTAAGAATATTCTAGATCATGATGAATCATGGTATGTGAATCAAAAGTCATCTTTGGATTTGAGAAAGCATGTAATTCAAAGTTTAATGGTGTTTGCACAGGTAACGACCAACCTAGTGTTTACACTACATTATAAGATGTTCAAGTTTAATGAAGGCATAAAGTGGCATATGGGAGTTAATTTTGGTCCTATTTAAGTTTTGTTTTGGTCTGCTTTTCATTCCTATCCACCACAGGAATGTTTAGTACCGATCTAATTTGAATTTGTAAAGTGCAAGAAGAATGTAGCTGACTTGAAGATGGTTTTCAAGTTGCAGATGGTATAAATGCAAGATGAATTGATGCGAGCTGAAGTGGAATAGATTTGAGTGTGGTGATGCAAAATTAAGTGCAAAAGTGTGAACTACAATGTGAGCTATAATGCAATATTTTTGAATGTAGTGAGCTAAGGTATCTTGATCTCCTAAATATTGATAGTTTTTGTGGAGTTGTTGTGGTTGAATCTCTGTTACATTGAGATAATGTTCTTTGCGTAACTTTCTATCTTCTTTCTTCTTCCTATTCCGATAGTGAGCCTAAGTTGTGAGCATCTCTGTACCAATTTTTCAATTGCTTATATTGTGAAATAATCCTCAACATGGTTTTTCCATAATTGTATTTTCCATGAAAATATGGTGTTCTCTTGTGTATGGTGTTGGTTATTTTAGTTTATGTTATCTTCTTTTCATGTTTAAAAATGATAATAGATTAAGGTTTTAATGAATGCAAGTGGATCTAATCACCATTGAGGGTTTTAATGCTTTAATTTGGTACAATTGAATCACCCCCCTCTCAGTTGTCTTGTTCATTCAATAATTGGTATCGAAGCAAGGTTCCTAAGAGAAAGCTTAATTTTTTGAGGTAGATCTAGATGGAAAACAAGGAGATCCATATGTTTGATGGTATAGACTATGCATTCTAGAAGGTGAAGATGGAATGCTATCTAATTCATCTTGGACATGAAGTCTCAATGGCAATAAAGACCACATACACCATACCTACAATATTTTTACGTATGAGTGATGAAATCAAAGTCTATGAGATAGATGGTAAGGAAAGGTTTGTTCTTTTGACTAGTCTTGCACACACTAAATTAGTGAAAGTTATGGATTTTTAAAATGTTAAAGAAGTTTAGGATAAGCTAGAAAGAATTTATGAAGGAGATGATAAAGTTAAACAAGATAAGTTACATAATCTAAAAGAAAAATTTGAGACTTTGCGGATATCTAATGATGAAACAATCACAAGTTATATATAGAGGGTTAATCAACTAGTAAGTGTTATGAGAGGTCTTCGTGTTCAAGTCAAAGAACCTAAAGTGGTAAAGAAAATTCTTAGAATTCTTCCTGATTCTTAGAGTGAAAAAGTTTCTACTATTGAGGAATTTGCTAATTTTAATACATACACTAGAGATTAGTCATATGGAACACTAACTACATTTGAGATGAGGAAAATTGGTTTGAAAAATGGTGCAAAAGTGGAGACTATTTTCAAGACCAAAAAATCAGAAAAGGATGAAGATTCGAATGGAGATGATCTTGATGATGTGGAAGCTAACTTTGTAAGAAGGATGAAAAAGGGCACCGATAAGGATAAGGGTAAATTTATTTTCAAATGATTTAGTTGTGGAAATATAGGTCACTATGCTTCAAGATGTCCAAACAAAACTGTGAACAATAAGAAAAAGGAAAACAAAGGAAAGATGATCAAGAAAAGCTACTAGGCTAGAGAAGATGTTGGTATTTCTGATGATGGGTCTGGTTATGGAGAGGTTGATGATAATGAATGCTTGTTCTTGGATTTAAAAGATGAATATGGTTCTATTAAATTTGGAAGTTATATGAAGGATTGTGTCCTAGAGAAAAAATGATAAAGTTGGAGGTAGTTTGGTATCTACTTTTCATGTTAGACATGACAAGAACTATTGGATTATTGGTAGTGGTTGCTCAAATCATATGACTGGAGATAAGAGTAATCTTGTTAAACTTGAAAAATATGATGAGGACTTGTTAAATTTGGAGATGATTCATGTGATAAGATTTGTGGAATAGGTTCAATAAGTTTTAATGGAAAACATAATACTGAAGATGTTTACTATGTTAAAGGCTCAAGAAATAACCTCTTGAGTGTTGGAAAAATGTGTAGAAAAGGATACAATCTTATGTTTCAAGATGATGGATGTGATATCAAGAAAGGGTGTAGAACTATAATTGTTGTTGGAAAGAGGACATATGGAAAATCTATCAGCTCAAAGGTGCTAATGGTCACTATTTTATGACTCAGATTAATGATAGTTGGATATGGCACAAGAGAATGTGTCACATTAATTTTGATAACCTAGTTAGAATTAGTTCAGTTTAATTAGTAAGAGATCTACTGAGGATTAGAAAAACTATCAATGTTGTTTTCAAATATTGTCAATTTGGAAAATAAACTAGAAGTAGTTTCAGAGGAAAGGAACAATATTCTATCTGATTTTTGGAATTGGTCACATAGATCTCTGTGGTATGGAAAGGGTGAGAAGTCTTCAAGGTGATAGGTATTTCATGTTTTTTATTGATGATTATTCTAGAATGACATGGGTTACTTGTCTTAGAGAAAATTTTGAAGCCCTAGATAGATTTAAAGCATTTAAATCTATGGTTGAGAATGAAATGGATTTAAAGATCAAATTTTTGAGGTCTGATAGAGGTGAAGAATTCACCTTCAATGAATTTAAAATGTTTTATGAGAATCATAGCATAAAGAGGCACTCATCTACCCCTAGAAAACCTTAGTAGAATGGAGCGGTTGAAAAGAAAAATAGGACTATTCAACAAGCTACAAGCACTATGATGAGAGAAGCTAATCTAGTAGAAGTCTACTAGAAAGAAGCAATTCATACTGTTGTTTACATAATTAAAAAAATTCAAGCAAGAGCTAACAACACAAAGACCCCCTATGAGTTGTGGTATAGAAGGATTCCTACTGTCAATTATTTTAGAGCGTTTGGAAGAAAATGCTATATCAGAAGAGATGATGAAAACTTATGAAAATTTTATGCAAGTTTTGATGAAGGCATCTTCCTTGGATATTCTACTAAAATAAAATCTTATAAATGTTACAATAAAAGACTAAGAAGGATTATGGAAAGTGCAAGTGTCAAGGTTGATGGAGATATGCAAAATTCAGTTGTAATAGATGGATATGAGTCGAATGAGCTTGTTTGTGGAGAAGAAGAAGAAGAAGAAAAATATAAGGAAAAAGAAGTGAAAAATTAAGAGGAAGAAGCTTCGAAAAAGACCCCTAAGACCCCTAAGTATGTATAGAGAAATAATTATGAAGAACATATCATTGGAGACAAAACCAAAGAAGTGTTGACAAGAAGAAGAGTTGTTGAAGTAGAGGTAAATATTTGTTTACTTTCTAAAACTAAACCAAAGACAGTAAGTGAAGCATGCAAAGATGAAAACTAGACGAAGGCAATGAAAGAACTTATGTAGATTGAGAAGAATCAAACTTGAGAGCTAGTTCCTAGACCTAAAAAAACATTATTGGAAATAAGTGGGTATTCAGAATCAAATTGAATGAGAATGGAGAAGTGGTAAGAAACAAGGGAAGAATTGTGTGTAAAATCTATGCACAAGTTGAAGGAATAGACTTTGAGGAGATATTTTCTCTGGTGGCTAGAATGGAAGCTATTAGGATTTTTTTGGATTTCGTAGCACATAAATATTTTAAATTTTATTAGATGGATGTGAAGTCTTCTTTCTTGAATGGAGAATCAAAATAAGAAGTTTACATGGAACAACCAGAAGGATTTCAGTTATTAGATAAACCTAATATGGTCTACAAATTGAAGAAGGCACTATATGGATTGAAGCAAGGTCCTAGAGCTTAGTATGCAAGGTTGGATGGATATTTGATACAAAAAGGATTCAATAAGGGTATTGTAGACAATAATCTTTACTTTAAAGTTGGGGAAGATCAAATCTTGATAGTGGTTGTGTATGTTGATCACATAACCTTTGGAGGCAGTGAAGCTATGTGTAGGAAATTTGTAGAAGAGATGCAAAAAGAGTTTGAGATGTCTATGTTTGGGGAGATTAATTTCTTCATTGGGATAAAAATAAATCAAATAGATAAAGGCATATTCATTTCACAATCAAAGTATTTTTAATAGATGTTGAAGAAGTTTGGAATGGATGAATCCAAACCGATATGTACACCAATGGTTACTGGTTGCAAACTGAGTATGGATGATGAATCCCCTAAGGTTGATCAAAGAAATTATAGATATATGATTTGTGGACTACTATACCTAACTGCTACTAGACTGGATATTATGCATGTAGTTTTTCTTGTGGCTAGATTTCAAGAAGATCCTAAAGAGACACATGTTGCAATAGTGAAGAGGATATTTAGATATTTTAAGAGCACTCTAGATTATGGCTAGTGATATCCTAAGGATACTGATTTCACATTGAATGCTTACATAGATGTAGATTGGACTAGTTGTGTTGATGATAGGAAAATTTCTAGTGGTGTTGCATTATTTCTCATATGTAGATTGATATCATGGCTTAGCAAGAAACAAAATTTTGTTTCTTTATCTATTGCAAAGGCCGAGTATATTCTAACATCATATTTTTGTACATAGGTATTATGGATGAGACAAAATTTGAAGGATATCAGAGTACTGTATGATGAGCCTATTTCTATATTTTGTGATAATACAAGTGCAATGAATATTTATAAGAATCTAGTGATGAATTCAAGAACAAATAATATATCAACTAGGTATCAGTTTTTGAGAGAGAAGGTTGTGAAGAATAAATTAAAGCTTGAATATGTACCTGGGTGATCCCATAAAACTGGATTACAATTAGTTTGAGGAAGGAAAAATGCATTTTTGGAGGGAAAACAATTTAGGGGTTTTAGTAGAAGGGGGGTTCACTAGAACCCCCCTTCTAGCGAACCCCCTTTAATCAATTTTCTTTTTTAATTGCATTTAAAGGGGGGTTTGATAGAAGTGGGGGTTCTAGAAGGGAGGGTTCACTAGAACCCCCCCTTTTTCTCCCTTCTCCCCCTCTTCTACCAAATTTTTACAAAATTTTGCCTTTCGAAGTTCAGGTTGGGGATGAAAATAGAGGAAAATTCACAGACCCAACTGGATGATGGTAGTCTTCAGAATGAGCTATCCATCAAATATAATTTTAATATATTTTTGTTTTATTATGTATATTCTTTAGTTTAATTAAACATAAGTTTTTCACCGAAAATCAAGCTCTCTATTTTGCACATTTGGAAAAATAGTAGATTAAGAAAAAAATTTGAAAAATATCTGTGCATTAGATATTGATGTCCTTGATCCAACAAAAAAATAAATTCGATACATACAAAAAATTTTATGTGTTAGCAAGTAAACCTATACATGAATTGTGACTGGTTTGACTTCAAAACTTAATTAAGAAAAAAATATTTAATAAAACACTATGAAACCAATTACATGCACTAGATATCATAGTTACGAATCTAAAATTGAAAAAATAGAATTTTATCCTTCATAGAAAAAAAATTGTGTTAGCAAATACATGCCACTCTTTAAAAATGGCGTTTATTGTTCAAAAATAGTTTTCGAAGGAGATTGGAAAATAAATGCAATTTGATTACAATTTTTTTTTTTTAGAATCTACGGAAAAAATGTCACAAATCACTAGTTTGCATCATGTTCAAATTCCTCATGGTTTAGCAGCTATAGGTGCCCGAAAGTGAATATTTATTTTAAAAAAATTAGTTCAATGTCCATCTTGGCCAAAAATTGTAAACCAGTATTGTGGGATCACCCACCTACAAAGGATTAGATTTCTGACATATATACTAAGGCTCTTCCTAAGGATAATTTTTAGTACCTTCGAGAGAAGTTGGGGGTTAATTACCCTCCTTCTTTGAACTAGATGCATATGGAGATGCATCCATCTAGTGGGCCTATGGATTCATTATTTTTTTTGGACTGATGTTGGTGGCTACCTCTTAGGGGGAGTAGGTGGTGACATTGTTGTAGTATGAAATCTATGTTGTCATGATGTAGAGGTTGCTGAGTTGATTGGTGTGTACTGCTAAGGGGGAGTATTCAGAGTAGTTGCAAGTTTCTTGGTTCTATGTCAAAGAGGGAGAACAATGAAAAATACCTTATCCTTTGCCATTGATGTCAAAGGGGGAGAGAAAGAGAATTCATGTAAAAAAGGTGAGTATCAAAAGCAGAGAGTGTAATGAGTTAGTTGTGCAAGAGGAAGAAAAGAGAAAAGGAAATAAGTATGTTCAGAGCTGTATGTTGTCTTTAATGTTTTTTCACATCTTTTGTTGCCATCAATGACAAAGGAGGAGATTGTTGCAAGTCTGAAGGTGTTTTCATGTTGATGTCAACAAGCCTATGTTGTCATTGATTATAGTTGTGTAGTAGGTGAGAAGAGATTTTTTCTTTTTTTAGTTGCATTATGTTGTCATGAATTAAGTTACTGGTGTTAGCCTCTGGTGTTGTTTTGATAAGCTTATATTTATGGTTCAAATTTTGAGGATATTGAGAAAATTGAAAAAATAAGAAAACAAGGTGTTGTAGATATGTTCTAGTTTTGCTTCACATTTCTTCTAGGTTGAATATTTTCTTGTGTGGTTTGGATATGTTGGTTAGATGTGTTCATAGTTTTTTAATCCAAAATTTTGGCTTCTAGATCGATGATCAGAGGAAGTTATGTTCACTAGTGTGTGAACTGGTTTTGTAGCATTGCTTACATTGGTGTCTGGGAGAAATGTATTTTCTCCGCATTTCTCCCCAGTTGTTCTTCAGGTCTTACTTATATTGTGAGCTAATCCTCACCGTGCTTTTTCCCTCATTGAGTTTTTCACATAAATCTGGTGTTCTCTTGTGTATGGTGTTATGATTTTAGTTTATATTATCTACATTTCATGTTTAATAAAACTAACAAAATAAGGGTTTAATGAATGCTTGTGGATTTTATTATTGTTGAGGATTTTTGAAGGTTTAATTTTCTACAACTGATTCACCCCCACTCTTAGTTTTCTTGTTCATTTTAATAATTGGTATCAAAGAAAGGTTCCTTGGAGAAGAGCTTAATTGCTTAAGGTAGATCCGAGATGGAAAACAAGATTACTTTGGAATATCCTAGATTTGATGGCTTAGATTACGCATTCTAGAAGACTAAGATGGAAGGATATCTATCTACTCAAGGATATGAGATTGAGAAGGCTTATCAAAACACATATACTCCACCTTTGAATAGTCCAAGTACAAGTTCATAAATCAAGGCACATGAGATCAATGCTAAGGAAAGATACATTATTGTGAATAGTCTTTCAAATACTCAATTGGTTAAATTTATGAGTTTGAAAACTGCTAAAGAATTTTGGGATAAACTAGAAAGAATTTATGAAGGAGATTCGTGAGTTAAACAAGAAAAGTTGCAGAACTTGAAGGTATAATTTGAAATGATGCATATGTTTGAAATGAAACAATTAAAGGTTACATACAAAGAGTTGATGAGTTGGTAAGTTCTATGAAAGGCCTTTGTGCAACAATTAAAGAATCTAAAGTAGTGAAGAAAGTTATTAGATCACTTCCAGACTACTATAGTGAAAAGGTATCTTCTATTAAGGAAACCGTTGATTTTGAAAATTATACCAGAGATTAGTTGATTGGTACATAACTAAATTTGAAATAAGAAAACTAAAGAAAGGTACAAAATTTGAGAATACTTTCATGGTTGGTAAATCAAAGAAGGTTGAAGACTCAAGTGAAGAAGATCTTGCTGATTTGGAAGCTAACTTTGTGAGGAAGATGAAAAAGGACATTAGTAAGTACAAAGATATATTACCTTTCAAATCTTTTAGTTGTGGTGAGATAGGTCACTATGCTTCAATATGTACAAAAAGAGCTCTAAACAATAGGAGTGAGTAAACTAAAGGAAAAATGATTAATAAAGCTTACTATGTGATAGAAGATGCTGGTATTTTTTATGATGAATTTGATTATGGAGATTTTGATGATGATGAATGTATGTTTTTGGCTATAAAAGAAGAATTTGGTTCTGCTAACATTGAAAGTTGTGTGAAGGAAAGCATTTTGAAGATAAAGGATAAGGTTTAAGGTACTTTGGTATCTACTTTTCATGTTAAAGAGGATAAGAATTACTAGGTTTTTTACAATGGATGCTCTAATCATATGACTGGAGACAAAAGTAAGTTTGTTAAAATTAAAAAGTATGATGGAGGATTAGTTAAATTTGGAGATGATAAGGGAGATAAGATTTATGGAATAGGTTCAATAAGTTTTGATTGTAAGCATAATAATGATAATGCTTACTATTTTAAAGGTTTAAGACATAATATTTTGAGTTTTAGACAAATGTGTAGCAAAGATTATAATCTCCTGTTTAAGGATGAAGCATGTGAGATCCAAAAAGGATCTAGAACTGTGATTTTTGTTGGTAAGAGAATAGATGGAAACATCTTTCAACTTAAAGGTTTTGAGATTCATTGCTTTATGTATTATATTAATGATAGTTGGTTATGGCACTGGAGGATGTGTCACATGAATTTTGATAATTTGGCAAGAATTAGTTCAGTTCATGCAATGAGAGATTTACCTAGAATCACAAAACCTATAAATGTTGTTTGTGAGAGTTGTCAATTTAGAAAACAAACAAGGAGTAAATTTAATGGAAAGGAACAATCTACTACTGGGCTATTGGAATTAGTGCATATAGATCTTTGTGGTCCTAAAAGGGTGATAATTCTACAAGGTGATAGGTACTTTATACTTTTGATTGATGATTATTCTAAAATGACATGGGTTGCTTTTATTAGAGAGAAATATGATGCATTAGATAAGTTCAAGGAATTTAAAGCTATGGTTGAGAATAAAATGGATTTGAAAATAAAATGTTTGAGGTCTGAAAGAGGTGGTGAATTCACCTCCAATGAGTTTAACATGTTTTGTGAAGTTCATGGAATAAAGAGGCATTTTTCTACCCCTAGAACTCCTCAATAGAATGGAGTTGTTGAAAGGAAAAATAGAACGATTCAAGAAGCTGCAAGGACTATGATGAAAGAGGAAAATCGACCAAAAATCTACTAGAGAGAAGCTAATCATACTAATTTTTACATACTTAATAGAGTTCAAACTAAATATAATAGAACAAAGACTCCTTATGAGTTATGGTATGGAAGGATTCCTATTGTGAAGTAGTTTATAGTGTTTGGAAGAAAATGTTACATCAAAAGTGTTAGAATTGGCTATGGAGATAGCCTACCAAGATCTAGAGGCCAAATGGAAATCACGAGAAAGAAATATGAATATGACAAGAATAAAATATATTCTTATCAATTATGATTCAATGTTGTGTGTTTATAATGTATGAGAGACCCATAATTATATATCCAAGGTGAGATACAAGATGTCATATGATTATGACAAGTGTCTTAATCATATGACGTGAGACAACTTATCACTACTACCTAGGTCACATGTGTTACAAGTCAAAAGATAACAAATGATGACAACTAAAACCTTTTAGAAAGATTCCTAGGACCTAAGTAAACTTAACATGTAAATAAGTCCCCTAATAATGAATTAACTAGGTACAATACTTTATTTACACCAACACCCCTCTTTAAGTGAAAATTAGGGAGTAGCAGATTATTATTTAAATGACATAGAGATGAGTCCCGACTACTAAGCCATGTTAGGTACCCATGTACATATGAAAAATAAATCTCTCATAAATAGAGAAAAGGAGAAAACCCAATGGAACAAAACTCCTCCCCAAAAGAGAGATGAAATACAAAAAATCTCTCAATGAAGAATGAGAAGTCCAAAACCCCATGTGAGGAAAAAGACCCCCCATAAGAAAGAAGAAGAGAGAAAAGGCAGACCCCCTCAATGGTGAGTATCCTACAAAGGTAGAAGGTCGACATTGAATGTTGTAGATGATCCAAAATCATCAAACAATGTTCCTCCCCTTAGGAAGAAACAAAACCATGAATGTGTGTAGGATGCCAGGAAGATGGATGGTGTATGATGTCTCTAAAGCATTTTCAAGGGTCTCCATGTTGATGCCAAAAGTTGAATCACTCCAAACATGCATTCTAAGCCACACTATTGAAGAGGAAAATCTAGAATCTAGTAGAGATGAATGTAGAACATGATCCAAAGAGAAAGATATCCCCTCTGAAGACAAAGAAGCCTCCTCCAAATGCTATCCAAAAGTATCCATAGTCATGTCAAAATATAAAGAATGATCATGTAGAGAATGAACAAGAGGGTCAATGTGTTCCCTCACAACAATTGAAGAAGGATCTTCTCCATCAAAGAGAAGGTGAATGTCACCAATGATGTCTCCCAAATCTGAAATATGGGACTCCACAAACAAGCTTGAAATACCTACCAAGAAGCCATCCAAAGTAGAAAAATGTGAAATATTATGAATATCCTACTACACTGAAATACTAAAAGCCATATATGTAGCAACACAATCATTAACAACTGCAATAGTAGATGAAGGAGATTAAATGCATGACTCAAGAACTAAATCTGATGTGGGAAATCCCAAGTTTAAAAAGACAAATGTCTCCTCTCAATCATGGATCATACTTGAAGTGTGATCAATAGTCGAAGGAACAATATCACCATCAGAAGAAAAATGGAAAGCACAAGAGAGAGAATATGAATATGACAAGAATAAACTATGTTCTTATTAATTATGATTCAATGTTGTGTGTATACAATGTATGAGAGACACCTTGGTTATATAGCCATGGTGAGATACAAGATGTCATAAGATTATGACAAGTGTCTTAATCATATGACATGAAGCAACTTATCACTACTACCTAGGTCACATGTGTTACAAGTCAAAAGATAGATAACAACTAATGACAACTAACACCTTCTATACTGATTCTTCCTTGGATATTCTATTAGAAGCAAAGCTTACAGATGCTACAACAAAATTTTGTGAAAGATAGTTGAAAGTGTTGTAGACACCCCAAATCTGACTTTACTTCGTCTCAATTAATTAAATAATTTTAATTAATTAATTCACACATTTCTTCCTTTCCAATTAAATAAATATATTAATTAATGTATTTCTTCTCATAATTAATTAAATATTTTATTTATTTAATTATGTCATTGCCCAAACCTATAGTTCTTCTAGTTAATTAAATAATTCTTATTATTTAATTAATCCCATCCAAAATCTCCTTTCCTCCCAAAACCCAATTACAATAATTAATCCTAGATTAATTAATGAACTAACCTCCATTAGCCTGTTCTCCAAATTTTGACTCCACCTAGGTTAAGAAACCCATGGTCTATTAACCTTACCCACATAATTATACTAATTAATCCCTAATTATCTATCCTAACCCCTATACTAATATTCTCCAATTTAAAATTCACCCGCAACCTCCTAATCTTGTCTCATTAATGCCACAAATCCCACCTACCTCCAATATCTTACAAATAGCCTCCAAAATAAAATGAGGTGTCATCCCAAAGTGTGCTCACACATGTGTGAGAACACCTCACCCTTCTCCATGCACCTTATTGTGACACTTCTCACAATGTTAATAGGCCACATCCATTTGATCCATGCATCACCTCCACACTCAATCCTAGCCCTTTATTAACTTTCAATCTTAGCCCTCTATTTTACCCTCCAATTTTCTATAAATTGGGTCTCCATCCCCTCATTTGATAATCTTGAATTATGCTAATTTCATGCTAGTGAAATTAAGAGCAATCCACATTTCAATCTTGGAGAAAAATCAACAAGACTTGGGTGCATCTTGGAGCTCAATCAAGGAGGACATCAAAGATATAATCACTATGTTTGTTCTTTATGCTTGTTTTATCATTGATTTATGCTTTTGATAGTGGTTTCTAACCCCTCCACATTTGGAATGCCTAGTGGGACCCACATCCCTTTTAATAGTTTTTGTCATGTTTGTGTGATTTCAAAGATTTTCAGGTTCAAGAACTATTAAATCGTGCCTCTATTGCAACTTTTGGCACATCCATAGCTACCTGCCGCATCTTTGGTTCATTTTTCTGCACCTGTGTCATGCTCTACGACACCTACACAATGTCTACATGTACGAATTCATTGCTCGCATTCTGAGTTGTTGGCCTAACCATTTTTCTAATAACTTTTTAGTTTTTGCAGGTTTTTTTGTGGTATCTAGGATTGTCTTTGTCTCTCTATTTGGCTTCTAACATTAATCTATCTGTTATCATTAACTAATACTTAGTTTCTTCTCTCTTTGCTTTGCTATAATTACAACTATCACATTAAAAGGAAAGGATAAAAAGAACAACTGCTTAAAATCAATCTAAAATTTGTATAAGCTAAACAAGATCTCTAGATATCACTTCCACTTTGTTTTGGGTCTCTTAAAATTAACTTAAATGCTAAAGAATTCACATATTTGTTCAAATTTTTTCCTAACTAGGTCGCAGCTATTTTATGGCACCTATACTAAAACCTAATTTTCTTGCATTCCAACTCACGATGCCTCTATTGTGACACCTGCACAGTGACTTTTGGCACTTCTATTCACAAAAATGAAGCCTCTGTTCTCAGTTAGATTGGGATAATTTTATCAATATTTAATTAGTTTTGTTGTTTAACACCATTATCTGCTTAGAAGAACCCTGGTAACTTATACCTTTTGGCTAGGTCATAGTGGTTCTTTTATTATTTTTTTCATAAAATTAAGTTAAATAAGCCTTTGAGTGCAAGCACGATTTTGGTCATAGAATCATGCTTTTGTTCAGGATAACTAGTTTAATCCTTTCTTGTCATATCTCGAAACACTTTGTTATTTCTAGGAATAAATCATTCAAGAGTATATTAGTAGGTAGTATAAATAGTTAGCATTGTCGTATTTCATTCCTAGATAACATTATTGCACTTAGCTTTACGAAAGCATCATTTTGTTCATTCTATTGCGCTTTTGTTTTTTGTGCAAATTTTGAAATTCTAGTTTTCAACGCCTGCATTTTGGTTATTTGTAAAACTACACCTACATTTTTTATCTGAATATTTTAAGCTAACATTTAGATTAAAAAGTGGTGCAACTATTTGATTGTCAATGGATAATATGATAAACTGCTAATTTATGGTTATGCAGGACGTTTGACCAAAACTTTTATTTTTCGCTAATTTAGGAACTAAATTAGAGTAGTGGGAAAATTAACTTGTTTTCTATGCTTTGAAGGATGTAATAGACATATTCTCTCCCCTCGCACCTAATGTGATCTTGGGGATCAAAAATATTTACATCTCTTCATTTTGTTTAGATCAATGTTTTGGGTAAACATAAGGTCACTAGTTTGTGTGTATGCTCTCCCCTCGCACTTCGTGTAATCTTGGGGATCAAAAACAACTAGTGTGCCTTTCCTTTTAGGATACCTACCTAGGTATTTCATCACCCTAGGGGATGATCCCAACCATGTGTACTGGTAGGGTATATAAATGGGGGAGAACTTAAGTTGTACCCCAATCTAATTGCGTCCTAATTGGTAGAGCTTTGATTGCCTAGGGTGGTTCCAGGCTAGGAGTGAAGGGTGTTGAGAATTTGATCTAGCATTGTTGTCATTGATGTCAAAACTTGGGATCTGGATGATATACAAAAATGATCTATCCTATCGTATGTTGTGATGTTGTGTAGTGTGGATGTTATCCTTGATTCGGATATGGCAGTACTTCATTTTGGGACATCTGTGGAAGATACTTAATGAAAAATAATGAATACTAATATTTTGATATTGGCTATTGTGCCTAAAGCTTATTCCAGGTATCCTTGCTATCCAGACATTCATGTAGCATGTTACAAGTTTTGGTATGTCTAATTGCATTCCTCCAATTAGTACTAAAATTGATGATGATCAAGATTTGGTCTTGGTTGTGGCATTCCTATCGACTCTAGAATATATCTCATGTAACTCAAAGATCACTATCTTTTGGTAATTATGCTAGGTGATGAACTTATCTTATGTATGACCTATTTATGGGTCCCATGGTAACATGGTAAGAATATATTTATGTGCAACCTATCCTTTGGGGTTGGTTCTAGTGTGCCAAGCCATATTGAATATTTCAAGGTTGTTCTTCAAGCCGACATGTTTTGCTAGGCCGACTCATTTTTTTCTATGGATACATATATATGTGTAGAACATCCTTTTTGGTTATCAAACAAGAAGTGTGGTGTGTGCAAATAGTGATAAGTGTGCGAAGGATTGTGTGACAAGAAACAAAGAAGGAAGTGAAGGAAAGTGTCAAGAAGAAGTAATCTGTATTGCAGAGGTTGTGCAAGGAATGTGGCCAAAAGATTCTTGAATAGATCTGCTGCAAACAAATATTGTACTTTTAATCGGAACTGACTTCATGCATATGTAGATTTAGCTTCATCAGTTCATGTTTTGTCTATTGTGTAATCGAATGTTTTTGTATTAATCGAGTAGTGGACCCACCAATAGTGAGCCTTACCTGTAGTGAGCATTTTGGTAGTGAGCCCTTTTAAAAATCACCTTAACCGGTTTTCTATAATTGAGAATTAGCATTCTCCATAGTTATCCCATCTTGGGTTTCCACATAAATTCTAGTGTTCCTTGTTCATGGTGTTGTTAAGTGCTTTCATGTTCATATCAGTTTTATTATCTAATTTATTTAAGATTGCTCCAAATTAATTTATGTAAGAATTTTTTTTTTATGATAATTGATTCACCCCCCTCTCAATTATCTAGATTGTTCAACAATTGGTATCAGAGCTTGGTCCCTTGTAGATAGAGCTTAAATTCTTGAGGGAGATCTTGGTAGTTTGAGCAGATGGCATGCGATCATTACTTTGATAAAGAATTGAAGATAATGTTAGATGATATGGAAAGCACATAATCTGAAAATGAGGAATTGAAAGAAAACATCAAGGAGGAAAATGCTTGTATCTCAAAGCTAAGGGAGAAAATATGGAAATTCAAAGCAAGACACAAAGAGGTCAATAAGGAATTGAAGGAGTGAAAGGAAAGTGTTGTAAATCTAAAGCTACGATTGGATGAATGCAAGAAGACTAAATAAAATCTCAAAGATACCATCAAACAAATTGGAAGAAAATAAGAAGTTAGATCAAGAGTTAAGAAGGATGAAATCAGAAGCTAGAGTATGTGAAAGTAGCATAATTCTGGATCAACTCTTGTCCCTTTAAAAAAATTCACAAGGATAAGGAAGGACTTGGCTTCTTAGGGGAAAGCTCAAATCAAAACACTAAGGGGAAAGCCAAAGTAGTTGAAGCTTAAGTGATATTTGGTGTAACAAGCAAGGTTCAAAACTCTAGAACACCTACAAAAAGACCTCTGGTCAGGAAACCAAATTCTCAAAGGTACTTATCATTTAATGGTCATTGTTTTCTATGCAAAATTTTTGCACATAAGGCTGTAGAGTGTAGAAGCAAGAAGGAACCGAGAATTCAATGCTTTAACTATCACAAGTTTTGTCACAAAAAAAGTCATTGCAGAAGTCAATTATCTAACCCAATTGGAAGGAATGGAATGAATACTCTCTTCCATGGTTATTGCTACTTATGTCATGGTTAAGGTCACAAAGCTAATCAGTGAAGATCTAGAGTTCACTCAGTTAAGTCAAGACAAATATGTTACAAGTGTAATCAATCCATACATTATGCTAACACATGTAGATATGTTGCTCTGGAAAAGTCTAAAAACAAAAATAAGGTTGCAGAATCAGATTAATCTAAGAAGAAGACCATCATGGTTTGGAAGAAAAAGGAAACAAGTGTGGGGAGCTCTTCTGTGGTACTGGATCTCGGTACAAGCTCTTCCGAAATCTGAGCCAAATTCCTTGGCTCAGGGGGAGTTTTGTAATGCATATCCTGTCATTTCCCCTTCTCCGAAGTAATATTGATGATTTTTCAACATGACTAAGATGGATCTGATTGGTTACATATGATGAAGCTTAAATTGGCTGATTGAAAAGAAAAGTATAATTGTTGGCATCATCGATGAACATTTTGGTGATGTAATCATCATGAGAAATTAAGTATAAAAGATAGATTTTTTAAATCATTTCTCATAGTTTGCAAAGAAGAAGAGGTTTTCATTGAGCGATAAAATATTGAAGAGGCTAAGCGTGACGATGGAATCCATTTTGATTGAGAGTGAATCCAGTGGTGATATTTCGTTGAGGCTGAAGGGAGTAGAGTTGGATGAATTTGATCATCGGAAAATGAAGGAAATGGAACTAGGGCTGGATAATGATGAATTGCAGAATGTAAGTGCCTTGGATATGGATTTATGGGGAGAATTCCATTCGATTGATAACAAAGAATCTATCTTGTTCCTATTGAGTCAATTCAAGTATGACAACATTATTTTGGACAAACCCTATCCGATCACTAAGGAAGCCATTGAAGCTATTATTGTATTGTGTAGAGTTGGTGACCTTCCTAGCAAGAGAACAGTAAAATATAGAGATGTGGAGGAGCTTACTGGTATTGACAAAGACCCCTGAGCTCTACTGATAAATACCATTTCCAATCTTGTAATAACGTATGTTGCTTATAGTATCTCATATAAAAATTGTTTTTGAAATTGTGACGGTTCAACATTTTCTATGGTTGAATATCTTGCACATAAGATGGTGAAGGAAAATCAACAGTTTGACTTGTGTAGCTTGGTAATGGAAAACATAATTAAGAATGTTAAAATATCTTTGGTTGAGAGTTATCCCTTCTAGTTTGGGTATCTACTCATGTGTTTAGTATTCTACTTTTTGAATTCATTACCGTCAAAGGAGAATGTCAAGTGGAAGTCTGGAATCCCTATCAGAAAGAAAGTTTACAAATATTTAGAATATTTGGAAGATAAATCAAATGCATGCAAAGTTTATTTCTCATCCTTGCAGATGGATCTATGCTCCGATGTGATAGTATTTAGAGCTATGCCTATCAGTCAATTTGAGGAGGGTTCCTCCTCTAGTAAGAAGGAGTTAGAGATTGTCATTGGTGGTTCCCCTTCGAAACCTAAAAGGAGGAAAATTAACACAAAAGATGTCATCACTATCTCAGAAGAGAAGAAGGAAAAGAGTCTCTGCCTGATACAGATTAAGTTCATTCCATGTTGGATGAGGGTGATATGAAAAATATTGATGAAATGTGGAATGACTGCTCTCCGGTTAGTAGGCCTAGAATTGAAGATGCCTTGGTTGATTATTTTCTCAAAAAGGGTATTACTATTTCTGCTATTTTTGACTTGTTATTGGATGATCTGGTAGAAGTTGTTGAAGAAAGGTTGTTGTAGGAAGGATTTGAATGACATAAAATCCAAGCTATGATTGAAAGAAGGTGTGTCATAGAAAAACAAAATTTATCCAAACACATTGGTGAGACAAGATAATACATTAAGGAGATGTCTAACATCTACAAATACTATCTCTGGTGGCCTCCTGCTATTGATAATTTTAGAAGCAGAATTGAAGCTATTGGATTTGAATTGAACGATATTGGGAAGTGTTTTGACTTCTTCAAAGATAAAGATGGAAAACAATGAATAAGAGTTGGTGAGCTGCAAGCTGAGTTATTGTCTACTTAGAGACAAAGGGAAGATTTGGTTAATTTTTTTTGGTTGGTCAAAGAAATTGTTGAGGTCTAGTTGGATCATCTTTCTAGGATACTTTCTGATGTAGAGGATTGTGAACAATAGTGTCTATCTCTGGATTGGTCATCTTCATTTGGGCTGTTAGTTCTATAGGATAGTGTGTCTGCCAAAATTGTTTCTGTAGTGCAAGCTTGGAAGAGGATTCTTCCAATTTTGAAAGTAAGGTACAAGAAAATATTTTGTGTGAAAAGTGTTATTTTTACTTGATTTTTTGAATGTTCTTATTTTCCCTTTTCCTTTGATGGAAAAAATGGGGAGAAAATGAAGAGAAAAACAAAAAAAAGGAGAGGAATTGAATTTCTTGACAAAGGGAGAGCGCTTGGAGTCTTTTTCTATGTTTTTGAGTTTTTGTTATTTTTCCATCAATGCAAAAGGGGGAGATTGTTAAGAAGCTGTTAATCTGGCATTATTGTCATTGATGTCAAAACCTAAGATCCAAATGGCTGTGCTCCACATGATATACATAAATGATCTATCTTATCGTATGCTATGATGTTGCATAGTGTGGATGTTATGCTTGATCCAAATATGGTAGTACTTCTTTTTGGGACATATGTGAAAGACTGTTAATTTAGAATAATGAAGACTAATATTTTGGTATTGGCATCTATGCCTAAAGCTCATTTCGGGTATCCTTGCTATCTAGAAATTCATGTAGCATATTACAAGTTTTGGTATGTCTAATTGAATTCCTCCGGTTGGTACTAAAATTGATGATGATGAAGATTTGGTCTTGGTTGTGGTGTTCCTATTGACTTCAAAATATATCTCGTGTAACTAAAAGATCACTTTCGTTTGGTAATTATGATAGGTGATGAACTTATCTTATGTATGATCTATTTATGGGTCCCATGGTAACATGATAAGAACTTTATGTGGGACCTATTCTTTGGGTCCGGTGCTAGCATGCCAAGCCTTATTGAATATTTCAAAGTTGTTCTTCAAGCTGACATGTTTTTCTAGGCCAACTAATTTTTTCTATGGATATATATATATATGTAGAAAATCCTTTAGGGGTATCAAACAAGAAGTGTGGTGTGTGCAAATAGTGACAAGGTTGCAAAGGATTGTGTAACAAGAAACAAAGAAGAAAGTGAAGGCAAGTGTCAAGAATAAGTAATCTATATTGCAAAGGTTGTGCAAGGAAGGTGGGCAAAAGATTCTTGACCGGATCTACTACAAACAGATATTGTGCTTTTAACCAGAACTGACTTCATACATATGTAGATGCAACTTCATCAGTTCATGTTTTTTCTATTGTGTAATCATATGATTTTTTATTAATCAGGTAGTGAGCCCACCAATAGTGAGCCTTACCTATAGTGAGAATTTTGGTAGTGAGCCCTTGTTAAAATCACCTTAACCAATGTCACCTTAATCAGTGTTCTATAATTGAGAATTAGCATTCTCCATGGTTTTTCCCATCTTGGGTTTCCATGTAAATTCTGGTTTTCCTTGTGCATGGTGTTGCTAAGTGCTTTCATGTTCATATCTATTTTATTATCTGATTGATTTAAGATTTCTCTGGATTAATTAAAGAAAAGAAAATTGTTTTATGATAACTGATTCACCCCCCTCTTAGTTATCTGGACTATTCAACAAAGGGTTGGTTTGAGCTTTTATTATCTTGTTGAATCTCCTAATCCATGCTTGTGATGATCTAGTGTTCACGGTTTGGGCCTCACATACCTTACGTATATTGAGGACTCCCTAGAAAAACATTGTAAACCTAGAAAGCCATCAAACGTAGGTTAGTGTGGTGCAAGGGATGTAGATCATACCCTGAAGTTACTCACCACATATTCCCTTAGTTGGAGATAGAAATCCTTGTGGATAAATTTGATAGTTCTCAAGGAGAGAGAAAAGGTGAGCCTATGGCATTCATTGACGACCCAATGCCATTGGATCTATAGCTATCCGCCTTCATGAGAAAGGGTGCCCCAAAGAACTGCTCGAGTACCAAGGAGTATTTACCCAAGATTTCTTGGGTGGTTATCCCACATTAATCTATAAACCTATTTGAGCTTGGGAATTGTAATCAAGTGCTTGAAGTGTATTTTTGTGCAAAAACCGTGAAGACAAATCAGCCAAAGGGCTGAGGATTTGGCTATACCCTTTGAAAACATCAAAATTTTCCAAAATTAGCCAATGTGTTTTATTGTTTGCTAAAATATCTTTCCAAAATGACTCAAATTGTATAGCTACCATTGAGACAAAACCTATTGTGCCTAAGACTCTACACCTAGGTTAAAATCTGTTGTGCCTACATTTTCTTGAAATTATGCCTCCATTCTAGCACAAAATCTAAGTCTTTAACTTTGACCTCTTAGGGCTTCTTGGTCTAGTTTGACATAATCTATAACTCTTCCATCTTCTAATCACCAATTACACCATCATCAATACCTAATACTTGTCATTATCAATCCCACCCTCCCCATAATTTTTGCCCATTTGAACTTAGGGAAACATTAGAATCCCTCATCATTTTCATAGGTTGGGCTTGATATCATCCCTTCTTTCTCACATCGTAATCTTCTTCATCCTCTTAATCATCATTATCCCAATCCAAACTTAGGATACATCCTCTAAATCTTCAAAAATAATCACCCATCATCATCCATTTCAAACCAAATTTTTCATTAGGAATCAATCTAGGTCCCCCAACATCCTTCCTAATGTAAGGGTAGCTTAATAAATTACCTATCTTAAGTTGCATCTTTAGTTAGATCATCCTTCTTTTGCATAATTTAGCTTGAGTGGATCCCTTTTGCTAAATTGTTCAAAATCATCCCTCATCTAGCCTTGCTTAGGAACTTGCCTATCCTAAGTAAGAAAAACTTAAAATCATCCATTCTAAGGATCTAGGTTTCAACTTTTGACTATAATATTTGGTTGTTTTCCATCAAACTAATTCAATCATCTTATCTCACCCTACCAATCCAAATAAAACATTCTTAATCACATCATCAAAACCAGTTATCCTAGATCAATCATAAGGTCATCATAACTCACAACATTTATCTCCCAAACCTTATCATTCTATCATAAACCTAAGTCAAAATCTATTCCAAAATTCACATCCTTAATCTCTTAAAGAATCCTTTCTTTGCATGCCAATCACTAGATCAAAAGAAAATAAATTAATGGATTCTCATAGCGAGGCATTTCTCAATACCACTTCATCTCAACCACCCACTCCTCATGAAGAAATGGTAGATGCTCCCAAAGAGTCCCCTATACTAAGGGAATTTTCCACTGACCCCTATAATAAAAAAATGATGGAAATAATTATTCTCCTTGACAAACAAACTCTTGTCCTTAGCCTCCTAACACAACACTGATAAAATCCTACTAGAAAGGAATAGTGATCCTTCAAACAACCCTTCATCATCCAATAATTTCTTCGATCATCTTGTTGGGTCTCAACTTAAAACTAATCTCCCCTCTTCCACCAGCACAAATCAACCTAATGTCCCCCCATTAACAAAAATAACCTCTTCCATAAACATAATCCCATCTAACACCAACCAACCAATTTCCTCAAATGTCACAACACCCCTCATAATAAACACTATTGTCCCCCTCTCCACAAACACAACACAACCTCTTAATAACATACCCCCACTTTCATCACATCTAAGGGTCACTATCCCCCATAATGCTAGTGTCACTTATGCCCCCTCCAACCCAACTATAAACACATAATCTCACCCCACCTCATCTATTCATGCCAATTATATCACCACACAAAACACATCCCAAACCCCTAATAATACACTACTTCCCCCACCCACTAACAATCCTAATCCTCAACAACAAATCATCTATAATCAATCCTAACCTCCATATAACACATTCACTTCTAATCCCCAAATCAACACTATCACTATTCATACACAACATAAAAATCCCCCACCTTCACCTCCTCTAAATCATCAACAATACAATCTCCACATAAATAATCCCCCATCGACACTCGCCTATCAATACACATATAGCTAGCCACCCTCACAAGATCAATACCTTGCCCAAGAGTTGTTGAAAATGAAAGAAATGATCCAAGGAATCCAAAGTGGTCAAGCTAAGAGGACCTTTGATATGAAGACATATGTCCTTATCTATTTGACCAATCAATATTAGTAGTCCCCTTCCATACAAATTATGAGATCCCAAAGTTTGAAAAGTACAAAGGGAAGAGTAACCCCATTGAACATCTAAAATAATTTAGAGTCCAATGCCAAGAAGTGGTCTACAAGGATATGTATCTCGTGAGATTATTCCCTAATAGCCGTAGTGGTACGGCCTTGGAATGGTTTACACAGTTACCTCATGGATCCATTAAGTCCTTTGTAAACCTAGTTAAATGTTTCGTAACACACTTTTCATATAACATCGATCAAGAAATAACTTTTGCTAAGTTATGTACAACAAAAAAAAACAATGGGGAAAGTTTTTCCGCATTCCTTCAAAGATGGAGAAACCTTGCAAGCAAGTTCCCCTTACAAGTACTAGAAAAAAAAATGGTTAACATATTCATTGAAAATCTACACCCTAAAGTTTCACTACATTTAAGACTACAATGTGTTACAACATTTGATGATGTCAATGAAAAAGGGTTAACCATTGAAAAATCTTTAATTGTAGGGGGGATAATCAAAATCTATAAGGACCAAAAAGAGAATAACCAACCTTCCAATGATAAACCTAAATATTGGTCCAAAAATAAAAATGTTGTAAATGATGGTGTAATAGATAGAAAACATGTTCAAAATATACAAAACACACCATCTCACAATACACAACCACAACAACCACAAGGTGTCTACAATACCATGACCATTCCACAAGGAAGAGGCAAGAAAAATAATAATAATCAATCCAAGCGTACAGGGATAACTTTAAAACCCCCCCCTCAGTGAAGGTGTAAAATCCTGGCTAATCTTTCCTTTTATCTACAAAAATTATTAATTTTTCCTAGCGAATCTTATGCACATTATTTAAAAAATTGTAAAATCCTGGCGAGTCTTAATGAATAATTGGTAAAAATAATAATCATAGTGGAAAATCCTAGTGAATAATCACTAAAACTATTAATTACAATGGAGAATCTCTCCTTGAAAGATTTGCATAGTTGGTCGGCGCAATTCCCCAATATTTTTTATTTATTTTTAATATTGAAGTAGGGGCCCAGGGGCGGAAGCCACCAGTGAGGTCAAGGGGTAGTACCCCTTGCGGGGGTCAAGGGGGCAGAGCCCCCTTGTGGGGGTCGAGGGGGCATAAATTCACTATAAAAAATGTATTGGAGCACACATGTATTAAACATTTATTTAAATTCTCACTTTAAAAAAAAGACTATATGAAAAGTTAAATTGTTACCTGTTGATGCCAAAAATTTACAAGGTAACAACCTCTTGTGGTAAACTCAGTTTTAGGGGCGATCTATTGTGCCAAACTGAGTAACCTCCAGATTTTAAAGAAGTCAACTTCTTCTATAACTGGGGTTGTGAATGGGAAACATAAGAAAATATAAAATAAAATGATCTAACTAGGGCGATGCACCGAGATTTAGATTTAAGGAACGATAGACCTATCTTGTAGATGTGGTCTAAGGGCCCACTAAGCAATCTGCTATGTCTAAAATAACAACTATCAAAGATAAATACCTGAATAATTTATTTCATAACATAAAATCATTTGCACAAAGCTTTGTTGAACAGAAAGAGTTGAAGACATGGTTCTAAATCAACATCCTATTCAAATATTGAAGTTGCAAATATACTATTTAGAAACAACATAGTATAATGTTATCAAGTTAAGAAATAGAAAGGAAAAATTACAAGGGAATAGTCTGTGAGTCTTTACAATTATCTAACAAAACAAAGGCCTGGTGTCTCCTAAATTATTCTGCAGATATTTCGAGCTAGCAATTAAGATCTTCTTTCCTGTAGAAACTCTCTCTCCCTCTTGCAAGAAGTAGTATATGTAGCCAAGAGAATCTACCGCTTTGAAAGTCTATAACAAAAATGATTCATTGCAACCATTGCAACAAAAAGATTCCCGAGCATGAACCTAGTCATTTGTTAGCCATGTGCATTCCCTGCAAATGATGGTAGTGGTCCTGGCCTACCCAATGTGAACAAGTGTTTCCTTTATGCGAAAGCAACAAGAACACATGGTACAGTATGGTAGCTTGGTGTTCACATCACTCCTCCCTTTTATGTAACCGTGTCGAAGGGGTATGTGGTGGAATTTCACAACCCGAAGCTCATCCTCCCCAACCTTTTACTAGAGTTTGTGATGAGGAGACATGTGGCAGTGTTCTTGTCATTGGCACTGCTTGAGGGGCCCACCAAGAGTTTACATAGGTGGAGGCTACGTGGTAGGTAGTTGGGGCCTAAAAGAGAAGGGAATGGAAGCTTTCCTTTGGTGAGTGATTCAGCGACATGTGGCGGTGTTTATGGAGGATGCCAAGAGGTTGCCATTCGACCACTTAAAATTATCGGGCATGATCGAAAGCCAAGGAAAATACCCAAAACAACCCGAAGGGAGCAGGGGAGATATTAAATATCCATATATTTTGGTGACTACCAGGGGCGTTTCACTTGCAGAAAGATGAATCCAAAATTCTCTAGTTTCAAAACCATGGCTTTATTCATTGGGCATTTGGAGTCAGAGCTTAGACAGAGTGACCTGAAAGGGCAGCCAGTTGGCCTTAGAAGGCTTTGATATGGTGTGTAGGATCCCGTCTGCTTTGTGCAATTCAATCGACTCTTTAAAGAGAAGAACCAAACATATCCTGAACCCGTCCTCAAGCTAGAAAAGTAGCTGTGTGATTCGATTAGTTACACCTTCAATGTCCCTTGCAGTGGGGGGCTAGTTGAAGCTCTAAAAAAATGATAAATCTTGCTTCCTCTCTTCAATTTTGGCTACTATCTTCTCTATGGTAGCCACTAATTCATTGGAATAAAATGGGGAGGGCAAGCCTATCTGGGTTAGTTGATAGAACCTTTCTCTTATGCCATCCATATTTTGTCCCAATGTAACCAAACATCGTTGAACATGAAGGGTGGCCTCTTGGTAGCGAATAAAATCCTTTGCGACCACAATGGCTGCTCTCCGATTCTCAATCCCTGCTCATTCCAGATATGTTCTTGGCATTGTATAGCTTCTCTAGTAACCTTTTTCCCTCTAGAACCTTTTCATCTATGAATTGTGGGAACTTCTCGATCATGCTGTGAACCTCCATGCACAAATTTGTCGCCTCTGCCATGAATTTAAGTGAGGGCTAGAGAGTTGAGCATAAAGCTTTGACTCTCTCTCAGTAGGAAGAATAAAATTGTTGGGCCACGAAGAAGAGGTGTGAATGTGGACTAGGAGTCTCAACAATATTCTTCAAGAGATTAATTTCTGCATCCTTTGCCCTAATCTCCTGTGTTAGCCTTGTAATTCTTTTTGTGGCAGAGGTGAGCTTCTCCTTTAAATCATTTTATGCAACCAACCACCTTTTCTTAGCCTGGTTTTGGGTTGTAGACTCTTGATCCAGGGTAAGCCTAAACTTCCTAAGATCTTCTTGGAATTGAGCTTGTGCACTCACTTGGTTTTGCTCCTTTTCTTGTGCCATTTGCTCCAGAGGGTCACACAGTTGCTGCAACTCTTTGATGTTTTGTTGCACTTCCTCCTTTGACTGGGCTAACCTATCGGATAATTATTGATTCTTTTGTTGCAACTTGAATATTCGATTAGACTCCTGGGTTTGGAATTTCTCGAGCTCTCTTTGTAAGCTAGCCTGCTCAGCTTGCATATTCTATTCGAGGTGCACCTTTTCAGCTTCTTGTGCTTTGTCCTTGATCAACACAACATCAAGCCTCACTTTGATTGCCTTGAGCTCGTCCTCCATCTTCTTCAATTTGTGACCAGAGTTCAAGAAGTTAGTAGTCACCACCTATTGCGTCTCCTCCAAGAGCTCGACCTTATCTTGTGGTCGGGCAACATGCAAGTCTAGTCTGATGGAATGGATGTCATAGTCATTAGGTCGTCAGGTCGTACTTCTCCTTGTGGTTTAACAACATTCAGATGCAGGGTTGTGAAATTCAACGATTGTTAAACATCATTATTTGTATGGACTCTAGGTTCTGTTGGTCTCCTATCATCCTTCGCTTTTTGCTTCTGGAGTCAGAGAGCTCGAGTTTTCCTCATCATATGACTCTGAGATAAGAATGAAGTTGGTGATCTGATTCGTTCAACTATAAAGGAAGCACCAGGAGGGACAATGAAAGGAAATGAGAGGCAGGTGACCTCATATGTTTTCTTCTTTGGAAGGCAACCATGAGTGGAGAGAAGGGAGGAATATTCAAAATCCCTGGTGACGAAGGTGTGGAGGGGCTCATGGGAAATGGTGGTGGTGAAGGAGATGCACCGAGTTTCGATGGTTGTGAAGGTTGAGTCAAAATCAACTCCGATGATGTAACATGGATGGAAGCTTCGAGTACCAATGGGGTGGAAGATATGAATGCAGATGAGGAGGTAGATGGGGCAACCGAAGGGGTTTTGACTAGTGACAGGGTAACTTGAGGGTAAGTGAAAGTTAATTTGCTCGATATGAGATAACTAGGGAAATCCTCCTGAAGCCATTGTAGAGGGGACAGAGAAGGATGGGTTCACGTCTAGAGTGATAAGTGTCACAGAAACCATAGAGGAGACAAGAGACTGTGAGCCAAGAAGAGAGGGAGAGAACGATATTTGAGAGGCCGACTCCTTCTCTGAATCTTGGCTGGCCGCAACCTCCTGTAAACTACCCGCTATATCACCATCAATGTGCCATCTTTTTCTTGATGGAGGGTTCTCCAAATCTACCACCTCTATTGGTTATTTCATTGCGCTAGGGTTAGCCACCACTACTGATCATGACTGTGATGACCTTGATCATGAAGTATTCATCTACACACTCCTCGTAATCATAGTAATAGGCTACATCACCGCTTTCCATTTTTGCTTCCCTTTGTCAGAGTGTGGTGGGACATTTTCAGGGTCAGGATCCTCTACATCACTTACATCAGAGTCCAGATGTTCCTAGTCCTAGAGGGTATCAAATTGATCATCTGAATCAAAAACTGATGCATCCTAGAAAGGGGTGTTGAGGTTCTTAATCTCCTGGAGGTAGATCTAGAAATAACTTATCTTTTTTGGCTTCCAACTCTATTGCCTTTCCAAACTATTTCGGAGGGTAGCACTTATATGGCTATTTTCATCTACCTTCCCCTTGATGAGATAGAAGTCGAGCCATGGTAGCCTCCAATTATCTGTCGACATGAGCACCAAGTCCACCCAAAATTTGTTGTCATCTTCAATTGGATTTCTTCGTGCTTCCCAGTATGGTTGAGGGCTATTCTTTACCTTAATAGATGTGTCACCCAAATCATCCTCAGGGTTGTAGTCCCATTTATCACAAATAAAAACCAGCTCGAGGTGTTCCAGTTTAGCTTCAAGTTACTTTTTTGATCTCCTCTTTACCATGATCATAGTTTTGTAGCTCATAGGGCAATCAAAAAATACTTTATTTTTCTTCTTCAGATCAGAGCAAAAATTCCAGTCCATAAGAGCCATCTGTCGGAATAATTCAAGGGCTAACACCTAATTAGTGGGGATGCAGGGAATCAAATCAAATCTTCACAAAATCCATGCACTCAGACACATGTGAAATCTTCACCAAGGAACCAATCGCACTTTTGGAATAGGGATCACATCTAGATATTCTGATTGCCTGACAAGCGATAATAGTAACCATCCTTGCTTAGGTCGTGCAAAATTGGATTTGAGAATTTCTCTAAAAATACATAATAATCATAAGTGGAACAATGGATGGGAGTCCATACCGTAACCAGCTGCCGATGCTTTCTCTCATCAAATATTGACAACTTCATTTTCCCCCTGAAGAAATCAGGATTTTCATGTAGAAACATAAAGGAAAGAAGAGATGGATACCTGAACTTACCCATAGTCTTGAACTCACCAATTTGTCTCCTCATGTCTTTGATAATCATTTCCATGAAATCATACCAAAAAGGTTTCTTCTACCTTATGAGTTGGAAACCCAGGCCCAACTGAGCCTCGGACACGATCTCATTGTTATCAAAGCCGAACACAAAAGTCATCTTGGAAAATGCATCCTTCATGTCTGCCTATTTATAGTCAACATGATGATTCATAATTTTCAATGGCTACTTGCAATCCTGGGGCCTTCCGGTCTCAATATTGTAAAAATCAAGGGGTTGATTCCTACCCTTCCATAATTTAGAACCCTTTTTTTGGTTGAAGTGCTCCATTGGTTGTTCTCTGGTGCCAATCTCAAGAACGCACAACATGTGTCTGAGAGCCTCCGTAGTTATCACCACTCTTAACTTCCTTCCTTCAATGGAACTAGTCATTGAATTGAAGTGCCAAACACTTACATGAATTTTATCTAGGCAGTGGTGCACATAGGGGACCATATATTGGAGAAGTCCGCATTGCCATTGCTTAAATGGTAGTTTATTTTTCGTGGGATTTATTTATCCTAGAAAAAGAAGCTTCCCTCAAACCCTTAGGGTTAGTCTTGAGGACATGGTCATATATGTTATTCCATTCCTCCTTTACTAGACTAGAGTCTCTGAGTTGACCCTTTTTGGCTATTCATGTGCAAAACCACTCTAGTTTATCTAGGATCCCAGGCATTGCATAGGACTTCTACTCCTCGAAGATATTGACCATAGGTGCGGTGATTATCACGTCGGCCAAGGTTTGAGAAGTTTTTCTTGATTCATTCATTTGTGGGTTCTAGGTTACTTTAGGGGCAATAGATTCCATTTTTCCTCCAAACTTTATGATATTTGCTTCACATTTCTTGGTGACTTTGCACTTTGAAAATTTTCTGCACAACTCTTGTATTTTAGAAACCTTTTTTGCTTTTAAAATAATCACATGAAACACTTAGCTTTTCTATCCTCCTATGAGTGGCAGATGACGGTTGATTTTTTCTACATTAAATTTTGCATGTACTGTCGACCCTTGGGTTTATGCGAAGCAAACTACCTATCTTTTTGAAAAGACAAGGCTTCATGATGACCCGAAGTACTTGCAACCCTCGACATGATTTTTCTTGGAAATTGTGCTGACGATTTGAAGGTAGGTTAGGCATCGTATTTCATGGTAATCAATACCCCAAACATAATGATTATGCCATAGTATGAAATAACCATCACATAGATCTGTATCTTTTATAGGGTTTTGAGGAACACCTAGGAGGATGACACCTCATTGTCCAGCCGAAAAGGCTACCACCGAATGCTGCCAGCAACTTGTGCTAATTAATTAGCTTGCCTGCATCAAAGCATACCTATGATTGCAACTTGGTGAAAACTTTGAGTGAGCCTTGATTCAATATTCGAGATAGTACCTAATTAATCTCATGTTCATGGTATGTGAATTACCACGCTTATCCCTGCTGCTTCTATAAATAAGCATCTAGTCAGTAGGGAGATTAACTTAGCAAGTTTTAGCAGAATCAACATTAGGTGATTGGCTTAGCATTTGGTAATTGTAGCCTATGTAGTATTAGCATAGAGTTTGAATTTAGATGTCTCGCATAGGATATTTGCCTGATAGTCATATAGGATATGATGCCATGGACACCCCAATCAGGCTAACCTCCCATAAACCATAAATGGCTTTCTTGGGTGAGTTTTTGACTAGGTGTTTGAAAAGGATGATGAAGAATAAACATTCTTTGGCCATCATAGCTATGCAATGGGTCCTTGGTCATGACTGCCTTCAATATGAGGGCAAGTATAGGGTAAATACTGACATGAGCTCTCACTTCGTGGCATCACTACTCAACATTCAAGTCCCCAAGCTGCTTATCATCTGGTTGGTGAAAGAAATATTATAGAAGAAGTACTTGAACGACCTTAGAGAGGTGTTGGCACATGTGACATTTGGTAGGATACCGACTGCAAGCGACCTTCGCCAGTTTGTGTAAGAGGACGTGGTCATCCCATGGTTGATGATTCTAAGTGCCTTTCACTGCCAACCACAAGAAGTCCATCGCTAGAATGTTTCATGTGCTTGTTGCTTTCTACTGTGAATCTAAAATGTGGTGTCATTCTACAATATTGACTAGTATAATGACCTTAGGAGCCTGGTGTTCCCTCCACCACCTACCAATGCTTCTCTGGATAATGTTATTGGTGGGGTTGATGATGGGGCGGTACCAGATGATGTTGATGTCGTTCCTCCTACCCAAGACTACAAATTCTATTTTTCCTACTTCTTTAAGACTGAAACCTTGTTAATTTTTGTATATAGCCTAAAAAAGGCTTTCATGATATAAGTATATACTCTTTAGAAGTGTGGCCTTCAAGCCATTTTTCTATTATACTCTTCATAGTATAAAAATATAATGAGAATATAGCTTATGTTTAACATCCCTATTGATGCTTGATTTTATTTCTCCTAGCATATGTATTACTCTATATTGCATTGTAAATCTCTGTTGTATCACTGATTAGGAAGACCGACCGAACAAACAAAAGAACAAAGAACAAAAAAAATGCGCTAATTACATATTTACATGGTAGAACCGCCTAATTGAGCCATTTAAAGTTTTTAAAGTGAATTCCCCTGACGGGAAACCTTAGCGCTTTTCTTTGTACTCTTCCTAATTTGAACGCCTTGTCTCACTCGTATTGAATTATTGCGAATAGATTCCTCTTAAAACCATCAGATTTCTTGTGCCAACCAGTTTTCTCTTTCTGTTGATTGGGTTTTATCGTTAGACTTTTACCATCTAGTTGCCGATCTAGATGGTCAATAAATAGGGACAACACACTTGCACTTTCTATGTTATGTAAGATTAATTCCATAGAGGGTGGTGGGTGACTATTTCTTGTTGGCGCTTGCTTCGGTCTACAGAAATTGATACATAGGTGGATATCTCTATTTTTATTTTGAACTATAATGCAGCTGATAACCCAAACATTAGGCTCAACCAATAAGGCAACTTGCATCGGGATTAACCTCGCCGACCTTTGTTGATTTATCAGTTCTTCAATATTGAGACTCAATAGCCCTTTTTTTTGGCACACTGAATTAGTCTCTTTTTCTAGTGCTATCATAGGCTAGATGATGTTGGGCTCATATCCTTTGAGCTTATCATATGACCAGGATGATACCCAATCACTTTCCTTTGAAAAATGTACACGCCTTTCTTTTCCTTGATATGGGACACTCTTTCTGATTTTAAGATTACCTATATCTTTGTCTTGACAACCCATACAATTGCCTTCCCTTTCTAAGAGCTTTCTCTTATTGTTTCTAGTATTTCCAAAAGGGGAACCCTTGGGAGTGACTAAACTCCTTGGAAATTTATAGGATCCTTGTTGGATGTCTTGCTTGTCGTTGCTTGGGATGACTCTTGCTCTGTTTTGGTCGGTAACTTCTTCTGACTATGAACTGATCTAGGTGATGGGTTCATTACTGTCGAGTACTTGCCAGTTTTTCCCATCATCTAGATTTGTGACTTGAAGTGTCATTTGAACAAAGCGTTGGTTATGCATTGGGTTGGTTGCTAGTTTAGATTGGGATCTGATTTCGGCCACATCTTTTATACCATCATTCAGTTCTTGAGGGATAGCTTGAATATTGAAAGTTCCAAAGCTCTTAACTTCCTCCCAGATCTTCTTTCCAAATGATCCCACACAAAAATTCCTTGTAGTATCGGTATTCTGAGCTTGATTAGCGATTAGTTTGGGAACTTTGAACAAATTCATGCCCTTTTTCTTTACTAAGCCCAAACTTAACATGAGTCTTCATTTTCAACCTTGTCGTTGGAACCAAAAAATCGGGATCGAAAAGGTTTGTTTGTTCTCTCACCACTCAAGGGAGTAGGGTATACTTTAGTTCCTGCACCACTCTTACATTCTGCACCATTGAAGTGTGGCGATCGTAGTCTGGTTGTCAATCTTCCTTTGGGTTTTTGTGTCACCCTCGGGATAGCTTGGTCTTCGTCATAGATGACATATGTTACCAGTCCAGTGGCATGATAATTTCTAAAAGGATCTTTATCAATAAACTCACTTAGGAGAACCTCTTCTTGATCAGTCTGATCCCTAGTAGTTTCTTCATCTTCTAGAAGCTCAGCGCAGTACATTTCCTCCTTGATGATAGGAGTGTGGGAGGACTCAAATATTGTCTTAGCTTCATCTGCAACATGTTCTGAATGTAGAAGTTCGAATAATAGCTTCATTTTAGCTTCGTGCTTGGTCCTTATAATTAGGTGTGACCAATCTAAAGAAAGGTATCGACCTAGTTTAGAAGTGAATTCCCTGGATATGCATAGACCAAATATTGGGGGAATATCAATGATCACAGTATCCTGCTTGACCGTGATAGTTGGGCAAGCAAACAGGGTCAATGGGAGGTCTTTAATGACCCCCATGGTATTGACCATATTCCCATATAATTGCATGAATCCTCTTTTCAAAGGTTCGTAGCTCAGTCTTAGGGCTTCAGCTATCTGCTTGGGTACGACTGTGGTGCTAGTGCCAAAGTCGATCATGGAGTTATATAGTAATTTCTTACCCATAATAAGGGTCAAGAAAAATGGCTTCAGTTTTGGTTTGCCTTTGCCGACTTTGAATGTAGATTATTCTTCTTGATCCTTAGTAGAGGCCTCTTCTGCAATATTTGTGAGAACTTTGGTTAGAGGTGACTGACCAATAGTTTCCTTCTGAAGTGATTGCTCCATTGGTTCCATCATCGGGTCTTCTTGGAGAGCCCTTTGTAGCAATGTCTTCTTCTCAGGAATGGCTAAGATTTCCCATAGGGAAATGTCAGTAGATGATTTTTTCAATTGTTCCACTACATCAAATGGTGGTGACCTTGGAGGTTCTTACTTTTTAGCTCTTGTTGTTATAATTTCCTCTTTCAATGGACATAGTGGTGCTACTACAGAGGCACTAGATCTATAGTCGGAGGTGCTTTTTGGCTGCATATTGACTAATTTTAAGACAACTACTTTTCTTGTGAATCTCCCTTTGGAATGGGTGTTGTAATCAAACTACACCGGTGGAGCTTTGGAAGTAGATGCTTCGAATGTGAAAATTTCCTCTTCTCCTTCCATCCATGAGAAGAGGGCATGGTCAGGAGCTATATCAGTTTCTTGTTCTAGAGACATTCCTTGCATTTGAGCAGTGAGTACCATGTTCTCCATTTGTGGGGAGGTATATGCATAACCTCCATTGTTTGACGTTGTGCCTTGGCTACGGTGCTCTGCTACCTTCTGTTGTAGATTTACGCGTGGGAAATTTTGGGGCATATGTGAATTGCCACAAGGGAAACACTAGGGGTTGCCATCATCGATCAATTTTCCCTATAGTCAACTCTCTTCTTCAGCTTAGGTTGGCATTTGGCAATGGAATGAGTATTGTTACTATTTGACTTGTTGGCGCTTGAGGATTTATGCGTGTGCTTCCTTGGAACTGATTTTTTTGGTAAGAGGGCCTTCCGCCTTGGTAATTCTGATAGGTTGGATTTGGAGGGATGGCTTGATTGCGCTTGATGATAGTTATCTCATTGGAAATAGCCCACAACATCTCCTTTATGTCGCTCATCTCATCCTTTGAGGAACCAGGTGAGATACTTTGAGGCACACTTGCATATGTGTACGTAGATTGAGGAGGATCAGCTGGTGCATTAGGTGGCATCATTTGGGTGGAAGTTGGCATCTCAGGGAATATAGGCATGGTGGGATGAGGCGACAACTTCCCAACGTTGATCAAATTATTTTCTACCTTAATTGCAATACTGTATGCATTTGATAGCGTGGTTCTATCGAGTGACTGAATCATCATTGAAATTTTGACATTGATAGAATTCAAGTAAAACATGAATGCCAAGTCGTGTGGCAGGCGAATTATAGCCTGAAATCTTTTCCAAGTCATGTGGAACTATGCGTTAAAGTCAGTTAGGGATTCATATGGGGTCCACTTGATGATCTCTAGCCGGTGATAGTAAGAAGATCTATCACCATCATTCAAAAATATCTCAAAAAGGGATCTTCAAGCTGATCCCATGTGCCGATAGAATTAGTTGGTAGAGTGTGGTACCAGTCTGATGATTTTCCTCTAAAAGAGGCTGTGAGCAACCTGAATGCTATGTTTTCATCTATTACTCCATGCACCAGACACACATCCACAACATCTTGCAGATGTTCGAATGGTGTTCTTGAGCCATCTCCAGTAAATTTAGGAATAGAGTTGAGGATAAAGATTGGAATGGGGGCCCAAATGATAGGAGCTACTGGGGCAACAAGGGGACTACTGGCATCCCAAGCCACATAATTTCGATTGGCAATAGGCAACATGGTTGGTGGGGGGTTCAAGATGTTTCTATGATGGTTTCTAGTTGGTATTGGCCCTAATGGAGGTACCAACAAAAAAGGGTTGTTCACTATTTGGGATCTTGTGACAGGACGATGGCTCATGTACTTGCTTAACGCTTAAGCATATCTTCTGAGGTCCCACCGGGCGTGCCAGGAAAGAAAAAAATATTGATGCAAAAAATTGACAAGGTAACAGCCTCTTGTGGGAAACTCAATTTTAGGGGGGACCTATTGCACCAAACTGAGTAACCTTTCAATTTTAAAGAAGTCGAATTCTTCTATAAATAGGGTTGTGAATGGGAAATATAAGAAAATATAAAACAAAATTATCTAACTAGGGCGATGCGCCAAGATTTAGATTTAAGGCATGATAGACCTATCTTGTAGATGTGGTCTAAGGGCCCGCTAAGCAATTTGCTATGTTCGAAATAACAACTATTAAAGACAAAGACCTGAATAATTTATTTCATAACATAAAATCATTTGCATAGAGATTTGTTGAATAGAAAGAGTTGAAGACATGGTTCTAAATCAACATCCAATTGAAATAACTGAATTTGCAAATAAACTATTCAAAAACAACACAATATAATGTTATCAAGTTAAGAAATAGAAAGGCCAAATTACAAGGGCACAGTTTGTGAGTCTTTACAATTATGTAACAAAATAAAGGCTCGGTGTCTCCTAAATTCTTCTATATATATTTTGACCTAGCAATTAAGATTTTACCTTCCTATAAAAACTCTCTCTCCCTCTTGCAAGAAGTAGTATATATAGCCAAGAGAATCTACTGCCTTGAAAGTCTGTAACAAATATGATTCCTCATCATGAATCATAATGTTTTGCAGCAATGATTCATCATGACCATTGTAGCATAAATATTCCCAAGCATGAATCCAATCATTTTTTAGCCAGGTGCATTCCCTACAAATGATGGTAGTGGTCCTAGCCTACCCAGTGTGAACAAGTGTCATCTCTATGCAAAAGCAGCAAGAACACGTGGCACAATATGGTAGTTTGGCATTCGCATCACTCCTCCCTTTTATGCAACCACACCGAAGGGGTATGTGGTGGCATTTCGTAACTCAAAACTCATCCTCCCTAGCCTTTGATGAGAGTTTGTGATGAGGAGACTTGTGGCAACATTCTTGTCGTCGACACCGCTTGAGGGGCCCACCAAGAGTTTACACAGGCGAAGGCTATGTGGTAGGTAGTCGAGGCCCGAAAGAGAAGGGAAGGGAAGATTTCCTTTCATGAGTGATTCGATGACATGTGGCGGTGTTTATGGAGGACGTCGAGAGGTTGGCATTTGACCACTTAAAATTTTTGGGCATGATTGGAAGCCTAGCAAAACACCCAAAACAACCCGAAGGGAGAAGGGTGAGATATTAAATATCCACATTACCATCAATTAGCTTTTTAATCAAATGGATGCAAGTTAATTTCATGACTTTATATGCATGTGCCTTTTAAAAAGGTTGTTGAGGCCCAAATTTTTTTTTGGGCCACATGATTAAATCTAATCATGTGGCCCAAAATAACAAGCCTTTTAAAATGAATGTGCATATAAAGTCATAGAATCAACCTGTAGCCATCTGATTAAAAAGTTAATCAATGACAATAAATAAAAAACCTATTCAAGGCTAAAATATCCCTAAAATGAAATGGTAAATTATTATTAGTGGCGATATTTCCCAAAAATTAATTGTAGGAATATAAAATTACTAGCGAAGATAATTAATATTTGTAATTATAGTATAAAATACTGGTAAATCAGTTCCAATGACGCATCGTTTAAAAAATAATGCATAGGCGAATTAATCGAGACAAATTTATTTTTTTGTAAAAACCTGGCAATTCAGCATCCTTTCTAGCTTGTATTATTCACCATTTTTAGAGGTCCCAATTTCAAATATTCGCCAATTGGCGAAGATTTGCCACTAGAGTTTTCCTTGCAAGCGTAAATACACTCCTCTTGGGGAACTTCTTGATGTAATATTCCATAGATTGGCACAAGAAAATATGATCAAATTTCCTATCACTACACCACTTGATGAAAACAAACCCAAAACTAAATGGTATAGGGAAGACGAATATTGTGAATATCACCGCATTAAGGGACATAACACCATTAAATGTATGAGATTAAAGAATTACATTCAAGATCTCATCAATAAGGGAGAAATCAAGATTCAAAATCAAAATTCCCCCAATGAGCAACTACGAATTTATACATAGCCCTTCCCACAACATAATGATGGGAAATAATCATATAATAATGTTTCATATACATACACCAACAATTCCAAACCATCTACACATGACACAATCATTGGAAAAATTGAACAATGCAACACCATAACCATAAAAGCACTCAATTGTGTTGTCACCACCTCCTGTGTCCAAGTGATGATACAAGGAGCATCATCGTCATCATCCATTCCATCCAATCCCAATAAATATAATATCATTGAACACCTTGGCAAAACCCCATCCCAAATTTTCATCCTAGAACTCCTTCATACCTCACCCATCCATAAGGAAGCACTAAAAAAATCCCTCCAAGAATCTTGAGTACCAAGTGATATTAACGTCAACCAATTCCAAGCTATAATTGGACATTTCTCATCTCCACCTCAACTCTCATTCACTAATAAAGACCTACATACCGAAATGCCTCATAATAAAACACTACACATTCAAGCCATTTTCCACAATCATAACATCAAAAGAGTCCTAATAAATGGTGGATCCAGTCTAAATTTATGTACATTTAAATTAATAAAACAATTAGGCTATTCAGATGATGTCATTAATCCCCATAAAAAGATAACTATCAAGGCATATGGAAATGTTGAAAGAGAAATAGAAGGTACTATCAAATTACTTGTTCAAGTTGGACCAATTTATGGATACAACATGTCACATTCTTGACCTTGAACTACCATATAAAATTCTTTTGGGAAGACCTTGGATACATGCCATGCAAGTCATCACTTCCACCTATCACCAATGCTTAAAATTATCACATAACGGAAGATAAATTACCATTCCCATTGACCCACAACCTTTTCAATATTGTAAGGAATTGGAAGGGAAGTATAAAAGCTATCACCATTGTCCCATTAATGAGGAATCTCCACATCATCCACTTACATTAATCCATCCACACTACAACCATCATCCACACCACCTATCATTTCTGAGGACAAGGTCAAGATAACTGACACAGGATGTAGAGAATATAAAATTAAAATTCCTTTTGTATAGGGAACATCCCTACATCTCCACACTCATATGGTTGAACACTCAACTTGAAACCAAAGGAAACTTTCAAAAACTTCAATAAACTGGGATTATTGGTTAAAGAAGATTTGGGCCTAGAAATAGATGTTTTAGCTTGGTTGTACAAAGAATAAAATGAGCTTCTTGCCTTGGAGATCTATAGATATCCTAAACGACATGATTTATGGAAAAATTGGGGCTATAAAGGCAAAGGATTGGGGGCACAAGAATAAGGAATAATGGATCCTACTCAGCTTCAAGAATATAAAGATCATCAAGGACTTGGCTTCTTGGCCACTAATTTGGTAACCGTAAATCCCTAGTGTTCTCATGATAAAGGTGGAAAGACTTCTACTGATAAGAACCCTTAGGAGGAATCCATCGAAGAATCCTTTCATACCATCACTAAATTTTTTGACACTAATCATGTATTAACCATTTCCTCCTCCATAGACCTCCCACTCATATACCCTGAATTAATTGATTGGGACCCATAAGGACCTCCAACCTTATACATATTTCAAAATAATGAAGCAATTGCAGAAATCATGGGAGTCTGAGAACACCTACCATTGGGAGACCATAAACAGGACAATCAAATCACACTAAATAAAGATGCCTATTTTGGAGAACAAATCATGTGCCTCAATCACAAAAGTAAAAATGATAAAAATAGGAAAGAAAGATCCCTAATTGAAATCCTCAATGAGGTGCTTTTGTATCATGAAAAAGTAAAAATAAAAGATGCATCCTCTAATGAAAACCTTTCTGAGGTATTGGAGGATGGGGAACATGATTCAAACCCCAACCATGATGAGATATCTATTGTAGTAATTGAAGACATCAAGGACATCAATTTGGGAACAAAGGAGCAACCAAAAATTACCTACATGGCTAAAGAGTTAGAAGAAACATTTAATGCATAATTGGGAGAGTTCCTCAAAAGGTGGGCTATTAACTTTGTGTGGACATACAAAGACATGCCAAGGTTGGATCCATCCCTCGTAGTACATCATTTGGCAGTATATCTAGATGAAAATCTAGTTAAGAAAAAGTTGCAAAAAATGCACCCACAAATAGCTCTCTTGGTAAAAGCGGAATTACAAAAACTCTTAGAAGATGGATTTATCAAACCTATTGGCTATCCTAAATGGGTGTCTAACATTATACCAATCGCAAAATCTACTAGGGGCATCCACATATGTACAAATTTTAGAGACCTCAATAAATCATGTCCAAAAGATGACTTTCCATTGCCCAACATTGATATGATTGTTGATCTTACAACCATACATGAAATGCCATCCCTCATGGACAGATTTTCAGGTTATAAAAAAATCCACATTTTTGAAGAAGATCAACACAAAATGGCCTTCATAACTCCATGGAGAACCTTTTGTTATCAAGTCATGCCATTCAGACTTAAAAATTTCGGAGCTACATATCAAAGAGCAATGATTTTCATCTTCCATGACATGCTACATGATATTATGGAAGATTATGTGGATGATCTACAAGGAAAATAAAAATCAAAAGGACACATTGAAGTATTAGAAAAAATATTTGATCGGTTGGAAAAGTATCAACTACAACTTAATCCAAAAAAATGTGTATTTGGAGTATCATCTAGAAAACTGTTAGGCTTTATTGTCTCCCACTGAGGAATTGAAGTAGATCTAGAAAAAATAAAAGAAATTAGAGAAATTCCTCCACCAAAGAACATCAAACTTAGAAGTTCACAAGGAAAGCTACAAAAACTAAGAAGGTTCATTGCTCAGTTGGCTAATAAATGTCAACCTTTTTCTCAACTACTCAACAAAAATACCACATTTAAATGGGATGACAATTGTCAACAATATTTCCAACAATTAGAAGATTATCTTAAAGCACCACCAGTACGAGTACCTCCACAAGTAGACAAACCACTCCTCTTGTACATATTAGCTACTCAAGTGGCACTGGGGCATTGTTAGCTCAACATGACAACAAGGGGAAAGAAAGAGCCATATAATACATATCTCGAAAATTAGCTGGTAGTGAATTGAACTACAAATCAATAGAAAGAGCATGCTTGGCTATGGTTTTTTGTGCTAAGAATTTATGACATTATATGCTCAATCATAAAACTCATCTCATTTCAAAAGTGGATCCATTAAAATACTTACTCTCAAAAGAAAGACTCCAAGGTCGAGTAGCTAAATGGATCATGATTCTTAGTGAATTCGATATCAAGTATGTAGATAGAAAAGATATTAAAGGACAAGTAGTTTCTTATCAGCTTGTTAAAGCTCCTTTACAAGATAGTCACCCATTGTTGTCAGAATCCCAGATGAACACATATTGACTACATTTTGGTTGTTTTTAAAGAACCAATCAAATCTTACCAAGTACTTATGAGCTTGCCAGACTCAATTGTCAAATACATGAGAGATAATTGGCCAATGAACAAGAGGAAGATTACAACGCTTGCCTCCTACACTTCGGGCTCTGCAAAAACCAAGAGGGTGATCCCACAATGTGTATCCTACAACCTTGCTACCCAATTATATAACACATTGAATAATAAAATATATATTCTCATCAGAGGCTAAGTAAATGAAATCCTTTGAGAAATTGGCAATTCCTTAAGAGAATTAAACACCTAAAGCCTAGAATACCTCATAACACTAAACCACAATAAAGGTAAATCAATTAAGAGAATATTTATGAATAGTGTTCTCAAATTAAAGATTATAACTTCAAGAAATGCATTCACACCTTCTGATGAGTGTCTTATCTCAAGGAAAGGAGTCAAAACAAATAAAATTGAATTGTAAGGTGACTTTAATACCAGAAATCCATGATCTTAGTGAAATCGCATTACAATTCACAAATTAATATTCAAAATCCATGACTACTTATAAGATCCACTAAACATCTATGTGAATTCATGCTTTAATTAAGGTATTCTAACTAGTTCATTAAACCAGAGCCATATCTAAAACATACTGCATTGCAAAACAATAATGAAAACCAATGAAATGATCTTTGATTGAATTCTCATTAATAATTCACATAGATTTCCTAAATGGAGAGACAATGGAATCAAGAGATTTGCATATTTGATTCAGATATGCTTGGAAACCATACAATTAACAGAATCTACTAGCTTAAGTCAAAACCTAAGACCTCGACTCAAAATGTATTATCTCTATGCTTTCAATTTTTATATTAAAATCTAGAATTCAACAAGAGACCCACACAAATGGCCTTGAATTCCCTTTTATAAAAACAAGGGAAAAAAACAAGCTTCGCGCCAAAGTGTACACATGTTTGATTCTAGTTAGACCGCTACAACACATATTCCCTTTTATAGTTATATTTACATTTTCAATTAGTGGGAACATACATGAAACAAAGATAACCCACTCGCTGAAGAAAATATAACCGCCTTCCAAAAGGAATCCTATTGGAAAGGAATAAACCTCTAACCATTGTAGCACACACATTCATTCCATCGAGCAAAATGACAAAAATGTGTAAATATGGAAAAGGTAACCAAGCATCCAAATCATCAACAACTAGAATTTACCTGTGATGATCTTGATCAAGAGACACATCTCTTTTATGCATTGTAATCTCAAAGGCCAAAACTATACTATATTTGACCAAGTATATGTAGTCTCCATTCCTATATTGATAAATCCAATTCATCAATAAATATCCTCTTCCACTAATCATACTTTGCATCAGATGAGCAATTGAAATCAATGATGTCATCCATCATCTTTCTATATGGAGAGTACTTTGTCATTACTGAATTGGATTCCTTATCAAAATCTTCTAGAAATCTGATGATTAAAGACAACTTCTCCGATGCATCTTTCAATATATCAATGTCAACCTTTTCACAAATAAGAGTTTCCTGAGAAACAATTGTAGTGTCCACATGGTTCTTACACATTTGTAGGGGCTTTACCTCAGAATAGGTATGCTGAATGTCAGGAAAAAATGAAATTTTCTCCTCATCATACTTAGCCTTCAATTCTCTTATTTTTTGTTCTAATGGGGTAGCATATCCTTGAAAATTTTGTTCCTTGATCTCACTAACAAATCTATAGGTTGGGAGCACCCTTGGATATGTATCTTCCTACTACTTAGCCCCAATTTCCATGAATTTTAGATTATCAACCCTAGGAATCCATTTATCTAGGATTGGAGTACCCAATTCCTTATCCTTCTGAGATAATTTTATTGCTTGTAGCATTAAGGAACAGTTTTCCTGAACACTATTCAATTTACCTTGAAACATTTTATTCAGATGCTTCAAAACTATATGAAAAATCTTGGAATTGTTTTCACACATGGTGTTTGGACTTGTTCAAACAATTCCTTGTATTCTTCAACCTGCAACAATAATTCCTCCTTGGTAGGCCCAGTTGATGGGGCTGCACCATATGTGCTTGGCTCTTCAACTACTAATGGCTCTTGACCTATGTTGTAAGGCATAATTTATAATGATTGCTCAGATGGAGGAGATTGAGGATGATCCTAAGTAGAGGTGGGTACCATATGACTTGAAATAGATGGTCCTTGAGACTTCAATGTATCCACTTGTTGTTTCAATAGTGCTATCTCTATTTCAAGTTCATCAACCCTTTGTTGACTCATATTATATTCAATAACAAGCTTGTTATGTTTACTCCTATACATGTCTCTTTCTTTAGTAAGGCTCTCAACTGTTTCGTTTGTGAACTTAGCAAAATTTATAGCTAGGTCAGCTACTTCTAATGCTAGAGTATTATAGACTCTTTTTATAATCAATTTCCCACTAAATTCATATGGTTCTACAACTATGGGTTTCCTACAACCAAGAGATAATGACCATATAGCTAAAGAATCCCACTCTTGAAGAAAATCCAACCCTTGAAGTTACAATCTAACTTCTTCTTTAGTTTGGAATAAAGGCTTTTCAACCTCCTTATAGTCTCAAGCACAACTGCATCGGCTATATCCCATTCAAGAAATAATAAGACACTACTATTTTGCACAAGTTCCTTTCCCTCCTCAGTTGTGATACTTTGAAATTGATTGCTTATATCATCCCTAACTTTAGCTTGCACAACCTCCTCTAGAAGGTCAAGGTGTAAAATTCTATCCTTAGCCACTTTCTTAGAATATTCGTGAGCATTTTCTGTCCACACAAATTCCATGAATGCCCTTGTCTCAATAAATGAGTCATCTTCCATGAACTCCTTGCAAGCTTCTTGCTGTAAATCATCAACATTATTCAAGCCACTTAAATCTTCTTTTCCTAGCCTATGGCTACCTATTCTAGAACTTGATGCAACTTATCTTGGAGGAGAAGGAATCCCCTATTATAGATCTTCAGGTGTTATCAAGATTTCATATTCATTAGTATCAGGGTAATCAACTACTTTGATCACCTCAATATTTTTCTTTCTAGATGATGGCTTGTCTAATGGAAAAGAATCCCTTGGAGGTGAATCAATATCAACTATGATAGGTGAAGTCCTCCTAGGAAGTGATGGCCCTGATCTCTTAAGAGAGGCTACCCTTTGATCCTCCTAATGTAGTAGGGGTTGGCAATGTTTGTTGTTTCTTCACCCTCTCCTTCCTAGAATAAATTCTTATCTTTGGCTCTGGATGGTATGAGGGTCTTTCTTCAAATACTATTGTGGGATCATGCTCAACCGCCATTGATTTCCCCCTATTTGTCACTGTCTATTCTTCCTTCAAAACACCCACTATGTTCTTAATTTTTTTGTAGAACATACATAATTCTATTCAATTCGCCCTAAATGTTGGGCATTAGGCCATATTTGGGGTCTGTTCTTTGAGCTTGCTCCATCATTTTATTGAAGGACAAATACTTTTCCTTTCTTTCTTCTTGCTCTTGGAAATTCATGATGTTTCTAATGACATCCTTAGGGTAATAAATAATATGCACAAAGACACCAATCCTGAGATTTTCCTTCAAAGAAACAATAAAGCCCTCAAGATCATGATTTCTTAGGCATACCGCTCTCAATTGGTAGGGTTCTAGGAGTTGTCCTAAGTTATTCCACCCTCCTTTTATCATCATACAATCTACAAAGGCTATACACTCAAGGAAGAATGAACCCTTTTTTCTGCTGCTCTAGAAAATGTGCCATCTGTGATCCTCCCAATTATCTCATGACTTCAATGAATCCTATCCTTAATGGCACATCCCTTGGGAGTACATAAGGGGTCACAAGGGCACCATAAAATCTGATATCATCTATGTGAGGGTATAGCATTATATCACCCTAGTTGTGATCCAAATTCAACTCTGGCCTTCTCTCCATGGGTCTCAAGAAATCATCGATCTCCTTAGGGATCCTTGGTGGGTCATGAACCAAAAATATTATCAACTTTGAGGCAAAAACATTGTTGAAGACCATATAATCAAACTTGGAGTCATCCTTATCCAAGATTTGAGGCCAACACTGGATAGGAAGATCAATACAACCCTCCCTCTTTGTCAATGTCACGTCTTTTCCAAAATTATTTTTCCCTCTATATAAGAACATATGCATTAATAAGGAGTACCACCCAAAACCCATAGATTCCTTCCCTTCTTTGAATAATGACAAACCCTTGTGCATCATTTCTGACAAATATGTTGCATAGTCATAGACTATGTTATATGTTGGGTGTTCAAGATGTGCTGCCATGTACTTGAGGTCTGTTGGCATGGTTGATGGTGAATCAATGCCAAGGATTTGGCAAAAAGAGAATATTGTCTTCTTGAAATAATTTGCAACATATCTCATGGGAAAAGGTTCTTGTTCATCTTTGCCAATCTTTATTTGTTTCCTATTCTTCCTTGTCCTAGTAGTTGTAGTATGAATGGGCAACAATGTTGTTCTGAATAGAACCTTTGTCTTATTATAATCCTCCCTGAAGTCCTTAACGTTGATAGGGATCATGTCCTTACTCCATTCATGCATATTGAAAATATTTTCTATCTCTTCTCTGGTTATTTTAACCATCTCTTTACCATCATATGCCTTGATTACTCTAGAAACATGGTCGTATCTTGCAACAATTTCCTTTAACAAGTTGACATCCATATACACATTCGACACCACTAGTTTTACCAAATCTAGTCTCCAAGGGTTGTAGAGAGGGACTCCCAAATTCCTATTCCCAAACCAATTTTGGAATAGTCACCACCCAGAAAATAGTAAATTGGCACCCTTGACACCACATCTTTTATTTGTTAGCCCTTCTTGAATTTGATAGTCATAAAGAAAAGTTCCCCCTCAAATCTTTTAGTTGTGGATGGTTTCAACTGATCAATTATATCCAGGGAGAGAGGTCTTGTTGGGGTTCCTGAACCCGAAGCTTGAGTCTTAGGTGCCATAGGTGAAAGGTAGAATCAAACTAGTCTAGGGTTTCGACAAAAAATGTTCAAAACCTGTTGCCTTCATTCATAACCTAGGGCACAACTTAAAGGATGCAATTTCAAGGGGTTTGACAAGGTTTTCAACTTTTCTAAGTAAATTCAAACCCTAATAAGGAATTGAAAAGCACACAGACAAATTTGACAATGAATTGTTCACCCTAACTCAAGATATTTTAAACACAACATAAAGAAAAGTGTTTGTTTAACTTATGAATTTATGGTGGCAATAAACCCTAATTTTGATCACGACGAGCTCCAAAATGATTTCTCTCAATCTCCAAAATATTTTTGAGTATTTGGAAATCCTCAATTATGTAGAAAATTCCACTTTAGATGCATTTAAGTTAAAATTGGGTAGCTCTGACTATCATTTCTACAATTACTATTCGCTCACGTGAAAGGAAATGACACTCATGTTTCCAACTTCAATTTTGAATAATGATCATTAATCTGATTCTGAGGTAGCATATCAAACAACTCAGATTGAGTCAAACTAGTTTGAAAATATGTCTCCATCATTCATCAGTTCTTTGACCAATGACATCTCACCATTTGGATGCCAAGTCATCTACTTGCGAGCTCCACCCTTTCTTTCTCCAAGTGGCCGAGGAATCCATGTGTCGTTTGCACATTGACCCCCCAACCCATTATTTTATTCCTGCAAGGTGGGTGGGGAATGAACAATATTTAATGTGAACCTTGTATCTTGATCATTGATTTGAAAGCCTATAACACTAAACATAGTAGTGGAGACTGGGATCAACATATATGACAAGACATGTGTCAGTAGCTCACTGACCCTACAACCTATTATTTTATTCTTGTCGGGCTAGCGGGCAACGACTGAGATTTAGTTATTTTGATATGATGGCCAATAAAAATACACATGAAACAAAGTTAGTTTTTAAATGGGGCAATGACTAGGTTGATGATATTATGACCCTCAGGAATTAAAGACTTAGGACTTAGGTCTTCTACCATAAAATATTTCTCCTGACTTTGGGAAATTTTAAATCAATAAAAGGCATGAAGTGACCAACGAGACTAGGCTAGGGGGTCGGTAAAGATAATGGCTTGGATGAATTAAGTTGTAACTGAGATGACCAAAAATCAGGTACAACAAGTCAACGAAGAAATACGATGCCAAGAGTTTACGACTTAATAAATTTGAGACAAAGGCTTTAGAGATAAAACCCTAAACCCTACCCTTGGACAAGGAAGTAACAAACCATCACAAGGAAAAAATAAGCTCAGATTTTTAAAAAATTTAGGAGCTCTACTAGTGGCTCATGCTCAGGGATGTATGGTGAGACTCTAGATCTCTTGGTGAAGAAAACCAACAGAGAGAGACAAGAAACATAGGAGCTTTCCCATACAAGACAAGAAAATGCAACCAAAAGAAAACACACCAGACCTATGTACACTAATTAAAAAATTATACAATGTACATGGAAGATAACCTATTTCATGAGAAATTGGACTTCAAGAATTGTCCATGTACTGGTAGCTCTTGAAGTTAATTTTCTAGGGACTGCAATAAGTATGAATCTTCCCCATGTGTATCGGCAATCAAATATATGCTAATCCATAGGGGATCAAATTTCCCATGTTTTCCTTTGTCTTCCATCCTTGCATTCCACATCAAGACCATGCATCCAACTTCAAATTTCCTTTCAATGGCCTTTTTATCATACAGGTGTTTGACTTGAAGTTGCAGCCTCTCATTTATTTTACGAGCTTCTCTTTTAGTTTCATCAAGATCAATTAGCTCTTCCATCATGTGTTGCATCTCATCAAAGATGTCATCATCATATTCTTGAAAAAAATTGTACATCTGTATCAAGTTGTTATGGGGTATCCTTTCCTCCACCCCTTATACTAGGTTGAAAGGTGATTTCCTGATAATGTTTTTGACTGTGGTCCTATATGCCCACAATGCAAGCTACAGTTTTTAATCCAATGCCTTCTTGTTCTTCTCAATTACCTGTTTGATGATTTTCATCAAAATATTATTGCTAGATTATGCTTGCCCATTCCCTTAAGGGTGATAGGGAGATGAGTAAGAAATACATATGCCATGTTTATTATGGAAGTCATTAAAATATTTAGATTCAAACCACATAGCATTAGCATAAATAATTATTTCTGGGACTCCAAATCTACTCAATATGTTGTTCATCAAAAATTGTCACTACTTTTCTTGTTTCTTTTCTTGTGGGGATTTCTTCCACCCACCATGTAAAGAAATTTGTTGCAACAAGGATCCAGGAGTAACCCCCACTTGAATTTTTTGACATCTCTCCAATGAAATCAATGCCCCATTGTTGAAAGGGGGCTTGAATTGAAACTTGCCTAAGAGGAAGGTTACCATTTTTTTAAAACTTACCAGCGGATATTTGGCAAGAATCACATCTTTTAACAAACCTATGAGCATCTTTGAACATGGTTGGCCACTAGAATCCTACTCTTAGTATTTTGTGAGTAGTTTTTTCTGCCATGTAGTGACCTTCACATTCTCCCTTATGCATTTCAAATAAAAGATCCTCTGCCTGATCTCCATCTACACACTTCAATAACACACCCTCTGGGCTTCTCCACTAGATTTTACCATCAATAATAACATATTTGATAGCCTATAGATTGAGAGTTCTTCTTTTATTATTAGGCATGCCTTCAGAGCATTACATTGTCTACATGTATTCCAAAATTCTCCTGTATCATCCACATGTCTACTTGTCAATATGGGTGCAACATTTTCATGATCAACTTGATCGATCTAATTGGCTTCCAAGTTGGTCTCAACCATCAATTTTTCCAGACCTTGACCTCTCACTAGCTTCGTAATCTGGATATCGATGTTGAACTTCTAGATCCTATTGATCCATCTGCACCTTCGACCTGTGGTTTCCTATTGAATGAAAATATCCTTAACTGCCACACTTGGAACATATGCCACAACAGTCGCTCTAGTGAGATATGGTCTAAAATTCTTAACAACCTTTACTAAGGCATATGCCTACTTTTCTATCACATCATATTTGAGTTCAATAGCCTACAAAGACTTATTGAAGAATGCAATAGGTTATTCAAAACTGTCATCATTCTTCTGCAACAATACCCCTACCATTGTATGAAATGAAGTAAAGGTAAATAATTGGAAAGGCTTTGAATAATCAAGGGATTTGAGGACAAGTGCTTCCTTGATGGCATCCATTATGGTTTGAAAATACTTGATAGGCTCTTCTGTCCAGGCTACCTTCTCTCCTTTCTTCAACATTTTAGAGATTGGCCTAACAATTTCAGAAAAATTGGTAACAAATCTTCTCACAAAATTAATTTTCCTGAAGAAATATTGGATTCCCTTCACGTTTCTAGGTGGTGGGATCTTGTTTATTTCTATCACACATTTAGGGTCAATCCTGACCCCATCTTTTGAGATAATATGCCCTAATAGCTTTCCCTCCTTAACCCAAAAAGTGCATTTCTTAGGGTTCAATGAAATCCCATACTCCAAGGCTCTGAAAAATATCTTTTCCAGATGTGAGCAATGATATTCTTCCTGCTTGCTATGTGTAGTCAAATCATCCTAGTATATAGCTAGGAATAGATCAATAAAGTCAAAAAAAGCCACATCCATGACTCTCTGGAATGTAGCACCAATAGTGATCATGCCAAATGAAATTATCACATATACATAAGTCCCCCATGGTGTAGTGAATGCAGTATTAAATTGTTTTGACTCTTTTACCATGACTTGATTATACCCTAAGAGCCCATTCATCATTGATAACAATTCACACCCTGTCACTTTTTGCAAAATTGCTTCCACATTAGGCAGTGGATAATTGTCCTTCAAAGATGCCACATTTAACTTTCTAAAGTCTACACAAAGCCTCAAATCACCATTCATTTTTCTTGCTGGAACTAAATTTGAAACCAACGAACAATGAATTATAGGACTAATAATCTCAACATATATTAACTTTGTAAGTTCTTGCATTTTTTGCTACAATGTGGTATTAATTGGCCTCTGCTTCTACCTAAATGGTTTTTCATTAGGCTTCAAATGTATCTCATGGTGAAATAGAACCTCCCTATAGGCCTTTAGGTCATCATATGACCAAGAAAACACATGTTTGTACTTCCTCAATAGGGAAATCAACATGGGTCTGACTTGAGGTTTCATCTTCTTCCGTATGTACACCATTTTGGGAGAATTTTCCATTCCAAGATTTATCTCTTCCAAAACTTCCTTATGGGAAGATGCTTGCTTAACATTTGATTTATCAGGGCCATCAAAGATCCTTTCCAATGTAACCAGTCCTTTGGGAATCTTATTGTTCTTCAATTGGATTACCTCATTCCAAAATAGTGTTTCTTTTCCATCAACCTCAACCACTAATGAGCCAAAATCAATTTCTTGGATTTCATACTGATCAATGCAGTGTAGAAATTTCAAAATATCATTGTCGTGATCAAATACTGCCAGTTGCAAATATTGTCAAGCACTACAGGCCAAGTTTGTATTCTATTTTTGAGATGCCATCAAAAGTGACATCATCTAATATGATAGCAATATTAGCTAATAAATATTCCCTGACATTCATTCCCCTTTCTATCCAGTCTATGTTAAAAGACTCAAAGGCCTTAATAGTATCCCAACCTACATTTCTATATTGCTTAAGCCTTTTATTCTTCAAAAAAAACCTAGATCTTACTTGGGAGACCACTAGTTCAGGATAACCTAACACTTTTAACATCTTAATACCATGCTTTGAAGCTAGTTTCAAACCAAGCAACAGAGCCTCATATTTGGCTACATTATTTGTGCAAGAAAATTTCAGCAAGGAGTACTTGAATGTTTTACCTTGTGGGGATATGAGAACAAATCCTATATCTGAGCCCTCCTTGGAATATGCTCCATCAAAATACATGCTCCAGAGGGTATCCTCTTGTGGTGTATCCTAGACCTCCCTATTAATTGGTGCAGGCTTGTCCTCTTCTTCTTGCTTCAATTCTTCAACTCATCTAAATCACTATCCACAAAATTAATTCTCACTCATTCCTCTAGTTCATCAACATATTCAATCATATGATGGACTCTTGGTTCCCTTATAATCTTGCCATCTTTCTAGTCAATAGAAAAGGTAGAAAATGACAAATCACACTATATACTTCCACCCATGGATGCACTCCACTATCTTTATAATAACATCCCATAGGTTGGTGGAATGTCTACCACTATGATACTCATAAACAATTCCTTCTCAGGGAAGGTTGCCAACTTGTATGGAACTTTGTTAATTACTCCTATAACCGGGACCTCTCTTGAGTTCATAGCATAACACTTCCCATAAGTCCTATCAACCTTCAGACCCATTTCTTCCATGATTTTTACCGGCATCACATTGTTTGAGGCCCCTGAATTGATCATTAAATTCCTAAGAAACTTCCCATAAATGATCAAGCTTAGGAAAAATGGATTGAATTGGCTTGGGTTTGCAGTAATTATAGTTCCCAAATATATTTTAGGGTTTTTAGTGATCACTTCCTGCACCTCAGCACTCTTCTCTCGACTTTTACTTGATTCAGGTTGATCAATGACCAAATTATCCTTACCACCCATAGCAACACTATTGATGAGGGAAACTATCTTATTCTATTGTAGGACATAATGACCTAGACAAAATAACCCTGGACATAATAACCCAGTCACAATAACCCAAGGAAAAAATAACCTAGGATCATAATAACCCAAGCCAAAATAACCCATGGATAGAATGTCCCCATAAGAATATAGAGAAAGGAAAACAAAATGACCATGGGTTATCCTGTCCATGGGTTATTTTGACTACAGGTTATTCTGTCCATGGGTTATTTTGACCATGGGTTATTCTGTCCATGGGTTATTATGACCTTGGGTTATTATGATGGGGTTATTATGTCTAGGGTTAATTTGGCTAGGTTATTATGTCTGGATACCATCTTATTATTATGATCATCAATTATCATCATCTCTAACACTGGGACTACGATGTTTATTTGAGATAATACTTGGAACATATCTATGGGAGAATACGATGGTAACTCAAGAAGTGTCAATTCTTTAGTAGTTACCTTTTCATCTTGTCTTTCAATATTTTCAGCATTCAGCTTGAGATGTTTGGCCTTCACAGCCTGATAAAAAATTTCACCATCAACCTTAGCCTTACTACCCTTTTTATTCCAAATTTTCACCTCTTTACCTTATATGGGCTTTGTCTCTTCTTTCTTGTTTTTTGACTTAGTCTCTTTATTTGTTGCATTATTCTCCTTGATAAACATGCTACCAAGATTACCCTAATTTCCATTTACAATCCTATTTCTCAAATGAAGGTTGCTTCTTGCTTGAGTAGCCAAGTCAATTGTGTAATTTTCAATTTCTTTATTTGAAGGTCTTCTCAAAAAATTATTATCTAACTCAAGAGTATAAACAATACAGTCATTTTATCCTTCTTCCTTTGAGAATAATTGTTGATGGTAAACACTCACCTCCTACCTTTGAACATCTACATCAATTCTATTAGGCTCATCATCAAAGGAGTAATAATCATAGGAAAGATCTGATTTAGTCATGAATACATTTGTTAACTCATCCTAATCATGAGGAGAGTCATAACCTCCTTGATCATCTAGTGACTCTTCTACAGATCGTGCAACAATGCATTGTTGTGAAGACTGAGGTATCTGAAAGACTCCACACCATGGCATATCTTCAATAACATTGGTGGAATGCTTTTGTAGAGGGTCAAACGTACCTTGAGCATTTTTTTGATTATTGTTAACTGGATTTCTATAATGCCAGTTAGTATGATAAGGGTAGTCTTGCAATCTTGGTGGCCTCTTGTTCCTCTAGAACTGAGGATTTTCATTCGTCGCTTCCTTTTGCAATAATCTAAGAACCTAATCCAACTTCTCACCAGGAGCTGCAACTTTACCAACATTTTCATTCTAAGCTCTTGGTTCTTCAAGGGTTTTAGATCATCTCTCCTCCCCACCTTACCTTGTGCTCTCCTATTGTTTTCTATGTAGACTGCCATTTTGTAGGCTTCTCTCATATTTTGTGGATTGTTATCTCTAAGTAAGTAGCACATATTTGGATCATATGCATTAGAATATACCACCAAACATGCATTTTCATTAGGCCTTAAATAACCAAGAACTCTATTATAGCCTTTTGGAACCTTACATTTAATTAAATTGCCATTTCATTATGTGCCTTTGTGATATTGTTAAAATCATTCAGCCTAAACCTTGGATCAGTTTGGTCTCCATAATGATATTTGAAAATACTATGAAAATCATCTTTTGAATCAATATTTATATCAAGAAAGATCTAGTAACAATCCCTAACATCTCAATTAATGACTGCATAAAGTACTTCATAGAAACATCCTCATCCCATAGCTCAAAATCTACCACAAAAATTTGAAAGGCCTTCAAGTGATCTTCACCACTGAGAGCATTGTTACTAGTAAAATTGGGTACATGTTTCCTAGCATTATCTAGGACAGGATTTGGGTATCCCAGGATTGTGTCAAAACATAGCTACCTATATCTGTTACTGTGAAATGGTCTTCTTTCAAAGGGCCCCTCTTCCTCATTTTTATTATTTTGATCCCTTCTCCTATCATAATTGTTTTTAGGTCTTCCTATGTCATGGCCTCTTGCTTGGGCATGATATTGATCATAATGTTGGGTTTTCCTAGCCTTATTTTCTAGTTGTGAGGATGAATTAGGAGTATTTCAACTCAATGAAGGGTTTTCATTCACATGGGGATTTGAGGATGATGTTTGGGCTTGAGGGATTTGGGTCTCAGGGGCAGAATTCTTCATAGTAGATTCTATGAATCCTAATTTCTATTTCATTTCATTGTTCATAGCTAGTAGTTCCATATCTTGAACTTTCTTCTACAACTCCATATTTTATTTGATTAACTTATCTGCCAATGAGATAGAATCATCTTGAGATGTGTCCCTTTTAGAGGAACCTCCCTCATTTATCTTGACTCCTTCAAGTGGTTTCTTTCTGTTAACATCATTCAGAGGAACATCCTTTGTCTTCCTAGGGACATGGTCAACTGGAATGGAAGCATTTACATTCTTATTGGTCCAAGTATTTACACAGGGATTGTCAGCTGAGGTAGTGATAGGTACTCTTGCTACAATCTCTGTAACAATAGGGTCAGTTGTTTGGGTAGATTTAGTTGCTAACCCATCCATTTCTTCCATCTTCTAAACTTTTCTTTGGAGCATGTCTCTCTCAGTCAATAGATTCCCTTAACCTATTTTCTCTCTCCTCCTCTCTCTTCCTCCTATTTTCATCACACCTCAATTCTCTGGCCCTAAGATGTTGCATATCATTGAAAAAATCTTATTCCTTTGGTAAAGTGGTATCAATATCAGATGTTATTACAAGTTCAACATAGCTAGGAGCATTATTATAGGCATATTTATCATTACTAATTAATAAATCAAAAGGAATGGGAGTATGTGTGTTAGAGGCTGGGGTTGGATGTCCCTTAGCTCTAGCATGACTAGCATTTAAATTATCTCATTGTATTATATCTCTCTCCCTCCTCTGTATGGCTCTCAAGCCATGATCTGAGGGTTGTTCATTCACAACAAACTTCATTGTAACCTCTCCTCTCTTAGGAGAAGTGTTATCAATGAAAACTAACAAGTTTCTTTCACATTTAGAACTAGAACTAGAATGAATCTCATGTTTAGAAGTTGGATGGGGAGTGAACTTACTTGTTCCTACCTCCTTTTCTTTCACCCATTTTCCATGAGTTTCTGCTTTGGATGTTTCTTCATGTGGCCACGCATTCCTCACATTTGTGCTTGAAATTTCTTCACCTTTGTCAACCTTTTCAACTTCTTCCTATTCTTTTTCTTTACTTCTTCGATATCTTCAAATGCTAGCATGCATTGGTGCAGAGATTCTAGATTCGCCACCCAAACTAATTGGGACAAATTCATAGAAATTTTGTTGCAAATTTATGCAAATTATGCAAGTTCTTTATGGTTTTGGACAAACTTTGACAAATATGAAGCAATTTGGGTTGAAATTTAAGCACAAGCCTTTTAATACACAAGATGGAAGGAAACTTAGAATAAAATTTGGTGGGATACTTGGCAAAGAATCGAGTAATGGTTAGAAAAAATTTCAAATAGACCGACTCTATAGATAAACAGCACTTATACATGCTAGTGATCTTTGATAAGACACTTTCGAGAAAAATATTTTTTAAAAATGTCACCCCAATAGAGTCGCCAATCTGTTGGTTGTTTGTACAGAACTAATCAGATCTCACCAAGTACCTATGAGCTTGCCAGACTCAATTGTTGAATACTTGAGAGATAATTGGCCAACAAACGAGAGGAAGCTTACAATGATTCCCTCCTACACTTCAGGCTATGCAAAACCCAGGAGGGTGATCCCACAATGTGTATCCTACAACATTGCTACCCAATTATATAATACATTGCATAATAACATATATATTATCATTAGAGGCTAAGTAAATGAAATCCTTCAATAAATTATCAATTACTTAAGAGAATTAAACATATAAAGCTAAGAATACTGCATAACATTAAACCACAAAAAAGGTAAATCAATTAGGAGCATATTTATGAATAATGTTCTCAAATTAAAGAGTAGAACCTCAAGAAATGCATTCACACCTTCAGATTAGTGTCTTATCTCAGGGAAAGGAGTCAAAACAAAGTAAATTGAACTATAAGGTGACTTTAATTCCAGACATCCATGATCTTAGTGAAATTGCATCACAATTCACACATTAATACTCACAATCCATGACTACTTATAAGATCCACTAAACATCCATGTGAATTCATGCTTTAATTAAGGTATTCTAACTAGTTCATTAAACCAGAGCCATAACTAAAACATGCTCCATTAAAAAAAAATAATGAAAACCAATGAAATGATCTTTGATTGAATTCTCATTAATAATTCATATAGAGTTCCTAAATGGAGAGACAATGGACTCAAGAGATTTGCATATTTTATTCAGATATGCCTCGAAACCATATAATTAAAAAAATCTACTTGATTAACTTATAACCTAAGACGTTGACTCAAAATGTATTATCTTTGTGCTTTTAATCTAGAATTCAACAAGAGACCCACACAAATGGCCTTGAATTCTATTTTATAGAAACAAGGGGGGAAAACAAGCTTCAAGCCAAAGTGTACACATGTCTATTTTTAATTAGACTGTTACAACACATATTCCCTTTTACAGTTATATTTACATTTTCAATTGGAGGGAACATACGTGAAAAAAATATAACCACCTTCCAAAAGGCATCCTATTATAAAGGAATAACCCTCTAACCGTTGTAGCACACACATTATTCCATCGAGAAAAATGAAAAAAATGTGTAAAGATGGAAAAGGTGACCAAGCATCCAAGTCAGCATCCAAATCATCATTAACCAACATTGATGATCTTGATCAGAAGACACATATCTTTTACATATTGTAATCTCAAAGGCCAGATCTATACTATACTTGACCAAGTATATGTAGTCTCCATTCTTGTATTCATAAATCTAATTCATCAATAAATATTATCTTCCACTACTCATACTCTACATCAGATGGCCAATTGAAATCAATAATTTCATCCATCCTCTTTCTATATGGAGAATAATTTTTCATTACTAAATTAGATTCCTTATCAAAATCTTCTAGAAAGCTGATGATGAAAGATAACTTCTCTAAGGAATCTTTCAATATATCAATGCCAACCTTTTCACAAATAAGAGCTTCCTGAGAAATAATTGTAGTGTCCACCTAGTTCTTCCACAATTGCAGGGGATTTACCTCATCATAGGTATGTTGAATGTAAGGAAATAATGAAAAATCTTCCTCATCATACTTAGCCTTCAATTCTCTTATTTTCTATTCTAATGGGGTAGCATATCCCTAAAACTTTTGTTCCTTGATATCACTAACAAATCTATAGATTGGGAGAACCATTGGATATCTATCTTCCTGCTACTTATCCCCAATCACCATGAATTTTAGATCATCAACCCTAGGAATCCATTTATCTAGGATTGGTGTACCCAATTCCTTATCCCGTTGAGATAATTTTATTACTTGTAGCATTAAGGAATAATTTGCATGAACACTATTCAATTTACTATGAATATTTTTATTCAGATGCTTCAAAACTATATGAACAATCTTGGAATTATTTTCACACATGGTGTTCTAGACTTGTTCAAGCAATTCCTTGCATTCTTCAACCTATAGCAATAATTCCTCCTTGGTAGGCCCAGTTGATGGGGATGCACTAGATAAGCTTGGATCTTGACCATGTTTTAAGGCACAATTGACAATGATTGCTTAGGTGGAGGAGATTGAGGATGATCCCGAGGAGAGGTGGGTGCCATATGACTTGAACTATCTAGTCCTTTAGACTTCAATATCTCCACTTGTTTTTTCAATAGTGCTAGCTCTATTTCAAGTTCAAAACCCCTTTGCTGACTCATATTGTATTCAATAACACACTCGTTATGTTTACTCTTGTACATGTCTCTTTCTTTAGTAAGGCTCTAAACTATTTCCTTTGTGAACTTAGCAATATTTATAGCCATTTCAGTTGCTTCTAATGTTGGAATATTATAGACTCTTTTTATAATCAATTTCCCACTAAAGTTAGCTATTTTTGCAACTATGGGCTTCCAAGAACCAAGAGACAATGACCATATAGCTAAAGCATCCTACTCTTGACTAAAATCCAACCCCTGAAGTTCCAATCTAGCTTCTTCTTCAATTTGGAATTAAGGATTTTCAGCTCTCCTTATAGTTTCAAGCACAACTGCATTGGCTATATCCCATTTGGGTAATAATAAGACATTGCTCTTTCGCACAAGTGCCCTGCCCTCCTTAGGTGTGATACTTTGGAATTTCTTTCTCATTTCATTCCTAACATTAGCTTTCACAACCTCCTCTGGAAGGTCAGGGTGTAAACTTCTCTCCTTAGCCACTTTATTAGAATATTCCTGAGCATTTTCTCTCCACACAAAGTCCTTCAATGCCATTGTCTCAATAAATGAGTCATTTTCCATGAGCTCCTTGCAAGCTTCTTTCCTTAAATCATCAAGATTATTCAAGCCACTTAAATCTACTTTTCCTAGCCTAAGGATAACTAGTCCAGAGCTTGATGCAACTTCTCTTGGGGGAGAAGGTACCCACTATTGTAGATCTTCAGGTGTTATCAAGATATTATCTTCATCAGTATAAGGGTAATCAACTACCCTGCTCACATCAGTATTTTTATTTTTAGCCGGTGGTTGCTCAGATGGAAAAGAATCCCTTGGAGGTGAATCAATATCAACTATGACAGGTGAAGTCCTCCTAGGAAGTGATTCCATTGATCTCTTAGGAGTAGTCACCCTTGATCCCTCTGATGTACTAGGGGTTGGCAATGTTTGTTTTTTCTTCACCCTCTCCTTCTTGGAATAAATTCTTATCTTTGGCATTGGCTAGTATGAGGGTCTTTATTTGAATACTGTTATGGGATCTTGCTCAACTACCATTGATTTCCCCTTATCTGTCACTATTCGTTCTTCCCTCAAAACACCCACTATGTTCTCAAAATTTTCAATAACATAGATAGTTCTATTTAATTAGCCCAAAATGTTGGGTATAGGGTTATATTTGGGCTTTGTTCTTTGAGATTGCTCCATAATTTTATTGAAGGCCAAATACTTTTCCTTTCTTTCTTCTCGCTCTTGAAAATCCATGATATTTCTAATAAAATCCTCAGGGTAATAAAAATTGTGCACAAAGACACCACTCCTATGCTTTGCCTTCAAAGCAACAATAAAGCCCTCAGGATCATGATTTATTTGGAATACTAATATCAATCGGTAGGGTGCTAGGAGTTGTTCTAAGTTCTTCCACCCTCATTTTATCATCACAAAATTTGTAAAGGCTATCCACTCAGGGAAGAATGAGCCCTTTTTATGTTGCTCTGGCAAATGTTCCATCTATGATGCTCCCAATTATCTCATGACTTCAACGAATCCTATCCTTAATGGCACATCCCTTAGGAGTACATAAGGGGCCACAGGGGTGCCATAAACTTTGAAAATGGTTGTGTGAGGGTATGCCATTATATCACCCCAGTTGTGATTCAAATTTAACTCTAGACTTCTCTCCATGGGTCTCAATAAATCATGGTTCTCCTTAGGGATCCTTGGTGGATCATGAACCAAAAATATTCTCAACTTTGAGGAAAAAACATTGTTGAAGACCACATAATCAAACTTGGAGTCATCCTTGTCCATGATTTGAGTCCAACACTGGACAGGAAGATCAATATCACCCTCCCTCTTTATCAATGTCATGTATTTGCCAAAATTATTTTCCCATCTATATAAAAACATATGCATTAATAAGGAGTACCACCCAAAACCCACAGATTCTTTCACTACTTTGAGTGATGAAAAACCCTTTTGCATCCTTTTTGAAAAATATATTACATATTCATAGACTATGTTATATTCTGGGTGTTTGAGATGTGATGCCATGCACATGATGTTTGTTGGCATGGTCGATCGTCCATCAATGCCAAGGATTTTGCACAAAGAGAACACTATCTTCTTGAAATAATCTGGAAAATATCTCATGGGAAAAGGTTCTTGTTCATCTTTGACAATCTTTATTTATTTCTTGTTCTTCCTTGTCCTAGTAGTTGCATTATGAATAGGTAACAATTTTGTTCTAAATAGAACCTTGAAGTCCTTAAGGGCGATAGGGATCATGTCCTTATTCCATTCATGCAGATTGAAAATATTTGCTATCTCTTCTCTAGTTATTTTAACCATTTATTTACCGTCATATGACTTGATTACTCTTGAAATAGGGTTGTATCTTATAGTGATGTCCTTTAATACTTCAATATCCATATAAAAATTCAGCACCACTAGTTTTCCCAAATCTAGTCTCCAAAGGTTGTAGAAAGGGATTCCCAAATTCCTATTCCCAAACCAATTTTTTAATAGTCGCCACCTAGAAAATGATAAATTGGCATCCTTGAAACCACCTATTTTATCTATTATCCCTTGTTGAATTTGATAGCCATAAAACAAAGCTTCCCCCTCAGCTCTTTTACTTGTGCAGGCTTTCAATTGATCAATTATATCCTAGGAGAGAGGTCTTGTTGGGGTTCTTGAACCTGAAGCTTGAGTCTTGGGTGCTATAGGTGAAAGGTAGAATCAAACTAATCTAGGGTTTTGATAGAAAATGTTCAAAACCTAGCACCTCTATTTAGAACCTAGAGAACAACTTAAAGGGTGCAATTTCATGGGGTTTGACAAGGTTTTCAACTTTTTGAAGTAAATTCAAACCCTAATAAGGAATTAAAAAGCACATAGACAAATTTGACAATGAATTATTTTCCCTAACTCAAGATATTTCAAACACAAAACAAAGAGAAAGTGTTTAACTTACGGCTTTATGGTGGCAGTAAACCCTAATTTTGATCATGAAAGCCTCCAAATCTTTTTCTCTCAATCTCCAAAATGTTTCTAAGTATTTGGAAATCTTCAATTATGTGGAAAATTCCACTTTAGATGCATTTCAGTTAAAATTGGGTAGCTCTAGCTATCATTTTTTCCATTACTATTTTCTCATGCAAAAGGCAATGACTCTCACGTTTGCAACTTCAATTTTGAATAATGGTTGTTAATCTAATTCTAAGGTGGCATATTAGACGACTCAAATTGAGTCAAACCAGTTTGAAAATTCATCTCCATCATTTACCATTTCTTCAACCGATGATGTCTCACCATTTGGATGCCAAGTCATCCACTGATGGGATCCACCCTTTCTTTCTCCAAGCACCTAAGGAATCCATGTGTCCTTCGCTTGCTGACCTCACAACCCATTATTTTATTCCTGCAAGGCGGGTGGGGAATGTCCAAGATTTAATCTGAGCTCTGCATCTCAATCGTTGATTTGAAAGCCTATAATGTTGAACAGAGTAGTGGAGAATGTTCTCTGCATATATGGTAGGACACATGTCAACATCCCGCTAACCTCACAACCCATTATTTTATTCTTGTAGGGCTGACAGAGAATGACTGAGATTTAGTTCTTTTGATCTGACGAACAAAAAACTACACATGAAACAAAGTTAGTTTTAAAACGAGGCCATGACTAGGTCGATGAAACTATGACCCTCAAGAATTAAATACTTAAGACTTAGGTTTTCTACCATAAAATATTTCACCCGACTTTGGGAAAATTTAAATCAATAAAAGGCACAAAGTGATTGGCGAGACTAGGCTAGGGAGACGGTAAAGATAATGGCTTGGATGAATTAGGTTGTAATTGAGATGATCGACAACTGGGTCCAACAAGTAAATGAAGAAATACAATTCCAAGGGTTTACAACTTAAGAAATTTGAGACAAAGTCTTTAGAGATAAAACCCTAAACCCTACCCTTGGGCAAGAAAGTAACAAACCATCACAAGGTAAAAATAAGCTCAAATTCTTAAAAAATTTAGGAGCTCTACCACTACAGAAGAAGGAAAATGGTGGAATCTATGCTTCAATGGATCTTTCACACATCATGGCTCGAGGGTAGGTGTTATGCCTTGCATAACCACCCCATCTTTTGCTTTGGTCAAAATGAGTCCCCCTTTGTTTCTTGTCCTTGTGTCTTTCATTTGGGACTTAGGAGTTGTTCTTTTCTCCTAAGTCTTTGTTTTTGTTCTTTTGCTCTGGAAAGATCGAAACCAGAACTGAACCTTGAATTGGAACTTACTTAGGTTCCATCTCTTAGCTCTGTTCTAATCCTGCTCCCATTTGTTTCCTTCTGTTTTTTCTTTTTCCGTGTTGTTTTAATTTCACGGGGTCGGATCCAAAATGAAACTTGAACTCGAAACTTTTACAAGTTCCAAGTTCTTTATTCCTATCCCACCTTTGCCTCTGCCTTTGTCTTTTGTCCATTTTGTCTTGGGTTTGGTCCTTCCTGTCTCATCTCCACCTTGTTGTATTTCTTTCATTGTTTTCATTGTTTTCTTTGTCCTTGGTAGAACCGGAACTGGAATTGAAACCAAATCGGGAACTTTGCAAAATTCTTTGGATAGTCTTGATCCCGATCCCACACCTGCTTTCCTATTGTCTCCACTTTACTTCTTTTGGATGATAGTTGTGTTCTTTTTCTCTCTGTGATCTCGTGCCCGACCAACCACATTAATGGCATTAATTGTAGAATCCTCACACAAGTGAAATCAAGTGTTAAAACTTAATTAAGGTTAATTTTGTATATCATTATTTCTCGATTTATTTTTTGCAAACTAGAACCAAGATAGAGAAGAAGGAGCATGATTTAGTCAAGGAGAAAAATTATGCGTGTGTTTTTGGATCAAGTTTCAACCTATTAGGTAGCATTTTGAGGTAGGTGGAGGACTTTTTTCACCTCGTTTCCTTTGTCATTTTTTGTTTCTTTTGTTTTTTCTTGGTGTTCTTCATGCGTTCACGAGATTGCTCATGAATCTTTGGTTTTTTTCATGGTGTTGATTTTTTTCTTTTTTTTTCTTTCTTTCATTATCTTTCTTGATTTCTTTTATGTTTTTTTGGTTTGTTTTGCTCATCGTGATTGTTTTCGCTTTTGGTCATGTCTGTCCTGCCATGCCCTAGGGTTTAGGGTGTCATTTTCAAAGAGATTTGAGGGTTCTTAAAGGTCTTTGATCTATTAAATAACTCATCCAATCCTTTTTCAAGTGTTGGCTCGATGATTTCTGCATAGGGTTTTGATGCCCTAATTTCCTAAGTTGACAGGTTAAGTAAGCTAGGATTTTTGCACCCCTTGTGAATTTAAAATTGTGCCTAGTTACTAGTTTCCCTATGGTCATATGAGGGATGAATTTGTACTATTACTTTAAGCCTCCTTAGTTCATCATGTGACCTTTCTTTAAAATCATTATGAGTGCTTAGGTAAACTTTCTAAGGATGACATCATGCTTGATGATAGTGGGCGAAGTCGGATCCAGAAATGGGTTTAATCCATAAACTTTTATTTAAAATACTATGGATCCAGTTCCAAACCCACTTTCGATGCACTTTAGGCTATCAAACATCTTTTACTCTAGTGGAAGTGGAATCAGAATGGGGGTGGGATTTGGAACTTCCTAATGTATCGAGTCCAGTTTTCAATCTGGTCCCGGTCTTGATAACCATTCCAACTCCAGTCTCGATCCTAACATGTAATTCATTTTGGTCCTAGTTCTGATGATGAATTTGGTCTTGACCCCGGCAATACTTAGAGCTTTCTAATGATGTTCCTATCTTGGTCTCACCTCCAGTGAGTGATTAATTTTGCTAGAGTATGTAGAGACTACATCAAGAAGCATGGAGTAACATGGAAGATGAGATCTCTAATACTAATTTTTATACTTTCCATGGATCTAATCCTAGGTTGTTATGCAAGAAGTGGACGATGTCAAGAGCCTCTGCAGGAACTTCATAGATGGAAGAACAAGCAGCTAAAAGTTCAAAGCAAGTAAAGCCTAAAAAGATAAAGGTGGAAAAAATTCCTTATACAATGAGATATAAACATCGAATGATCACTCCCACAATGATCAAGTTAGATTATGGGTGGGCAGACATCACAATCACCAACTTGGGAACATTTGATTGTGAAGATTTGATTGAAGAAACCTTCTCAGAGTGAGTTACTAGGAGGACAGAAAGGGCAACTCAATCTAGAATTTCTCATGTCACATTCTTTCCTCTATCAGTCCAATGCCCAGAGTTGATCTTAGCTACACTAGGAGCCTATAATGCAGTATCAAGGAAATGTATGGATCAGCAAGGGAATGTCGTAATTAACTTATCCCCACAAATGATGAGACTAATATTCAATGCACTTGCTCAGAAGAACCCAAGGTTGTTGACAGAGGCAGATGCATTGCAAAGATTCAATAAGAATAAAGATGTCAATAGGAACCATATGAATAAGAAGTGGTTAAGAATTGAAAAGAAATCCCTAACTAAGATGCCTGACCAGCCCAAAATGGGAGATTTCAAGAAGGAAGTCGGTGACGTAATCCTAATGCTCTCTAGAGTGCTTGGGAAAAAGGACTCTACATACTTCAAGGAGTGGATGTTCCCATTCATTAAAGCTATCTTCGATACTAGGCAAAAATTTGATTGGTGTATGATTTTTTATGACACTTTACACAATCATATGATAAATGTAAGTCAAAAAAAGACCTTCTATATGACCTCTTATGTCATATATGCAACTGCAAGGATGGGTATCTTCCTGGGGTTAATTGCAGGAGAAGTGTTGGGAGAAGCTCCTAGACATCAAAAAGTATGGAACCATTTTGATCAACTAACTTTGTAGACATCATAAGAAAACTATAGGAGAGTTAATGATGCATTTATGTATGCCATTATAAATCAATTGATTGGTGATGTTGTTTTCAGATTAATTAGGGATGTCATGGCATTCATTTCTCAATGGGGACATTGGTATATCCAATACCCCAAGTTATCCTAATTCAGGTTAGCAGGGTTTGATGGACATCCTCACCTACTACCAAGGTGTTGTACTGGTAGAATGGTCCTCATGGAGTTTATATATCAAGCATTGGGAGTTAATCCAAAATTTAGCATCAAGCACAAACCTGGATGCCATAAGTTTCCCATGAAGTTGGGAGAATACTATTGTCTTTAGAATGTGGCTACAAAAGTAGTGTGTGAAGTGTTGAGCTACCTCAAGTTGGGACTCTACACATCTCGAAAGAATTTTGACCCAAAGCATAGGATGAATAAGTTACTTTCCACTGTGTTTGAGAAGAACTATAGTTTTTTAGAATATTTTTGGTGGGATTTGCAAGATGAGTATGATGTGAGGAGGAGAAATTATGAAAGGGTTCCTTTTCCTTGGATGATTGAATTTGGAGTAAAGGAAGATATTCCTGACACATTGTTAGATGATGGTGTGACTTTGGATCCAGCATATGAAGCTGAAAAGGGGAGCATCAAGGACTTAGCCCCCATCAATTGGGAGGAAGAGGAATCAATTGACATCAAGAAGATTTCTAGGACTATATTGGAAAAAATCATCCAATGGGTGATCCTAAGAATAAAGGAACTAGAAGCTCAAGGTTCAAAGAAGAGAAAAGAGAGGGAAACTAAGGGTTATCAAAGAACCAAAAGGAGAGCAACCCCCAAAGAATAATTGGAGTATCCTCCTCCCATTTTTGGAGGGGATATTGTTCCTGAGATACTTGCAGAAGAAGCTCCTGAAGCATAAGGAATGGACACCTCAACACATGGAGAAGGTTCCTCTTCTCAACCCCCCCTCACTCAAGAACCTAGTGAAGAAGTACCCATAGGTAGTCTTCATGAGGAAGCAGAAACACTAAAGGGAAAAGGGGTTGAGGTTGAAATTCATGATATGGACACAGATTCAAAAGAAACACATTTTGATGATGATATTGTTAAATATGTATCTACTCAAAATGTTGAGGAAGATCTTGTTCTTACCCTAGAGGATCAGTTGAATTTGTTTGAAGATGCCAAAAAAGAAGCTGATGCTAAGGCACAAGCTGAAGAATTCGAAAAACAACAAGGAGAAGATGCAAGGGCAAAAGTTGAGGCACTGCCTAAACAACAAAAATAATTAGAAATCAAGGCTAAGGCTGATATACTTGCTAAACACCATGAGTTGGAGGCCATTGGAAAAGCTGAAGAGTTGACCAAGCAACAAAAGGAGAAGGAGGATCTATTATTACAACAAAGGGAAGCTAAGAAAAAGGTTAAGGAAGACAGGGAGAAGTTAGCTTTTCTTCAAAAGATTCATGAGCTGGAAGAAGAGAATGCCTAGCAAAGAATAGAAAGAGAAGCCCTTGAAACTAAATTTAAAGAATTTGAAGAAGCTCAAAGGAATAAAGAAGAAGAAGAATTGGAGCTAAAAAGAATAGAAGCAGAAGAACAGGCCAAAATTGATCAAGAAGCTTCTAAACTGTAGGCCAGGGTAAGGGAATTAGAAAAACAAAGAGATCATCTATTAGAGGAAAGGAGATTAGAAGAAGAATGGATAGCCAAAGCTGAACATGAAAGAAAAGAAAAGGAGAAAGAAGAGAAAGAGAAACAACACGAGGTTGACTCCCAACCTAAGGCAGAAATTTGGCAACCTCTTTCTCCTTCCACCTCTTCTTCTACACAAGTAATGACTCCCCCTGCTACTACTACATGGCTAAAGCTCAATCTTGAGAAGAAGCAGATAGTGCAACCATAACCCATTGATTTGGAGGATGTCATAAAGGAAATAGAGAAGGCGAGGCCAAAGAAGAGAGCTAAGGTTCTTCATTCCACAAGGTTAACAGATGTTGGAGATATTGTGGCTGAATGTGCTATCCCTATGGTTGACAAAGATAAAAAAATATATGAAAATAGGGGATTACCAATTAGGCATTGTTAATCTAGGAAAGCCCACAAGAAATCAATAGATGAACTTGATTGATATTATAGCTTCTTCTACCAAATCAAGGATGATCTAGGACAAGCAAAAGAAGGAAGAACTTAAGTCCCAAGTTGATCAACTACATAAGCTTCTGAAGGATCTCTCTTCTCCTATTTCTTCATAGACGGCTGCTCCAGAGACACCTATTCTGGTGAAGAAGAAAGATGTTGATAATTTGATTGAAATAAGGAATAAGGTACAAATGATGGATAGATGGATTAATAAGTTGAACTAGGAAATAGAAGATTTTCTTGTTGAAAGCTATAGGGTTCATAAAGAATCATTGGAACTAGTTAATGACATGGTTACACATGTTGAAACTCTTGAGAAACAAGAGGAAGAATATGTAGGGCATGCGAGGAAACTGAAGGATATTAATAAGCTGCCCAAGGAAACCTTGTTGAAGAAATATATCCTAGAACAAGACAATATATATTTTATGGAAAAAACCATCTGCATCTTCAGATTTAGGTCTTCATTCATTTCCACTCACATGAATGAGGTGAAACAGGCTGAAAAAGATCTTAATGAGAAAATTTAAGAATTAGGAGCAAGAATTACTATACTTGTCAATGAGGATATTCTTGAAATAGAAGACCTCCTCCTTGATAAATTCAAGGAAAGATGGAGTGGTAGATTGAAAGAAATGATGCAGAAAGGGGATGATGATGATGATCTATTAAAGGATAAGCTCATGGATGTCTAGCATGAAGTCAAGGATGCCAGGAGGGAACTCATCAAGCTTAAAGATATGAAAGAATTTACCTCTTTTGAGCTAGAAATAATAAAATTTGAAGATAACTAGGTGGATGGGTCTGATACAAATATGCTTCAACAAGTAATCAGTAGTTATGATGAGTATATGGAGGAGCATAAAAAATAGAGTTAAATTTTTTACATACATGTTCTCTTGACAAATCAACATCAAGTAGATACTCTTAACTTGACAATTTCCCTCTCCTGTTTTCCACGATTATGACATCAATTCCAAAATAGAGATCTCAACAAGTTCTCCTATCCTTTCTTGGACCAAGTTTTGACAAGGAGTCTCTAATTAGCAACTGAAAATCAGGATGAAGACTCTTCTTAGATTGTTCCAATTACCCCATGATTTGTCGATCTGGGTTGTGATATGAGAGATTAGTGCTAGATAGGTTTATATATACAATTTCTCTCCATTTTGTAAAGGTCGTCTCATTGAAGCAAGATTAGGCACCTAGAGGAGACTTAAAAAATAGTTTTATAGTTTTAGAAGTTTTCACAGTTTATGCAAGATACATTTTCTTTACAAAGTTTTACATACAAGTTATGTTATTTCTAGAACATTGTTCAATGATAATTTTGATGAATCATAGCAATTCATATGCTAGTGAATATTGTACATAAGTGTTTCTTATTTGATGCAAATCAATAGAAGACTCTGAATTTAAAGCTATTTCATTAGATTATCTGTAAATGAGATTCTTTTATGTTTTTTGATCTATGGTTTAATGATGAGCTAGTAATATGTTCTTGTGTGATTGTTGAGGTTTGATGGTTGTACATTTCGAATTGACATTGTGAATGAATATAGTGGTGCAAAATAGTCTTAGGATTATACCATTTTATAGTTTTTTGGTTACTTGAAAATCTCATTGTGAAATTTATATGTCTAGATTGAAAGGAGTTTACATTTATGATTTACTATTCTATGCTTTGATCTATATTTTTCTATTTATTTTACACCCCAAAATGTTTGATTAGTTCATATCATGCAGTTTATGTCCTTTTTACCAGCAAGCCCCTTGAATATTATGGTTGCATGGACTACTGAATGAAACAAAAAAATTGAGAACCAACTACAAAGGCCTTGGGAGATAGGTGGTTTTAGATGACTTTTCTCTTTCAAGATAATAGAGTAGAAATATTTTGTTTAACATTGTTGTGCTATTTTTACCATCAACAAAACTGGCACTAGGAGGGCCATGAAGGAATAAAATGGAGTGAATCGGGTCATTCTCTCTTGAAAGGTTCAGAAGAATTCTTAGATCTTATACAAACCTAGACCCATTTGTCAAACTTCAAACACCCACTATGCCAAGAACCCATACAACTTTAACCCCACCACCCACTCCACCTGGTTTCAACCAATATTACCATTGGCATAGCTACCTCCATCGCCACCCATGGCATTATTTTCCAATAAACCTTCACCATTGGGAATTATTCCTGGTGGTATCCATGAGTTTCCCAAGAATCCTAAAATATTTTTCCCTAGGTATTCTCATGTGGAGTCTAGAAATGCTTAAGAGCATATACAAGCATTCAAAGATGCTTGTACACAGGCTCAAATTACCACCATGATGTTGCATGTAGATTGTTTCCATATTCCTTGGGGGATATGGCATACAATTGGTATCTGAATCTATCCACAGGATCTATTTTGAGTTGGGGAAACCTAGAGGATGCCTTTATTAACCAACTTCGGGTTTATGTAGATCCAACCATCCTGTATGATCAATTTTCCACAATCAAGAAGGAGGCTCATGAGCCATTGTCCCTTTTCAATACTCGCTTTCAAAGGATGTATCGACGATTACAAGATCCTTACTTGGTATTTGAAAACATTGTTATCCAAGCTTACCTTAAGTCCATAGATCCCTTGATTGGCCTATTTTTGCAGAGAATATATCATGTAGTTGACATTGATTCTTTGTCCAAAGTCTACCACTTAGCTATTAAGCTACAACAACATATCGGCTCACAAGCAGGAGGTTTAGGAGGGGTTTTTCCTCCTATAGGATATCCTCAAATGCCCAACCTCACCTCACTATTTAATATAGTCTCAAGGATGTCACATTCTTCATATGGGCCCTTGGCCGAGCTATAGTCCCCATCATAGAAAAATTTCTTTAATAGTTAGGCCCTTGACCCTTCACGGCAAGCTCAACACTCGCATAATTTTGTTGGAGGATTTAATCCTCCAACTCCCTTACCTATTGTGAATTTGGAAGAAAGTGAACACACTATCCAACTAACCTCTGAGGTAGAGACTCTAAAGAAAACCCTATCATAGGTAACAAACGAAATGAACCAACTCAAGTTGAACCCTTCCCAAGGCGAAAACCAAAACCAGGGTTACCAAAATCAAGGAGGATTTTTGAATCAAAATAATTATTCAAATCAAAATTCCAACCAGAACCAGAGGAATTACTAAGGCCAAAATTTCCCTAATCAGAATTACCAAAATTAGAATAGGGGATACAATCAAGGGTCAAATAACAATAGATAGTGGAATACGGGCCAAAATAATGGGGGAGTATCTCATGACTATTAGGCCAGTGAGAACAAGCCCCACACTGCAAATGTTGTAGATCTGAACTTAATGAGAAATTGGTGTAGGTTGCATGATACAACCTCACATTCTAAAGTTAACTACCTAGAGATGGAGAAAGTGGTAAAAATAGCACAAGTTGACTCTTATCCGACACAAGGGAATCCTAGCCCAAGTGGTGGGTTAGTAGATACAACCATGATGCTTGAAACTGTTGACAAATAGTACCAATTCCCCATGTAGGGAGAAAATGAACCAGAAGAGGATACTTATGACGCTCAGGCCTTTTAGACCACGGGAGGCCATTTCTTGAGAAATTAGAATAAAGGCCCATTCACCACATTTGCTCCCCCAAATACCATAGTTCCACCTAATCAAAATGCAAATAACAACCCGCCTCCACCGGAAGTCCAAAATAAATGTAATTCATCTTTTGTTCCTAAACATCAGATGAAAAATGATATGGAATTTGATTTTGTTTTAAAGATGTAGAAGCAAAGGACCTCGTTGTCATTCTTTCACATCCTGAAGTGGTGCCCTACCCAACACGACATCGTGTTGAGAGCTTTGGAAGAAGAAGATTGGTCAAAGGGGAAAATAAAGGTGACTCCAACTAATGAGATGAACGCAGCCCTATACAAATGAAAGGTAGGAACTTTGATGTTCTTGTTAAGTCTGAGGATCTTTGGGAAGAATCTACACAATTGCCTTTTGGATTCTGGAGCCTTAGGTAACGCCATGCCCTTTTCCATTTGTAAGAAGTTGGGGTTAAGTCCAGTTCAAAATCATAAGAAGGTAATACAACTAGAAAAAACTAAGGTTAACATAGTAGTGGAATTAAAAAATATTCATGTACAGGTTGGGTCAAACCCAAGGATCCAAACTTACATGGACATCCATGTTGCTAATATTCCTGAGACATATGGCATGCTTCTAAGCTGAGATCTAATGAAAATTATTGGGGGTTACTTATCCCTAGACTTTTCACATATGTGGCTACCATGGAAGGGAGTAGCAACACAAATTAGGATTGAAAGTGAGCCTCATCTCAAGCACATGATTACTGAATATGACTTCCCTAATGAGGTAGCCTATTTTGAAATAGAGATAGGAGTATATAAGAGAGAGGAATGCATGACCTTCTCAATTTTTAATTCTAATACACTACAACCATCAGAACACAGGGATCCAACCAACACTGTTAACCAACAAGTTTTGATTAGAAGATTACAACATGATAGGTTGGTTCTAGGAGAAGAGATTGATCTATGGAGTTTGTTGCTCCCAAATTGGTGCAAAGTCCACTATGAAGGAAATTCTAAGTGGACATGTCAACCTCATGTAGATATCCTTAATTATGTTTATGAGTCAGAAGAGACTTGTGAACCTCAACCAATAGCACCCCCAAACCAATTCCTTTTCCAGGTCAAGGATGCAACTATCCCGACGAGAAATAATACCACCCAAGGGGAAGACTCTTCCCAAGATGAATAGGCTCAGGTTTTATGCTCTGATTTTTAGAACCAAACTGAGCAATTTTAAGAATTGTACGTTGCACCAGCCCCCGATAATCTTTCGATGCCTAAGGGGCCTCTTGAAAAGATACCCGATTCAAAATCTATCCAACAAGAGGTGCAAGAACTAGTTTCTACACCAGTTTTAAATGAGAATGGATTTGTTGAGAAACATCATGAACAATATTCTCCACATCCAGATAGCCTCAACCAGTCTGAGCCACCACCCATTCCTTGTAAACAACCACCTGCAATGTCCAAAAGGAAAGAAATTCCAGCCCCAGATCAGTTGTGGATTCTTAAATTCGATGGTTCTAAATCTAAAATAGGGAGTGGAGCAGGAATTGAACTAACCAACCCGAAAGAGAAGACATACTTTGCATCTTACAGGTTACAGTTCATTTGTACAAACAATATAGTAGAGTATGAAGCCCTGGCTAGAGCTCTGATGTTTGCACATCAGAAAAAGGTGACAACCATCACTATTATGGGAGATTCAAAACTTATTGTCAAATAGGTCCGTAGTCAATACACTTGTCACAATAAGAGACTGGATGCATATCAAAATTGGATATGGAATTTAATAGAATAATTTGATGCTTTTGGCATCAAGTTGATCCCTAGAGAGAGAAATCAAATTGCAGATGCTCTAGTTGTTGTTGCAAGCACCTTGGAACCTATGCAAGATTCCAAAATCAAGAGATTCTCAGTAGATTTAGTTTCGATTCCAGCCATCCTTGACAATGTCAGAAATTTTCAGGTCTTTGATGATGAATAACATATACTTACATTTCTAGAAAGCTTAGATGTCTTTGAGGGACAAATAATTGATGAATTAGAAAGAGACCAAGGAGACTAGGACCCATAAATATGGGATGAAGAAGGAATCATGAGTCTTGAAACAAACAACATTCCTAAGGGGATGGTAGCATAAGAAAGGATATTTGACTCAAATCCTCACGCCCGTGAGAAATTTCCTACAACTACTGATGGATGAAAATATGAATCAGTCAATCTGGATAATTTAGACCCATAAAATAATGTGTTTATTGGTAAGGATTGCCCAAAACATATATGTGACAAAATTATAAAAGCATTGAAGGTGGATATTGCAGTGATTGCTTGGGTTTATGAGGACTTGAAAACCTTTGAAACCTCAGTAATAACTCATACTATTACCTTGAAGCTTGACACAAAGCCTTTCTGAAAAAAGAAACACCCAGTTAATGCCTTGTTTGAACCATTAATTCAGAAAGAGGTGCAAAATCTTCTTTTAGTCAGAATAATATTTCCAATGAGACATTCCACTTGGGTCACTAATTTAGTCCCTGTACACAAAAAGAGTGGCGAGATTAGGTTATGTTTTTACTTTCAGAACCTCAATAAAGCATCAGAGAAGGATAACTACCCATTTCCTTCTCTTGACGAGGTATTACAGATTCTCAACGGTTCTCAAATGATTTCATTCCTTGATGGTTACTCAGGATATAACCAAGTCTTGGTTAATTATGAAGATAGGATGAAAATCACCTTCACTGCCAAGTGGGGGACGATTTCCTACCAAAGGATGTCATTTGGCCTCATCAACGTTGGAGCTAACTTTCAACATGCAATGGATGTCACATTTAAATACTTGGTTGGTAAGTGTATAATCATATACATGGATGATTCAACTACATTTTCTAAAGATAGGGAAAATCATGTTGTATATTTATCAAGAATTCTCAAGAAATGTGTAAGTTATGGTGTATCCTTAAATCCGAAGAAGTGTGTTTTTGGGATTTCTGAAGGGAAATTGCTAGGATACATAATATCAAAAAGGGGAATTTCAATTGACTTAGATAAAGTTGAATCCATTTTGAAATTGACTATGCCAGGCAACAAAAAGGAGATGAGATCCTTTTTTGGGAAAATAAATTTTGTACGTAAATTCATAACTAGATTTGCAGAGATTGTTAAGCCTCTCAACAAAATGATGAAGAAAGAGGCTAATATTGAATGGAGTAATCAGGCTAAGTATTCCTTTTCATAGATTAAACAATCTGTATCAGAGGCACTAGTTTTGACCAGTCCTGATTATCTAAATCCTTTTTACATTTACTCTTTTGCATTTGATCTCTCTTGTGTTGTTGTCTTGACGTAGAGAAAAGGTGAAGGAGATGAAAGGCCCATTGCTTTTATGAGTTATCTATTCAAGAACGCTGAAGTTAGATATCCACCTTTGGAAAAGAATGATTTTGTGCTAGTACGAGCGGTCAAGAAATTATGTCATTATATTCTTCAAAGTCAAATCACTGCAATAGTTCGAGACCCTATTGTCAAGTCCCTTCTCATCCAAAGTGAACTGGGGGAGAGATGAGGAAAATGGATGGCCATCTTGTAGGAATATGATCTCAAAATTCATCCCATGAAGCTAGTCTAAGGATAGGGCTTGTCTAAAGCAATGGCCAACGTCGATACCAAGAGTACTTGTCAACAATACACGGTGTAATCATTTACAGGTGAACCTTGGTATTTTGATTTGATCTTTTTATTGTTAAATAACAAGTGTCCATATGGGATGAATTCCACTCAGAGGAGAGCACTTAGACTGAAGAGTTATCATTACATGCTTAAAGGAGGATTTCTCTATTGAAGGAACTTTGAAGGTATTTATCTATGTTGCCTTGAGTAGTAGCAAGAAAAACACACTATTACAAAATTCCATAGTAGACACTATATTGGACATGGGTTAGTTGATTCCATGGCACACCAGATCTTGAGATAAGGCTATTATTGGCCCCATGTGATCCAAGATGCACATCAGCATGTGAGGACATGTCAGACTTCTGCATCCAGAGAACACAATCCGACGATGCCCCTACAACCGGTATACGAGGTAAAACCATTTGCCCAATGGGCATTAGATTTTGTAGGGGTAATTAATCCAAATTCATTTGTAGGTCATAAGTTCATTTTGATAGCAACCAAATATTTTACATGTTGGATTGAAGTCCAACCTTATAAGAATAGCACCACTGAGGTGGTTATCAAATTTCTCAATGAATGCATCGTTACCAGGTTTGGAGTACCGTTTGCTCTGGTATGTGACAATGGCCCTAATTTTTCTTCTACAAAATTTATTCATTGGGCATATGAGCATAAGATAGTGTTAAGATATTCTTCTAATTATTACCCACAGGGGAATGGAGTAGTAGGATCTAATAACAAAAAGCTGTTAGAAGTAATTAAGAAGTTGTTAGAGAGTAACCCTAGGGAATGTCATACTCAACTTAGGTTTGCCTTATGGGTAGATAGAACTCGTATTAAAGCTGCCTTAGGGAATTCCCCATGTAAGTTGGTATGTGGCCAGGACTTAGTCTTTCATATGCACTTACAGATACCAATTCTCAAGTTTATGCAAGAATTTTATTCAAATGACGATAGGACAGAGGTCAGGATTAATAACCTACTAAGTTTGGAGGAACAAAGAGATACTACCTTACAATAGTTTTCCAAGCACCAAGCTATTGTCAAATGATGGTTTGAAAAGAGAGCGAAGATTAAATCCTTTATAATATCAGACTTAGTACTGTTATGGGATAAGGCTAAGGAAAGGAAAGGTGATCACCAAAAAATTGACCGACTTTGGTTAGGTCCATATCAAATTGTTGAGATCCTTGGTGAAAACGCTTTCCATTTAAGTACTTTAATAGGAGAACCTGTTCCATTGCCCATCAACGATCAATTTCTACAACATTACTTTGGCCCATGAATGGGTCTGATGATCAGTTTCGTTGTGAGTATGTAATTAATTATTTATTTTTATTTTGGTTTGTGTGTTTGTTGTTGTCCTTTTTGTTTTCTTTCTTTCTTTCTTTCTTTCTTTGTTTTGTTTGTTTCTGGGGTTTTCTTTTTTTTATCCAATTCAAGGATAGGTGAAGTGATTTGAAGTATACTGAAGGTACTAGGAGAGAAGTTGGTTGAGTTGTTTTCAGGTATGTCTATTAAATTTTTTTGTTTCATAACTTGTTATTTGTGTTCCTTTTGTACAATGGTCTGATAGGTTAAACACAAATAGGTATATTGCAAGATATCTCATCAACCATGTTTGAATTTGTCACAAAATAGATAAAACATCTATTCTACGTAAAAGCTAATTTGTCTCTAGGTGGTTGTATTTTAGATTTGGGTGAAAAATCTGAAGCTTGGCACTGTCATGGAATCCAATGTAGTTCTCAACCCTAAATTTTAGGTTGATATAGCTGAGTATTGAGAAAAGCTAATAAAGAATTCATTCAAAAATGCTTAAAGAAATGAGAAAAAAAAAGAGAATCATTGAATGATGAAAAACTCAATACAAGAAGGGTAATAGAGGTATCTCTACCGAGGCTATGGATGCCTGGCTAACAGTAGAACAATGCTTTGAGAGAACTAGAGGTATCTCTATTAGGACTATAGATTCCTGACTGGAAACAGAGCTATGACTAGGGTATCATTGCACGGTAGTTAAAAGGGTTCAACTCATGTAGCTTGAATCTTGAATACAATTGTTTGGGAATAAGGTGAAATTTTTATTAAAAACAAATGCACCATACATGCACACACTCATATTCAAAGTTGTTAATGCTAATTTTCTTTTGAGATTCCATCTCAAACTTGTTTGCTATGACTAGTCACACTTGAGTTTAAAATGTTCATAAACCAAAGGTTCTGGGTGACTGAATTCCTCAGTATCTTGAAAATGGATAAACCATTTTCCCAACCGAGTCACCATTTTTTATGCCTTGCATAACCACCCCATCTTTTTCTTTGGTCAAAATGGGTCCCCTTTTGTTTCTTGTCCTTGTGTCTTTTCGTTTGGGACTTAGGAGTTGTTCTTTTCTCCTAAGTCTTTGTTTTTGTTCTTTTTCTTTGGTGGGACCAAAACCAAAACCAAACCTTGAATTAGAACTTACTTAGGTTCCATCTCTTAGCTCTATTCTGATCTCACTCCCATTTGTTTTCCTTTCACGAGATCAGATTTGGAAAGGATCTTGAACTTGGAACATTTACAAGTTCCAAGTTCTTTGTTCTCGTCCCACCTTCGCGTCCACCTTTGTCTTTTGTCTGTTTTGTCTTGGGTTCAGTCCTTCTGGTCTCATCTCTGCCTTGTTGTCTTTATTTCATTTTTTTCCTTGTTTTCTTCGTCCTTGGCGGAACCGAAACCAAACCGAGAACTTTGTAAAATTTCTTTGGACAGTCCTAATCCCAATCCCGCCCCCGCTTTCCTGTTTTTTCCACTTTACTTCTGTTGCATGATATTTGTGTGCTTTTTCTCTCTATGATCCTATGCTCGACCAACCACATTAATGGCATTAATTACAGTCTCCTCACATGCGTGAAATCAAGTGTTAAAACTTAATTAAGGTTAGTTTTGCATATCATTATTGTCTGAGTTGTTTTCATGAACCAAAACTGAGATAGAGAAGAAGGAGCATGATTTGGTCGAGGAGAAAACATTTGCGCGCAATTTTGGATCAAGTGTCAACCTGTTAGGTAGCGTTTTGAGGTAGGTAGAATTTTTTTGCTTGATTTACTTTTTTCGTTTTTTGTTATTTTTTTTTTCTTGGTGTTCTTCGCGCATTCGTGAATCTTTGGTTGTTTTCATGGTGTTTCTTTTGTTCTTTCTTTTTCTTTCTTTCGCTATCTTTCTTGCTTTCTTTTATGTTTTTTTGGTTTGTTTTGCTCACCGCGATTGTTTTCACATTTGGTTGTGTCCATACTGTCGTGCCCTTGGGTTTAGGGTGTCATTTTTAAAGAGATTTGAGGGTTCTTAAAGGTCTTTGATCTGTTAAATAACTTGTCCAATTCTTTTTCAAGTGTTGGCTCAATGATTTTCGCATACAATTTTGATGCCCTAATTTCCTAAGTCGACAGGTTAAGTAAGCTAGGGTTTTCGTGCCCCTTGTTAATTTTTTTTTTTCCCTAGTTACTGGTTTCCCCTCGGTCATATGAGGGATGAAGTTGTATTGTTACTTTAAGCCTCCTCAATTCATCATGTGACCTTGCTTTAAAATCATTATGAGTGCTTAGGTAAACTTTCTAAGGATGAAATCATGCTTGATGATAGTGGCCGAAGTTGGATCTAGGAATGGGTTTAATCCATAAAATTTTATTTAAAATACTGCGGATCTAGTTCTGAACTCGCTTCCGATGGAATTTATTCTATCAAGAATCTTTTACTCTAGCGGAAGAGGAACCGGAATGGGGGCGAGATTTGGAGCTTCCTAATGTATCGAGTCCAGTTTTAAATCTGGTCTCGGTCTCGATAACCATTCCAACTCCAGTCCCGATCCCAACATAAAATTCATTCCGGTCTCAGTTTCAATGATGAATGAAGTCCTGAACCCAAAAATACTTAGAGCTTTCTAATGATGTTCTTGTCTTGGTCCCGCCTTCGGTGAGTGGTTAATTTTGCTAAAGTATGTAGAGACTACATCAAGAAGCACAGAGTAACATGGAAGATGAGCTCTCTAATATTGATTTTTATAATTTCCATGGATCTAATCCTGGGTTGTTATGCAGGAAGTGAATGATGTCAGGAGCCTCTATAGGAAATTCACAGATGGAAGGCCAAGTAGCTGAAAGTTTAAAGCAAGTAATGCCTAAAAAGATAAAGGTGGAACAACTGCCTTATACAATGAGATATAAACATCGAATGATCACTCCCATAGCCAACAAGTTAGATTATGGGTGGGCAGACATTACAAACACCAACTTGGGAAAATTTGATTATGAAGAGTTGATTGAAGAAACCTTCTTAGAATAAGTTACTGGAAGGACATAAAGGATAGTTCAATCTAGAATTGCTCATGTCACATTATTTCCTTTGTCAGTCCAATGCCCAAAGTTGATCTTAGCTATAGTAGGAGCCTATAATGCAGTATCAAGGAAATACATGGATCCACAAGGGAATGTCATAATTGAATTATCCCCACAAATGATGAGACTGATGTTCAATTCACCTACTCTGAAGAATCCAAGGTTGTTGACAGAGGTAGCTACATTGCAAAGATTCAATGACAACAAAGATGTCAACATGAACCACATGAATAAGAAGTGGTTAAGAACTGAAAATAAATCCCTAACTAAGATGTCTAACCAGCCCAAAATGGGAGATTTCAAGAATGAATTCGGTGACCTAATCTTGATCCTCTCTAGAGTGTTTGGGAAAAAGGACTCTGCATACTTCAAGGAGTGGATGTTCCCATTCATTGAAGCTATCTTTGATGGCATACAAATTTTTTATTGGTGTATGATTTTGTTTGAAACTTTGCATAATCAGATGATAAATGTAAGGCAAACAAAGACCTTCTATATGACCTCTTATGTCATATATGCAGCTGCAAGGATGGGTATCTTCTTGGGGTTGAATCCAATAGGTGTGTTGGGAGAAGCTCCTGGACAACAAAAAATATGGAACCATTATGATCAACTAACTTTGCATACATCAAAAGAACACTATAGGAGAGTTAATGATGCATTTATGTATGTCATTATCAATTGTTTCACTGGTGATGCTGGTTTCAGATTAAGTAGGGATGCTATGGTGTTCATTTCTCAATGGGGACATTGGTATATCCAATACCAAAAGTTCTCCTACTTCAGGTTAGTAGGGTTTGATGGACATCCTCACCTACTGCAAAGGTGTTGTACTGATATAATGGTCCTTATGGAGTTTCTATATCAAGAATTGGGAGTTAATGCAAAATTCAACATCAAGAACAAACCTGGGTGCCATAAGTTTCCCATGAAGTTGGGGGAATATTTTTGTCTTCATAATGTGGCTGTAAAAGTAGTGTGAAGAGTTGAGCTACCTCAAGTTGGGACTCTACACATCTCGAAAGAATTTTGACCCAAAGCATAGGATGAATAAGTTACTTCCCACTTTGTTTGAGAAGCACTATAGTTTGTTAGAAGATTTTTGGTGGGATTTGCAGGATGAGTATGATGTGAGGAGAATAAATTATGAAAGACTTCCTATTCCTTGGATGATTGAATTTGGAGTAAAGGAAGATATTCCTGACACATTGTCAGATGATGGTGTGACTTTGGATCCAACATATGAAGCTGAAAATATTAGCGTCAAGGACTTAGCCTCCATCAATTGTGAGGAAGAGGAATCCATTGACATCAAGCAGATTTCTTGGACTATATTGGATAGAAGCATCCAATGGGTGATCTTGAGAATAAAGGAACCATAAGCTCAATGTTCAAAGAAGAGAAAAGAGAGGGAAACTAAGGGTTATCAAAGAACCAAAAGGAGAGAAGCCCCCACAAAACAATTGGATTACCCTCCTCCCATTTTTGGAGGGGATACTATTCTTCAGATACTTGTAGAAGAAGCTCCTAAAGCATAAGGAATGGAGACCTCAACACTTGGGGAAGGTTCCTCTTCTCAACCTCCCCTCACTCAAGAACCTAGTGAAGATGTACCCATAGGTAGGCTTCATGAGGAAGCATAAACACTGAAGGGAAAAGGGGTTGAGGTTGAAATTCGTGATATTGACATAGATTCAGAAGAAACACATTTTGATGATGATATTGTTAAAGATGCATCTGACAAAATGTTGAGGAAGAGCATGTTCTTACCCCAGAGGATCAGTGGAAGCTATTTGAAAATGCCAAAAAAGAAGTTGATTCTAAGGAACAAGGTAAAGAATTAGAAAAACAACAAGGACCAGATGTAAGGGCTGAAGTTGAGGCATTGGCTAAACAACAACATGAATTTGAGATCAAGGCCAAGGTTGATCTACTTACTAAACAACATGAGTTGGAGACCACTTCAAAAGATGAAGAGTTGGCCAGGCAACAAAAGGAGGAGGAGGATATGTTGTTACAACAAAGGGAAGGTGATAAAAAGGCTAGGGAAGACAAAAAGAAGTTAGCTTTGCTTCAAAAGATTCATGAGATGGAAGAAGAGAAGGCCCAAAAAAGAAGAGAAAGAGAAGCCCTTGAAACTAAATTTAAAGTAGTTGAAGAAGCTCAAAGGAAGAAATAAGAAGAAGAATTGGAGCTAAAAAGAATAGAGGCAGAAGAAAAATCCAAAATTGATCAATAAGCTTCTAAACCATGGGCTAGGGTAGGGGAATTAGAAAAAAAAAGAGATCATCTATTGGAGGAAAGGAGATTAGAAGAAGAACGAGTAGCCAAAGCTGAACAGGAAAGAAAAGCAAAGGCTCAAGCTGAAAAAATAGCAAAGGAGAAAGCAGAGAAAGAGAAATGTCAAGAGTTTGACTCCCAACCTAAGGCAGAAATTTGGTAACCACTTTCTCCTGCCAACTTTTCTTCTACATAGGTAATGACCTCCCTTGGTGCTCTTACATGGCTAAAGCTCAATCTTAAGAAGAATCAGATAGTGCAACCATAGCCCCTTGATTGGGAGGATGTCAGAAAGGAAATAGAGAAGGAGAGGTCGAAGAAGAGAGCTAGGGTTCTTCATTTCACAAGGTTAACATATGATAGATAGATTATGGCTGAGTGTGCTATCCCTATGGTTGACAAAGATAAGAAAGATATGAAAATAGGGTATTACCTATTAGGAACTATTAATCTAGGAAAGCCCACAAGAAATCAGCAAATGAACTTGATTGATATTGTGGCTTCTTCTACCAAATCAAGGATGATCTAGGACAAGCAAAAGAAGGATGAACTTAAGTCCCAATTTGAACAACTACATAATTTTATGAAGGATCTCTCTTCTCCTATTTCTTCATAGATGGCTACTCCAGAGACACCTATTCTGCTAAAGAAGAAAGATGTTGATAATTTGATTGAAATGAGGAATAAGGCACAAATGATGGATAGATGGATTAATAAGTTGAACCAAGAAATAGAATATTTTCTTGTTGAAAGTTACATGGTTCATAAAGAAGCATTGGAATTGGTTAATGACATAGTTACACATGTTGAAACTCTTGAGAAACAAGAGGAAGAATATGTAGGGTATGCGAGAAAACTCAAGGATATTAATAAGCTGCCCAAGAAAACCTTGTTGGAGCAATCTATCCTAGAAGAAGACAATGTAGATTTTGTGGAAAAAACCATCAACATCATCAGATTTAGGTCTTCATTCATTTTCACTCACAGGAATGAGGTGCAGCAGGCCAAAAAAGATCTTAATGAGAAAATTGAAGAATTAGGAGCAAGTATTACTATACTTGTCAATGAGGATATTCTTGAAACAAATGGCCTCCTCCTTGATAAATTCATGGAAACATGGAGTGGTAGATTGAAATAAATGATGTAGAAAGGGGATGATGATGATGATCTATTAATGGATAATCTCATGGATGTCAAGCAAGAAGTCAAGGCTGCCAGGAGAGAACTCATCAAGCTTAAAGATATGAAATAATTTTCCTCTTCTGAGTTGGCAAGAATAAAATTTGAAGATAACTAGGTGGATGGGCCTGATATAGATATGCTTCAACAAGTAATCACTAGTTATGATGACTATATGGAGGAGCATAAAACATAGAGTTAAATTTTTTACATACATGTTCTCTTGACAGATCAACATCAAGGAGATATGCTTAACTAGACAATTTCCCTCTCCCATTTTCCTGGATTATGACATCAGTTCCCAAATAGAGATCTCAACAAGTTCTCTTATCCTTTCTTGGACGGAGGTTTTGATAAGGAGTCTCCAATCAGTAGCTAAAAATCAGAATGAAGACTCTTCTTAGATTGTTCCAATCACCCCATGATTTGTGCATCTAGGTTATGAGAGATTAGTGCTAGATAGGTTTATATATACAATTTCTCTCCATTTTGTAAAGGTCGTCTCATTGAAGCAAGATCAGCCACCTGGAGGAGACTTAAAAAATAGTTTTACAGTTTTAGAATTTTTCACAGTTTATGCAAGATACACTTAGATAAATTTTCTTTACAAAGATTTGAATACAAGTTATGTTATTTCTGGAATATTGTTCAATGATAATGTTGATGAATCATAGCAATTTGTATGCCAGTGAATGTTGTGCATAAGTGTTTCTTATTTGATGGAAATAAATAGAAGACTTTGAATTTAAAGCTATTTCATTAGATTATCTGTAAATGGGATTCTTTTATGTTTGTTGATATGTGAATTAATGATGAGGTAGTAATGTGTTCTTGTTTGATTGTTGAGGTTTAATTGTTGTATGTTTCGAATTAGTACTCTGAATGAATATAGTGGTGCAAAATAGTCTGTGGATTATATCATTTTATAGTTTTTTGGTTACTTGAAAAGCTCATTGTGAAATTTATATGTCTGAATTGAAATGAGTTTACATTTATGATTTATTGTTTTATGCTTTGATCTATCTTTTTCTATTTATTTTACACCCCCAAATGTTTGATTAGTTCATATCATGCAGTTTGTGTCCTTTTTACCAGCATGCCCCTTGAAAATTATGGTTGCATGGACTACTGAATGAAACAAAACAGTTGTGAACCAACTACAAAGACCTTGGGAGATAGGTGGTTTTAGATCATTTATCTCTTTCAGGAGAAATAGAGTAGAAATATTATGCTCAACGTTGTTGTGCTATTTTGACCATCAACAGTAGTGATACTTTTTGTTACACCTCAAGGAGAATGCATCCCTATGTCATATCAAATTGCTTTCCCTTACATGAACAATGTATAAAAACATTAGACATTAATAACAAGACTCAAGCTTTGCATCCAATGGAAGATTGTAAAATTATAGGTATATATTGATTCTCAATTAGTCATGAAATAAGTAAATGATGAATATTAGACAAAGGATGACAAATTTTTTCCCTACAAATGCATGGTGGATAGATTCAAGGAATTTTTCATACAAATCCAATTTGATCAGATCCCAAGAGTGAACAATAAATTAGTTGATGCTATGGCTACCATTGATTCCCTTGTTGATGTCCCACAAAATAGCCAACAATATGAGTTCCTTATAAAATAACTTGTGATTCCTACTTATGATGTTCTTGAATCTGAGATGGTTTGTGATATTTTTGGTCCAAAGTCACCATGGTACTAGGAAATTTATGAGTACCTATGTAATAACACCATCCCACCCAATCTCTCAACCTCACAACATCAATCCTTCATCCGAAAAACATCTCGCTTCACCATCCTTAGCGACATCCTTTACCATCGCTCTTTCAATGGAACCCTCTTAAGATGTTTGGAATCAAGAGAATCTCAAACCACCCTAAATGAGGTACATCAAGGTATTTATGGGGACCATTCTAGTGGACCAATGTTAGCTAAGAAGTTGTTATGTACAAGATATTATTGGCCCATGATGGAACAAGATGCTATCGACTTGGTGAAAGCATGTAAGCCTTGTCAAAAGCATGGTGACTTGATCCATGTACCATCACAAGCATTGCAGCCCATTGTTACTACATGAACTTTCTCACAATGGGGACTAGACCTTGTTGGAAAGATACACTCAACATCCTCAAATGGTCATAATTTAATAATCACTGCCATTGAATATTTTACCAAATGGGTCGAAGCCATAACTATGACCTATGTTACCGAGAAACATATATCTAAATTCATACTTCACTACATCATCTATCACTTTGGTATTCCTACTTCCATTATCAAAAACAATGGGAAACCATTCAAAAACTAAGAAGTCCATAATCTATGTCAAAAATTCCACATTCAACACCATTTTTCCACCCCATATTACCCACAAGGAAATGACCAAGTTGAGGCTACAAATAAAACCATCCTAAGAATCCTAAAGAAAATGATCAACAAAGTTGGTCACCATTGGCACTTACAACGTAACCCCACCCTATGGGCATACCGCACTAGCATTCACACACCTACTAGAGTCACTCCCTATTCCCTAATATACAATGTTGAAGCCATCTAGAGAATTGAGGTCGAACTCCCATCATTGAGAATTTATTTATAGCACCGAATCGATGATGAATAATAATATGTGGCATGTCTTCAATAGCTAGAGATTTTAGATGAAAAATGATTGAACGCTCTCAATCATCTTAGATCATATCAGAAAAGGCTTTGCAGATCATTTAACAAGATGATTAAACCTAGATAATTTGCAATTGCAGACCTGGTCCTTAAATAAAATTGGCGTAATATGTAGGAACAAGAAAAGAAGGGAAAATTTGATGAACCTAATTGGCTAGGCCCTTACATCATTACATCAAAATATGGATCGAGGGCATATTAGTTAGCTACCATGGAAGGAGACCCCCTTGAAGAGCCCATGAATATCATCCATCTCAAAAAATTCTTCACATGAGAACCAATGGTGAAAACCACTTTGTGGCACCTTTGGCAATTACCATGGTGAAAAATTGGCAAACAAGCACCATGTGTAGAGACACATCCACCATCTATTAGGTCACTTCATCTTTCACTCATAATAAACTTATCCACCATGCAAATCCATAATAAATTCACTCCCCTTGTCCACTATGGCTTGGAATACTATTAACCCCCTTGACCACACTTGACCCAGCCACCTATAATAGATTTCACATGATTATTTTACTATTGGATAAATTTTGGGTGAAAATTAACCACCCTAACACCATGTCATCCACCTTTCCTTTTAGTTGGTACAAAGGAATTGTACTACCTAGCCTACCATATACACACCTATTTCATCCTCCTTTGTGTGACTCAACTACATACCTCCATAATAATGAAAATGGTTGGAAAGTGGTGAGCAAAGAACATTGACATTCCTGCAAGATATAAAAGAATTAGAAAGTGCATCTACATCAAAATGGATGGACAAAATTACTTCGAAGTTTAGAAGAGAATAAAGATTTGACCTAGAATGCATCAATTCAACATGAACCTGTATATTTCTAAATACATCAATCCATAAATACCTTCAAAATAATATTCATTGTTCCCCAACTTGTACCACACCACCTACCATACACATGGTCTTTATATGATTGTATTTGTATAAGACGTGCATTAGCCACCAATACTTCCATCTCATCCCACCATCACCACATCCCATCATAAGTAGTGGGAAGTGGTATTCAACATACCTAGTTTCTCATCCATCCATACATAATAAAATTCCATCCCACAATAAAATCCACCCATAATAAACACTTCACTATCCCACACATACCACTCATATTAATCTGAGACAAACAATGCAGAGGAAAACAACACACATGCCTACAATGACCTTATAATTGCACTATCCATGTAATCCTCAAAATTACCCTGTTGTATTGCTTGTTGCCCATCACAAATATCCCCATCTTTTCCCAAGAGGATGCATCCTTCCTTGGTCTGACAATATCTATTAGTCTCCCCTTCTTGACAAGAGATTTGGCTTTTTCTTTTTTTATATTTATCAAGTTATGATCTACGAAGTCACCAAGTTAAGGCCACCTTGATCTTTTCATATCTCGGTGTGTCGAAAAAAAGTTACGAAGTAGATATGGGTCACCTTGTATGGTGTGTTTTTGATTAGCCTGACTTACTACTAATTTCTTACATTGTAGCTTGAGGGGTTAAAATTTTTGGTCCGTTATATATATAATCCCCTCTATGATCCACTATGGTGTTAGGAATCATTTAGTAATTTAGTTTAATCTTTAGTTTGGATATGCTTGTGAGTCTCAAACTCCATGCAAGACACATGATTGCACATTTGGTCATTTATACCATTGGTGCATAGTATTTATTGCTATATCAAATTAAGGATTGCTCACCACATTTTCCCAACATAATCAACACCTCCCCCTTATCAAATTTATTCTAACACTAACCATTCTCCCCCCTAACCTTTCTATCCTACTAATCCCCCATTTCCCCCCTACACACCTAGAGTAGAATATAGGATGTATCATGACACAAAAAAAAATACTCACACCTGCATGATTTTAATAAGGGAATTTTGAGTACAGAATTGAAAAAATGCCATTGAAACAATGTTGGATTCATGAATGCACTAATAATTAAGGAAGGGGAAACTATCACATGATACTTGATGTCATTAAAAAATTTGGTTAAGAAATATCCTAATCCTTCCTAAATATTTTACCATGATGCAAAGCAGTCATTACCAATTAGCTGCAAAAACCACCATAAGTAGCAATGTAAATAGGCTAACATCCAAGTTATAAGATTAAGAGTTATCAATAGTATAACATTCATGCACATTCCATCAAAACATCATATAGTAGATATGCATAAGAACATCACTAGAATAACATAGGTACATAAGCACTAATACATACACCCATCATATGCATAAAGAAAAATCCATTTCCACATAAGCATTTACCATAGCTACATAATTGAAAACATATATCAAAAGTGTCCTTACTCTCACATAAAGGTGCACTTTAGCCCATGGAACTATTGTTCTCCTAGTTTCTTAATCTTCGTATTTGAAATTACTGTAGCAAAGCACTATTATTGAATTCTCGATCTAGGTTTTGTAGTCGAGAGGTATGGAAGACGACATTTGAATGCAAAAAGAACATGTGGTCCATAGGCTGAGTCACCTTTATGTGAAAGACATAAATTACAATTAATCATCATATCTCATAATAAAAATCATAACATTCATCACATAATAATACATAAATGTACATCCTCATTATCCATGAGTAACACAATATAAAAGAAGTCATCAAACATCAAAAAATCACATGCATAATTAATCACCATCATATAATCAAAATCCATAAATAAATCTGCACAATCCATATAGAAACAAATACATTATATCATATATATCAAAATAATAATGTCATGATACAAAATGTATGATAGTCTCTCGTGTGTACAAAAAGTCAAACCCATCTTGGGGCATAAATCCAAAAAGTTATAATCAATATTTACTATCCTGTGCTCTCTACATCTAACCACCTATCAAGTGACCTCTATGGTGGATCTCTCTGTGGTGCTCATGGTGGACCCATAGTAATTGATGTCCCTGAGTGAGCTGGCCCATAAGACCTCGTGCTAACTAAAACACTAGCTATCCTCTGCTCTGGTGGCATAGCCTCCTCAAATGCTTGCCTCCATCTCTTTGCCTCTTGGGTAGCATGACCAAACTCTAAAAACCCAACTTCCACTTCACCATCCCACATATCATAGGCTACATCCCACTCCCATCAAAGTATATCCACCTCCCTTTGCAACTGATCCAACTTTCCACCATCTCCCCCACCACCACCCCTACATCCAATAGTCCCTATAATATGTCTGACTCTACTCTGGCAGCATCTCTCTCACCAACTAAGGTGACCACCTCTGCTTAGGTTGAATCCTCTCTATGCTAGCAAAGTGGCATCCTAACCATCCATCTAACCCTATAATCGAGCCAAACCTACCAGTGCCATATCCCTGTTACCCACAACCTATGAGACTGTCGTGCTTGATCACACTCCTAATGGAGCCAATCCCTCTCTAATGATAGTGCATCCACTTGAGCCTATAAATATCCACCCCTCTATTGCATTTTATGTCCTTCCTCTCCCTCCTCTCCCTCCTCTCCTCCAACATCCTCTCTACTTAGACCCTGATCTCCTTGATCATCATCAACTTCGTCATCCCCACCACCACCACCACCATCATCCTCCTCACTGTCATCATCAAAAATATTGTTGATCTTTGAGCTACTGGTACCTGTTGTTCTCATCACCACTTCCATGTGCTAATACTACCTATGCTTGGGGCATAGTTAACTAAATGGGTCTAAACCTCTCCCACCAAGTATCATACTCCACTATGGTACCTGCATCTATAACATCTTGCATCAGATCCCAAGCCACTACTGACTTGTCTCTCCAACTCTAAAAATTTGTATCATACTCAATAAAATTTCCCCATTATCACCTCTCATAAGCTGCCCTACCAAATACCGCCTCTACCTCTGGAAACCCCTATAGCTGAATAAACTACCATAGTACATGCACTAGAAAATACCTATTGATAATAGCCCAAGTCCACCCTATCAAATAATGTACCCTTTGAACATATGACATATAGAGGTAATCATCCTCCCAATCCTCACAATCAATATATGGCCGCTAGACAAAGGAATCCATCTCATCAATAATTGTACGCCAGTGATCCAACTCACCCATATGATGTTTCCATCAAAACCCTGCATACATAAAGATGTAAGGCATATATGGCCCCCATCATCTATCACACATTGGTCACAACATAACAATATGCTCAAATACCCACACATACAGAAGAGTGACCCCTGCAGCTAAGCTCTACCCATCTATGTACACTACACAGTCAAGATCCCTATACAAATCTCCTAGCATTGTCGCCCCCATGCATATACTATACCCTGCTCGAGCATACGATCCATCACCCCTGCCCAGCTGATTGCAAAACCTTGTGACCTCCTGTCTGGAATCAAAGTCCCAGTAATCAATGTAGCTACAAAAAGACACAGATCTAGCCATATCCCCAATCCAACATCCAAATCCATCTCCACACCTCTAATAGGTAGATCTCGACGAGCGAATACATTCTTCAATGTAGCCCTTGCCTCCTAGAGCCGGTACTCTATGAACTCCCCACAAATTAGCAGTCATAGAATTTGCCACACATCCTCTAGTGTGACTGTAGCCTTGCAAGTCAGTGAAAATTGTTGGTCTCACTGTGCCATCGCTCTACCAATGCTATCATAAGTGACTTGTGTGCCCGAATTTGAGGCATGTGGGAAATGAAGTACAATCCTATTAGATGCAACCAATCATCGTTATATGGCATCAACCTCTACTGTAGAGTCCCCATTATAACCATTTGCCACTCAAATGACTGTAGGGCCTTCAAGTCCTCCTGCATCATTGCACATGTTAACATTAGTCCTTTTATCTAAACCACGACCTTAGTTTTAGCCTAATTCACTTATCCTCCCTTTTTATGCAAAGCCATGTTTTCATCTCAACGCAAGCATCAATTTGTCAAATGTAGGTGCTTCAGTTTTTCACCCAAGCATCATTTTACATAGGCGTAGAAATTCTCCACATAGGCATGTCAATTTTTGATGTAGGCATTGCATTATGCATGCACCATTTACCAAACCCCCCAAGCACATGCACATTGAATGCATGTGTGCCAAATGCAGGTGTCGTGATTTTCATCACGGGCACCAAAATCAACCATAGGCGCCAATTTACATAGGTGCAATTTCCTTGCATGCAAGTGTCACAATTATGTTCTTAAGCATCATTTTATAAAAAAATGCATTCATTTTCAAAACTTTGATCCCTAGTTTGTCCTACCCTAGACCCACCTAACCTAACCTAAACCTAGGGAATAGGTAATGTACTAGCTCTTCTGTGTCCTCTACTCGTTGATACTCTTAAATCCTCTCCACACAATGCATATCATGAGGAATTTGCTCCATTGCTTTGCTCTACCACCTCAACTTCACTCCTCTAATCAAAGGTTCAAAATGACTTTTTGGGTCCCTCCAAGCCTATTTATAGGCCATTTAACCCTAATCAACCATAAATACCTCCCCAACCCTAATTTCTTTTCTATTGGCAGCACCAAAAATTTGGTTCTTCATCCATATTCCACCTCATATCTCCATTTCTTCTCCTAATTTTTTCTAACTTTTTCTTCTACACTAATCCCTATCATTTTAGCCCACCCTTTTCGAGATCCTAGCCAAAAATATTTTTTCAAATTTTTCTGGTCAGTCTCTCGAGGGGCCATTACCTCCTAATTAACCCTTCATTTTACTGGGGAAAATTTTTAAACTTCTTTGATGTAGTATCAGTTTGGACACTGCATCAAAGAGGGACAAAATGTGGTCACCCCAAATCTAACTTTACTTCGTCTTAATTAATTAAATAATTTTATTTAATTAATTCACACATTTCTTCCTTTTCAATTAATTAAATATATTTATTTAATTAATTAGTCCATTTCTTCTCATAATTAATTAAATATTTTATTTAATTAATTATGTTATTTCCCAAACCTATAGTTCTTCTAGTTAATTATAAAATTCTTATTATTTAATTAATCTCATCCAAATCCCCTTTCCTCCCAAAACCCAATTACAATAATTAATCTCTGATTAATTAATGAACTAACCTCCATTAACCCATTCTCCAAATTTTGACTCCACCTAGGTTAATAAACCCGTGGTATATTAACCTCACCCACCTAATTATACTAATTAATCCCTAATTAGCTATCATAAACCCCATCATTACTAATATTCTCCAATTTTAAATTCACCCTCAACCTCCTAATCTTGTCTCATTAATGCCACAAATCCCACCTACCTCCACTATCTTACACATAGCCTCCAAAATTAAATGAGGTGTCATCCCAATGTGTGAGAACACCTCACCCTTCTCCATGCACCTAATCGTGACACTTGTCACAATGTTAATAGGCCACGTCCATTGATCCATGCATCACCTCCATACTCAATCCTAGCCCTTTATTAACTTTGAATATTAGCCCTCCATTTTACCCTCCAATTTTCTACAAATTGGGCCTTCATCCCCTCATTTGATCATCTTGAATTATGCTAATCTCATGCTAGTGCAATTAAGAGCAATCCATGTTTCAATCTTGGAGAAAAATCAACAAGACTTTGTTGCATCTTGGAGCTCAATCAAGGAGGACATCAAAGGTATAATCATTGTGTTTGTGCTTTATGCTTGTTTTATGATTGATTTAGGCTTTTGATACTGATTCTTAACCCCTCCACAAGTGCAAATATTAAAGCTGATGAAAACTTGCAAAATTCTATTGCAATAGATGGATATGTGTTAGATGAACTTGATTGGAGAGAAGTGGAAGAAAAATCTCATGAACAAGAAGTGCAAAATAAAGAGGAAGAAGCTCTGGAGAAGACCCCCAAAACCACTAAGTATGTGCAAAAGAATCATTCCAAAGAACAGATCATTGGAGACAAGAGAAAAGGTGTATTGATAAGAAGCAAGCTACTGAAGTTGAGGTAAATTTGTGTTTACTTTCTAAATTTGAACCTAAATAATTGAGTGAAGCATGGAAGGATGAGAATTTGGATAAAGGGAATGGAATAAGAACTTATGCAGATAGAGAAAAATCAAACTTGGGAATTGGTCCCTAGAGTGACAAACAAAGACATAATTGGAACAAAACGGGTATTCAGGAACAAGTTGAATGAGATTGGAGAAGTAAGAAGAAATGGGGAAAGACTTGTGTGTAAGGGTTACTTGCAAGTAGAAGGTATAGATTTTGAGGAGACTTTTTCTCTTGTGGCTAGGATGGAGGCTATCTGTCATGCCCTAAATTTTACGTTAGGCCAAAAACTCAACTAACAATTTTTTTTTGACACATTACTACAAAATACTAACATCTAACAACCATGCATGTGCATGGTAAACCACTATACACATCAGAAGATGTTGCTCATGCTTCATAATCACCGACACGTTGTTGAGGGCGAGGTAAGAGGGGGGTAGTGAGGTCAAGTGCGTAGAGTCCATCGCCCACACCCTTGTACAAGTATCGAGATGGTTCAAAAAAAAAATCAAGGTTACATGGATGAAGAGGTGTTGGGGAAACCACCAGATACTAGAATGGTATTCTTATCAATATATCATTAACATTGTGACTATTCTCATCAACACTTTTTTTTTGTGTTTTAATAATATTAATATTAATTACATTAGTATTATCTATGTTGATATTGATGTTAATTGATAAATATCACTGCTAATAATAATACTAATCTAACTTCATTTATAATTCGAAACAAAATCCTATATAACATATAAAAATATTTATTTTCTTATAACATTAAATATTTTATATAATCGTCACTTTTTCATTATTATAATTAAATCACTTATTCATTTATTAAAAATATAGATTCATAATATTAACTAATCCACTTAACATTCTATATATATAAAACCTTTATTCTTTTTCTTATTTATATTTCTTTTTATTAATTTCCTTAAAGGATGGGAGGACGAAATAAATAAAGAGAAAGTATTTTGTTTTTTTTTTCCTAAAAATCCTCTAGTATTACCTGGAGCTCTCTTGCTTTTTGCCTTACACATCTCTCTTTATTTATTTGAATTAATAGTCTTATATCTAAGGAAAAGGGAATATATCCTCTTTTCCTTTATGGGGGATATTATTCAACCATGTGAATAGGTGGAAGATTCTGAAATAAATCAAAGTGGATGGGATAGGCGTGGGCCCCTAAAATAGAAATTTCCAACGCCACTTCCACTATACTAAGCTTATAAAGGCAACTTCCTTCATGATTTTGCTTTATTTTATTTTTTTCTATTTTTTTTCTTAGTTTGTTACCATGCGACACAAGTTGCCAATATTATGAATTTTTAATAAACGTGACAACACAAAAATATTTCAAAATCTTACGATTATTATTGCCTTCAATTTGTAAGCTATTAAGAGAATGCTAGATAGTCCGGTTTGCATTTATCATTATTTCATATGAGAAATAGTGCACAACTACCCGTCCATAGAGTGTAGTTCTCTCTGAATTAAAAAAAAATTGTGTAATTATGACCTGCTTGAAGAGCTGATTGGTGCAGTGGTTGAACAATACTAATCCCTATATATAAGTTTCATATTACAATGCTAATCATTGTATAGTCATGGAGGACAACGCAATAATTTCTTCATCCTGTTTTCTTTTAAAAGTAAATGTAAGATTGTGGGACTGGAAGCTAAATAGGCTCTAACAAACTGACTGAATGCTAAGAAGCGTCGCTGCATGTTACATTACTTTTTTTTTTTAAAACTCTTTCTTTCTTTCGATTAGTTGCAACATAAAATAGTATTTTCTGTAACACTAAATTTTCGGTTTCAACCATTTTTAATAAACTAATTAAAGCTTGGATATCTCTTATCTTTCCTACAGTCTTGGTTATATAATTGGATGGATCATTAATCTCTATTTGGTACCAGTGTGGAATCATCCAAAACCATTTCATTCACTTTAAAAATATATCAGAATGTCCTTTGCTTTAGTTAATTCATAAATCTGGAAAGTGTTTAAGTGCTGAAATATATAGGTGATTGTTCTTGTGTTGCTAGAGTGATTGAAAAGCAATGAAATTGCAGCAGGAGGTCATTTTAATGTTTGGCACGTAGCCAAATATACTCATAATAATCCTGGCCAATTATTGAATTATAGGCTCAATTCAATCGTGGTAGCTCAAGACCATTATTTTTATTTGATGTTTTTACAAATCTATTTTGCCTTAGCGTGCAAGAGACTTGATCCCCAGGTTCTAAACTTCACCAGCTGCGTGCACAAATACGCTTATATTTTGAAGCAAAGCTTTCCTATATGCATTTAATATTTATAACAAACTCCTATCCTAGTATTTGATTTGTTGCGGATTTAATCACTGCAAATAAGGGAAGAGTCACAGTACTAGCAAAACTTACTGCATTAAAAGTGACGCTATCAACACGTGCATTTGGAATTTCTTGATAATTACATGATGTAATTCCCAGATATTAGCAGGTTTATGAGGAAGAATGGAGAGGGATATTTATGAGTAAGTAGCACGACAGAATAGGAGAAGATCTTTAATGGCTCACTGATCTCTCTTCAAATCTCACTTTTCCCCTAAGGGCAGTTGAAGACTCTAGTTGATGGGACAATCACACAGGATTTTGTTTACACATAGATAGGGTGACGTTATTGATCCTCTCAACAACATTTCAGACCTACCTAGTCCTTGGGAAGTGACCTGCTCGTTACCCTATGGTTGGGAGGAGGTGGATTTACCTACCCTAACCACTGAACCTCTCACGCAACAGAAGGCAGTCAGATGAGAAGATAGTTTAGTGATAGAAATAATTGCAAGACACAAAAGAAGATTGGTGCGCATAATTGCAAATCTTCTTAGTCAAACTCCAAGTTAGATTGTGCCCATATTGAATTGATGAAGCATTTGATTCAACTAACATCACCCGTCCAATCGTTACGTTGTCAGGTTGATTACATGTTTATACCATCTCACATTATGTACATCGCCGAGCCAAGCAGAAGTGTCAACAGCAATAGGACGTCTCTGCACCCAGGGATGTATCACCCTTTAATGAACCGATTTATTTTACTTTATTTTGCTAACTAGGGTAAAGGCTTCTTCGCCTTTTTTTTCTGTTCATATACTCCACTCCTCAGCGCCTTACCCTACTCCCTTGAAGCAATGAAAAAAACTACTTCTCTTTTATATTATTAATTTCATTCGACCTCCAATGTCGCAACACAAAAAGGGATGGCGGTGCTTTGGGCAAGTCTTCTCACATGGGCGAGATCATGATTAGTGAAGCCATCAGGCTATGAGAAGGTTAGATACCTGGAGAAGATTGGAAGATTTATCCTATCATAGCCTCCTTTCATTAACTTTTAGCATGAGGATGGAAGTCCATACATGGTATGGCTAGTTCTCTATACTACGGCTTTATTTGGAGGACCGACTATAGACTCACTTGCGTTGTCACTGGTTGCTCTAGGGATACATGTTGTCACTCGGTCACTTTTCTTGCAATGATATGTTATTCCTTTAGATCGTGTAATCATTTCCCTCTATTGTAACTCTAATTATCAGTATGCAAAGTGAAAGATTCAGATAGCAGTGATATTCTATTATATTTACTACTGACTAAATTTGAACAACATCAAATGTATAGTACTTTTAGTTGGAGGCAATCCCTCTTATATTTCTCCTATTTCTTTGAACACTTAAAAATAAAATATATTACACCATAATGCAATTAAAATAGACATCTCATTCCTTATTATGTTTCCCATTGTCTCCTTTTAAACATTTCATTGTCATTAAATCTAAACAAGTGCATTTCCCTACTTCTGCAATGATACATCGCATATTCATTTCACTGTACAACGAATTTCATAGTACTTTCATCAACATATATTCATTCTTCAAATAAAATTAAATTTTATACTCAATCTAGGTTTGATATGAACTATATAAAAATCACACCAACCAAAGTAACGTTATCATGAGCTAGGTCCAAATGGTGGGTTTTCTACAAACCTCGTCCATTATCCTAGCACATAATAGTACATTTCTTATTTTAAATCTATATGATTTCCTTTTTTCCTAAATAGGAAGAAGGAACCATAGTTGTTTCTCGCAGAGGAATTACTAATCTTAATGAAAGGAGTTTCCTAATACCTTTCCAAAACATAAATAAGTTACTCATTCTCCCCCCTTTGGGATATAGTCTATGATTTTACAGTATCTGAAATGAAATAGTTAAATCTATCTGATGGTGAAATAGTACAACAATATCTTATTTACACCTACATTTTCACCACTGTTGTAATCCAACCTACATATAAATGTTGGCCAACAATAAATCGATGCAGGTCTATCCTTTTGACACAAGGAAAAGAACGAAACAGCAATATGTATACCTTCCTTACATTAGTTTGAATCAAAATTGAGGTTTGATAGCTTTACATAGACCAACTACATTTTTATTTTGACCTCCCGAAATAATTTTGTAGAACACATACAAAGGAGAAGGGTTTTCTCTTGCATTTATTCATTAGACATGTATGGACACACTTCATAGACTTGCAATATTACATGATGTTGAGAAAAAAATGACTTACATGACAATAACCAAGGGCTTTCTCTCCACCCTACCATAATGGCATCATGGAGCCTCGTGGGCTCTAGCCATACCTCGAGCAAGGAATTTGTTTAGCTCCATGAAGATAAATGGAGTATTTTCTAATTTTTACAAAGGGATAGGCTAACATAGCATAGATTTCATGCATCTAGGTTCCCTACTTCCTATTTTCAGCCATGATCTATACACTATGTTACATTCTTACTATAAACAAGTAAATGAAAATAGGAATAACTTATCTCTTTTATTTTTAGGTGAAGGGATTGAACTCTTTTATCCATCTTTCCTCTCCAAGCCAATCCATCACTGTCTTCTCAAGGAGATAGACTCCTCTCCTCTTCTCATTCTTTCTACCATTTCCCCTAAAGTTCTCCAAGAGGAGAAGTGGGTAACACCCCCTCATTTTCCTCTCCCAAAATATATAGGAGTTTCAACTTACAATTTTTGGGTGGGGAGGTGTGAAGTGTACCTACCTCCATGAATGCAAGTCTTTTCCTTATTAAAGAGGAAACATGCACTTGAACAACTCCTCCATATTTTCATCTCAATCTCTCCTCAAAACTCATCACTCTCCATTATGAGGAATTTTCAGGGGTCAAATCATGTTCTTGGGGCACTATTATATGCCTACTTGACCCCTACCACTATGGTATAGACCCTAGTGGGTTTCTTTTTGCATACCAACCAAGTAAATTGACCAACAACCCTATTTAAAGACCCACCTAAGGATCCATCCGAGTTTTAACACTTAGATACGGGTTCCTAACCCCTAACCCCACTTACACTCACATGTAACATAAATACCTTCACAACCCCCAAAATAAATTATTCCTTTAATATCAACCCTCACCACCTCAACATATTAACTTTATTTCTTTCTAAGCTCCAAGGGGGGGGATCATATTCATAATCGTAAAATGTCTTTTTCTTCTTCTTTTCACCTATTGGTCTTCCCTTCTCGTAATGGCACTCTTCCTTTCCTGCATATTACCAATCAAATCATAAGAACAATCATATATCACTTAAATTTGATAACTAGAATAAAACTTAATCGTATAAAAATTTCCCATTTACAATTTCAATTCATATTCAAAATTTACAAGTCCATAACACCTTCGTGGTAGTGAGAATGAAACAAATTTCAATATTAAATTCAAGAATATTTTCACACAAACACATTATGTAATGCCTACAATACAACCTATCATCTATTTATGGAAAAATATAACAAATTAGATTTAGTATTAATCACATGCAAAGTGGGGTCCTACACTATCAAAATGTTTTTGGAATTTGAAGCACATAAAGACTTTAAAGTTTACCAGATGAATGTGAAGTTTTCTTTTTTGAATGGAGAATTGGAAGAATAGGTCTACATGTAACAACTAGAAGGATTTCAATTGTTAGATCAACCACATATGGTATGTAAGTTGAAGAAGGCTCTATATGGTTCAAAGAAAGCTCCCAGAGCTTGGTATGCAAGATTGGACATGTACTTGATACAACAAGGATTCAATAAGGGCACCACAAATAGTAATATTTACTTTAAAATTGAGGAAGACAAAATCTTGATAGTAGTAGTATATGTTGATGATATTATCTTTAGTGGAAATGAGGCTATGTGTAAGAAATTTTAAGAAGAAATACAAAAATAATTTAAGATGTCAATGTTTGGGAGATGAATTTATTTCTTGGGCTACAGATCAATCAAACATATAAAGAGATTTTCATTTCATAGTCTAATTATGTCAAATAGATGTTGAAGAAGTCTAGAATGGATGATTCCAAACCGGTATGTACTCCTATGGTGGTTGGTTGTAAATTGAGAAACCATGATAATTATTCACCTAAGGTTGATTAGAGCTTGTACAGATCTATGATTGGTGGACTACTATACTTAACTTCTACCAGAATGGATATCATGCATGCAATTTTCTTTTGGTTAGATTTCAAGAAGATCCTAAAGAAACACATAACTGTAGTTGTGAAGAAGATATTCTGATATTTAAAAGGCACACTCGATTATGGCTTGTGGTATCCTAAGGATATTTATTTCACATTTAGTGCTTATACACATTTAGATTAAGTTGATTATATTGATGACAAGAAATTTACAAGTGGTGGTGCATTGTTTCTTGGATGTAGATCATTGTCATGGTTGAGAAAGAAATGAGATTTAATTTCTTTATCCACTGTAGAGGCTGAGTATATTGCAATAGCATCATGATATACATAGGTATTGTGGATGAGACATACATTGAAGGATATTATAATTATATATGACGAACCCATTTCTATCTTCTATGATAACACAAGTGTAATCAACATTTCAAAGAATTCAATGATGCATTCAAGGACAAAGCATATATCTATTAGGTATCACTTTTTGAGAGAAAAGGTTATAGAGAATAAAGTGAAGCTTGAGTATGCACCTACAAAGGATTAGGTCGCCAATATATTTACTAAGGATCTTCCTAAGGATACTTTTGAGTATTTTCGAGAGAAGTTGGTGGTTACCACCCCTCCTTGTTTGAACTAGATGCATATGGAGATGCATTAGTCTAGTGGATCTAAGGATCTATTTCTTTTATGGACTAATGTTGGTGGCTACCTCTTAGGGGGAGTAGGTAGTGTCATGTGTTTTCATTGAGTTGATGATTTGTTTGGGTATGCTCCTAAGGGGGAGTGTTTAGAGAAAGTTTCTTGGTTTAGTGTCAAAGGGGGTGAATAATGAAAACCTTTTTTCCCTTTGGCATTGATGTCAAAGGGTGAGAAAGAATCATGTTAAAAATATTATCTACTTAGGAGGATAGAAAATCATGCAAGGTATCAGTGGAGAAAGTTGTGTATGAAAGAGAGAGAGACTCCTATAAGTGGGAGAGAATTCAGGAACATTGTGTAGGTTGTCTAATCATAAAAAAGGTGTGTGTGTGCTATCTTTGGTCGATTTTCATAACTTGTCTTACCATCAATAAAAAGGGGGAGAATGTTGTAAGAATGAAGGTGTTTTCATTCATGTCAATAGGAGTTCTACTGACTAGTGTTGTCATTAATATCAACTATGGGTTGAAGAAGTTAAGGATATTGAGAAAATTGATAAACAGAGTAAACTATGTTGTGCAAATGTTCATAGTATTCCTCGGCATTGTGCTCTATGTTCTTTCAGTGTTGTTGATATGTCTAAGCAGATCTTATAGGCTATTCAACATTGTTAGAAGTTTCTATATTCAAAATTTGGGTTTTTGGATTGTTGTACAGTGCAAGATATTTTCACCAGTGTGTGAACTAGTTGTTCAGTGATGTATTTTGTGGCTTGGGAGAAATATGATTTCTCTACATTTCTTTGTTGTTTGGCTTCAGGTTGTGCATATTCAGAAAGTTTATTATAATTCTTTTATATTTGTGCATTCAATTTTTAACTTGATTTGGTGCAATACAAAGTGAGTTTCATTTATCAGTCTGCGAGTAAGAGTTACCAATTGTTCTGAGTTGAAGTGTTTGTATGATGTGAGATTAGATGAGGTTTTTGAGGAATCTTAAGTAGTTAGTGGATTATTCTGGATGTGTTCAAGAGAATTATGTTGTTCAAATTTTTTGACTTTTTAGACTAGTTTAAGGAAGCATGTACTTAATGATTACAGTGTTTTGCATAAGTGTTGGTCAACCTTGTGTTTAAAACTACATGCGAGGCTTATAGAAACATGTTGAAGTGTGTTGGGATCTATTTGGGTCCTAATTAAGGATTTATGTGGGTCGTCTTTCCTTCCTATCCACCGTAAGAATGTTTAGGTGCCAACTTATTTTGAATTTGTATGTATAACAGCTAGTTGTCGACATTAAGGAAGGTTTTTGAGGTTGAGGTTGATATAAATAAGTGAGGTGTTGTTGTGAGTTAAGGAATGAATGAAATGTGAAGAAATATAGATTTAATATCAATGTGAGTGATGTGTGTGATGCAAGTTCAAGAAAAGCAGTGTGAATTTCATGTTAGGGTTCCTGAAGGCATAAAAAATCTTTCATGTGAGACTATGAAAGTGTGTGAGCAATTATGGTGGACTCCTTGTTGCATTGAGAAGTGTTCTTTGTGTAATATTATTCTTCTATCTTCTAATATTTCTTTATGTGGTAGTGAGCCTTGGTTGTGAGCCTTTTTGGATAGTGTGTCCTATTTTGGTAGTGAGCCCTTTTGTAGGTCATTTTTGCTATTACTTATATTTTGAGCTAATCCTCACCGTGATTTTTCCCTCATTGGGTTTTCCATGTAAATTTGGTGTTCTCTTGTGTACGGTGTTGTGATTTCAGTTTCTCTTATCTATGTTTCATGTTTAATCAAACTAACATAATAAGGGTTTAATGAATGCTTGTGTATCTGATTATTATTGAGGATTTTTGAAGGTTTAATTTGCTACAACTAATTCACCCCCCTCTTAGTTGTCTTGTTAATTTCAACAATTGGTATCAGAGCAAGGTTCCTTGGAGAAAATCTTAACTGCTTAAGGTAGATCTGAGATGGTGAACAAGATTACTTTGGAATATCCTAGATTCGATGGCTCAGATTATACATTTTGGAAGGCTAAGATGGAAGGATATCTATCTGCTCAGGGATATGAGATATAATCCACCTCTGAATGGTCCAAGTACAAGTGAAGAAATCAAGGCGCATGAGATCAATTCTAAGGAAAGATACATTATTGTGAATAGTATTTCAAATACTGAATTGGTTGAAGTTATGAGTTTGAAAATTGCTAAAGAAATTTGCCCGATAAGATACATGTTAATGTTATAGCAGTGGGAGATATCTTTCTCTCAAATTTAAAAATGATGGATAAATAATACCAAGGCAAGTCAGACTTGCTATATATATTATTTTTATGAAGAGTCTCCTTGTTTCTTAAAAGAGGCCAACCTAAATGAAGAGTCATCTAGTTTTGTATAAATACAAGGTGATGATCATTCATTTGATAAAAAAAAAAAATTCATTCATCATAATTTGCATTCCTAGAAGAATTTCATACTTGACCGGAAAATCATCATCTTGTAGTAGCAGATCATCATTTTGTAGCAGCAAACTGATTTCAAGGAGAAACAAATTCATTTGTACCTTTGCATCTAGGAGAGGCGCTATTATTCATTGTATCAAATTCAACATTGTGTTGGGCCTGAGTTGTAAGCAGATTTCTACTCATATTCCTTCAATATATAAGAGATATATTTGTTGGATTTTTCTCCCTCGAGTAGGAGGGTTTTCCTAGGGTATCTTATTGTGTTCATTGTCTTATGTGTTGCATTTTATTATTGATTTCATTTCCGATCCTAAATCTAACACTAGAAAGAATTTATGAAGGAGATTCAAGAGTTAAATAAGAAAAGTTGCAGAACTTGAAGGCACAATTTGAAATGATGCATATGTTTGAAGATGAAATAATTAAAGGCTACATACAAAGAGTTGATGAGTTGGTAAGTTCTATGAGGGGCATCAGTGCAACAGTTAAAGAATCTAAAGTAGTGAAGAAAGTTATCAAATCACTTTTGGACTACTACAGTGAAAAGGTATCTTCTATTGAGGAAATTGTTGATTTTGAAAATTATTCCAAAGATCAGTCAATTGGTACACTAACCACATTTGAAATGAGAAAATTAAAGAAAGGTACAAAACTTGAGACTACTCTCAAGGCTAGTAAATTAGAGAAGGTTGAATATTTAGGTGAAGAAGATTTGGAAGCTAACTCTGTGAGGAAGATGAGAAAGGGCACTAATAAGTACAAAGGTAAATTACCTTTCAAATCTTTTGGCTGTGGTGAGATAGGTCACTATGCTTCAAGATGTCCAAAAAGAGCTCTAAACAATAGGAGTACGAAAAACAAAGGAAAATTTATTAAAAAAGCTTACTGTGTCAGAGAAGATGGTATTTATGACGATGATTCTGATTATGGAGATTTTGATGACGATGAATGTTTGTTTTTGGCTATAAACAAAGAATTTGGTTCTACTAACCCTGAAAGTTGTGTGAAGGAAAGTATTTCGGAGATAAATGATAAGGTTGAAGGTACTTTGGTATTTTCTTTTCATGTCAAAGAGGATAAGAATTACTGGGTTGTTGACAGTGGCTTCTCTAATCATATGATTGGAGACAAAATTAATTTTGTTAAACTTGAAAATTATGATGAAGGATTAGTTATATTTGGAGATGATTCAGGAGCTAAGATTTGTGGAATAGTTTCAATTAGTGTTGATGGCAAGCATAATATTGACAATGTTTACTATGTTAAGGGTTTAAGACATAATATTTTGAGTGTTAGAAATATGTGTAGCAAAGGGTATAATATTTTGTTTAAGGATGAAGCATGTGAGATATAAAAAGGATCAAAAAATGTGATTGTTGTTGGTAAGAGAACAGATGGAAACATCTATCGACTTAAAGGTGTTGATGGTCATTGCTTATGTAGACACTCAAAAATTTTCCTCATAATCATCCTATTTTTAGTCTATTAAGTAAATAGATATTATTATCTATTTAATTAATTCATTTAATACTTTCTTCTATTCATTCATTAATTCACTTAAATCGTTAACATATTATAAGAATTTATCCATTTCCATTTATCCATTTCATATTACTCCATTTGCATAATCATTAAAATATCCATGCATTCAATTCACATTAATATTTATCCATTTACATATTTCATTAAACCATTTAAATACATAAATCTATTTAATCATCCATTAGTTCGCAAATCCATCTTTATTCTAAACTCCTAAACCTTCATTATATCACAAAGACACCCATTTATTTCTTTCATTTCAATCAATTGCACTTGATTAAAGAATATGGGATAATTATCATTTCTCCACTTCACTCTTTTAATGCCACATTTCTCCCACAACATGAATCCGCCGTGTGAGGACATCTATATAAACCCTCTCTTCTCACAAAAAAAGACATTCAATTTCAATAGAATATATGATCCTCACTATTTGTTCATCATAACTTCTTGTTGAATTTGTGCTTGTGAAAATCTAAGAGCACCAAATGCATAAATCAAGATCTTGATGATAGGAGAACAATGGAGTGACTTTTTCTTTTGAATGCATATGTTTTTCGTAGTGTAGTATTTCATATTTTTGCATTTGTGTTCATTTAGAAAAGCTTCATTGATGTTATGTTGAAACTTTGATTTTGGTTTTATAACTATAAATCAATTTTTCATTTTCAGCGTAAACAAAATGGTGAACCCGAAGTGAAATTATTCTATGGCTGCATGCTTATTTCAAAATTACCTTGCAACAATATTGCATACAAAATTCTATTGAATCCAAATATTCTACAATATTTAAATATTTTCCCATTATGGTTTAATTGATATTCTACTATATGGTTGAATATTTGGATGATAATATGAATTTGAAGCTAACATTTTATCAAATTTTCCATCTTTGCCATGCATTATTGTGTAGTAGTTGTAAGAAATCTGGATGAGTATTTCCTCATAGTTTCTTTGTTGGTAAATATGAAGCGTAATCTTTCATTCATTTCAGGAGTCTACCATCAAGCTTCCTATGGTTTGACATTGTGAATGCATGTCTATTGGAATGATTTGAATATTATCCCCTATTCTAGATCTCTTACACAACGTTAATATCATGATGCTATCATTGTTTACAATTCCACAATTTGCATTAATTTTTAGTAACTAATTTGTTAATTTAGATTAATCTTACCAATTAATTTAGTTTTAAAGATTAATTCTAGTTTTGATTAATTTAGACTAATTTTAATTTGATTAATTTAGATTAATCTTAGTAATTAATTTAGATTAATCTTAGTAATTAATTTAGTTTAGATTAGTTCTAGTTTTGATTAATTTAGATTAATTTTAGTTTAAGTAATTTAGATTAATTTTAGTTTAGAATTAATTTTAATTTAGTTTAATTAATTTAGATTCACTTTTTGGTTAGTTAGATTAATTTAGTTAAGTTTAGACTAAATTTTATTGTTAATTTTTAGATTAATGTTATTTTCCTTCTTAGTTTGATTTTGATTTTGTGGCTAATCTTTGGCTTTTTTGCAGGTTCATTTGTCCAAGACATCAAAACAAAAACTTAAACTTTCACATGCCAAAGAATTAAATGAAAGACACTTGTTTATCAAAGATCGGAGGCATAAAACTTTTAATTAGTGTGTTGCAGGTTCGATTGCCAGAGAATCTATCTTGAAACATTTTGTCATCTTTTTTAGATTAGATCACATTTGGATTAGTTAGTCTAAAAAGAAATCAAGTGTTTGCTTTGACATCATAAGTGGGGTTAAAATTAACTAGTGTTTTCCATGTCTTATTGTTTGCATTTTCGTCATTGAATGTGTATGCTCTTCTTTCATGTCACTTGACAATCTTGAGAATCAAAAGCATTCCTTTGAAATTTTGTATAACCACCCACATATTTTGATTTGGATTTTAAATGGACCCCATGCAAGTGTAAGGAAAAGGCATTGTGTATGTTCTCTCCTTGCGCTTTGTGTGATCTAGGAGATCAAAAAAAATGTACTTCCTTGCTTTTGTTTACCCTTTAGAGGGCCTCCCTCGAAAGAGAGAATGACCCAAGTGGCACTATTTTGGTCCGCAATATAAATTTTTGTGACCATTACAAAAGTCTTGGATCACCTAGTGAGGATGTTCTATGTAAAAAAGTTCCACCCCTAGTGTTCGTGTGACACATCAAAATCCGTTCTTAGGAAGGGACTGGGAAGCCTCTTAATTGAGCTAATATTTCCTCAAGCATAGGCACTAGTATTTCCCCAAAACACAGACTAAGAACCATTGTTTTAGTGGCCAAAAACCCTTTACTTACTAGTGCAAAAATGGTTGCTCTGAAGCTTCTCTACATCTTCACTATTCAAGTTTATTTAGGAAAAAATTCCTCTTTGGAGAATGAGACTTGGTGTGCCCGAGAAGTGTGTGTTGTGTAAGGTGGAGCCAGTTGCACCAATTCTCTAGCTATCTACCTTGTTTAAGTGGATGGAGAAATCCAAGTGGGGATATAGCAAGTAGTATCTCTTCCTAGCCTAGGTTGTGCAAAGTCTTTATAAAGTGTTTGTCATTTCACATCAAGATCAAAATAAAAAAAACATTCTATGTGTTGTGTCTTACGTGTGTGTTCAAAAAAATTATCAACTAAACATCACACCTAGGAATATACAACATCTCAACCTTATAAACCCAAAAATTCAAACAACAAAAAGATCCAAAATGAACTTAAATCATTTAAATCTCTTGGGCCATCATCCTTCAGTTATGATCTTTCAATCCTTGCATATCCTCCACCCTTACATATCCATCATTGGTCAAACAAACCTTTAGCTTGCACTTAGGTTACTCTTCCTAGGTCTTGAAATCAAACCTTTGGCCATTAAATTCCCATATCACTCGAGGTTTATCATCCTTGAGCTAGGGAATTACCATTATCTTGGAGTAGGGAAATATTTTTGGAGTTCATCATATCCTACATACCCTCTCTTGATCACTCATCCTTATGTTTATCCATCATAACACAAGTAAAGCCTTGCATCATAATTAGCTTTGGACCTAAAGTTTCCTTGAGCTCTTGTATTCTTATCATATCAAGCTTATCATACCATACAATTCTCATATCTCATCTTAGAGTCATATCCTAACCTTAGGTCTCATATATTATCCAATCCTAGGTTGAAGATCAGAACAATCGCCTATGACCACTAGAACAAGATTAAAAATGTTTCAAGAAGAGGGGAACCCTTGGGGAAAATACTTTGATGGGGAAGATCACATTAGTGTTGCAACTAGTGAAACAAATGAAACTGATAATGAAGAAATAACAAAATCCCATATAAATGAATCACTTAATGATCATAGATTCACTAAATTGCTTACAAAGGTAGTCAAACGTAATTTGCAACAATACTTCAAGGCCCTTGTTGATGATGGAATAAAACTACCTCCTAATTTTGACATATCCTTACTCATGATGAATGAAAAACATGAATCTAGTGAACCTAAGAATACAAGAAAAAACAATGAGGATAGAATCAAAGATCACATATCCTTTTATTTACAACCTGGATACAAGAGATCTTCAAAGATGTCAAAATACACACCTACAAACAATCTTATTTTGGACGAGCTTAGAGCACCAAGACAAGAAATGAATACTCTCAAAAATAGTAGACCATCATCCCACAAGTTCTCCATTGAAGATATATGTCCTTATCCTTTTGATTCAAGCATACCAATGCCACCTTTTCCTAGTCATTGGGACATACCGAGACTTGATAAATATAAGGGAAAAGGGGATCCTAAAGACCACTTAAGAGAATTATGTGTTGCTATCTTGGAATTTGCAGTTGATGAGACATACCTTATGAGATTATTCCCTCATAGTCTAGGAGGAGAAGCTATGAAATCATTTTCACGATTATCCCCAACCATCAAATATTTTCAAGAATTGGCTGATAAATTTGTCTCCAATTATAGTTTCAACTGTGAACTTAAAGTGACCATGACAAACTTTTTTAACACCAAACAAAAACACAGAGAATATTTTGTGTCATTTTTACAAAGATGGAGATATTTTACAAAACAATTACCTTATATCATTCCAGACAAAGAATTAGTTGACCTCTTTTGTTGAAATTTGAACAAGGAAATTTTAAAGGAACTTCACCTCAAATTCTTGGATTCATTTGATGAAGTGATAGAAATGGGAATTCGAATCGAACAAACTCTCATCGATGATGGAACTATTAAACTTAATAACGACAAAGATCAAAAATTAGGTTCAAGCAAAAAGACACCTTTTTGGGTTAAGAACAAGAATGTGGTCAATGATGGAGTTATTGATGCAAAAAAAACTAAAACATCATCACTTATCTACAACCTTAAAGGTTCATCTTCAGATAAAGGAAAAGAAAAACAAAGAAGTTTCCCTAAACAAAATTTTACACCATTAGGACAATCACTTGAATGCGCATTAAAATAACTCCTTGAAACTAATCTTATAATGCTACCTGAGATGAACGAATACAATCCATAAGTCAAGTCCCCATGGTGGAATGAGGATCACTTGTACAACTATCATAGACACAAAGGACATAAGACTAATAGTTACAACAAACTTCGACATCTGATACAAGACCTTATTGATGACGACAAGATAGAAGTTGATAGACACGCTCCTTCTGGTAACTCTGATCATGAGATGTTTAGAATAACATCAGTGAGGATGATAATCATGTGAACACTTTTGTCATAAAAGGAAAAGAACCTGATTGCAATGTTACTACCCGTAGAGGCACAATTACCCTTAGAGTTCCTAATTCAAAACTTGCTACACCAGCTTCATGATACAACCTTATAGAGAATTTAGGTAAAACACTCACACAAATTTCCATACTTGAGTTGTTACACCTATCTCTTGAGCATAAAGCTATCCTAGATAAAGTTCTTGCTACTACTATAGTTCCTACAGACCTACATGTGGATCAATTCCAAGCTATGGTGGGACACATCACCTCTCCTCACACTCCCACTTTTACTGAGAACAATGATTTGTCCATCCAAAAACCACATAACACACCTTTACACATTGAAGTCCTTGTCTATAAAGTTAATATCAAGAGATTTATGATAGATGGAGGAGCAGGTCTTAATATTTGTACTCAAAAATTGATTATAGAATTAGGGTTCTTTAAAAATACAATTGATCCAAGGAAAAATATTACCATAAAGGCATATGATGAAGAAGAACGCTTGTCTAAAGGATTAGTTACTTGACCAATCAAGGTTGGGCCTATGGTAAAGGATGTGGTTTTACAAGTTCTTGATCTTCCTCTAACCTATAACTTCCTCCTTGGAAGACCATGGATTCATGTAATGCAAGCAGTACCTTCTACATACCATCACTACATTAAATTCCCACACAATGGTGCCGAAATCACAATACAAGGAGATCCGAACCCTTTCATGTATTTCCCTAATATAATCCCTAAAACTAAAATCACAATCCCTAGCAATCGTGAAGCACTTCCTTCTCAAGCATATGTTTATCTTGAGTTCTTAAAAGCATCCACTTCATTTACTGGACCATCAAACCCCAAGGTCAAAATCCATGATATGGGATGTGGAGAATACTGTATGGATAATTTACCAACAAAAGGCAATGTTAATGTCATTAAGAAGGGTCATACTTCCAACAATGATTACAAGTCAACTACAGAAGGAACACAAAATAATGGTCATTCCTATATTGAAACTTTCTGGGATCCTGATGATATATCTTCATTTACCATGTCCACTTTATCCCAATCCTTTCATGTCCATAATAATCTCGTGTTTGATCATGATATCTATGATAATCTTCTTTTTGATCATGACCTTACTAAAGATATCCAAGATTATCCTTCTCCATCTTATGAACCATCATTCTTCCATTCTGACCATCTTGGGTTAGGGTATGCATCCCTTACCATTTCCTCTACTGATTTTTCTTGACAATTTGTTAAGTATGTGCAAGCTTCCTATGATGTTAAAAACGACAAAAAGGATAGTCCTAAAGAATCCATTGAATGCATTTCCAACCTTTTTCATGAACCACAAACTCTCACCACTTCATCTATCTCATCCATCTCACTCACATCCATCCACCTCATAGACATGGATTAACAAGTATCACCCAAAGAAAATAAAAAGGATGCAATTCAAAAATCAAAGGTAAAAACACCTTTTTCAAATGGAGATCTAGAATCAAAAGAAAGCATATAAAGAAAGAAATATGAAGACAAGTCTCCTAGCCAAAATAAAAAGCTATTGGAAAAATAAAAAATTAAAGAAGATCAAGACAAGTTCCCTATCCAAAATAAAAATCTATCAAAAAAATCTAAAATAAAAGTATAAAACAAAAGCAAGCAAAAGTCGATCTCCAATTATGCCTCTCCACCAAAAATCACTAGGGGCATCTATCAAAGCACAAAGTAAAAAAAAAGAGATTATTGATCCAATGTCTCTATCATTATCACTCATTCCATCCATCCATAGTCACACATCCATTATATCCCTCCATTGTGATATTTTTCAATGGACCTTTGACAATGACCCCTTCACATACTATAACTCATTGGTTTCCAAAACTCCTTTTTGAGTGAAGCCCGATGGCCCATGTAGTGTGCACATTAGGAGTCATGCCCTAACTCTCGTCACCCACTAAATTAGTCATCCTATGCATCCATCATCCACATCTTTCATATCTCTTCATTTGATATGGTCATCCCGATATGAGCCTAACTAGTTGGGTCCATACGTTATCACTGTTGTGTATGGATCTGGGGCGTACCAGTTATCTACTCCAGAAGGTGAATTGATCAGTGATCCCACCAACAGTATGCACATCTGCAGGTTTTATACCTAAGTACTTCAGAGAGTACACTCTTTTAAAGTCGTGAAAAATACAAAGAAATGAAAAAAAGTCCTAAAAAAATACAAAAAAAAAGAAAAAAGTCTTGAAAAAAATATAGAAAATGGAAAAAAGTCCTGAAAAAATACAACAGAAAAAGAAAAAGTCTTGAAAAATTAAAACAAATGGGAAAAAGTCTTGAAAAAATACAAAAAAAGTCTTGAATTTTTTAAAAATGAAAAAAGTAAAGAGAAATCAATTCGTTTAATGGTGAAAACCACTTCGGTGGTGCCTTGAGCAAGTACCATGGTCAAAATCAAGAAATCAGTGTCATGTGTAGAGGCTTCACTCCTCTTTCCTTTGGAGCTCCACTTGATCTTTCCATCTCATTTCCATTCACCCTCCACTTCATAATAGCCTTTTCACACTCACCATGGCTTATGAATTGTTCAACATTTTCCTCACTTGCTCACTTTTCCATGCATACTAGGTTGGTCCTATCTCTCACTAGGGCATTTCCTCGACCTTAGTTGTGGGTTGGGATACTGAGCATCTCACAGTCATAGAAACTATTCTCTTTTTTCGTCTGCTCACTTTCGATTCATCTCGTTTCGTCGTAAAATTCCTAAAAAATCCAAAAGAAATCAAATATTCAAAAAATCCAAAAAAAAAAAATATTACAAAAATCCAAAAAAATCAAATATTCAAAAAATCCAAAAAAATCAAATATTCTAAAAATCCAAAAAAATCAAATATTCTAAAAATCCAAAAAAATTAAATACTTCAAAAATTCCAAAATAGTGACACTTTCAGATCACCACATAGCTTTGAACTTCAACAAAATCAAAACATGCCACGAGTGACAATCAAGCAAAACATTACAACATACCTATCAATCCCCATTTTAAATCCAACCAAACGCATAAACTATGACAAGAATCAAATCTACATGGAAGCATGTTGCCTGTTTGTTTGTCGATCTTTGACTATTTTATGATTTTTATCTTTGGTGGCATGTCTTTTAGCTTCATGAGGATGTATTCAACTAGAGAGGTGAGGATGGGCCATGTTCACTTGTTTGCTATTTGTGGATTGTTTCTTATTCACAGGATGACTTGTCTTAAGACATGGTTGTCTAAAATCATCAAGGACCTATGAGTCTAATGTGGATGATAGCATTCCTTGTCTAATATTGTCTTCCATGCAATAATTATTTAGGTCATCTAAGGTCCTTATATCTAGATTCTTATACTTCACTACTAAATAAAAACACAAACAATATTCAGGTCGTCTAGACATTCATGTTATCTAGACGCTTATACTAATTTGCAACATAATAAGCTATATGATGATAAAGCACTTTTTAAAGCACAAGAAGCTTCATCACCTTCATTTCCTTCATATATCTTTTTCATCCATCATTTCTTCCATCATCCATTTCCTGAACATCATTTCATTTTCTTCATGCTCCTTATCTCAAAGGGTAATTAATCAGTTTATCTAACTAGTGCTTGTCTTTTAATCTAACTATCAAATCAATCGACTTGATTTTTAGCATGAGACTCCAATGCTCCCTAATCACTCAATTTATTAATAAATCATTATTTTGCGCTAGCATCAATTTCAATCAACTTAATTAGCTCATTAACCTGGCTATATTTAGCATTTCCATCAATTGTTCAGTTACGCCTATCAGTTGTAAATTTTCATCAAATGTGCATCTCCGCTTAATTACTCATGCAATATCAATTATCAAATTTTCTCCTCTTGATCTATCGAGAGATTAATCTTATCACAACTTGTTTGATCAATCTCTTAATGGGGCATATCATCCTTATCATCATAATCCTTACTAGGATATCCCTGGGGTAGGTACCAGTTAATCAATCTTTTTTCTTTGAAACAATGTTACATGCGTCATTGTCTCAAAGAGGGGAAAAATGTAGACACTCAAAAAAATTCCTCACAATCATCCTATTTTTCATCTATTAATTAAATGGATATTATTATCTATTTAATTAATTAATTTAATACTTTCTTATATTCATTCATTAATTCGCTTAAATCATTAACATATTATAAGAATTTATCCATTTCATATTACTCCATTTGCATAACCATTAAAATATCCATGCATTCAATTCACATTAATCTTTATCCATTTACATATTTCATTAAATCATTTAAATACATAAATTCATTTAATCATCCATTAATTCGCAAATCCATCTTTATTCTAAACTCCTAAACCTTCATTATATCACAAAGATGCCCATTTATTTCTTTCATTTCAATCAATTGCACTTGATTAAAGAATATGGGATAATTAGCATTTCTCCACTTCACTCTTTTAATCCCACATTTCTCCCACAACATGAATCCACTGTGTGAGGACATCTATATAAACCCTCTCTTCTCACCAAAAAAGATATTAAATTTCAATAGCATATTTGATCCTCACTATTCATTCATCATAGCTTCTTTCTTCATTTGTGCTAGTGAAAATCCGAGAGCAACAAATGCATAAATCAAGATTTTGATGATAGGAGAACAATGGAGTGACTTTTTCTTTTGAATGCATAAGTTTTTTGTAGTGTAGTATTTCATTTTTTTGCATTTGTGTTCATTTAGAAAAGCTTCATTGATGTTGTGTTGAAACTTTTATTTTGGGTTTATAGCTTTAAATTAGTTTTTCATTTTCAGTGTAAACAAATTTATGTCTCAGATTAATGATAGTTGGTTATGGCACCAGAGGATGTGTCACATGAATTTTGATAATTTGGCAAGGATTAGTTCAGATAATGTAGTGAGATTTTTACCTAGAATCACAAAACATATAAATGTTATTTGTGAGAGTTGTCAATTTGGAAAACAAACAAGGAGTAGCTTTAAGGGAAAGGAACAATCTACTACCAAACTTCTGGAATTAGTGCATACAAATCTCTGTGGTCCTACAAGGTGATAGATACTTTATACTTTTGATTGATGATTATTCTAGAATGACATGGGTTACTTTTCTTAGAAAAAAAATTGATGTGTTGGATAAGTTCAAGGAATTTAAAGCTATGGTTGAGAATGAAATGGATTTTAAAATAAAAATTTTGAGGTCTAATAGAGGTGGTGAATTAACCTTCAATGAGTTTAACATGTTTTGTGAAGTTCATGGAATAAAGAGGAATTTTTCTACCCCTAGAACTCCTCACTACAATGGAGTTGTTGAAAGGAAAAATAGAACTATTCAAGAAGTTGCAAGGACTATGATGAAGGAGGAAAATCTACTGGAAATATACTAGAGAGAAGATATTCACACTGTTGTTTACATACTTAATAAAGTTCAAACTAAATATAATAGCATAAAGACTACTTATGAGTTATGGTATGGAAGGATGCCTACTATGAAGTATTTTAGAGTGTTTGGAAGCAAATGTTACATCAAAAGAGAAGATGACAACTTAGGAAAATTTAATACAAGGTATGATGAAGGTATCTTCCTTGGATATTCTATTAGAAGTAAAGCTTACAGATGTTACAATGAAAGGTTGAGAAAGATAGTTGAAAGTGAAAATGTTAAATTTGATAAGAACTTGCAGTATTCTATTGCACTAGATGGATATGTGTCAGATGAACTTGATTGTAGAGAAGTAGAAGAAAAATTTGAATAAAAATAAGTGCATAATGAGGAGGAAGAAGCTTCGTAGAAGACGCCTAAAACCCCTAAGTATGCACAAAAGAATCATGCCAAAGAATAGATCATTGGAGACAAGAGGAAAGGTGTATTGACAAGAAGAAAAGTTGATGAATTTGAGATAAATTTATGTTTACTTTCTAAAGTTGAACCTAAATCAGTGAGTGAAACATAGAAGGATGAACATCGGATGAAAGCAATGGAAGAAGAACTTATGTAGATAGAGAAAAATCAAACTTGTGAATTGGTCCCTAGACTGGCAAACAAAAACATAATTGGAACTAAATAGGTATTCAAGAACAAGTTGAGTGAGAATGGAGAAATAATAAGAAACAAGGAAAGAATTGTGTGTAAGGGTTACTCACAAGTAGAAGGTATAGATTTTGAGGAGAATCTTTCTCCTGTAGCTAAGATGGAAGCTATCATAATGTTTTTGGAATTTGCAACACATAAAGACTTTAAAATTTACTAGATGGATGTGAAGTTTGCTTTTTTGAATGGAGAATTGGAAGAAGAGGTTTACATGAAACGACTAGAAGGATTTTAGTTTTCAGATCAACTGAATATGGTATGTAAGTTAAAGAAGGCTCTATGTGGTTTGAAGAAAGCTCCTAGAGCTTGGTATGCAAGATTGGACATGTATTTGATACAACAAGGATTCAGTAAGGGTGCCACAAATAGTAATTTTTACTTTAAAATTGAGGAAGATAAAATCTTGATAGTAGTAGTGGGTATGTGCAGGATCATGATGGGCCAAAAAGTGGTGATATCTAAGTGATATAATGGCCCATGTGGCTGATGAATTTTTTTTACCCAAAATTGATGAAATGAAAAGGGTTTTTAAAGGAGATTCTCAAATTTTCACCAATATAAATTATGTTTTACTTTGAATTTAATAAATAATTATTATTCATTTTCTATTTGAATTACGACTAAAGTCCTGATTGATAGGCTGGTTGAAAAACATCTATAACTTTCAAATGGTATCATATTTTTTGAATCTGAAACATGTGTCACATTCTATGCTTTGCATACTATAGGATTAAAAAAAATGAATTTCATGAAGTTTTGACCAAGTTAAGGTGGTTAGACATACGAGTTTTTATATTTTTTAAAATTTGTAATAAAAAAATCATAATTAATTATTTACTTGGAAAAAAATTACAAAAAAATGTGCATCACATCGGGACATGAGTCCCCTACTTATATCTAAAATATTATAAAAAAATATTATCATTTTATTGTGGTTAGGGTGGTCAGATAGACACCTACTTCTTATTTTTTCCCTGAAATTTAAGTACTACTACATTGAAATTTCAAATTTTCACCAAATAGATTTAAAAAAAAAAAAAAAACCTAGTAGTTTATAAACTACATTAAATTTGCTACAGATTCTATTCTTACATATTTTTGAAATAATATAGATAACTTATTCAAATTTTTATGTCAAGTTGCCTAACTCTGATTTTTTGAATTTTATTGCCACTTAAGGGCCTATTTTTTCCATGATGATCCTGCACATACCCTAGTATATGTGGATGATATTATCTTTGGTGGAAATGAGGCTATGTGCAAAAAATTTTTAGAAGAAATGCAAAAATAATTTGAGATGTCAATGTTTGGGGAGATGACTTTATTTCTTGGGCTACAAATCAATCAAACATATAAAGGGATTGTCATTTCACAGTCTAAGTATGTCAAAGAGATGTTGAAGAAGTTTGGAATGGATGACTCCAAACAGGTATGTACTCCTATGGTGGTTGGTTGTAAATTGAGAAAAGATGATAATTCACATAAGGCTGATTAGAGCAAGTACAAATCTATGATTGGTGGACTGCTATATTTAACTACTACTAGATTAGATATCATGCATTCATTTTGTCTTGTGTCTAGATTTCATGAAGATCCTAAAGAAACAAATGTTGCAGTTGTGAAAAGTATATTTAGATATTTAAAAGGTACACTGGATTATGGATTGTGGTATCCTAAGCATATTGGTTTCAAATTAAATACTTATATAGATGCAAATTAGGTTGGTTGTGTTGATGACAGGAAAAGTACAAGTGGTGGTGCATTCTTTCTTGGATGTAGATTAGTGTCATGGTTGAGCAAGAAACATGATTCAATTTCTTTATCCACTATAGAGGCTAAGTATATTACAACAACATCATAGTGTACACATGCATTATGGATGAGATAGACATTGAATGATATCAAAATTGTATATAAATGAACCCATTTTTATCTTTTGTGATAACACAAGTGCAATTAACATTTCAAAGAATCTAATGATGCTTTCAAGGAAAAAACATATATCTATTAGGAATCAATTTTTGAGAGAAGGTTATGGAGAATGAAGTTAAGCTTGAGTATGTACCTACAAAGGATCATATTGCTAATATATTTACTAAGGCTCTTCCTAAGGATATTTTTGAGTATCTTCGAGAGAAGTTAGGGGTTATCACCCCTCCCTATTTGAACTAGATGCATATGGAGATGCATCAAGCCAGTGGATCTAATGACCTTTCTCTTTTCTCGACTGCTGTTGGTGGCTACTTATCAAGGGGAGTATTTAGTGTCATGTGTTTTCATTGAGTTACTAATTATTTTTGGGTATACACCTAAGTGGGGGTGTCCAGAGCAAGTTTCTTGGTTCAATCTCAAAGGGAGAGAATAATGAAACCTTTTTTAATTTTACATTGATATCAAAGGGGGAGAGATAATCATGTGAAAAATATTATCAGTGGAGAAAGTTGTGTATGAAAGGGAGAGAGACACCTGTAAGGGGGAGAGAATTCAAGAATGTTGTGTAGGCTATCTAATCATATAAAAAAAAGATGTGTGTGTGTTGTCTTTGGTGGCTTTTCACATCTTGTGTTGTCATCAATGAAAAAGGGGGAGATTGTTGCAAGAATTAAGGTGTTATCATTGATGTCAACAAGAAATCTACTAACTGGTGTTTTCATTAATGTCAACTATGGGTTAAAGATGTTGAGGGTATTGAGAAAATTGATAAACATAGTAAATTGTGTTGTGAAAGTGTTCATAGTATGCCCCAATATTGTGCTCCATGCTCTTTTAGTGTTGATGTTATGACTGTGCATATCTTGCAGGTTATTCAAGGTTGTAAGAGGTTGCTATATTTGGAATTTGGGTTTCTAGATCATTGTGTAGTACAAGATATTTTCACCAGTGTGTGAACTAGTTGTTTAGTGATGTCTTATGTGGCTTGGGAGAAATTTAATTTCTCTGTGTTTATCCATTGTTTGGCTTCAGGTTATGAATATTTTGGAAGTTGAATACAATTCTTTTATATTTCTAGATTCAAGTTTTAACTTGATTTGGTGCAGTACAGAGTGACTTTCATTTATCAGTGTGCAAGTAAGAGTTACCCGTTGTTTTGAGTTGAAATGTTTGTATGATGCGAGCTTGGATGAAGCACTTGATGAATCTTAATTAGTTTTTGGATTATTCTAGATTGTGTTCAAGATAATTATGTTGTATGGAAATTTTGGCTTTTCAGTTTAGTTTAAGGAAGTGTGTACTTAATGATTATGGTGTTTTGCATGGGTGTTGGTCGACCTTATGTTTAACACTACATGTGAGGCTTATAGAAGCATGTTGAAGTGTGTTGGGATCTATATGGGTCCTAATTAAGGATCTATGTGGTTCACGCTTAATTCCTATCCATTGTGGGAATGTTTAGGTACCAACCTATTTTGAATTTGTATGTATAATGGCTAGTTGGTGACATTAAGGAAGGTTTTTGTTGTTGAGGTTGATATAAATAAGTGAGGTGTTGATATAGTGGTAGTGAGCCTTGGTTGTGAGCCTTTTTGGATAGTGTTTCCTATTCTAGCAGTGAGCTCTTTTGTACTCATTTTTTTATTACTTATATTGTGAGCTAATCCTCACTGTGGTTTTTCCTTTATTGGGTTTTCCACATAAATTTGGTGTTCTCTTGTGTATGGTGTTGTGATTTCAGTTTCTCTTATCTACATTTCATGTTTAATCAAACTAATAGAATAATGGTTTAATGAATTCTTGTGGATCTAATTACTGTTGAGGGTTTTTGAAGGTTAGTTTGCTACAACTAATTCTCCCCTCTCAGTTGTCTCGTTCATTTCAATAGATTCTTTGTATCGATTTTTCAATTACTTATATTGTGAGCTAATCCTCATTGTTTTTTTTACCTCATTGGGTTTTCCATGTAAATATAGTATTCTCTTGTATATGGTGTTGTTTGTTTCATTTTTTATTATTTTCTTTTCAAGTTTAAACATTATAATAGATTAAGGGTTTAATGAATGCATGTGGATTTGATCACCATTAAGGGTTTTGATGTTTTGATTTGGTACAACTGACTCACCCCCCTCTCAGTTGTCTTTTTCATTCAACAAATGGTATCAAAGCAAGGTTCCTTAGAGAAATCTTAATTGTTTGAGGTAGATCTAGATGGCGAACAAGAAGGAGATCCCTATGTTTGATTGTACAAACTATGCATTCTAGAAGGTGAAGATGGAAGGCTATCTGATTTATATTGGATATTAAGTTACAAAGGTTATAAAGACTACATACACCATACCTATAAATGGTCTTCATACGAGTGATGAAATCAAAGCCTATGAGATAGATGGTAAGGCAAGGTTTTTCTCTTGACTAGTCTTGCACATGCTAAATTAGTGAAAATTATGGGTTTTAAAATTGCTAAAGAAGTTTGGGATAAGATAGAAAGTATTTATGAAGGAGATGATAAGGTTAAACAAGATAATTTATAGAATATGAAAGCACAATTTGAGAATTTTATGATGTTTGGTGATGAAACAATCACAAGTTACACACAGAGGGTTAAGGAACTAGTAAGTGCTATGAGAGGTCTTGGTGCTCAAGTCAAAGAACCTAAAGTGGTAAAGAAAATTCTTAGAACTCTTCCTGATTCTTATAGTGAAATTTTTTATGCTATTGAATTTTTTTCTAATTTTAATAAATACACTAGAGATCAGTTGTATGGAACACTAACTACATTTGAGATGAGGAAAATTGGTCTAAAAAGTGGTGCAAAAGTGGAGAATCCTTTCAATACTAAAAAAATAGAAAAGGATGAAGATTTCGATGGAGATGATCTTGATGATGTGGAACGTAACTTTGTAAGAAGGATGAAAAATGGCACCGGTAAGTACAAAGATAAATTACCTTTCAAATGCTTTAGTTGTGGAAATATAGGTCACTATGCTTTAAGATTTCCAAATAGAACTATGAACAATAAGAAAAAGGAAAACAAAGGAAAGATGATCAAGAAAAGATACTAGGTTAAAGAAGATGCTAGTATTTATGATGATGAGTTTGGTTATGGAGATGATGATAATGAATGCTTGTTCTTGTATTTAAAATATGAATATGGTTCTACTAATTTTGGAAGTTGTACAAAGGAATGTGTCCTAGAGAAAAAAGGATAAATTTGGAGGTACTTTGGTATCTACTTTTCATGTTAGACATGACAAGAACTATTGGGTTATTGATAGTGGTTGCTCAAATCATATGACTAGAGATAAGAATAAGTTTGTTAAACTTGAAAAATATGATGGAGGACTTGTTAAAGTTGGAGATGATTTAGGTGCTAAGATTTATGGAATAGGTTCAATCAATTTTGATGGAAAGCATAGTACTGAATATTTTACTATGTTAAATGTTTAAGACATAACCTCTTGAGTGGTTGAAAAATGTTTAGCAAAGGATACAATATTATGTTTCAAGATGATGGATGTGAGATCAAAAAAGGGTTTGGAACTATAATTGCTATTGGAAAGAGGAAAAATGGAAATATCTATCAGCTCAAAGGTGTTGATAGTCATTGTTTTATGACTTAGATTAATGATAGCTAGATATGGCATAGGAGAATGTGTCACATTAATTTTGATAACCTAGTTAGAATTAGTTTGGTTCAAGAAGTAAGAGATCTATTGAGGATTACAAAGCCTATCAATGTCAACTGTTTATAGAGATTGTCAATTTGGAAAACAAACTAGAAGTAATTTCAAATGAAAGGAATAATCTTTTACCGGATTGTTGGAATTGGTACACATATATCTTTGTTTTTTGACAAGGATGAGAATTCTTCAAGGTGACAAATATTTCATTTTTTTTATTGATGCTTATTCTAGAATGACATGGGTTACTTTTCTTAGAGAAAGCTCTAAATCCCTAGATTTAAAGCATTTAAAGCTATGGTTGAGAATTAAATGGATTTGAAGATCAAAATTTTGAGGTCTGATAGAGGTAGAGAATTCACCTCCAATGAATTTAATTTTTTTTTGTGAGAATAATGACATAAAGAGTTACTTGTCTATCCCTAGGTCTACTCAACAAAATGAAGTGGTTGAAAGGAAAAATAAGACTGTTCAAGAAGTTGCAAGGACTATGATGAGATAAGCTAATTTATTGGAAGTCTACTAGAGAGAATCAATTCATTCTATTCTTTACATACTTAACATAGTTCAAGTAAGAGCTAACAACACAAAGAATCCCTATGATTTGTGGTACATAAGGGTTCCTAATGTCAAGTATTTTAATGTGTTTGGAAGAAAATGCTATATCAGAAGAGATGATGAAAACTTAGGAAAATTTGATGCAAGGTCTCATGAAGGTATCTTCCTTGGATATTCTACTAAAACCAAAGTTGACAGATGTTACAATAAAATTATAAGAAGGATTGTTGAAAGTGAAAGTGTCAAGTTTGATGAAGATATACAAAATTCAGTTGTAATAGATGGATATGAGTCACATGAGACTGATTATGGAGAAGAAGAAAAAGACAAGGAAAAAGAAGTGCATAATGAAGAGGAAGAAGCTCCAAAAAAGATCTCTAAGACTCCTAAGTATGTATAGAGAAATCATTTTGATGAATAGATAATTGGAGACAAAAACAAAGGAGTGTTGACAAGAAGAAGAGATTCTAAAGTAGAGGTAAATTTGTGTTTAATTTCTAAAATTGAACCGAAGTCAGTAATTGAAACAAGCAAAGATGAACATTAGATGAAGGAAATAGAAGAAGAACTTATGCAGATTAAAAAGAATCAAACTTGGGAACTGGTTCTTAGACATGAAAAGAAAAAACATTAGTGGAGCTAAGTGGGTATCCATAAACAAGTTGAATGAGAATGGAGAAGTGGTAAGAAACAAGGCAAGGCTTATGTGTAAAGGCTATGCACAAGTTGAAGGAATAGACTTTGAGGAGACATTTGGTCCAGTGGCTAGAATGGAATAAATTAGGATGTTTTTGGCTTTTGTAGCCCATAAAGGTTTTAAAGTTTATTAGATGGATGTGAAGTCTGCTTTCTTGAATGGGCAATTTGAAGAAGTTTACATGGAAAAACTAGAAGGAATTTAGTTTTCAGATAAACCAAATATGGTCTACACATTGAAGAAGGAATTGTATAGATTGAAGCAAGCTCTTAGAGCTTGGTATGCAAGGTTGGACAAATATTTGATAGAACAAGGATTCAATAAGGGTACTGTAGAAATTAATCTTTACTTTAAAGTTGAGGAAGATCAAATCTTGATAGTGGTTGTGTATATTGATGACATAATCTTTGGAGGCAGTGAAGCTATGTGTAGGAAATTTGTAGAAGAGATGCGTAAAGAGTTTGAGATGTCTATATTTGGGGAGATGAATTTCTTCCTTGGGGTACAAATCAATCAAGCAAATAAAAGAATATTCATTTCACAATCAAAGTATGTTGAAGAGTTGTTGAAGTTTGGAATGGATGACTCCAAACCGGTATGTACTCCTATGGTTATAAGTTACAATAAGTAAGGATGATGAATCATCTAAGGTTGATCAGAGCAAGTATAGATCTATGATTGGTGGATTTATATACCTAATTGCTACTAGAATGGATATCATGCATGTAATTTGTCTTGTGGCTAGATTTTAAGAAGATCCTAAAGAGACACATGTTACAACAGTGAAGAGGATATTCAAATATTTGAAGGGCACTCCAAATTATGGCTTGTGGTATCCTAAGGATACTAATTTCACTTTGAGTGCTTACATAGATGCAAATTGGGCTTGTTGTGTTGATGATAGGAAATGTACTAGTGGTGATGCATTCTTTCTCGGATGTAGATTGGTATCATGGCTTAGCAAGAAGCAAGATTCTATTTCTTTATCTACTATAGAGGCTAAGTAAATTTTAGCAGCATCTTGATGTACACATGTATTATGGATGAGACAAAATTTGAAGGATATTAGAGTAGTGTATGATGAGCCTATTTCTATATTTTTTGATAGCACAAGTGTAATCAATATTTATAACAATCCAGTAATGCATTCAAGAAAAAAGCATATATCAATTAGGTATCACTTTTGAGAGAGAAGGTTGTGGATAATGAAGTAAAGCTTGAATATGTACCTACAAAGAATCAAATTGCTAACATATTTACTAAGGCTCTTCCTAAGGATACTTTTGAGTACCTTCAGGAGAAGTTGGGAGTTATTGCCCCTCCTTCTTTGAACTAGATGCATATGGAGATGCATTAGTCCAATGGTCCTATAGATTCGTTCTTTTTTTGGACTGATGTTGGTGGCTACCTCTCAGGGGGAGTATGTAGTGACATTGTTGTAGTATGAAATCTATGTTGTCATGATGCAAATTTTTCTGAGTTGATTGGTGTGTAATCCTAAGGGGGAATGTTCAGAGTAGTTGAAACTTTCTTGGTTTTATGTCAAAAGGGGGAGAACAATGCAGAATACCTTATCCTTTTCCATTGATGTCAAAGGGGGAGAGAAAGAGAAGTCATGTGAAAAAGGCGAGTATCAAAAGGAGAGAGTGTTTAATGAGTTAGTTATGCAAGAGGGAGAAAAGAGAAACGACAATAATTATGTTTAAAGATTTATGTTGTTTTTGATGTTTTTTCACATCTTGTGTTGCCATCAATGACAAAGGGGGAGATTGTTGCAAGTATGAAGGTGTTGTCACTGATGTCAACAAGCATGTGTTGTCATTGATGATAGTTGTGCAGTGGTTGAGAAGATATTTTTGATTTGACTAGGTTCATTATTTTTTCATTAGTTAAGTTTTTGATGTTAACCTCTGGTGTTGTTTTGATAAGCTTCTATTTATGGTTCAGATGTCGAGGATACTGAGAAAATTGATAAAATAAGGAAATAGGGTGTTGTGGTTTTACTTTGAATTTGTTCTAGGTTGAATATGTTGGTTAGAGGTGTTTAAAGTTTCTATATCTAAAATTTTGGCTTTTGGATCGATGGTCAAAGGAAGTTAAGTTCACCAATGTGTGAACTAGTTTTGCAGTGTTGCTTATAATGGTGTTTGGGAGAAATGTATTTGCTCCACATTTCTCTTTAGTTTTTCTTCAAGTCTTTTGATTCTGAAGTTACGTTTATGAGGTTGATATCTTTCCTGTGTCAAAAGGATTTTTGGTTTAGTACTTCAAAAGTTGGATTGTAGAATTGCAGTGTTTGGCAATGTTGTTTGAATGTATAAGATATGTACACACTGAAGGTTCTAGTTGTTGTGAAGGAGTTTGATGGATTTCAAGAATATTCTAGATCATGGTGAAGCATGGTATGTGGTTTGAAAGTCATCTTTGGATTTGGGGAAGTGGGTAATTCAAGTTTTAATGGTGTTTGCACGGGTAACAATTGACCTAGTGTTTACACCACTTTCAAAGATGTTCAATTATTAATGAAGGCGTAGCATGGCATATGAGAGTTAATTTGGGTCCCAACGAAGGTTTTTTTTGGTCCACTTTTTGTTCCTATCCACCATAGGAATGTTTAGTGCCAACCTAATTTGCATTTGTAAACTGCAAGAAGAGTGTAGTTGAATTGAAGATGGTTTTCAAGTTACAGATGGTATAATGCAAGATGAAGTGTGGAATACAGTTGAGTGTGGTGATGTGAAATTAAGTGCACAAGTGACAATTGAAGTTTGAGCTATAATGCAAGATTGTTGAATGTAGTGAGTTGAGGTATCTTGATCTCCTGAAGACTGCTAGTGTTGGTGGAGCTATTGTGGTAGAATCTTTGTTGCATTGAGATAATGTTCTTTGTGTAATTTTCTAGCTTCTTTCTTCTTCCTATTTCAGTAGTGAGCCTAGGATGTGAGCCTTTTTGGATAGTGTATCCTACTTTGGCAATGAGCCTCTTTGTACTAGTTTAGCAATTACTTATATTGTGAGCTAATCCTCACCATGGTTTTTCCTTATTGGGTTTTCCATGTAAATGTGGTGGTCTCTTGTGTATGGTGTTGGTTGTTTCTATTTCTATTATGTTCTTTTCTTGTTTAAAAATTATAACAGATTAAGGGTTTAATCAATGCATGTGGATTTGATCTCTATTAATATTTTGATGTTTTAATTTGGTACAACTGATTCAGCCCCCCTCTCAGTTGTCTTGTTCATTCAACAGTTAGAAGGTCCCTTAATAAAGGAAATTTTCTTAATTCTTGTACGACCCAGGTAGGGTTCTTATTATTCATGACATGATGAATAGGGGTAATGGTGAACAAGTTAGACATAGGGGTAGAGCTCAAACATAAATTTTAAAGATAAAATATTAGGACTTGGTTATGTGCAGGATCATCATGGAAAAAATAAGCCCTTAAGTGGAAATAAAATTCAAAAAATCAAAGCTAGGCAACTTGACGTAAAAATTTGAATAAGCTATCTATATTATTTCAAAAAAATGTAAGAATAAAATCTGTAGCAAATTGAATGTAGTTTCTAAACTACTAGGTTTATTTAAAAAAAATAAAAATCTATTTGGTGAAAATTTGAAATTTCAATGCAGTAGTACTTAAATTTTAGGGAAAAAATAAGTAGGTGTTTGTCTGACCACCCTAACCACAATAAAATGATAATATTTTTTAATAATATTTTAGATATAAGTAGGGGACTCATGTCCCGATGTGATGCATATTTTTTTGTAATTTTTTGCCAAGTAAATAATTAATTATGATTTTTTTATTACAAATTTTAAAAAATATAAAAACTTGTATGTCTAACCACCTTAACTTGGTCAAAACTTCATGAAATTCAATTTTATTTTTTTAATCCTATAGTATGTGAATCATAGAATGTGACACATGTTTCGGATTCAAAAAAATGTGATACCGTTTGAAAGTTATAGATGTTTTTCAATCAGCCTATCAATCAGGACTTTAGTCATAATTCAAATAGAAAATGAATAATAATAATTTATTAAATTCAAAATAAAGCATCATTTATATTGGTGAAAATATGAGAATCTCCTTTAGAAACCCTTTTCATTTCATCAATTTTGGGTAAAAAAAAGGTCGTCAACCACATGGGCCATCATATCACTTAGATATCGCCACTTTTTGGCCCATCATGATCTTGCACATACCCACTTGGTGAAGAGGAGGGTAAGCCCCCTCTCTAATATATTTTTTTAATGATGGAAACAAAAAATAATGGAAACTAACCACTTTACCATGTATTAGATGATCTAGCAGGGGGAAATGGTAAATATGAACGATATCAAATCAATCCTCTAATGTGAAATACTTGATGAGATGGTAATGTACCATATGCTAAGACACAAGTAAAGCCTCATAATTGTACCCATTCTAGTGTCTTGAGAAATTCTCACCTTTCTCAAGAAACAACACAATAAATTTCTAATAACTGGCTTGGCTAAATCTTTGCACCTTCTCCCCTTCATAACTAAGACCAATAACCTCCACAATGAGCTCCTCAAAGACCAAAATATTAATCCCACCAACCTTATCATGACCTTTTTCCCAAGAATTAACAAACTGGGTAAACTCATTATCTTTCTCTCTCATGGCTTGAAAAGAGAAGTTAAACCTCCTTGTTAAAAAATGGACCACACTTTGACATTATTCCTCAAAGAATCATAAGAAATGGGTTCCACTTAGATTCTTTGGCCACCCATTCTAGTATGCTAAAAAGACTAGATGAGCTCACTAGCAGAAAACATGATGGTAGGGAAAATATAAAAAAGAAGCAAAATACCTTAACTCATCAACTGAGAACAAAATTCAATAATAGATGCAAAAAAGGAGTCACAAGGACTTGTATTAGCATCATTTCCATTAATAATTGCCATAAAAATAGGCTGCCACCTTCTGACATGAGAGCTAACATTGAGATCATAATTACTTGATGCCTTTCTAAAAAATCTCCTACCAATTTGATACATAATTTTTCATACTTATTAAAAAATATACTTCCTCTTTTAAGACAATATCCATCATAGTCATTAAGGTACACTTTCAAATTAATATCACTTGAACATGAAAATATGACCCCATTATTATTTATCCCCATGTGATGATTAAGGAATAAGAAATACATGAGACACTTTTCTTAACTAAAATATCTCTAATCTTTTCCCTGGGATAATTGTTAATGTGTAAGCTCACCAAATATCTAACATTTATTTTTAACAAACAATAGAAATCAAAAAACAATCTGATTGAAGTTCTTATTTTAGCACTATTCATCTGAGAAGTAGTGAAAATCAATGACCTTGATTAATAAAGAGAATACCCTATCTATCATTGGAGAAAAACTCCTTGATTGAAGGAGGGAGCTCTCTATCATAAGACTAATATTTTCAATCTTAAAATTGAAGACCGAGGATATCCAAAGAGTTAATAGTTCTATTACTTTCTTTGAATATGTGATTCACTTTAACTTCTAAAAAAGATCCAATTAGAGATATATTATCTTCAATTTGATTTCTTATCTTCCATGGTGAAAGACTTTTTTTCTTGATCAAGTCAATAATTAGCTTACAATCTCCTTCGATATCCTCTTTCTAAAAGCCAAGTAGAAGAGCTCTCTTAAATCCTCACCAAAAAAAATGAGCTTTAACATGATGATTAGTTCCACATCCAATATTCCTTACAAATCCTTCAATAAAATGACCATATTCATCTTGTAAAATCTCTCCAGCAACAACCTCCTAGGGTCACCTTGGAAAAAACCATCAAAGTTTAATTTAATCCACCCATTTTTTGGACTCTTGCACTAAATATGCTTCCTCAGAAGACACTTGAAAGAGTTATTATTATTAAGGTTTTGTGTAAATCCCTAAATTATTGTTGATTTTAACCTCAAGAGAAGAAGGCAACTTCCTAGAAGCCCCTAAATTAGCACAATCACATTATATTGTAATACATTTTTAATAACACTAGAACACCTCTTTACTATTTCTTTTTTTCTCTAAAAAAAATATTGTTTCATTCCTTCCAAAGACACCAACTAATATGAAGAGGAATTTGGTTCCAAACTTCCCTAATACAATAGTGATAAAAAGGGGAGTTATTAATCTAGCTTGTAAAAAATCTCTAAAACGAGTAGGAAAAATATAATTGCTTCAAGCTTGCATAAAGCCTCCACCCAATCTTCCCAAGTAAATGTACAATGAAATAAAATATGATCGACAATCTCCTTATCAAAATAACAAAGGGTGCATTTGTTATGAAGTTGAAACCCTATTTTAACAAGGTTATCAAGAGTAATAATTTTGTTATGCGAATCATCCCACCAATTCTTTTTAGGAAGGATCCTATGATTTGATATCAATCTCCAATAAAAGAAGAGGTATTGATATCATTAGAGATCGTATTGTAAGTTGATGCCATTGAGAAATATCCAAAAGAATGAAGGGTCCAAACAAACTCATCCTCTTTAGAAAAATTACAAAAATTACAAATCCCCAATACACTTTAGAAACTGATCAATCAAATCATTACTCCCATTTGGCATTTGAACATCCCACTCAATATAACCATTTAATTGTGACATTAAGCCTTATCGATTGCCCCATCAAGCAAAAAATAATTTGCATAAAGGACAGTGGAGGACCATCCTTCCATTTTTTTTCCTAAAGATTGATCTTTTTCCATTTCTTGAACTCCAACATAGACATTGTTTGAGATTTTTTTTTTTTTCAACAATTTTTTCCAAATATCAAATCTATTAGGAAGAAATGAAGAAGAGAGGAAACATCATTGATATCTATTCTCAATATACTTAGCTTTTAAAACACTAGCTCAATCCTTATCACTCACAAGAATTTATTTCAACTAAATTTAGATAAAAGGCTTTGTTCAAGAGTTGTAACCTCTTGATGCCCAAACCTCCATTCTTTTTAATTTTTCAATCTCCCAACTGACAAGCACAATCCTCTTCTTCTGTTTAGTTCTAGTTCAAAGGGATTTTTTAATATAGTCAATGCTCTCCACCATGAAAGCAAGGATATTAAATAAAGAAAGATAGTACAAATGAATATTTTGTAGAGAGGATTTAAGTAGATGATATTTACCAAGATTGGCTAAGAAACTTTCCTTTCCAACCTGCTAACTTTTTTTGAACTCTCCCAACAATACCATTCCAATAGTTATTAGTTAATTTCTTAGTTGATAGGGGCATACCAAGATAAGTAGTCAATAGGTAAGCAATTTGACACCTTAAAACTAACAATCTTATTTTTAAGGGCAACATTGGTATTGAAGAAATAAAGAACACTCTTATAATAATTAATATGTTGACTAGAAGCATTAGTATAAATATTCAACATTTTTTTCCAATGTCTATATTCAATAAAATAAGAGGACCCAAAAAGATGGTTTCATCCACAAACTATTGATGAGATGCAGGGGCTAAAGAAGAAGAAAATTTAACCCATACAAGGCCCTGGTAGAAATAAACTTATCAATATTCCTCCCCAAAACTTCAACAACAATGATAAAAAGATAAGGGGAAATAGGATCACCTTGTCTCATACCTCTTCCATTGAAAAAAAAAGCCCCTTTCGAAAACCATTAACAAGCACTAAATACTTAGGGGTAGTAACACATTCTTTAATAAGCTGCAAAATCCTCCCCTTGAAACCAAAATTTTGAAGGAAAACCAATAGGAACGACCAATAAACTATATTATAAGCTTCATAAATATTTTATTTAAGGGCAATACTTGGTTTTTTGTTATTTTCCATTGAGTGAATTATTTCATGAATAGAGAGAACAACATCGAATATTTGTCTTCCACGAACAAAGACTTTTTTATTCTGAGAAATAAGAAAATGAAGGAAAGGTTTTATTCTGAAAACCACCAAATTTGAGAAAATTTTGTAAACTTTGTTGCAAAGACTTATAGGTCTAAAATCTAAGAAGGTGACCACTTCATATTTTTTAGGCACCAAGACAATATTAAAAGTAGCGTTAAGTGGTTTCTAAATTTTGACAAACCTAAAGAAGTCTCTAGCAACAAAAACAAGATCTTCTTTTAGAAATATCTCAAAACTCTTGGAAGAAAGGAGGAAAACCATTCAGGCAAGGGACCTTATATGCTCCAAAAAAGAAGACAAAAAAACACACTTCTTCTTCAAAAATATCTTTAACCTTATCATCATTATCCCTATCAATTAGCACATTAGGAATAACATCAAAAATGTCATCTTGACAACTAAGGTCCTTAAAATGAACTTGAAGGGTCTCTTGGAAAAAAAAAAACATCTCCAATCTGTTCATTTTTAGACAACATGCTACCAACCATATTAACCATATTTTTTATAATATTTTTCCTTTTGTCCTTTGAGTGTGGATTGATAAAAGAGCTTAATATTCATGTCTCCTTCAATAAGCCACTGAATATGAGATTTTTGCTTCTAGAAAAATTATTCTCCTACCATAAGTCTACGCCATTCCCCTCTTAGTTTTTTCTTTTTATGATAGGTCTCCATATCAGAGGTTGCAATATCCATTTTGTCTTGAATAGCCTTTGAGTCTTTAGTTAGCTAAACAAAAATTATGAAAAGTATTAACAGAAGGCAATCTATTCCAACCTCTAACTTTATTTTTCACAAAACTAATTGTTTGGGCCAGCCTGAACATGGAAGAACCTTGAATAGGACTATTCCACCAATCAAAAAAACAATTGTCTTAAATCTGGGTGAGAAGCCTATTGTGCCTTGCACACATGCCCGAGAACCCCTATCTTTTTTTTCCTTTTTACGTCTTAGATTAGTGTGCTTTAGATCATCCACTTGCAGATATGTAGGCTTTCTTTTGATTATGATCATTTTGAATCCGAATGTATTCCACCTGACGTCAAGCGCCAAATGCAATTATCATCCCTCACAGCTCATATGCATTTTTACTGTTCAATGGTCGTAAATCAACAATGATAACCTTTACGAGGAAATATGTTTGCATAAACCAAAAGTCCGATCCACAGGTTATGGGGACGAGGTTGTTGTAAAGTTTGATATAAATGAGGATTTATTCCTTGAAGAAAGTGAATGTCTTAGTGCCATGATGATAATGCTAAATGTAGAATATTTTCCAACATTCAAATCTTATGACTGGCAGAATCTCATGTTTATGCAACTAAACATTAAGGATTGATCATGGTGACAAGGATAAATCAAAGAATTTAGAATCAAGTTACTTGTGCTCTCAATAGTAATGGGATATCTAAGGCGATGAGGATCATGGGATCTTGGAAAATATCATAATTTTGAATATCCAATGAATATGATATACAAAACTTTTTATATCATTCCTTCATGATATTTTGGTAATCCACTGGGTTGTCATGTTGAAAACCATCGACTCATTCATCTTTGCAAGTTCTTGTGTGTGTTTGCATATTTTAGAGTCTTGGTATCTAAACAATATAGAACCTCTCACAAAACCATTGTATTCCTGCTATATCGATATCCTTGGGAATTATGTCAAACTTAGATAGTTCTTTCAGTCTATGTATTTTAGTTATCACAAAGTATGACAAAATTGAATTGGTTTTGGTAAATTTAAGTTGCATTCAAAACTTACGGGTGTACAATGGTGATAAATTTTAATGTGTAGATTGTTGAAATTGTCTTCCTATGGTGTTAATGGATTTTCACTTGAGTTAGGGTGATTTATGATATAATGTACGAAACTTTTATATTAGTGGGTAAATCCTTTTATAGGGCTAAAATTGTTTTAATGTATTATTTATGGATGTTTCATGGATCTCGATAGAAATTTGAATTTATGATGTGGTCTATGTTGTTCTTAATATTGCAAGTGTAATGGCTCATGTCTTATTACACAAAAATGGTTTTATGAGCTAAAGTTAAATTAAGCTCAAACCTTATTTAAATATCCAAAAAATGTGATGATCTTTTTGTGATTTAAATGGTGGTTAGGTTTCATAAGTCTTTAAGACCTTGATAGATGCTTATTATGATGTTTGATGCAGCTATGAAGATTTATCCTGCTAGGTGAATATTTTTTGTTAGAGGTTTTTACATATGGATTTGTGCCAAATATTACGACTTCTTGTTCTGAGGGATATCTCATGTTTCCTAAGGAGCCAAAGGGGTGTTGTTTCATTTTCCCAAAATAGGAGAGTTGTAACAGAGGCTACAACTAAATGTAAACCAAAATTAACTAATGTTTCAATAATTTAATGCTAGATCTATGCCAACTGGCTGCTAGCTATGATATTTTACAAAAGTGACTTATAAGCTGTAATTTTATAATTCCAAGGAAAGTTATAACTAAATTAAGTTGGAGATAGATGATGAATATGTAATAACATATAATACACTCCAAATATTAAATTTTGATGTAAGATTAGCCATTGGTCTTGAGGTAATATCCACCATTGATCATGCCCTAGGTTTTGTGGACCTTGCCTATAAAGGTAGTATTTTCTCATTGTAAAGGTGTTGAACATGAATTATTGTAGCCAAACAATTAAAATTAATACAAGAAAATCATGGAATTGTGGTGTTTCACTTGTGGTTTCTGATGTTTGCATGGTTCCTGTTGGCAAGAGAAATGGGGGCAGTTAGTTCGGATATATATACCCCAATACTCCTTTGGTAGTTTGCTCATACTCTAGAGGATACAATAAGAGAAAAAGACATGTTGGTACTTAATAATCTATAAGGCATACGGGTGCTGCCACAATAGTGTGTCTCATGTTTGGGACATGCTGATTTTTTCCTAAAATCATTGTTTTTAGAAAGAACTAATTATTTAAGTCTTGAGAGGATCCATCTAAAGTGTTTTAAGTGAAGATGGATATATAAGACCCCCTTGGATAGAATCCCTCTAGTATTAAATCATACCCACAATGGAGTATCCTTCACACCTATCAAAATGTTGGCAAAAAACCACTTTTTTAAATCTTTTCAGGGATTATCATTTAAAAATTAGATTTTGTAAGATTGTAGCCATCAAAAGAGCTTTCCAACAAGTATATTTTTGATATATTTTCATTTTATCATGTATTTAATTTTCAAATTTTACTAAACATAGGTTTTTCTCCGAACATCAAGCTCTTTGTTGTGCAAAGGTTGAAAAATAGTAAACTATTGTAAAAAAAATAAAAAAATACCCATTCCTTAGGTATTGAATTCCTTGGTTCACCCAAAAATAAAAAAATGGATTTTGATATATACACAACAAGTTAGGTTGTATGACACATAGTATGTCCAAATTATAGTTATAGTGATTTCAAAAATTAATTAAAACAAAATGCAATAAAAAATAATGAAACAATATCACTTCCCTGGATATTAATGTTGAGAATCTATATTTCAAAAATTAGAATCTAACCCTTTATAGAATAAAAGTTATGTTGTACAACACAAACGTTACTTTCTGAAAATATATTTTTTTGCTAGGTAAAACACTACTAGGGGCAGCACCTTGTATTACTTCCAAAAGAGAATTACATGAGTTTTTGATATCCAAAAAACACCCTTGAAGGTCTATTTTGTCAAAGTGACCTTTCGTGAACTCCTATCCCATACATATTTTCATGCATTTACAGTTTTCATTACAAAATGGCATGTTTTCTAATACAGGAAATATCTTGACCTGGGATTGACTCCATCTACACTATTACTATTACTATTGATCAAAACATACAGCTATAGAAATACTGATACCATACCCATCCACTCTTTATCATTCATCATCCTCATTTTATTTTGTGTGTTTCAGGTAGGCCATGTAGTTTTCTATCATTGGGCAATCTGCTCCACATTTCTAGTGTGCTGGATTTTTTCCTTTTCCTCTAGGTCCCTAGGGTCATTCACACACCATTCTTCTCCATCACCAATGTCCCATACATTGTCATCACCAACAAAAATTTCTTCTGATAGGCCTTCGTCCTCCACGTGAGAAGGAAGAGAATGTTTTGGTTCCTTTTGTCCCACAATTTTTCAAATCCTTAAGGGTTGATGGTCAAAAGCAGAGGAAACCTCATTACTTCCTTCCCTCACATTTGAGTCATATAGTAGTTCTGCGGCATGGGGATTTTTCTATTCTCATCCACATTGTCTAACGCTATGTCAATGTCACCCAACCATGTGTCCATGAAGACTATTTGGGTCAGTTTTTAACCCATCTCCTTTGAGACACCCATGTGCAAGAGGACTGCCAAGAACATTGCAAGAGTCTCTGAATTTTCTCTAGCTCTGTCGTATTCCCTCAGAAATTCAAGCCCAACTACCTTCTAAGTTTCCCAAAGAATCAGTGGGTGGGTAGAATTTATTAGCCCCTACAGCCATTTATTAGTTATTTCCCCTCTGAAGGCCTGTTGTTGCTTTGTTGTGTCCAACACAAGTGGCGTTTCCATTTTTCCACTCACCAATAGCTCGCCTTTTTGGAAATTTTTAACGCTTCTTCATTTTTGCAAATGCAAATGTGAGAAATTACTCCTTCCTCTACCTATTATTGTCGAAGGCCTTGTTTTATCATAATTCATTTTCCTTCGTTCGAGTCCTTCAGAGTGTGCTTGGCTACCGCCACCTTGGTGATGGTACATAAGCAAATTAATACTTGATAATCCGACCTCCACCCAATCTTTCATATTCCTTGGGAATTGTTTTATTTTTCTTATGCTTGATCTTTTGACAATGAACCTTGTTTTATCATGAAAATGCCTGGATATCGCTTTTATTGCCATGTGATTCCTTTCACCGCCAACTCTGATTTCGATGCCGAAACTTTTTTCGGTCTCCGACCGATGGATTTTTCCTACTTGGAGTTTTTAGATGCCTTTTTCACCAGCTCATCCACTCTATCATTTCCTTCTTTGTAGATGTGACTAATTTTAAAGGCCTCAAACCCGTCTACCAATTTTTTGACTTGTTGCAATAGATGATTTAATTTCCAATTCGGGGTGGTTCCTCTTCTAATGAGATTGATCGTTATCACCGAGTCTCCTTCCAAGTGAATCTATTTTATCCCCAATTCTAGACCCATATGAAGGCCAATTGTTGTTGCTCTGAATTCAACTTCATTGTTCGAGCACATTCCCAACGTTGTTCCACTCCAAAAGAATCTTTTGAAGATTTGGGTGAGTGCTTCTTCTATTTCTCTTGGGAGTTTTAGACATGAAATTGAGTATACTGGTATGGCTGATAAAATAGATTTGACCATCAGAGGCTTGCTTTCCAATGATAGCCATTTACCTTTCCATGTGCCTAGTTTATTCTTGTAGCTATTGATTAGATCATCCCAGTAGCAGTTTTTGTTGATACTAGCAAACAATGGAATTCCCAAGAAGCGCCCTAGCAATGTGACAACTTTCAAGTTTAAAATTTTGGCTATATCATTCTACAGGCTTGGTTGTGTATTTAGAAAGAAGACTTCTGATTTTCCCTAGTTGATGCTCTATCCCAAATCTCTACAATAGTCATCCAAAAAATTCTTGATCACTCTTGCTTCCCTTCTATTGGCCTCTCCCATGAGAACTATGTCATCTGCAAATTGGAGATGTGTTGAGGGCTCCAAACCATTGGATACATGCACTCCTTTCCACTTTCCCTCACTTCTAAGACTTTTGATTCCTCTCCCAAGGACTTCAGCTATGATTATAAACAAAAATGGAGATAGGGGATCCCCTTGTCTTAGCCCCCTTGTAGAAGGGAAAAAACCATTTGCGGTTACGTTCACCAATATTGAAAACTTTGTTGTGGAGATGCAACTTTTGACCCAATTCATCCAGTTCTCCCCGAATCCAAATTTTCTTAGCACCTCTAAGATAATTTTTCTATCTACCATGTCATAAGCCTTGAGGATGTCTAGTCTTAGAATCATGCAAGCCTTTTTTTTTTCTAGCTTAGTGAATTGTTTCATGGGTTGTGATAATTCCTTCTACTATTGACCGTCCTGGGGCAAAGCCACTCTGCTCCTCTGAAATTACCTCCTTCAACACTTTTTTGTGTCTGTTTGCAATTTATTTTTTGACCACCTTCTACACTATGTTGTATAGAGTTATTGGCTTGAAATCGCTCATTGTTTGAGGATCTTTTCTCTTGGGGATTAAGGCCAAAAAGGTGTGATTCATTGCCCCTAACATTGTCATTCTTTTTCTAGATTCCTCTACTACCACCCCTAGGTCTTTTCCAACAATTTACGAAAAGGTTTGGAAGAAGCCAGCTGGGAAGCCATTCGGGTGCGGTGCTTTGTCAGGGTTCATTTGGAACATTTCTTCCTTTACCTCTTCCAGGGATATCTTTTGATAGAGGCGCTTATTTTGTTCTTTTGCTATTATTGTGGGGATTGCACTCAGTAACTTGTCTCTAGCAGCCCTGTTTTCCTAGATTTATTTTTTTAGCATTTCTTCAAAGAAATTTGTTACTTCTTTGTTGACTTCTTCTATCGATTGCACCATTTCTCCATTGGACTTCTTGATCTTTGCAATCCTTTTTTCTGTTACAGTTGGCAATTGTTGTTTTGTGAAAGAATTTGGTGATTCTATCACCCTCTTTCAACCATGTTTCTCTTGAATTTTGGTGCCAGTAGCATTCCTCCCTCTTTAGAATTTTTTCCAACTCATCTTTCAAGTTTTTCTCATTTTCAAATTCCTCTACATCCATTCCCCTTTCTATCATATGCTCATTCAGGGCCCTGATTGGTTGTTCTATTCTTTCTTTCTCCTGGAATATGTTCTTGAAATGTGTTTGTTCCATTCCTTTAGTTTGTTTTTCATGTAACCCATTTTTTTTTTATCTTGAAGAGCTCTGACTTGTCTCCAAAATGGATTTCATTCCACCATGTTCTAGTTAGCTCTGGCAACTGCTCATCTCTTAGCCACATATATTCAAATTTGAAAGGACTTCCCTTAGGAGGAGCATCCTGGCCAAAGGACTGGAAAATGGTCTAAACCAGTAAAGGGGATAATACGAGCTTCATGAGTGTCTTCGAGTTCTCCCCAATCACCCCAAAGAAGAAATCTATCCAATCTTTCTGCTATGTTGGTGAAGTCCTTTCTTCTATTGGACCAAGTGAATGTTCCATTTTTGGTCTGCATATCTTTTAATAGGTTTTTTTCTATGAATTCTTGGAAGTCTCTTTGAATGGTCATTATTCTTCCTAAGCCTCCTTGCTTCTCTTCCTTGTTTAGGGTTGCATTAAAGTCCCTAGCTACAATTATTTTTTCCAATCTTTTGTTTTCTATCTCACCTAAGATTTTGTCCCATAATCTCCTTTTTGCCCCTGTTGCCACAAGCCCATATACATTAATGCTGGTGAAGAAGACATTTCTTCTCATGTCTTTGAATTTAAACACTTGCCAATTATCATCTTTTGCTTCTACTTCTCCTTCTTCTATGAGAGGGTTCCAAATGATTCCCAAACCTCTTGATGCTCTTGTGGCCTCCTTGAAATGGCTTTTCCATTGTCTCCAATTGCATAATATTTTCTATCCTTCTTCCTTGCTCCATTTTGATTCTTGTATGAGTGTTATGTTCGCATTTGATTGGTCAATTTGGTGCTTGACCATGTGCCATTTTTCAAGGGTGTTGATGCCCCTGACATTCCATGTTATGAGCCTCATTCTGCCCTAGGAAGGAGGCTCTCCTTCCCAACTATTAGTTTTTTCTGCCTAGAGGCATTTCCTGTAATCATTTGCTTCTTCTCAGAGCTCACCCTCACCATCTGAATATTGATCATTTTCTTCTTCCTCTGATTGAGACAAATCTTCCTCTTCTTCCTAAGGGGAGGCATCATTGTTTGATTCAATGTTTTGCTTATTCCTTCCAATCTCTACTTCTGGAGACTAGGGGGCCCTTTCACCCCTTGCTACTTCCTCTGATAATTTCTAAATTTGAGTTTGTATGTCCCTCTAGAGCTCTTGAGTATCATCCATGAGGGCATTGAGAGCTTCCTCTGCCTACATGTTTCCCTTCTCTAAAATTTCTATTGCTTGTGAAGGTGGAATGAAAGGTTCCTTGGGGGAACCACCAGGTCTTCTCAATTCAAGTTCTTCTATGCTCTCCTCAGGTCTATCTCCCGAGTTTTTGTCTACTATTTCCAGAGAGAAGTCTTCTCTTGTTTCAACCTTCTCATTTTGATTTGTTACAGTGGTTGTTTCCCTATTTGATGAGCTTTCCGAGAATGATTTTTGAAAGAGATAATTTTTGGTTTTTGTCCCTTCCCATATCTCTATCTCTTGTTTCCAGCTCCCAAACTTTTTCAGTATTTCTATGTTCTTATAAATCCCAACACCCTCATCTATTTCTACTAGAATGCATGCTCTCGCTCCTTATTTTTTGTTTATAAATTTCTCATCTAGTCCTAGACATACTCCTAGGGCATCAACAGATCTTACCATGGCTTCTAAATTCCAGAATTATGTGGGCAGATCTACTAGTTTGATCTAGGTAGGGATCTGGTTTATTTGATAGTTCCATGGGTCAAAATTGGCTCTCCAACTTAGGAAATGAAAATAGTGGCCTTTCATAAATAGAGGATTCCCTTCTATAGTTTCCAATTTCAATTTTTCGTCTATGCATTCTATGATAAAAAAAAGAGTTTGGTAATTGGGAGATTCTTACCCGATCTTTGAATTTTCTCTCCCACTAGGCCTTTATCTCCCCTTTCAGGTAGTCTGGGCTAGTCCACTTAGCGAATAGACTGTCTCCATTAATATGGTTACTCTTTTTTCAATCAATTATGAGGTCATTTGGTACAATTTTCTCCCCCGAGGTCGCATCTTCAATTCGCCATTCACTCTTTTTTGGAAGCTTCTTTAGTTTATTTTCCTTCTGAGTAGGTCTCAATCTCTTTGATTCATTATCCTTCAAAATTCATATTCCTCCCCTTGTTGCTGATTTATTTTACCTTCACCTTCTAGCTTGGTGATGACCGAACCCTTAGCTCTCCAAACTTTACTGGTCTATTTTTGAATGCCTCTACCCTTGTTGTGCCAACTGGTATCCAACAATCTCCCTTGACAATCTTTTTCCCATAACCACCCATTCCTTGGCTCTTGTGTTCTTCGACCTTGATTATTTTGACAACGATCTATTGGCTTCAGCGACCGGCCAGGGGCCCATCTCTCCCTTTCTTCGGGTAGGGAATTTTTCTAAAGTCCACTTTGATCCTCCCCTCTTCCATTCTACTGATAGTGTGGGTGGTATTTGTCCACCTAGGTTCCTTTCTCAAACACCCATTGTGGAATGTGTCTAGACCTCTACTAATTTTTTGTTTCATCTGCATCCCTCCTTGAATCACCATCACCATCCACCTGCATGTCGTCCCATCAAATTCATTGCATGATTGAAGAAGGTTCAGGAGATCTGTGGAGGAGGCTGGCATCAAAGATTAATCTTTTCCTGTAGCTTCTTGAACCAGGTTTTCCTTTGTGTCTTTTTATTGTTCTTGGTTACTTTTAAAATAGTAGTGATTTAAGATTTGTTTGATAAATTTGTTGTTAGAAAAGAAATTTGTTATTTAAATCGAACATAGAGATTGAGCAATGCATTTAGAATGTTTTTAGAAAATGAAACCCTCTGTAGAAAATCAAATTTATTTTGAAAACCCTATGTAGAAATTAGGTGGAGAAATCTTGAGGATTTGAAACTTCTAGATTTAATATAGATCCATTTTGATATAATTGTTCTTTTATTGTTTTAGAAATTCGGAAAAATGGATTATAAAGAATTAGTTTTAAGTTTCTTGAAATTTGAGTTGTTTCCGGAAAAGCTTTATAATTTTTCCTGTAGGTGAGTTTTTTTACAGATTTTCTCTAATTTGTTTATTGGATTAAATCCATTTGTATATAATATATATATATATATATATATATATAAATTCATATATATATATATATATAGTTTCATTTTTAATAAAATACTGATTTGTTTTAATAGTATATGCGCCGTCCATACGGCGATACCCATTGAAATTTTTTATGGGAGGAAAAATCTTTTATTCGCTGTGTTAGCGAACCCTTGCCATTTTTTGTTGAAGCGAATGTAATTTGCTATTTTAACTGTTCAGGATTTGGGTGTTGGGGAGGATCTACCTCCCCACAGCCGCACCCATAAGGGAGCAACTGTGTGGAGGGAGAACCCCCATGCCTCCCTTCGCACACATGTATGGGAGCATGGGGAGCGGCAAAGGTACAATTGCGCCCCTCTCCCTATCCACATTTTTTTTAAACCCTTAATCCTTGTAAGGGCACAAACAGGTTTGGGGTTAATTTAATTCTCCTCCATTCAAAACAATAACAACAATTCATGTAAATTAGTTTGTATTCAAATTTCGAAAATTTTATTATATTTTGAAATCCGGATATTATTTTGATTTGTGTGGGGTATAATATATTTAAATGTATATATATAGGATTGAACATATCAATATGTAATGAATGTATATATATAGTGGGAACATATATATATATTTCTATATATTTAATATCAAATCTTATTTAATTGAGGTATACTATTTTAGTATTATTGAAGGTTTATAATGGAAATGATTACTTTGCATAATTCAAATTGGTAGGGAAATGGTAGTTTGAATTAATTGAATAAATTATATGAGTTAGTTGGAAAAACAAAAGAAATCCAGTTAGTAGAGAACTGATGTTGTTTTTAGAAGTAAACATTGAATTTGATTTGAAATTATTTAGATATATTTAATTTTGTTATGGATTACTTGTACAATTTAACATATAGATTAAGTTGTATATTTAGTATTTGTTTTGTTCTATTAAGTGCATGTAATTTAACTTTGCATGGAGTTTTTAAAAGATAAGTTTTAAATTGCATGGTCATATAGTTAAGGAAGAGATATTTTATAAATTTCATGTTTAGATAGAAAATTGAAAGAAATATAGTATGTGGTTAGGAAATTGAAAGGATGTACTTGCATGGGGTTGTGTTATTTTAAAAGTAAATTTAGAAATTGATTATTATGGGACAATTAATTACCTTAATTGAATTATTTTCTATTTGAACAATTTATTTGTTGAGAATCTATAGTTAATGGTTTGAATAAATGGATGTATGCAATAAGGGTTTGGAAAGGGAAACTATTAGCTGAAATTAGCATAGTGGGTTGTTGAACTAGAAGAAATTTAAGGTTTGAGTTAGGAAATTGAAAAGAATTATTGTAGAAGATTTATGCTAGTATTAAAAGAAAACAATGGATTTGATTTTAACTATTTGGCCTAGTCTATCCTTTTTTTTGTAAATTAAAGGCACTTATTTAGTTATTTCCTTAAATGTTTTATTTTCTCTGTATTCGTAAAGGAAAGTGAGTCTAATTGTTTAGATGTCCAATAGTAGTTATTTTATTGTGAGTGGAATGTGAAAGGGATATGGATTTAGTATATCCAAAAATAGTAATTTCCCCGTGATTTCCTTAAATGTTTTATTTTCTCTGTATTCGTAAAGGAAAGTGAGTCTAATTGTTTAGATGTCCAATAATGAAAGAGGAAATATGGTTATATGATTAGTTCAGTTAATCTAGCTATTGTGCCTTTGACTTTGTCAACGTTTTCTATTGAATGATTATGGATTTAAGAAATCCAAATACTAGATTTGAATTAATGTCTTGATTGCTTTTGTAGCTACGTCGTCATGATGTATTGTGGGTTTCGGGATTTAGTGTTAGTCCTAAATTATAAGTCTTCTAGAAGAACTTAGAGGATAAGGGTTGTTGAATCTTTATGCCATCCAGTTGTTTTTCCTTGGGTAGTGCATGGCATCTTTTCAGTTTTACCCGGTTTCCATGAACATGGATGTTTTGTACCTCTTGTGAAAGGAGTGGACTATGTGTTTGTTGCCTCCAAGATGTTTGGAGTGAGTTCTATCATTTGTTTCCTCCTTGTGTTGGAGTGGTTATGATGCCTAGTTGTTATGCACTTGTGTTTCCCTTGGTGATTGGTTTGTGAGTGTGTTGTCCATTAGAAGACTGGCTTTTGTTAGGCACCAGAGCCCAAAGAGGTAAACTGGATAACCTTAAGAAGTGAGTTAATCAAGTGATAATTAAATTAATGTACTTAGATGATTAGGACTAACTTCTCACTAATCAAGATAATTTTACCTCACTCATAGACACAAGGGTTTGTTTAGACTTGGGATGAGTGGGAAGGCCTGGAATGGCAAGATCAACTATCTTGTCCATATGAGAGATAGTTGATTCCTCATGAGTGAGTATGAGTGATGAGATTCAGTAGAGGCCACTAGGATTACTTGTACCGGAGCCTATGAAGAATGCCCAGAGGAGATCTCATGACTACTATGCGATGACACTCTATCTAGGACAACAGTTGTTTATTGTTTTATGTGTATGGTTTTGTGAACATACTTGATTATTTTATGTCTGGAAGCAATGTGACCTATGTTAGATATGTTTGAGTTGTACTTGATTTGTACCTATGTTGTATTTGATTTGTACTTGATTTGTACTTATATTGTATTTGAGTTGTACTTATTTAATTCATTTGTTTGGTTATATCAGTATGAGTCAGTATGAGTCTGCCTTTGGTTAGTGGTTGTAGATCTTTGTCCATGTTACTTTGTTACTATCTCCTAGCATGGTGGGTGGGCCTTCGGGTACCACATTGGTTGGGTGGAACATGCACCAAAACCGTTGGGTCCCCACTGTTCTTCAGTTCGTGGAGGCTAGACATCCAGATGGACAGCTCGTGGTTCTTATTGTATTTTCATGCATTGCAATATTTCAAATTGTATAAGTTATTTTATCCCTCTTATGTTTATGAGGTGAGATTTTGTAATTGTTATACTTATGTACTATTGCCTCATTCTGGGAATGAGTGATGTAACTATTGGATTAAGTTTATGGTTATGAGATTGTATCTTGGATGTTTATTTTACTATGTTATGTGGTATCCTTATGATGTATGATGTTTATTTCATAAAGTATTTAATGCTATGGTTATATGTAATATGTATGAGTGGGTTTTAGTAATCCTAACCTTGTAGCCTTAGAGTTTGTTGTTAATTAGTAAGTGAACGTGTATGTTAAATGCACCTTATAAAAAAAAAATGGTTCGCTTAAGTCGTTAATTGCAACTTCCTTTAAGGTTACTTGGCGGGGCATTACTATGACCGAACCCTTAGCTCTCCAAACTTTGCTAGTCTATTTTTGAATGCCTCTACCCTTGTTGTGCCAACTGGTATCCAACAATCTCCCCTGACAATCTTTTTCCCACAACCACCCACACCTTGGCTCTTGTGTTCTTTGACCTTGATTATTTTGACAATGATCTGTTGGCTTCAGCGACTGGCCAGGGGCCCATCTCTCCCTTTCTTCGGGCAGGGAATTTTTCTAAAGTCCGCTTTGAGCCTCCCCTCTTCCATTCTACTGATAGTGTGGGTGGTATTTTTCCACCCAGGTTCCTTTCTCAAACACCCATTGTGGAATGTGTCTAGACCTCTGCTAATTTTTTGTTTCATCTGCATCCCTCCTTGAATCACCATCACCATCCACCTGCATGTCATCCCATTGAATTCTTTGCTCTTCTTCATTTTTTTGCACCAACTCATTGACTCGTGCCATCTCCTAATTCATTACTTTATGAAAATATTTTTTTTCTATTTAAAACTAGTTATTAAAGGAGATATTGAAAGATTTGTGATTTATTTTAGAAAATTTGAAAAAAAAAATATTTAGAATCTACACAAATTGTCACAAGTCAGTAGTTTACATCATCTTCAAATTCTTAATGGTTTAGTTGCTATAGGTCTCATAAGATGAAGATTCAGTTAAAAATAGTGATGTAAATGTCTATCTTGGGAAAAAAGTGAGACACAATATTGTGATTTCACTTGTACATGACATACAATATTATACTAAACAAAATAAATTACTCATATATCCATAACACACATGTTTCCCTTATAAATCCTTCTCTATATATTATATTAAAATAGATACAAATCCTTCTCTAGTCCAATAGTATGTTATATTTTATCACATCACATTACTCTCTTATCCTTCTATCTATTACATATGAAATATATGCATATGTTCCCTTGAAGGGACATGACTACTAATAGTGGCTTAGTGTCTCTACCTGGTACCATGATATTCTTTCAGTATCTTGCAATATGTTTTGTTTCTGCCCTTGGCCTCCTAACATCATCCCCCCCTTTTAAAATCATGTCTTATCCTCAAAACAAATTTCTCAAGGAAGGATATTATGATATTCTATTTTCGATTTGGCCAATGTGGTAGTCCAATGTGCTTGTTTTTGGAGGAGTGTGCCTATTTTTGCTTAGATTTTTGTCAATGTATGCTCTACCTCCTAGAAATTGGTTGGGATGGTGATATTGGTTATCTACTTTTCTTCCTTCAAAATTAGTTGGAGGAATCTCATCTCATTATTGACTGTCTCCCTGAGTTGTTGTAATTGTTCCTTAACTAGCTCTCTTTGGGTATGGAGTTGTTCAATCTAGATGTGTATATGCTCTATGTTGTCCCTTGTTGCTCCAATCAAGTCCTAGAGGGGGGAATAAATCATTTGTGCTATTTGATCCTCTATTTTTTTGGTATATTTTTAGAGGTTCTTTGTTTTATTGGGCCATTGTAAAAAAAAGTGATACAATACTATAGCAACCTTGATTCTATCTTCGATCTATTGAATTTGTAGCTCTAGTTGAGTTTGTGTGGTAGCACATCTCTTGATGAATTATTTAGTGTTTTTCATAGAAAGTTCATATTGGACCTCCCTCCTTATGTTGTCTTTTTTGGATATTAGGTCCACTAATATGTCAATAACCAATTGTTGTAGCTGGTGAGACAAGGGGAGGGATTGATCCCTAGAAAATTTTGGAATAGTTTTCTTGAGTACATTTATCGCCTCTTGAAAAAAATTTGTCTGTTGCACATGTTCTTGGAGAAGTTCTTCTTTGGTGGAGGTATGAAAGATTTCCCCTAATTGTATTTTATAAATGGATGACATTATAGATAAATTCACTTGAGATCCCACCAATGGTACTTGGAGAAATTGTGGTGGTGGTGTAGTTAGATTTGTTGTTAATGAGCTAAATTTTTTTCGATAGCGGAGATACTATCTGATGGAGTGTATACCTCTTTGGAGTCATCCTTCTTTTCGGTTTCCTTTCTGGATTCCCTTGTGTTATATTTCAATGTCTCCCTATATTCCTTTGTTGTGGTCCTAATTTCTTGAGGGACATTTTCTGTTGGTGTCATACCTTCCTACTGATTTGGGACCTTGTTCATTTGTTTGTAAATATTCTATGTATCCTCTTTTGTCTTCCTCTAGAGAACTTCTATGTCCGACGGATCATTTTTCATGATTCTATCGATTTAGTGTTTAGTCTAGAGCTCTTGCGAATGTGATTCCATCAGGGTTTTTTCCTACTCTTCTATCATATTGGGGTTGAGTGTCAATGTGGCTTACTCCTTTATTTCCTCATCTTGGGCTAAGTCTTTAGATCTTTTTTCTCATATTGTTACTACAATATTTTCTAATAATCCTTTCAATGCTTTCTTGAGACCTTTATTTAGGTAATTTGCATACCTTACCAAGCTTTGAATTATTTTTTCCAGGTTGTTTCTCTCATTGTATTCCTTGTACACTATCAGGATATATGTGGTAGAATCCCATGATGAAAATTGAAATTGAATGTTTCTACCACATTTATTGGATCAATTGAGAGTACCAAAGGGTGTTTCTCTAGGGTTTTCTTCTATTCTCCTTTTTTCTCTGGTTTGATCGAAGGAGTGCTCAGAGTCCTTTTTGTTTGTTTCTTGTTTTGTAGAGGTTGTTTATACTCTTCCTCTTCCTCTAAGATCTCGTTGACCTTACCTTCCTCTATATCTTCTTTCAACTTTTGAGCCTTCTGCTTTTGCCTTTCCTATCAGGGTCTCTTTGGGGCTTGTAGTGGTTTCCCTTGTGGGAAAGCTACTAGTGTTGATGTCATAGGTCTTAAGGATATTCTCAGTGGGGTGGTTTGTTACCTAGTAGCCCTTCTTTCATAAGGTTTGGATTGTGTCAAAGTACCTCTTACTACATTCAATCCTTCTAGCTTGCACCTTAAATTTGGGCTTTCTTTACTTTCTTTTTCAAGTCCTCTTGGGTTTCTTGGTCTATTTTCTTGTCCATCATTTCTTTGTAGGTCTTGAACCTCTCTGCTTTGGTATCCCTTGGGTTCTAGAGTAGGGTTTCCGTGTAGGCATCTACTTCTTGGGTGGGGATATTGTATAGTAACATCATAATCCATACCATGTGAGGTTCAACTACCTCCATATATGTGAAATATTTGTCTACTAAGAATTTGATGGTATTTTCACATTTCTTTGTTCACAAATAGGGGACCCAACTCTTGAATTACATTTTTTCTTGTCATGCTTGAAAGTTCACAAATTATTGGGTATGGTAATTTATCTAGGTTGATATGGTATGGTCAAGTTGCCAGACTTTACCCTTGAAATTGGGAAGTTCATTCAACAAATAAAACATTAAACAAATAAGCAAGGTTTCATACTAGAAATGGTACCTAGAATTCTTGATCTTTTGAAAGTTCTCCAATAGTTGTTCCCACATCACCTCACACAAATCAAAGTCTTTAGGTACTTAAACCACCATCTGATATGTTGTATGGATGTTGGTGGTGGTTGTGTAGTCTTCCTGGTTAGTGTAATAAACTTTGTAGGCTATGCCCATTGTTGCATACTAGACTCCAAGATTGGTAATTTTCTTTAGGCTCAAGCTCTTGCCATCAAATTCTCTACTTCACTATTTTTAATGGCCTTCTTGTTCAGGATCCCTTCAACCATTCTTAGCCCAATTACAACATGGATGGAATCTTTAGTATAAATTCTATATAGCTTATCTAGATACATAAATTTGTCATGTACATTGATCAGTACAATTTAAAACCATTCCTCATCATTGTAGAAGTCTAGGTAGTCTTTCCATATATCCGATGTCTTCCAACCAATCTCTATGTACTTCAGCTTATATGTTTTCTCGTCATCCTCCAACAATTAGCAGTGGAGGTATTCTAGTTTAGTGTGGTTGATTTTTGCAATAGGTTCAAGGATGTATTTTATAATGTATTAAAGGTAGATAATTTTGTGTGACACTAATGAAAATTCCCCCTCTTTTTTGATGATCATAGCTTTGAACGGGAGCTACTTGAATGCTAGTCTAGCCATTTGATATGTGAATGACTATGGAAGTGACAATTTTGGTGTAGGGCAGATTTTTTGGAGGGATTTTCTCAAAAGTGTTATAAATTTCTCAATGGATGCTTAGAGCAGTCTTAGCTCATAATTACATTTATGGAGATGTGAGGAGAAACTAGGGTTTTTATATAATTTTGGGTAGTGGGGTATGAGTTGTAGCATAGTGGTGGTAGTTGAGTATTTTAATGCTTCTACCCAATTCATAGGTTTTCTAAGCTGTCGGTTTGATTTGACGAGTGGAAAATTTGATTTTTATAGGTTCACAACTATAATATAATGTATATATGAGGGGTTTTAATGTGATTATCCTAGTGGTAGGTAATAATGTTTCATGTGTGCACTATTAACATATCCTGCTACAAGTGCACCATATAGTTGTCAGAGTTTGACTACTCTAGATTCATTAATATGATGAATGTAGTAGGGTCCTAACCATCAGACTTTCAACTTCCTCTGCTTCTTAGATTTTCTATCATATAATAGCAATAGATCCCCTATTTGGAATGTTTTTAACCATAGGTTTCAGTCTTGCCATGCCTTTTTCCTTTTTCATTCAAATTTTTGGTTGTACATATCAACTTGTCGAAATTCATATAGTTTTTCCATTTCTCCTACATTTGTCATCAATGATCCATCTTCTTCTAACTATAAAGTTAGTGCAATATGTATGTTAGGGATTATGAAATCCATGGGTACCATCACATCCAGGCCATATACTAATTGAAATGGTGTGAATTTTCTTGTCCTTTTGTAAGAGGTATGGTATTCCCATAATACTGCCAATATCCTAACATCCTAGTCCATCAAGTATCTATCGCACATTTTTGTTAATGATTTTCCAATTATTTTTTTTGAAGGCTTCATTGGCCCCATTTTCTTGCAAATGGTATGTCAAGATTTTATTGTGTTTTATCATGAAATTTTGTAGAAATTCCCTCACCATATTATTTATGAAGTGCTTTCCCTGATTGTTGACTATGCTTAACAACCACTTGTATCTAGGAATGATGTTTTTGTATAGAAACTTGGCAATAGTTCATTTGGTATAGTCTCTAGTCAGTTCTACTTCTACCCGTTTCTTAGATACTCTACACCAATTATAATGAACCTAGCCTTCAAGTGTTTTTTTGGTGGGTCAATTGGTCCCATAAAATCTATTACCCATTTTTCAAAAGGATTTTGGGCTAGTAACAGTCTTAGGGGCATCTTTGTATATCACATCCATGTGGTAGGTTTTCCTACTCTTTGACAAATATCACATCCATTTGTATAGTCCTTGGCATCTTTGTGTAGTGTTGGCCACCATAGGCTAGCTAGTTTCACCCTTCTTGTGGTAGATTCTCCAGAGTTATGACCTTTGATAATCCCGCTATGTGCTTCCTACAAAATGGATTTAATTTCATGTTTATAGACAAATCTTCTTAGGATTTCATCCTTCCCTTTGTGGTGTAATTCCCCTTCTACTAGTGTCTATGGTGTTGCTCTCTGTACTGGTGATTGTTTGTCTTGCAAGGTTAAGTCCTTCATAAATTCTTCAATGGATAACAAAATAGAGATATCATATAATTCTTTAGATATTGATGTGATGTGTTTACCAATTAATTATTCTCCATATATATTTGGTTATTCCTAATTTCGATTCGTGATAGATAATTTGGTCCTTGGTTGTTCTTTCTAGGTTCCACCACTATCTTAAAATCAAATTCTTGGAGTAATAGATATTTGGTCATGAGTTACTATTTTCTTGAGTAGGTATTTGAGGGGTTCATGATCTATGAAGAAGGTGAAAGGGGTGGACAGTAAATAATGTCAATACTTTTGTAAAGAGTAAACCATTGCCAATGCTTCTTTTTTTGTAGTAGTGTAATTCTTTTCTATTGTTGATAATTTCTTACTAGAAAATGTTATAGGATGATCTTTATTTCCCTGTTGTTGGGTGATTACTACTATTGCTATTCTAGGGGCATCTACATGAATGTGAAAGGGATTATTCCAATTCAAAAATATTAGGATTGGTTCCTTTGTAATTTTTTGTTTCAAAGTGTCAAAGGCTTTCTAGGCTTCCTAATTTCACTCAATGCTTCGCCTTGTTTTTTTTTAGAAGGCCTTCTAATGGATTTTCAGTTTTGGCATAACCCTTGATGAATTTCCTATGATACCCTATGTATCCCAGGAATGCCTTGACTTCCAAAGTATTCTTTGGTGGTGGCAGATTTAGGATTAGGTATACTTTCATTGGGTCTACCATTAGTATTTCTTTGCATATGATGTGACCTATGAGTGTCCCATATGGTACCTGTTTGGACAAAATGATGGACTGATAGTAGAGATAAATCATACTTTTGATTTTATTGAATTGGAAAATATAGATATATCAATTCTTAGGAATTTCATGTTGGTTTCCTCAATTTGTTCCTAAATGTCAATCTAGGAATCGTAGACTTTTGAAAGGTGTTGCGGTAGTTTACCTAAGGGCTGAAAATAATGAACTAAGTGGAGATGAATGTAGCTAATTCACACATTAAAATTCTAATCAGAAATCCATTTTAATTAGGCTATTTTTGTTTCCTGGTAGAAGTTGTGCCAGGAAGTGCACCAGGAACTACAGTGACAAAAATTATGTGTAGTAACATAAAATAAAGAAAATTTATAAATTATGCATTGTTAATGATAAATTCCAATCTGCACACATTAGAATTTAATTCTTGAAATGTGAATGAACACTTTAGAAAATATTTGAATGAAATCAAATTTTAAACCAAATCATTTAACTATGAATAATGATTTGTGTAAAGAAAAGAAAATGCCTTAAAATTAAATTCCACACACATAATTACCACACATAGACTGAATGAGAAAATTCACCAAGAGACATAAAGAGTGGGCCCTACCTCCATGGTCATCTAATGATAAGCTACAAACATAGTTCTAACTCTGATCAATCATGCATGCATAATTACTCCAAAATATCAATTCAAAAGTTGTAGAATAACTTTATATTAATATCTATATATTAAGTCTTCAAATTGCACACATTTATACTAGAAGGGAATCAATAAGATTTGTTATGGTTTTTTGTGGCCTATGGACAACCAAATGAGTTCAATACAAAATAAGCAATGACTCCTAGCCACAACAGGTTTAACAAATATCGTTTCAAAAATAGTCATGAACCAGTTAAATTTAAAACATATTTAACATCTCCTCGCCTTTTCTTCCATCCATGTTCTCAAATATTCTAACATCTTCTCTCAATTATCTCCTGCTATTTCATCCACAAATTAGTTAGCATATCGATAGACATTAACATTTTCTAAATTTTAAAAATTTCCTATTACATTTTTTAAAAATATTTATACTTCCTATGACTAACAATGACAGGAGGACATGAAAGGTAAAAGAAAAAGGTAAGAAAAATGGTAAAACTTATTAGGACGTTTTAACCCCCATCATTCCCCCTAGCTTAAGGTTTTGCATGTCCACATGCAAAGGAAGGAATCACAAACCAAGATAACTTGGTCAATCTCTGAATGGTATTAGAAATTTCCTAGGACCAATGTTGTCTCAATTCTTTCATATGAGCATATATTCTTCTTTAGAAATAGTTGCCTATTCCAACTCCACTTTCAATCTCTAAATTTATTTTTCCCACCATTGGGAAGAAAAATTGGCCTATTGAAGTTGACTCTACAACTCCTAATTTTTCTCCTTTAACTTTTCAATTGAACCCTACAAGTCCTTAACTTGTTTTAGGAGGATTTCATTTTCTTCAAACTCTTCTTTAGCCACTGCTTCTGTAACACCCCTTTGTTTTTCTCTTATGTTAGATTAAGATGCTTTATTATTTTATCATTTCTTATGGAGTGATATGAACTATGTGTGTTATGAGATGTACTTTCCTTGATGTTATACTTGACATGATTTGATTAAGAATAATGTTGGTTTAATATGACATGATTATTGCTTATGAGTTTTATTAATGATGGAAGTGTCATTTTGGTGATATTGTATTGGTGAAGGGGATAGGATTGCATCACTCATTTGCAAGCGCCCTACGATTCTGTGATTTCCTCTTCATGGTGTATTTTATAATGATTTTATATACATGTGCTATTGATGCCTTGGGTACAGGTTTGCAGGTACATGACATCGACTCCACCTGGCTTCACAGGTTTGAGTGTGTCGACCCAATGGTATGATGATTGGGAGATAGTAGCTAGGTTACCTGTGTCAAGTCTACACCCTAGCCTTAATGGGTCGTCAGTCGAGTTTGTTGTGTCTTTGGGTGCTTGTTTTAATATTATTTAATTTTGAAGGGCTCTTGAGTATGAAAATAAATACTTAGAATTATTGCTTTAAATAGTGTTGATATTTATTTAAATTACAATTAGACATTGTGGATAGAAGTTTTTATTTAAGTTAATTAATTAAATTTAATCCAATGGGTTCAATTTATTTATTAAATAATTAAAATTAATTAATTAAGTATGATGCTGAGAAAATTCAAAGAAAAGGGGAATTTAATTTAATTTTAATTTTAAATTTCAATTAGTGTTAATTAATTTCAATTTGGAATTAAATTGTGATTAGAAATTATTTAAAAATGCAAAAAAGACTTTGAGAAAATATCTGTGGTTGTTGAAAAGATATTTTCAATTTGACATGTGTGTGAGAAGAATTTATTAATTACTCTTTGTTGAGAAAGTTTATTCTTAGAGAGAATTTTGGGGAGATTGGAAATAAAGAGGAAAGTTTATTCACGGGAGTGGGAGGAAGATATTTTTGGAGAGAGAGGTTTTGGATTGAAAATTGATAAAAAACAAAGGGGTTCACAGGAATTTTGGTGGCTTCTATATATTTACATCTTCCTGGAAGTGGTGATTTTGGGAAAAACTTTGGAAATTGATCTCTGAAAGGGAGGCTCTGCTCCAACCTTCATTTTCTTCAAGCTTCAAGAAAATAGGTTCTTTTAAATTTTATTTATTTATTTAGTTGTTTGAGAAAGATTGTCTGTACAAATTTCAATTATGTAGAAGCTTTGCTTAAATTGATTTAAATGAGATTGAAAGATTCCTTGTGCAAGAAGATTTTATGTTTTGTTTTGTAGAAGCTTTAAATTGTTTTCAAAAAATGGTAAGGCTTCTCTATTGTAGAATTGTTGTGGAAAAACTCAGAGGAAAACAATCTTGAATTAGGAATTTATTTTTAGTTTTAAAAGCCTCTGTGTAAATTTAAAGGGAAATGACTTTAGTAATCTTCTGAGAATTTGTTTATATTTGCCTATAGAAGTTTTGTTAAATTTTATTATTATGAAGTATGTGTAACTTTTCTTTTATAAATAGAAACCCTTTCATAAATATGAGAAAATGGTTATTGTTATTGTGGAAATTCCCCTGAGGAAAAATTGGTTGCCCAATTAAACATTTACTTGTAGATGGCTTTCTTCAGAATCTTTTCCCCAATTTTATTTATCAACAAAATTCAATAAATATATATACAATATATATATGTGAATATATATATATATATATTTATTTATTGATGAAATATATATATATATTTTTAATTCATTTTAAACGTCGTACGATGACCTGTAGAATGCAAAGGGTTCATTGTTTTTGTTTTTGAGGGAAATTTTTGTTTGATTAAAAAAATCCGTAATAGTGTTGTGTTGGGGAAGGCGGGTGAAATACCACCAACGCACCCCCCTAAGGGAGGTGGACGGTGGTATTTCCACCGCCCTTCCCATGCTTTGGGCACGCTGGACTTACCACAGTCCACCCCAATATAATGGGGTGCGGTTGTGGTAAGCTAGCCGACCCCTCTCCTTATATTAAATACACATTACTTATTATTTTTAACCCGTGTTTTATTTTAATGGAGTTTAATTCACTTTTATTAAATTTGTTTTCGAATTTCGGATTTTGTTTGTATTAAATGTAAAATATATTAATATAAATATGTATATGTATAATATATATATATATTTGTTAAATATATTATTTTTTTAGTTTCAAATGAAGAGATAATTATTGTTAATGGAAAATTATTATTTATATATATATATAATGTATATGCTTTATGTATATATATTTTACATAATGTAATTTAAAAGAAAAGTTTGCATGCATATTTATTCAAATAGAGGAAATAAGTATACATTAGCTATAAATATTCTCATGGAACTGAAGATTAGATAATTAGATTAGTTACTTCTGTTAAGGAGGTGCATGTTCGTGTCCAAGTTGAGTTAATTCTAAAATGAAGAATTCTTGTAATGAGGAAATTGTTTTCATTTAAATGGTCAGTGGATTAGATGCATGTAAATGCATGCATTAGGTGAAATTAAAATAATGTATTTTTGGAAAAGAGAAAATTATAACTTATTTAAATGATGTAATCCATTTGAGGAAATAGATATTTTATTAGTTTAAAATTGAGGGAATTGGAATAATAAATGGAATGGTGTTCTTATAGTTGTTTAAGTTAAATTGAGATATTTGGGGAATGCAATTACATTTAAATTGTTTTATTGCCTGTAAGGAAATTGGTATTCAATTAAAATACGGTGGATATTATACTATTGTGCCTTTATGATATGCTTGAGTTCTCTTTATGGCTTTTTGGAGTAAATTGAATAGAGGTATTAGACGAGGTTAAAATTATTTCTATTGGGGTATGTTAACTTTGAGAGTTGTTATTTCATGGTCTTGTCTTTTGTAGTTTCTATGGTAGTGAGGATTGTCATTTTTAGTGAGTCGCCCAGTTTCCATGAACGGGGAATGGTTTGTTTCTTCTTTGAAAGGATTTGTTGGATATTTTGTACCTCCTTAGTTTGGAGTGGTGATGAATCTCATGATGACCATAGGAGGGTGAAGCTCAATGGTGGCCGAGATCTGGAAAGATCTAATGGGTAACTCATGTACCTTGAGTGGAATTTCTCCTCGGTTAGTAGTATGTATAGGTTACTGGAGAGTCATACTATTAAACTCAAATAGAAATGTATTCTTTGAGTTATTGTTGTTCTTGTGATGGTTTTGTTTAGAGTTGAGTCAGCCTATGTCTAGGGGTAGTAGGTTGTCCTTGTATCTGTGTTGTTGTCTCCTAGCATGGGGGGTGGGCCTTTGGGTACCACTTGGTTGGGAGGAACGTGCACCCTACGTCGTTGGGTCCCCCTTTGATTTGCAGTTCGTGTGGTGAGGTCTTCTAGTTGGAGAGCTTGTGGATACCAATAGTTTCTTTCCATTATCTTGATGTATTTCATTTCAGTTGGTATTTGTAATTAATTCACTCCTCAGTTTATTTGAGGAGGAATCTGGTAATTGTAATAGTTAGGTTTGATCTACCTCATTCCGGGAATGAGTATTGTAATCTACTTATAAATTAATGTAATCTAGAACTTGTCATATCATATTCTTAGTGTTAGTATCTTTAATGCTTTGTAAGTATGTGAGATTAAATGTATGGTTAATATTTTAATAAATTATTTATGTGCAAGTGGTGTGTATGTTTTGGTTATAGATGTAATCTTGTCACATTACCTTAGAGGTTGTTGCAAAGTATTGTGCATCTTCTTTGATAATAATACAGTTTTAAGAAGAAAAAAATGTATGCTTCTGCATTGTGTTGTAACTTCGTTTAAGGTATCGTGGCAGGGCATTACATCTTCAACCCTTGTTTCAACCTCTATTTTGACCTCTTGATCCCCTTGGTTAAGAAATTCTCTATCATTTTTTTGTTCTGGCTCTACATATTTAATTATCATTAAATTTTCCTTACCAAATTGGGAAACAAGAGAAAGAGGACTCTCATGTCTTTCCTATTCCTCTGTATTTATTTCCCCTATTTCTACAATAACCCCGTCTAATTGTTCCTTTCCAATCTGATGCAATATTTCTTCTATTTCCACATTAATCTGATGTAATGCTTCTTTTGCATTTATTTCTTCTGATTCCACATTAATCCCATTGAATTGTTCCCCATCATTCTGATGCAATGGAGAAGGACATTGTGGCTCAAATTGAGTATTATCTTCTTACTCAACCAAGGGTTCATTTGAGGGTCATTCTCTAGCAATTGAAACTTTGGGTTCTTGATCATCTTCAATAATAATTGTTTTAGAAGTGGGGGACTTATTTTCTTTCCATTTATTTTCCTTTTCCTTTCTTTTTGATTTGAGTTCATTTTTTCTCTTTTCTCTTTTATGCTCTATGCTTGGCTTACCCTATTTCCTCAAGACTTCAAACAAAACTTCAATAAATGAGTCGTCTCTCCTCGAGCTATCCATATGACTAGCCACATTGGTCAAGTCACCAATCGACTTATAGGGCTAGTAGAAATATTCTTACCCTTCCAGTCCCTAGGAGACTTAAAATATGGCTCTTTTTGACACTCTAGAGATAGGAATTGTTTCCTCTTAACTATTTTTCCAAATGAACTTGAAGCCTTAGAGGATTTTCCAATTGAGGTCCCAATCTACTTTTTACCTGAGGAATTTTTAGGTGATTTATTAATGACTTTTCTCTTTGAAGGGATTCCACTAGGCTTTATGTTCTCCTCAAAGTCTGTTGTGAATGTTCTAGGAACTCCTTCTTCCTCATTAGAATATTTTGAAGATTCATTCAAAGATTATTTAGAAGCTCCATAACTAGTGCCATAATTTATGTTAACAAATGAGTCCCAATCCCCCAAGGGGGATTTTTTTTAAGGGCATGAATGATTAACAACCTAATTAAACCCTGGTGGGATAATGAATTACTCTTTCCTTTCTAAACTTCCCTACTCATACGATGTAGAGAATAATCAAGAAAATAACCTGTATGTTTACTAAGTGTTTCCATCTCAAATGTAACAATAACTTGAAGTGTTAGGCATTCACATACACATAACTCCCTTCACAAGTGATGTATTGTATTATAAATATGGCCACACCTTTCCAGATTTCAGGTAATGAAGACAATTCAGTGTCTTGGTCATGTACCATCTCCACAGACTTGCCTCGTCTCAAAAATGCTTTGTGTATGGGCTAGAGGTTGGAAACCTTCTTTTTGTTATCTGGGAAGTAATATTCTCTAGACAATGGTAACCATGTTACCTCTGATATAAGCTCAGTATTGATAGGAAATTGAACACCCCTCATAAAGACCTTCATACCATCAAAACTCTTTGCAAATTATAGAGTGACCCTTTTATCAAACCCTCACAACTTCTTGAAATAAACATCCCATTGGGCCTATTGGAACACTTCATAAACTTCTTTACTCTTGTGATCCCATAGCTCATCCATTGAAGTGGGTTCGTAATGGGGTCTTCTGTCATTAGCCATGGTATGGTTTTTCTAGGAAGTTGTAACAATGACAAAGTGAAGATAGGTTTAACAGTAATTGTAAACTATAACAAAACAAGAATAGCTACCCACAAGACAAGAATGATTATCTAGAGGAAAAAACCACTTACCAAAATTGGGAAATGATATTTCAAATTTGGGAAATAATGGTAGGTAGGGATGGAGTTATGGCAGAGAGTGCAATTAAATGGGCATGTTGAAGATAAAGGGATGAGTTTTCATAATAAAAGGAAGTGATGAATAGTTTAATAAAATAATGAGTTAAATGGTATGATAACATCCCTTCCCCCTAGCTTAGTAAGGAGTCATCCATGGGTCATGCCATGATTGGTTAGAAGAAACAAGAGTTTTTAATAAATGTAAAAGAAAATAAAAAACTTTCAAAAATACCATACCAATATCGATCGCAAGTCATATCATCACTAAGCATGTTGTAAGAAAGCTGATCTGGTCACATGAATGGCTTGGAGTAAATATGAAGTAGCACGAGAAAATATGATGCCATGACCACTTGAGAAAATGAAGCATGATTGATAATAATGAAGCACAACTTATGTTAATAGATGACTTGTACAATCGTTGGAAGAAGAAATGTGGAAAGGAAAATTGACAACCATAAGAATGAGGGTAACGTAGAAAATGATGAGAATAAGAGCAAGCAAAAAGTTCATGTTTGAGGGATTCCAGTAGTCACAACAAAGAAAGATGACGAAAAACACAAAAAATTGAATAAAGAGTAGAACTTCCTGTTTAGAGAACAATAGGAAGCAATTATTATGAGAACTAAAAGACTCATTTGAACAGTGACTGAAAGGAATCTATTGGGAGGGTTAGAGTAATGATGGAAAAAATATTTCTAGATGAACAATCTTGTCACACCATAGAATAGGTAGCAATAGGAATATCAACCCCCCCCCCAAAGAAGTCATGTCACAAAAGTGACAGGAAGTAATGTATCATTTTTTTTTATGATAGAGTGTTGGTACACAATGGTTGAAGGTTTTCAATGTTGGATTATTTTTTTTAGTTATTTATCATCTTTATTCTAAAGAGGTGACATGAACAAGATTTAGTTACTTCATCATAGCACAAGAAAAAAAATTCTTTTGGAAGGGGTCATTTTTAAAGTTTCAAACTGTGCCCATTGACAAGAAGAGCCATGTGCTCTGAATCCATAATGCAAAAATTAATAGCACCATTATCATAGACAATCTCAATATTGTAGGGACCAAGCCATCGAGTGTGAAATTTCCCCTTGAAGTATTAAAACTAAGTTTCATAAAGTAACACCCAATCCCCAGGTTGGAATGTTCGCAATCGAATGATGTGATCATGCCATTGTGCTCTTTATTTATGCACCACCTATACATGAAAAAGGGCTTCTTGATGCATTTCATCTAAAGAATGGAGTTGATCAATTCTTTCCTTTTGGGCTTCATTGAGGCTCATCCCAAGTTGAAGATTAGTGCAGAGATTCTTCACTTCAAATTTAATTGCTAAAACAACTATTTTTCCATAGACAAGCTCATATGGTGTCAATCCAGTGGTCATCTTCCAAGTTTTTCGGTAGACCCAAAATGCTTCAGGAAGTCTATTTTACCCTCCTTTTATGTAGCACCCCTCCATTTTACTCATATGTTTAGACATTATGTTTCTCTGATATGCGTATGTTTTATGACAGTATCTTTACTTTGATAGACCATGATACTATTTTATTATTTGATTGCTAACTTTGGAGCGATGTTGGTTTTTATATTATGATGTGAGAGTACACTATATGGATGATTATTGTTTATGTCATGATTTCTGATTAGCATAGTTGTTTACCTGAGTTGATATTGTTATATGCTCATATGTATATATTGGTGTTGTAGATTCATCAGTTTGATGTGACATTGTATTGGTGGAGGGAATGAGATTGCATCACTCGCTTGCGAATGCCCTGTTATTCCATGATTCTCTCTTCACGATGTGACTGATTATGATATATATACATGTTTGACATATGCTTTGATTGTAGGATTGCAAGTATAGGACATCGACTCCACTTGGATTCACAGGTTTGAGCGTGCCCATTTCCCAACGGTTAGTTGATTAGGAGATAGTAACTCAGTTTCCCTTGCCAAGCCACAATCCTAATCATAGTGTGTCATCAGTTTTAGTTGGTCATGCTTTGTTATCATGTTATCCATTTTTTCCTTGTAGTTATTTATGTTCCAAGGTATGTTTAAGGGAAATAAATGCATTAAATGTTCTAGGTGATAATTTAATTAATCTTGATTATTGAGTAAGAAGCTTTGAATTTAATTTAATTAATTAATTTAATTTATTTGGTAAAATGATTTGATCTTATGATAAAATTTATTTTATTAAGTAATTAAATTAATTAGGTTTAATTTAAATTAGAAAATACTATGTGATTTTGATTTATTAAAATCCATTAATATCTAGAAAATATCTAGAGGGATTATTGTAGTATTGATTGAGAAGATATTTGATTTTTGACATGTGTGTAGAAATTTTAATTATGGTTGTTGGGAAAATTATTTCATGGAGATAATATTTGCTTTAGCAAAGGGAGGTAAGAGGTTACTTGATGGAAGAGGAGAAGATATTTTTTGTAGAGGTTGTTAAAAATTAAAATGGGTTGTTGAATCTAGTTGTTGAAAATTCTGGGGAAGGATAATCTCGGGAAAAGACTTTGGCTTTGGATTTTTTTTGTTTTTCTGGAAGAAGCTTTGTTTTATGGAAGAAGCTCTACATCAATCTTCATCTCCTTAAGCATTTGGAATTTAGGTTCCTTAATTATTTAATTTAATTTCAATTTGAAAAGTCTATTAGATTAATTTGTGGTTCTAGAAAGATTTCATGTACAAGATTATAAGCTTTTGATTATTTTGTAAAATTGAAAGAAATTTGTGTCTGGAAATTATCGTAAAATCTTATGTAGAAATTGTTTAAGTTTTTTTATTTGTTTTGAAATTATAAATTGTCAGGGAAGCTTTGGAAATTCCTAGAGGGATTGTTTTTAAAATGGTGAACCTAGAAGAAAAACAATAGGAAACTGGAAAACCTCTATTGGGAAGGAATTAAAATTCTCTATAGAATTCTGTAGGAAACCTCTTGGGAATTTTTGTAAATATTATATGTAGAAAATTATTGCTTCCTATTAAATTTGTTGTTTTTGAGAAATTGAAAATCTTGGGAAGGAAAATGAATACCACTGGAAAAAGTTGTTTTCCTCTATAAAATTTGTGTATCTTCCTGTAGAATATTTTTTTGAAAATTAGATGCCCATCTAGAGCAATCATTTGATTTATTTATATATATATGTGTATATATGTTACTATATATATACATAAAAAATATATATATTAATATTATGAAATTTCTATTTTTTAAAACCTTGTAGAAAGTTTTATCTATCAAATTAGCGTTTGTACAACAGACTATGCTTAAATTGTAGGGAATGTATCTAAAATTTTAAGTTTAATTTTCATATATATTACGGGGAGGTTGGGGCTCTCCCCACAACCACCCCCATGGGAGGCATCATCGGGAGGTAGTGCCTAGCATTGCCCCCTCCATGGCTGCCCCATGTACTATGGGGGTTCGGCTATGAGGAGACACAACTCCACCCCCCAAAACTGTATGTGGCCCCTTTATTTCCTTTGGGATCTGCCAATAGAATCGACACTTACTTCTGTCATTACTTTTATTTCGATTGAGTTTTTAATTTATAATATATGCAACTTAAATGTATATATATGTATATATAAATATTGAATATATATGTGTTTATTTTATTGGAATTTTGTTATTAAATTTTAAATATTTAATTAATGTATATTTATATGGTATATATATAATCTATATATATTTGTATATATAGCTATGTATATATTCATATATGTATATATATAATTAAATTATTTGTTTTAAAATAGGTGCATGCTTTATATGCACAGTTAGAAGATTTAAATGAAATAATCTATTACAAGAAATTGATATTTTTATTTAAAAGTAATCGAGAAATTGAAGTAAATAGATAGATTAGATTTCCTCTTTTGTCTGTATAAGAAATTTTATTAAATGAGTTTTTTATTTGGGCAATGTATTACAATATTTCGCTAAAGGGAAATTGGATTTGGGAAATCCTAATGGTGGATTTATTTCCTATCTTTATTGCCCTCTTAAATGTGATTTCTTCTATTCACATTTTGGGGGAAATTGGTTAGAAGTGTTAGTTGTTATTTTGTAAGTCTTCCAGATGTGGTATTTCATTATTTGGGGTTGTTGTAATTTAATGTTCAGCCCTTTGATTTCCCTTGGGTAGTGTGTTTAGTTGTATTCAATTAATCACCTGGTTACCATGAACAAGGATGTGTTGCCTCCTATGTTTTGTATGGGAATTTATTATCCATATGTGTGCACTATGTTTACCCTTTGGTTATGGATTAGATCCATGTGTTGTTTATAGGGAAGTGAGTCATGATGGGGGTTGGGGCCTAGGAAGGTCTTCCAAGGTAACCCATGCGGCTTTGTGATGACGCTTCTCCTATGATAGTAGTTTATTTGGTTTAGTGATTTTTTTGATTATTTTCTTGAAGCAATGTAACCATTATGTTAGTTTTGTACTTGTTATTTGATTAGATCAGTCATGTGATAGCCTGTGTCTAGAGGTTGTTTATTTTGTCTAGGTTGCCTTGTTACTATCTCCTAGAATGGGGGGTGGGCCTTCAAGTACCACTTGGTTGGGTGGAACGTGCACCTTAAGCCATTGGTTTCCCACTTTATGTTCGTGATGGTGGGGTCTTCTTGAATAGGGAGCTCGTGTGTACCAGTTATTATGTTCCATTCTTATGATTTGTTGTATCAGTTGGACACTTTGTATTTGTATCACTCCTCAATTGTGTTCAAGGAGGATTTTTGTAATTGTAACATTATTGAATGATCTTCCTTACTTTGGAAATGATTTTTGTAAATATTATTTGGAATGAATGTAATCTAAGGATCTTTTATGTACTTTTAACTTATGAGATGTATATATTGCTTTGGATGTATGATCTTTAATTCATGAGTAGTAATTTATATGCTATAAATGAGTTATTATTTTATGTTATGGGAATTAGTTGTAAGCTTGGTTGTGTACCTTAAGGGATGTATGCATTAGTGTAGTGCACTTTTCATGTTATTAGTTACACTTATAAAAAAAATTGTTCTCTTTTGTTGTAGTTGCATCTTCCTCTAGGGTTACGTGGTGGGGCGTTACACATGGTATCAGAGCCTAGGTTCATACATTGGGTACTTTGGGTACATATGAGCCCATTATGTTGTCCTTGTGAATCTTTAAGTGGAGTTGTTAAGTGATCATGATGTTTATGGCATTGACATTTAGCATCATGTGCTCTGTGGAAAATAGTAGAGTGAAAGAAAACTAATTAAAGGTTATGGATGAAAAGTAGTGATATGTGTCACATGGGTTATGTAAGTAGATTTTCTTATGGAATTATGTATGTAATTGTACCCCCCTATAAATGTGAGGAACCAGTAACTGTGCATTGGTTGAGTGTTGTGTATACCCCATGCTTGCTTTGTGTGTCCATGGGATGGTGATACTGGGTACACATCCATGGGGAAAAAGTTATATTTTGGTATGGATTAACCATACCATTATGTGTGTTTGCATGTTCGTTACCTGATTGAGGGCCAACCCATGTGTGGTTGAAACTTATACATATAAGAGTAACCAAAAGTTAGTTTCATAGATTATTTTCTTTTGGTTCTCTAGCCCCTCAATCCATGAAGGGATAGTAGCATCCACAAAGTTCCTTAGGTGGAGTGTGCAACATATGCATATTATGGCATAGAGCGGTCTCAGCTCAACCAATTATGAGGAAACGTACCCACTAATTTCCCTTGTGATGGATCAGGATACTTGATCCTTATGTGCTAGCCCAATAACCACAGATTTGAGTACAACAACATTGTTTTGTTATTATATGCATGGTCATCCATAGAGATGTTGATCTGGCATTATTGAGTAAACCTCGTCCGTATGAGAGGTGAAGCTCGGGTAGCCCCATATTGATATTATCATATATGCATTATATATGTATATATATATTGTATCTGCACATGTTCTAACATGATGCAATAGATACGATGCCACACCCCACTGATGCTCTAACATAGCATTGGTGATGATGTTTATGTTACATGGTGCCACATGCATAGACACATGAAGGCACACTTTGAGATTGTGTTATGATAGCCTAATTGAGTGATGAGCATTATGGGGCCTCACACACTTGTAGAGGGATACTTATCATTGCTTCAACAATGTTTGGTTGAATAGCATATGATATGTCCTAGCCATGTATACCTCTGGCTACGACGAGTACCTACGTGTGCCTTCTCCATGAGGTATCGCTATGTGGGGTGTGTTCTGTGTGTGCCTACTTCTGCGGAGCCACAAACACACTTCCATGAGGCATACGACCAATGTGTACCTTCCTTGACTGGTGTATGACCATGTCAAGTGATGACTTGATGTAGGGCATAGTCGTGGAGTACACTCTAGGTCATGTGGATGGTGTTCTCACTCCGCACTGCATGAGGGCTACTACTATAGCAAGATGTTGTTCCCTCCTTCCTCGTTTGGTGGCTAGTATTTAGTCACATAGTTTTGTACAATGTAATTCTAAAGATTATGGACTTTCTTTATGGTTATTAATAATTTTCAGTTGATTGTGAAGGTCTACACCTTGTTTATATTTGATTGTGATGGTTTAGCCACACCTTGTGATCTTGTTTTCTTGTAATCCTTATGGTTATATTTGATTTAGTGTTGAAATTGTGCACATTTATTGCCTTATTATTGAAATTGAATTTTTATTTGCTCTTCTTTATGATCTTTGTGGATAAACTAGTTTATCTTTATTATTTTCAATGTCAGAAATATGTCATATTGTGAATCCTCTCCAAGGATGTATGAGGCGGACTTGGTGAGTGTATATGAGGAAGCAGATGCAAGGAACCTTGAGGATGGGGGTATGTGAGGTTGTTACTTAGCTAGGACCCACTACCCACCTATGTGTGATGACTATTTTTTGGAGGCTAACCACCTTATATAGCAAAAGATAGGTCATTGTGGTCTTGATTGGATGGTCTCATCGTGTGTGTGGCCTAACACCATCAAACCACTGAGTATGAGGTATGGATTACCTGAGATGGATATTGGCTCTTGGCTCATGGATTTTGTATCATGGTTTAGTATTTTGATTTCCAGTGTCCAGATGGACCCATGTGTGGCCTTGTGATGTGATTTACGGTGATGTGCATTGGTGTGTATGTGAATAATGTATGTTAAATTATGGATTTTGTACTATGTGTGTTTGCAGGATTCCATGAGTAAGCCTGATCCTAGGGGAGGAGAATGTAACACCCCTTCATTTTACTCATATGTTCAAACATTTTGTTTCTCTGATATGCTTATGTTTTCTGACAATATCTTTACTTTGATAGACCATGATTCCATGTTATTATTTGATCACTAACTTTGCAGCGATGTTGGTTTTTATATTATGATGTGAGAGTACACTATTATATGGATGATTATTGTTTATGTCATGATTTCTAATTAGCATAGTTTTTTACTTGAGTTGATATTGTTATATGCTCATCTATATTTTATCGATGTTGTAGATTTATTAGTTTGATGTGACATTGTATTGGTGAAGGGAACGAGATTGCATCACTCGCTTGCAAGTGTCATGCGATTCCGCAATTCTCTCTTCACGATGTGACTGATTATGATATATATACATGTTTGACACATGCTTTGATTGTAGGATTGCAGGTACAAGACATCGACTCCACCTGAATTCACAGGTTTGAGTGTGTCCATTTCTCAACGATTAGCTAATTGGGAGATAGTAACTAGGTTTCCCTTGCCAAGCCACAACCCTAGTCATAGTGTGTCGTCAATTTTAGTTGGTCATGCTTTGTTATCATGTTGTCCATTTTTTCCTTCTAGTTATTTATGTTGCAAGGTATGTTTAAGGGAAATAAATGCATTAAATTTTTTAGGTGATTATTTAATTAATCTTGACTATTGAGTTAGAAGCTTTGAATTTAATTTAATTTATTTGGTAAAATGATTTAATCTTATGATTAAATTTATTTGGTAAAATTGTTTCATCTTATGATTAAATTTATTTTATTAAGTAATTAAATTAATTAGATTTAATTTAAATTAGAAAATACTATGTGATTTTGATTTATTAAAATGCATTAATATCTAGAAAATATCTAGAGGGATTATCTTAGTATTGATTGAGAAGATATTTGATTTTTGACATGTGTGTGGAAATTTTAATTATGGTTGTTGGGAAAATTATTTCACGGAGAGAATATTTGCTTTAACAAAGGGAGGTAAGAGGTTACTTGACGGAAGAGGAGAAGATATTTTTGCAGAGGTTCTTAAAAATTAAAATGGGTTGTTGAATCTGGTTGTTGAAAATTTGGGGGAAGATAATCTTAGGAAAAGACTTTGGCTATAGATTTGTTTTGTTTTTTCTGGAAGAAGCTTTTTTTTCTAGAAGAAGCTTTGTTTTTCTAGAAGAAGCTTTGTTTTGTGGAAGAAGCTCTACATCAATCTTCATCTCCTCAAGCGTTTGGAATTCAGGTTCCTTAATTATTTTATTTTATTTCAATTTGAAAAGGCTATTAGATTAATTTTTGGTTCTAGAAAGATTGCATGTACAAGATTAGAAGCTTTTGATTATTTTGTAAAATTGAAAGAATGTTGTGTCTGAAAATTATCGTAAAAACTTCTATAGAAATTGTTTAAGTTTTTTTATTCATTTTTAAATTATAAATTGTCAGAGAAGCTTTGGAAATTCCTATAGGGATTGTTTATAAACAATGGTGAACCTAGAAGAAAAATAATAGGAAATTGGAAAACCTCTGTTGGGAAGGAATTAAAATTCTCTGTAGAATTTTGTAGGAAACCTCTTGGGAATTTTTGTAAATGTTATCTATAGAAAATTATTGCTTCCTATTAAATTTGTTGTCTTGGAGAAACTGAAAATCTCGAAAAGGAAAATGAATACCACTGGAAGAAATTGTTTTCCTCTGTAAAATTTGTGTATCTTCCTATAGAATATTTTTTGAAAATTAATTGCCCATCTAGAGCAATCGTTTGAATTCATTATATATGTGTGTGTGTGTTTGTGTAGTATATATGTTACTATATATATAAATATATATATACATATATATAGATAATATATATATATATTAATATTATGGAATTTCCATTTTTAAAAACCCTGTAGAAAGTTTTATCTACCAAATTAGCATTCGTACGGCAGACTGTGCTTAAATCATACGGAATGTATCTAAAATTTTAAGTTTAAGTTTCATCTATATTACGGGAAGGTTGGGGCTCTCCCCACAACCACCCCCATGGGAGGAATTGTGGGGAGGTAGCGCCCAGCGCTACCCCCTCCATGGCCGCCCCATGTAATATGGGAGTTCAGCTATGAGGAGACACAACCAACCCCCAATACTGTATTCGGCCCCTTTATTTCCTTTGGGCTCTGCCAATAGAATCGACAGTTACTTCTATCATTACTTTTATTTCGATTGAGTTTTTAATTTATAATATATGCAACTTAAATGTATATATATGTTTATTTTATTGGAATTTTGTTATTAAATTTTAAATATTTAATTAATGTATATGTATATGGTATATATATAATCTATATATATTTATATATATAGCTATGTATATATATAATTAAATGATTTATTTTAAAATAGGTGCATACTTTATATGAACAGTTAGAAGATTTAAATGAAATAATCTATTAGAAGAAATTGATATTTTTATTTAAAAGTAATTGAGAAATTGAAGTAAATAGATAGATTAGATTTCCTCTTTTGTCTCTATAAGAGATTTTATTAAATTAGTTTTTTATTTGGGCAATGTATTACAGTATTTCACTGAAGGGAAATTGGATTTAGGAAATCCTAATGGTAGATTTATTTCCTGTCTTTATTGCCCTTTTAAATGTGATTTCTTTTGTTTGCGTTTTGGGGGAAATTGGTTAGAAGTGTTAGTTGTTATTTTGTAAGTCTTCTAGATGTGGTATTTCATTATTTGGGGTTGTTGTAGTTTAATGTTCAGCCCTTTGATTTCCCTTGGGTATGCATTTAGTTGTATTCAGTTAATCACCCAATTACCACAAACGGGGATGTGTTGCCTCCTATGTTTTGGATGGGAATTTATTATGCGTATGTGTGCACTATGTTTTCCCTTTGGTTATGGATTAGATCCATGTGTTTTCTATAGGGAAGTGACTCATGATGGGGGTTGGGGCCTAGGAAGGTCTTCCAGGGTAACCCATGCGACTTTTTGATGACACTTCTTCTATGATATCAGTTTGTTTGGTTTAGTGATTTTCTTGATTATTTAACTCTAGAAGCAATGTAACCATTATGTTAGTGTTGTACTTGTTATTTTATTAGATCAGTCATGTGATAGCCTATGTCTAGAGGTTGTTGGTTTTGTCTAGGTAGCCTTGTTACTATCTCCTAGCACAGAGGGTGGGCCTTTGGGTACCACTTGGTTGGGTGGAACATGCACATTACTCTGTTGGGTTCCCACTTTATGTTCATGATGGCGGGATCTTCCAGATTGGAGAGCTCGTGTGTACCAGTTATTATGTTTCATTCTTATGATTTGTTGTATCAGTTGGACACTTTGTATTTGTATCACTCGTCAATTATATTTGAGGAGGATTTTTGTAATTGTAATGTTATTGAATGATCTTCCTTACTTTGGAAATGAGTTTTGTAAATATTATTTAGGATGAATGTAATCTAAGGATCTTTTATGTACTTTTCAATTATGAGATCTATATATTGCTTTGGATGTATGATCTTTAATTCATGAGTAATAATTTATATGCTATAAATAAGTTATTGTTTTATGTTATGGGATTCAGTTGTAAGCTTGGTCGTGTACCTTAGAGGATGTATGCATTAGTATAGTGCACTTTGCATGTTATTAGTTACACTTACAAAAAAAAATTGTTCTCTTTCGTTATAGTTGCATCTTCCTCTAGAGTTACGTGGTGGGGCGTTTCATTTTAAGTGTGCAAGTTTCATATCTAAAGTGAATTAGAGGAATATTGAAGGAAATTTTCTCATTCATGCATCAAAAAATCTACAAGTTGACAAGCCACATAATCTGCATTGTCTCAATAACAAACGATGATTCGAAAAACAAATTTGGAAGATATAGACTACAAACCAAGCACCTCAAGACCGAAAATACCTTTTTTTAGAATTAGGGTTTTAGTCTAGGATGCAAGGTGCCCTATACCAATAATATTTTCCTCAAATTTAAAATTCAAGTACCTCTATGTCTACTCTCCTCATTTCTAGAACTAAAATTTGACTATCTGCAATCATTTTGTCAAAAATCATAACAAATTGTTGCATTTATCTAGTTTACATAATCACATCATTGCATCACATAAATAGTCATTTTTCAACCTTCAAAGAATTCATATCCAAGGTTGATTGACTCACCTTTTAGGTTGCAATTTAATACCATACCCTTTCCAATCTGAATTCCAATGTCGAGTAAGTGAAAAGTAGCTAATCCTAGTTAGTTCTAAGATCAATTTTCTAACAAAACACCTTCTATAAGACCATCTCCATCCTAACTCATTCAAATAAATGAGAAACTTGACCTTTATTTTTTATGATTTGTTGTGACTTTTGCAAAGGATATTTAACTTTGTTTTTAATGAAATTTTTCTCCACTATTATCTCCACTAAATTTTTTTCATAATTTTTTCATAATTTTGATGTGTTGTCCACAATATTCATCTTCAATTAGGAATATTTCTCCATTCATTATGAAATTTATCCTATATTCAACAACAAAAAACCATCATATTCCTTTAAATAAAATTTAACAATTAATTACATCAAATAATATTAATCAATTATAGTTATTCAATTGGATTGATGCTTCTACATAGCTTCTTCCCAATAGTAATGCATTATTTTAGATTTTTTAGCAATAGGCAATGCCTTAAGTTGTATGTCAAGTCTCTATACCAATCTCCATTTGTGATTCTAAAATACATAAACTTGTTTGAGTCTTCATGTAATATGTTCCCATCTTATTTTTCCATCATTCTCAATAAGCGTGTCCACCACCACCATAAGTATCATGTATAAATAATTTCTCCAATTGCACTACTTTTCACCCTATGCATGTTTTTCACATAAAAACATCCTAATATTTGTGATGCATCCTTTTAGGATTATTATTTGTAGTTTAAAAGAAACCCTAAGTATAATTTATATATATTTTTATATTTCCAAATGCATAGGCTTCAAAAATTCACTTTTCCTTGAGGAAAACCTCTCTTTTTCCAAAAGAATTTTTATGTAGTAAATCCACCTAAAATCTACTTCTTGATTATAGAATCCATGTGAAGTGTAAACCACCATAAATAATGTGAGATATTTCTAACAAGCATGTCCAAATACGTATTCATAAACACTCTATTAGATGTCAACATATAGATGAAAATTTTGATTAGTAGATTTGCTTCATCAAACCATCAATATTATTGAGATCTTGTATGAGATATATATAACTTGCGGCATTCCTCTATATTATAAATTGGAAAAGGCCATTATCTTAAAAATTCTTCCCCTCAAATACTCCAACATCTTACAACTCAATTATATACCTAATTTGAACAACTATCATCACTTGGTTCATTAGACCTTTCACTCCCTTTTAAGATTATTTTGATAACCAAGTCTTACTCACATGACATGAATGAAACATAGAAAAATATAGGTGTGTGGGTATGAGTGAAATTATGGAATGGTCTATAGGTTTGAACACACTTACACTTTCCTTAGTTTCATTAGAAAAAGAGATCTCCCAAGGATAGGATTGACTTTCAAACTTGAGGTGAGTCAACCCTATTAGGAAGGTGTGCTATTTTCTTATGAAAAAAATGATTGATTGGCACTTTTGGGAGATAATTTAAAATGCATTAATAAACTAAATTGAATGACCTAACACTTGAAATGCATAATATTATGATATAAGAAACGAAAATAGTAATTTGTAGGTAGATATGAGAAGGGAAAAATGGTGTGCACCTGACATAAAAACTAGGTTTTAAGCTTTGTAGTAGGAATGGCTCACCCTAGGGTGGATGGGTCCTAGTGGAGGGGTCCAAAATTTGATTTTTTAGTCCCGAATATAAGCTTTTTCTTTCTCTAGGTTTGATTGTTGGAAAACTAGAAATAAAATCTATAGGTGAATCTGCACATACAAAGAGAGAAGTTTTTTTTTTTTTGGGTGAATGTGGGTTTACCTTAGTCAAACCCCATGTTGGTAATTAAACCTTGATAAATAAATAATGATAAATGGAAGGAATTGACGAATGAAAAAATCTTTGTCACAACTCACCAAACCCTTAATGGCTACCCTTAGAGGACTGAAGTCTAACACATCTCTCTAAGGTCTAGATCTTGCATGAATTGGCTTGATATCTTGCTTGATTTGATGCTTGAATTTTTTCTTGAACGCTTGAAACCTATACCACAATGTTAGCTCCAAAACATGACATGAACACACATGAACTTTGACATGAGAATATGATCTTGATTTTTGTTGTAGATGACTGATAAATTTGATCTTCAATGCTCTTGGCAATAATATTTTCTCTTATGATCTCTTGATTATGGAACTTAGATTTGAATTGATAAATAACTATGTATTTATATGTGTTTATCTAATTTCTTGAAATTAGATTCCACAAGTCAACATTTGAAACTTGAATTTGAATCATTAAAATTCCACCAAAAACATATTAAAAATTGGGTCCTGGCACTTAAAGGGGACCCATTCACCTTTGGGCGAATGGGTCCTAGGACCTAAATCTAGGACACACAATTTTCCAAGGTGTTTAAATTAATGTTGGTGATTGTTTAATGTAGGTTTCCCTTTTAGAAAAAAGTAATAATAAGGCTTTGGAATGCATAATTTGGTCAATAGAAGCTTAATTAAGAGTGACTAATTAAGGGGATGCAAATAGGGTATAATTGTAAAGGTGTACAATTTTCTACACTACATTTAGCCCCCACTTTAGTGAGAGTATGATCCCATGATCAAACTCACACTAAAGTAGGAAGGGATGGATTAGGCCTCAATTTTTTGTCCAATAGGTATGGATAGCCTAAGGTGTTTTTCCAAAAATATTCTCATAAGGTCTAGTGCAGTTCGATATACACTAGGTGATCCCTAAAGCAATAGGGTGAGAAAAAAACACTAGGTACACAAGGTGTGAACTCATAGAAAGGTGGTATATGATCGAGTCATGCTAGGTCTATAGGCTCCCTTACGTCAACCATACCAAAATTTATACTCCCTAATAGTTTTGATAAGGTTCCACTCAAGATGGTCATGGGTTTCACAAGGCTAGCAAGCTGCATTATGCAAGACACTTATGACAAGGCACCACTGGAAAGAAAGTTATGTTATGCTTGGTGGCTATGAATTGGTTTTAGGATAGTCAAAGGGTTTTTGCTTAGTTCATGAAAGTTCTCAACTTAGGGAACATCACACTTTATATCACCACCAAGAGAGGACTAGTCAAGGGATAAAAGATTCACACCTTAGGGAATGCAAGCCATAGCATTACTACCAAGAGGAATTTCATATGCCAAGAAAGGTCACACTCTTGAAGGACATCAAACCTAATTCCACCACGAAAGACACATCACATGAATTAAGAAGCACACTTTGAATAAATTCATGTCATTATACAATAAATGAGCGAGAGGCTTAAAGCCGCCTACTTTAGGGTAAGTGCATGGATCTATGACACAAAAATAGCTTTTAAGATGCCACTTTTTTCTTTTCTTTTTCTGAAATCAGTAAAATCTGATTTGCACAAGAAAATGAAGATAGTTATGCTCAAAATTTCAAGATGTAGCAAGAACAAGAGTTGAAGTGCTCCAAGTCTAGTTTCTAAGCTACTAATTATTTTTGAAATTAATAAATATTAATTGTCTCAAAAAGGGGGGGCCCGAAATAGGTCTTGTTTTTATCAGAAAAAATAGCATAGCGTCTGAGCCCCCCCCCCTTTTTGATTAACTTTTTATTATAATTTCAAAAAATCTGAATGGTGAGAAAATAGCTAACACCATGTAGTTTATCCCCATTCTTTCGGCTAATTTTTTAATGAATATATAATATTTTATGAATTTTCAAAGTGGACACATCCTGAAAAAGTTGAAATTTTAGTGTGCTTCTCCCTAAATTTTTTGAAAACTAATCAAATTTTTTATTTTTTTTCATCATGTGTAGAATGGAGTCTAGTTTTAAAAAATGTAATTTTTTTCACGATTCGATGAAGGAGTAAAAATCTATCCTAAAACTAGCACATGTTGGTTTTTGACAAAAAATAGAGGCAATAATAAGAGAAGTTATGGATGAAAACCTTAACTTAATCAAAATGTAAAAAAAATAAAATATTTAGATAGTCAGAGAGATTCTAACATCGTCACATTTTATTTATAAACATGCATTGAAAGAGACATACAAATGTGATGGTGAGCATGACCAAAAATGTGTGAATTTTTGTTATTGTTTCAAAAAATCATGTCTTTTGCATGAAATGGTTGTCCAAACCTTTGGGTTAGATTCCCAATGCAAAATCCAACCCATTGGGTTGGTATTTCCCAATGCAACCCATTTTTCAAGCACCAAAATTGGCAATTGCCAAATGCCATTCATGACTTTTGGAATGTATTTTTCTAAAATCTTTCATTTTATTTTTCTCTTCCAAAGAAAGTATAAGTTGACATCTACATATGGACATTTAATTTCTTATAATCTAAGTTATATTTAATGTATATAGTTTCAAGATGTTTGAGAGTGGTTTCAGATCTCTAGGAGTTATAATGCAAATTCTAGTTTTTGGAAGATTTAAAAAAAAATTAGACAGCTAAATTTCAATAATCAACATGTCAAATTTCTGTAATCAAGAGGTCAAATTTCATCTTTCTCTCTCTATCTCACTCATTTTCATCTCTTATTCTCTAGACCTCTCTCTCACTATCACCATCCCTTTATCTAACACTCTCTCCCTTGAGCTCAAGAACTATGTCTTTACATGTCCATCTCTCTCCTTCCCTCTCTAATATCTATCTCCCTCCCTCCCTCCTTCCCTCTCTACATTTCTCTATCTCCACTCCATCTCCTTCTATCTCTATATATATCTCTCTCTACTCTCTATATCACCTCTCTCTATCCCTACCTATCCCTCCCTCCCTCTCTCCCCTCTTTCTCTCACTCTCTACTTCCCTCTCTCTCTCCTTCCCTCTCTACTCTCTATCTCTCCTTCCCTCTCTAGTTCTATCTATATCACCT
>CM021105.1:285183052-285368117 GCA_007115665.2 Sequoiadendron giganteum
GAGAGAATGGAAAGATAAAGAGAAGTAGAGAGGGAGAGAGAGAGTGAGAGAGAAATATGGGAGAGAGAGAGTGAGAGAGAAAGAGAGTGGAGGGAGGGAGAGGTAGGGATATATATGTAGAGAGGGAAGAAGAGAGAGGAGGGAGAAGTGAGAGAGATAGAGGTGAAGAGATAAGTAGAGAGGTAAAGGGAGAGAGAATGGGGAGGTAAATATAGAATAATGAGATAAATATGAGAGGAAAGGGGAGAGAGAAAGAGGGGAGAGTGATAAAGAAAGAGGGGGAGGGATAGAGATAAGGTAGGGAAGGAGAGGTGAGATAAAGAGAGTAGATAGGGACATAGAGAGAGAGAGGAAGTAAGGGATAAGTGAGAGAGAGAGGTGATAGAGATATGCAATAGAGAGAAGTAGAGTGAGGATGAGGGAGGGAGGGAGAGAGAAAGAGGTATAGAAGGATACGTTAGATAGAGAGAAGTAGAGAGGGAATGTAGGTGGGAGGAAGGAAGAGAGAGGTGAGATAGAGAGAAGTAGAGAGTGAATGTAGGTGGGAGGAAGGAAGAGAGAGGTGAGATAGAGAGAAGAGAGATAGAGACAAGTAGAGAGAGATAGAGAGAAGTATAGAGGGAAGGAGAGAGTGAGAGAGAAAGAGGGGGAGGGAGAGAGAGAGAGAGGAGAGGATATAGTGAGATAAATAGGGGGAGAGGGGAGAGATAGAGAGATGGAGAGAGAGGTGAGATAGAGAGATTAGAGAGGGAAGGGGAAAGAGAGGGAGGGATAAATGGAGAGGGAGAGGGAGAGAGAGAGGGAGAAAGGTGATAAAGAGATAAGTAGAGAGGGAAGAAGGAATGTGGAGATATTGAGAGAGGGAGGAAGGAAGGTAGAGATATTGAGAAGAGATAAATATGGGGGAGGGAGAGAGAGGTAGATAGAGTGGTAGGGAGTGGAGGGAGAGGTGGGTAGAGAGAGGGAAGAAAAGAGGGAAGGAGAGAGTAAGATATAAATATGTAGGATGGAGATATAGAGAAACTTAGAGAGGGAAGGAGGTATGGAGGGAGAGTTAAGGAGGGAGATAGATGTGTGATTGTGAAAGAGAAACATCTCTCTACCTACCTCTCTATTTTTCTCTCTCATTTATCTCTCCCCTGCCCCCTCTACTTCTCTCTACCCACCTATCCCTTTATACATATTTCTTTCTCCCTCCCTCCCTCCTTCCCTCTCTCAATATCTCTACCTTCTTCCCTCTCTACTTTTCTCTATCACCTCCCTTTCTATCTCTTTCTCCTTCCCTCTCTACTCTCTCTATCTCAACTTTCTTTATCCCTACCTTTCCCTCTCTCTATCTCTCTCCTTCCCTCTCTACTCTCTCTATCTCAAATCTCTCTCTCCCTACCTTTTCATCCCTATCTCTATCTATCTATCCCTCTCTATCTCTCCCTCCCTCCCCCCTCTTTCTATCTCTCCTCTCTCCCTCCCCTCTCTTTATATATGTCCTCACCCTCTCTCTACCTACCTATCTCTCTCCTTATATCTATCTCAAGTATCCCTCTTTACCTCTCCCTCCCTCCTCTCTCTCTCCTCCACCAACCTTCTCTCTCTACTTCTCTCTATTTGACCTACCCGTATATACCTCTTTATCTCTCCCTCCCTCCCTCCTCTCTCTCTTTTACCAACCTTATCTCTCTACTCTCTATCTCATCTACCCCTATATACCTCTTTTTTTCTCCCTCCCTCCCTCTTCTCTCTCTATTTGACCTCACTCTCCACCCCTCCCTCCCTACCTCTCCTTCCCTTTATCCTTCCCTTTCTACTTCTCTCTCTCTCCTCCATCTCTCTACATACCTCTCTCTATCGCTATGTCTCTCACCTTTCTCTCTCCATCACTATCTCTCCCTTTGTCCCTACCTCTCCCTCCATATCTCCTCATCTACCCCTATATACCTCTTTTTTTCTCCCTCCCTCCCTCTTCTCTCTCTATTTGACCTCACTCTCCATCCCTCCCTCCCTACCTCTCCTTCCTTTTATCCTTCCCTTTCTACTCTCTCTCCCCTCCATCTCTCTACATACCTCTCTCTATCACTATGTCTCTCACCTTTCTCTCTCCATCACTGTCTCTCCCTTTATCCCTACCTCTCCCTCCATATCTCCTTCCCTCTTTCTATATCTCCTCATACTTTCTCTACCTACTTCTCTCTCTCCTATTTATCTCAACTATCCTTCTTTACCTCTCTCTCTCTTCCACCAACCTTTTCTGTCTGCTTCTCTCCATATAACCTATCCCTATATACCTCTTTCTCCCTCCCTCCCTCCCTCCTTCCCTCTCTCAATATATCTACCTTCAACCTTACCACTTTACCTCTCTCTCTCTCCCCTTCTCTCTCTACTCTCTTTCTCTCTATCTCACATCTCTCCCTACCTATCCCTCCATCCCTCCTCTCTCTATCTCACCTCTCTCTCTCCCCCTTCCCTCTCTACTCTTTTTCTCTCTATCTCACCTCTCTATCCTTACCTATCCCTCCCTCCCTCCTCTCTCTATCTCACCTCTCTCTCTCACACTCTCTCTCTCACTCTCTCTCTCACTCTCTCTCTCACTCCCTCTCTACTCTCTTTCTCTCTATCTCACATCTATCCCTACCTATCCCTCCTCTCTATCTCACCTCTCTCTCCTCTCCCTCTCTCTACTCTCTATCTCAAACCTTTAGTTGTCTCTCCCTCTCTACAATCTTCTCAACTATCCCTCTTTACCTCTCCTTCCCTCCCCTCTCTTCCTCCCTCTCTCTCTTTATCTCACCTCTATCTCACTTCTCTCTCCCTCCCTACCACTCCCTTCCTCTCTTATTCCCTCTCTATTCTATATATCCCCACTCCATCTCTCTACCTACCTATCAACTTATATCTCCTCTCTCCCTCTCTCTACCTACCTTTGTATCTCACCTATACATCTTTACCTATCCATCCCTAACCTTTCTCTCTATCCCACCCTCCCTCCTCTCTCTCTTTTTCTCTTTATTTGTCTCTCTATTCTATGTGCACAAGATTTGGACGAAGGTGGGGAGATTTACATAAATATGTAAGGAGGGGGGAAAGGTAGAGAAGGAGAGAGTGAGAGAGAAAGAGGAGAGAGATGGAGAGAGATTGAAATAGAAAGAGGGGGGAGAGAGAGGTGAAATAGAGAGAGTAGAGAGGGAAGGAGAGAGAATAAGGGGAGGATGGAGAAGTGAGAGAGAGATAGAGGTGACAGAGAGATATGATAAAGAGAAGTGGAGGGGAGAGAGGGAGAGCTAGAGAGAGAATTTCAAGATAAAGATAAGTAGAGAGAGGAGGGAGTGAGAGAGAAAGAGCAGGGAGAGAGTGAGAGAGAGAGAGGAGGGAGGGAGGGAGAGGTATGGATATATTTATAGAGAGTTTATATAGAGAGAGACTAGAGAGGGAAGCAGAAAGAGAGGAGGGATAAGTGAGAGAGATAGAGGTGATAGAGATATGTAATACAAATAAATAGAGAGGTAAAGAGGGAGGAGAGAGAGTGGGGAGGGAGAGAGAGTATGGTGAGATAAAGAGAATTAGAGAGGAAATGAGAGAGAAATAGGGGAGAGAGGGAGGGAGTGAGAGAGAAAGAGGGGGAGGGAGAGAGAGAAGGTAGGGATGGAGAGGTAGGGAGAGAGAGAGGTGAGATAGAGAGAGAATATAGGGAAGGAGAGAGAGAGGGAGGAAGGGAGAATTGGGAGAGAGATGATAGAGAGATGTGATAGAGAGAAGTAAAGAGGGGAGGAGGGAGGAAGGGAGGAAGGGAGAGAGAAAGAGAGAAAGATGTATAGAGGGATAGGTTAGATAGAGAGAAGTAAAGAGGTAAGGTGGGTGGGAGGAAGGAAGAGAGAAAAAGACATAGATAGAGATAGAGAGATAGGGGAGATAGATAAAATTAGACATAGAAGGGATGGAGGAAGAGAGATAGAGAGAAAATACAAAGATGGAGAGAAGTAGAGAGGGAAGGAGAGTAAGAGACAAAGAGGGGGGAGAGAGGGGATGAGAGAGTGAGAGAAATAGAGGGAGGGAGAGGGGGAGAGAGAGGGAGAGATGCGAGATATATATAGTGAAGGAAGGGTAGAGAGAGAGATGGAGGGAGGGAAGGAGGGAGAGGGAGAGATGTGATAGAGAGATACATAGAGAGGGGAGGAGGAAGGTGGATAAATTGAGAGAGGCTAGAAGGGATGGAGGGAGATAGAAATAGTATATATGGATAGATTAGATAGAGATAAGTAGAGAGGGAAGGTGGGTGGAAGGAAGAGAGAGATACATGTAGAGGGAGGGAGAGGAAAGATAGAGAGTACATATAGAAATAGGTAGGGAGGGAGACATAGGTGAGATATAGAGTGATGAAGGGAGAGGGGAGATAAATATAGGTAGAGAGGGAAGGAGACGTAGAGAGAGGAGGGATAGAGAGAAGTAGAGAGGGGAGGGATGGATAGGTAGGGAGGAGAGAGAGAGAGAGAGAGAGAGAGAGAGAGAGAGAGAGGGAGGGAGGGAGAGGAGAGATAGAGAGAGAGGAAAGAGGTAGGGAGGAGACATAGTTGAGATTTAGAGGGATGGAGGGAGAGGTGGGTAAAGTGAGGGAGTGGGGAGATAAAGATAAATAGAGAAGGAAGGATATGTAGAGAGAGAGAAGTATAGAGTGGAGGGATGGAGGGAGAGGAAAGGAAGAGATAGAGTGAGGAGATCAAATGAGGGGAGAGAGGAAGGGGGAGAGAGAGAGAAAGAGAGTAGAGAGGGAAGGGGGGAGATATAGAGAGTAGAGAGGAAAGGAGATAGTAAGAGAGAAAGAGGGGGGAGGGAGAGAGAGAGGTAGAGAGAGTGGTAGGTAGTGGAGGGAGAGGTAGGAAGAGAGGGAAGGAGAGAAGGATGGATAGGATGGAGAGAGGGAAGTAGGGAGAGTGAGATGGAGAGAGTGTGGTGAGATAGAGATTAGAGAGGTAAGGAGAGAGTTAGAAAGAGATGGAAAGAGAGATAGGGAGGTTGGAGGGAGGGAGAGGTAGAAAGGGATAGGTGAGATAGAGATATGGAAGGAGGGAAAATGGGATAGAGAGAGAATAGTGATTTAGAGAGGAGGGAGTGAGAGGGAAGGAGGGAAGGAGGGAAGGAGGTATAGAGAGGATAAGAGAGAGGAGAGATAGAGAGTAGAGAGGGGATGGAGGAAGGGAGAGGTAGGGAGGGAGATAGAGGTGTGTGTGTGTGAGTGAGATCTAGAGAGAGAATGGTGAGATAGAGAAAAGGAGAAATTGAGAGAAAAAGAGTGGGGGTGAAGTGAGGGACAATAGTGAGAGAGATTAAGAGGAGAGAAAAAAATAAGGGTAGGGAGGGTGAGGTTGAGAGAGGGAGGGAGAGGAGAGATAGAGATAAGTCAAGAGGGAAGGAGGGAGGAAGAGGAGAGATAGAGAGAAGTAGAGAGGGAAGGAGGGAGGGAGAGTTAGGGAGGGAGATAGAGGTTTGTGAGAGAGAGATAGAGATAGAGAGAGTGGTGAGATAGAGAGGAGAGAGTGAGAGGGAGGGAGAGAGAGAACTATGAGATAGAGAGGAGAGAGTTAGAGAGAAAGAGAGGGAAGAGAGGGATAGCGAGTGAGAGAGAGAGATGTAGGTAGAGGGAGGGAGAGGATAGATAGAGAGGAGAGGGAAAGAGGTAGAGAGGGAGACATAGGTGAGATACAAATTGATGGAGGGAGAGGTAGGTAAAGAGAGATATGGGAGATAAAGATAAGTAGAGAGGGAAGGATATGTAGAGAGATAGAAGAGATAGAGAGAAGTAGAGAGGGGAGGGAGGGAAGTAGATGTAGGGAGGAGATAGAGGGGTATGTGAGAGAGAGAGAGGGGGAGTGGAGAGATAGAGAGTGAAGAGAAGGAGAAAGTGAGAGAGAAAGATGATACAACTTGTTGACCACTAAAATTTGACCTCCTGATTACTGAAATTTGACATGTTGATTACTAAAATTTGACTACCTAAATTTTTTAAGATATTCCAAAAACTAGAATTTTCAATATAACTCCTAGAGATCCGAAACCACTCTCAAACATCCTGAAACTATACACATGATATATAACTTAAAGTATAAGAAAGTAAATGTCCATATGTAAATGCCAAATTATACTTAAATTTTTATTTCATGTATATAGTCTCCTTGGTAGAGAAAGAGAAGAGGAAAGAGTTCACAAAAATTCATTGCAAAATTAAAGCCATTTGGCGAGCACCAAATTTGGCACTCTCCAAATTTGGAACTCACCAAATTTGGCGAGCTCAATATGGCTTGTTACGGGTTATTTTCGCAATTTGGCACCATTTTTGTGTCACGGATTGGTGCACACACCCTTTAAACAAATTGCTAAACACCATGTTGTGAGAAATTACTTTCAAGTAGAAGATGATAAAATCCAATATATGAGAGCTTATTTGGAAAGCTCTATTTCCAAATATATGTTTCCAAATAAAGTTATGTCATGAATAGGAGGTTGTCCCTCATATGTAATCCTAAGACAATACAGAAGGGATCTATGGATTTGGGGTCAATGTATGTCTTTGCTACAATGCTATAATAGATCTTGGAACCACAATCATTCCCAAAATACTTGTAGAAAAACAAACACAAAGGAGGAATGAAACATAGAGAGTGAAAAAAAGGAGAACCTTTTGGGTCAACATGGAAGAGACCTAAATGTCTCAACATCTTGCATCATCCCCAAAAGTAAAACACAAGACAAGTGAAAAGACAATGGTTATGAAATATAAAAGAATATAGATGCATATAGAAGAATGTCACGATAGATTTGTCTCATTTTTATTTTTGCACCAATAGGGTGACAAGGGTCATCCAAAGTAGGCTCATAAACATAAAGACACGCCAAGCAGCACAATACAATGGATCACATTATGCACATGCAATCACACAATGAACGAAGATAGTATGACACATGCAATCCAACCTAAAGCAATACATTCACATCCCAATCTTGTTCATCATATACGAAAGATAGATAACTAGCCAAAGGGGCAACAACAAGTGTCATACTAGGAAAATCACTAGGTTCAACATGTGGTGAGTCACTCTTGTTAGGATGATCATCATGGTTGTTGTCATCTAATATCATGAAAGAGGAAAATAAAAAATTCAGCTCATTATGCACTTCCTCATCAATCTTAACAATCTCATCATCATCATCCAAATTTATCATAGAAGGAGGTCTAATGATAATGTCCATAGAGGTTTCATGTTGCTATTATGGTGAAAGTGTAGAATCGTCATGCTTTATTTGAGTTGGTTTTTATATTGGTTTTCTAGTTTGTTCTTTTTGTCTAATTGATGAGAAATAGCACGATGTCTATGCCTACACTCTAGCATTTCTATTTATTTTTGAACGATTGATTGTGTAGGAGTGGGTTTATCAACCATTGGTTTCTTTTCTTCCCAGAAGGGAGGAATGGAAGGAGCCATAGAGGGTTGATCAACCACTTTCTCTTTAGGCTTATAAACTTATGTTATCTTAGGAGGCATACTAATCATTGTATGGTTATTTATTGGTCTCTTATAGGAAATAGGTAGAGAAATCATGATTGATTTGTCTTGGTTACTTGGAAGATATTTTGGTTCAAATATCATGGTTTCATCAATGATAGGGGGTTCAATCTTTGATTTGTGAATGTTTCTAAGGGATCATTTTTCTATGTGCTTTTCCTTGAACTTTTGGTAAGATATGAAAAATAAATCTTCATGAGGCTTAATAGGTTCCATGGGTTCGGTCCAAAAAAATCTAATGAGAAATTCCCATAGGAAGAAAAAGGATTAAAACCAATATGATGCACAATGAAAATTTTGTTTCCAAATGGAAATTTTAAACATTTATGTAACACTAATGAGATGACATCCATGGAGCATAGACATGGGAAGCCTAGCTTCACAGGGGATTGGTCTGATGACGAAATGATGGAGAATGAGACACTTAATTGCTTCGATCCAACTTTTAATGGGAGGGTGGTCAAACCAATCATAGGGCAAGAAAAATCATTATGTTTTTTCATCCATGCTTTTGATTTTTCATAAGAGTCTTGGTAAATTTCATGCACAAACAAGAATTCCTAGTGATCACATTCTCTACACACACTGGATCAATTAATATCCCATTAGTAGGCTTGTCATTGATTCTTCTAGTTTTGTAAAGAGGACCATCAGGTGCATGTTTAATTATTCCATTTTGTGAGAAAGCAATGTCAAGAGACAAGTCAATTTGGCCCTTACGAGGTTGACCATAGTTTGTATGGAATCCTCATTATCACTCATGTTATCATTAGTCATGTCGTGTACATTGTCAATGTTCATCACATCATTCTTGGTGTCACTAGTTTTAACAAATGAGATGTTATGATTTGGCATCAAATTGGTAAATATTTACAAATTTTGGTTTGGTGGGGAAAAAAACTTATTTCCTAATTTTAGAATGCAACAATATGACAATGATGTCTTTAAAATGTATTTTTTTAATTTTGAACAATGCGCTTGTTTTGACCAATTGATATGAATGCAAACTGTAGTGCCCTTTAGTTTTTTTATGTTTCTAACTGACTTGGATTATATTTGGACATTTTGATACTTGTTTGATGATACTTAGATACTATAATGCTTTAATGCTTAGTTATGGTGATATTTGAGGACACTATTAGATCTGATGTTTTATGTTTATATCATGATTAGTAGATTAGTTTAATTGTTTATGTGAGTTATCATTGATATGAATATTGTGTTTATTGGATGTATATTCTATCATGATTTGATATTTTTTATTTTGTGTCGATGTATTGGTGAAGGGGAAAAAATTTGCATCACTCGCTTGCGATTGCCCTTTGGCATTGCAATTTTTCCTTCATAGTGTAATTGACTATTTTCCCTATGCACATGTTTGATAGTGTGATTTACTACAGGCTGCAGGTACTAGGCATCGAATCCACCTGAATTGCTAGGTTTGAGCTTGCCTTAATCCCAATGGAGGTTGTTGTTTCAGAGATAGCATCGGCTCCCACACTTTGAGCCATCGTCCTCATCAAGGATGAGTATTAGTATGTCACACCTCGTCTATAAGTTCAGCTCATGTTGGCTCGTCAATGTTGTCGTTTTACTTTTCATTTCGCTTGCAGTCTAGTATTGCTTGACAATATGTTGTCTGAGTAATGTGATTGGTGAGTTTCTTTCTATGATTATTACCTTAAATAAAGATAATTGAAATCAAAAGGATTTGGGTTAATTAAATAAAAGTTTTTATATAGTTTATGCCATGATTAAATAAAATTTATTAAGGTCCTTATTTGATTTTAATAAATTAACTTTATGGTTTAAAATGAATTGTTTAAATAAATATATTAATTTAATGGGATTTTGTAAGAAAGTAGTATGAGAAATTAAATTAATAAACTAAATATATTAAATAGTTAATTAAGTGTGTGCAATTGCAAGTTATGATTTAAAAATTATAGAATAAAAACAAGTTGAGAAAATTGTGAATTGTGGGGAAGAATGCAGTTACGCATAGTGGAGGATAATAAATTAATTAGTGGGAGTTAACTGAAGGGGGGATTTTGGATTATTTTCTAGGGAAAAAACTAATTTTGCATTTAGTGTATGGGAGTTTCTTGTTCTTGTTCTTGAAGTTGTTTCTTTGGTTCTGGAAAGTTTGATTCGAGATCTTAGAAAGTAGGAATTGGGGCTTACAGTGCTGGGAAATTCTGAAGAACTTTTTAGCTGCAAATTTGGGGAAACAACCTCTGCATCAAATTACAGCCCAGCTAATCAGGTTCCTTTGTTCTCTAAATTGCACCTATGTTTACTTTTGCTTGAAAAAAAAAAGTTTATTTAAAAAGATGTCTGAAATAACTCTTTGGAATGGATTTCCAAAATATTGTGTATAATTCTGTAAACAATTGTTAGTTATGCTCTATTTCGGGTTCTTGAAATAAATTAGATGGCATCATCCCTATTTATACTTGTTAATGGTTGATCTTGTCTTAAGTAGAATTCTTAACTTGGACAGAGTCATACCTTTTGTAAGTCTTCTTGTAGGTGGTATCCTCTATATGAATCGTTCAACCATGAGACATCATTTCTCTTTTGAAATTCCTTTCTTAGCTTTAGGAATGGAGAAAATCAAATTTGAAATATTGATATTTTCCTTGTATTATTTGAGGCTCGAATGTCCAATCATTTTCATGTAAACTTTCTAGTGCTCTTTTATGTTCTTAGGCATTACATTCATAGGACTCTAATAGGATCTTGGTCGAATATTTCTATCTCTGTCATGGCGTCCTATTGTCAACCTTGCAAGTATATTTCCAAATAGTATTTCTGTATTTTGATAAACTTTTATATAAGATTCTAAGGTGGACTTTGCATATGTAACAACATAGGAAATAGGCGAAATTTTTTCCCCAATTCACAAAAATTTAAATTGCATAAGGAAATCAAATTAGTTTCATTCAATTCAGCCACCACCCTTGTTCTTGACAGCTTGTCTTGGATATACATATTTATCTCTCCATTCAGTGGTTTTACACTTAAAATTATCAATAACTATCCTTCCTCAAGCAACGTCGTTGAACTTAACTTATTGTTGTTCATTTCTTAAATATCTTACATATTTTAATGGGTGCTATGCATTGTATGGTTCCTTTTTCTATTGGTATCGACCAACCTAATTGGCTTTGTTTTTAGAAGTTGAAGTTTCTCTAGAGTCACCAATGTAGCTCTCTTTGCCTTTTCAGACTCTTTCATTGCTACAGATCGACTGTGGGATTTAATCATTTGTACTACATGTTTGATGTGCTTCAAATCCTTGGATCTAAAGTAAATTTCCTTAACATAAATACTACCGTAGTCATGAACTATAGCTATAATATATAGTGTGTAAAGAAAATTCATATATGGTATTGTTTGATAAGCTAGTAAAATAGGGATATCTATGGTTCTTCATTTATATCGATCTTTGTAGTGTGACACCATCTTATTTTATTGTAACCATCAAATTTCCCACGCCGCTTCATGGTGACAAACAACTTGAATCTTAGTCAACAAAATCATCCAAATCCAAAAGAAGGTAAGCCTATTCGGCCCTAACTTGGAACACATAATCTTCATCATTATCCTCGGTGGAAAACGCTTAAAAAAATAAAACTCCTTAGTTCTCTTTCAAATTATTGTTAGTATGAGGACATTGTTTACAATGCTGCATTTAGATCTCTATGACATCGATATCATGCAGTTTGATTGCATTTTAAAATACATGGATACCGCCCATCATTTTTTTCCCAATCGTGATCCATGTGTTGAATAAATTGGATACTGAGAGGGGGTGAATCAGTATCCACAAAAACTCATTGAACAAACACTTAAAACTTTATTGCACCATAGGGTAGAGTAAATTAATAGTTTAACATTAAGTTATAGAACACATGAACACCATATTTTACGTGGAAAACCCAATAAGGGGAAAACCATGGTGAGGATTAACTCACATTATATAAAGTTATATCAAAACCGGTAATAAGAGGCTCACTGCCACAAATAGAAGCTCACTTCTTACAAGGACCTACTATCCAAAAAGGAGGCTCACTGCCTACAAAAAAAGTAAACATAAATTGGCTAACTACCAAGAGTTGAACTAAGAAAGATACACCACATGTGCATATTCAGTTCCTTTGATGCTCATAATATTTTTTGATCTTCAACCACTATTCGCAATTCACTCATACATACTCCTTCTTCTCCTCACATTCACATTGCTTGTCCTTTTTTCTTTGTCACACTTCCACACTTTTCATTTTCTAGCTATCTTGTATAAATAACTGATGTAACCATATTCATTGGTTAGGTCGGCCTAATAGATGCAAAACATATTTCCAAGATGATAACTTATCGGTCTTCAAATCAAAATTAATTCTCTTGTATTATGCAATAGCATGTCGGCCAAGATTAATGAATCGATTCTAAACCTGATCATGTATACGCGCTTCCAACCATTATAAACCTTTTTTAAAACCTCAGACCATATAGATTACCAAAGGAGATATCCAAACCAACATACCAGAAATACCAGATCAAATACCAAATGAGATAAGTATGATCTTCACACCGGTACCTAGTACCAGACCAACATGGTGACATCAATGATAATATTGACAAACTTCCAACAATCTCACCCTTTGTTATTGATGGCAACATGTGCAAAAATTTTGATTAAAAAATTCTTCATAACTCTCCCTAAAACTTCAAAAACTCCAAATCTCCAATTCTCTCCCTCTTTGACATCAATGGAAAAGGGTGCCCAAAAAAAGATAAAAACATGGTGACATCCAACCTTTGAATATTTTTATTCAAAATTTCAAAACTTAAAGACTTTCAAGTATCCAATTTCTCAAAACAGAAAAATTGTTCTCACCTCGAACACCTTTTTGTACCTTTCCTTGATCATCGGAAGAAATTCCTTCCATTCCAGTACTGTTGAATCCATTCTTGCACATACACTATCTAATACAACCAACAGTGTGAAGGAGGATGACCAGTATGCAGATGAACATTGTTTCTCACTGTCTTTTGCATCAATTAATATTCCATAAAGATGATCTAACTGGACCTCAACAATCCTTAAGAAGCCTGAAGGTATTCACTACATCATCCCTTTTCCTCTGTACAATGATAATTTCAGCCTGAAACTCACCAATTCTCAACCTTTGCTTCCCTTCTTTGTCCTCAAAAATATCAAACTTCTTCCCAATGTTATTCACTTCAACTTCTATTGCTTCAATTCTGCTTTGAAAGTTGTCAACTACAGCAGGCCACCAGAGACAATACTTGTAGATGTCTGTCATTTCTTTCATGCATTTATTTATCTCTATAATTAATTCAGATAACCTCTGCTTTTCCTTTGAACACCTCTCTTCAACTAAAACCTCCAATTTGTACGTCCTCCTAGACCTTCAAGCAACATCCTTTCTTCAACTACTTCAACCAAATTTTTAGGTGAAAATTCAGAAACAACAGATACATCAATACCTTTAGGAAGTAGATAATCAACTAATGCATCATCAATTTTAAGTTTTTCAACGGGTGAAGCCGTACTCCATACATCACCCAATTTCTTCATCTTTCCTTGTATTATCATGGACCGGATGCCTTCTGGATCAGAGGATTCAAATTCAGCCAAAGATTCTTCTTCTTCCTTCTTTTCTTCAGAGATAGCAATGACATCTTTAGAGAAATATTTTCTTTTCTTCGATTTTGGAGGGGAATCGCTAGTGACTACTTCCAATTCCTTCATCCTAGAGGAAGAACCTTCCTCAAATTGACTTATAGTGACCTCATCGGAGCTCATCGCATTCTACAATGATATGAAAAAGGTTTTGCACACACTTGCTTTATCTTCCAAACTTTCCAAGTGCCTGAATATCTAATTTGCAACAGGAATTCTAGATTCCCACTCAACATCTTTCTTTCTCAGTAGGGATTTTAGAAACTAATTCACCAAACATGTAAGCAAGGATCTGAAACAAAATGGATATCCTTCTCCGAGTGTCATTTGCATATTCTCAATAAGATTTTCAAGAACTAGCTTACAAAGATCAAATTGCACATTCTCCTTTACCATTTTATCTGCTAGATAAACTACGATGGCCGAAGTATAAACTTCATGATTTATGAAGAATATTTTATAAGAAATTCCATATGCAACATACCTAACTAAGGTATCACCAATAGTGTTGATCAACAGTGCTAGGGGGTCCTTTTCGACTCCTGTCATTTCCTCCACTTCCTTGTATTTTATTGTTTTTCATCCTGGAAGTTCTCCAACGCCACAAAGTCTAGTAACCACTTCAATTTCTTCTTTCGAAATGAGATAGGGTTTGTCCAATATAATTCTGCCATCCTTGATTTTTCTTAGAAGGAACACGATAAATTCTTTTTAAGCAAACCAAGGGAATTCTCCCCATATATCCAAACCTAGGGTTTGTATGTTTAGCAAGTCGTTTGATTCCAGCCCTAATTCTAATTTCTTTATTTTTTGATAATCGAACTCATCCATATAAACTCCTTTCAACTTGAGAGGGGTGTTCCTTTTATAAATTTCCATTATAGCTCTCAAAATTTTAACGAGAAAATTCTTCAATTACCTTTTCTTTGTTGCTGCGAGATGGAAAATTTCAGTCACCTATATCGAGTGACCATAATGATTTCTTTGAAGGTCCTCAAATTGCATCAAGGATGCTTCAAGAAGGTTCCAAGCACTTCCACAACTTCTTCGAATGCATTTGATGACCAAAATGATTTGCGATATTACCTTTATATTTCATCATTTTTCCCTAATTCGCATTCATTGTAAAAAGTTGGCAAACTTCTCTTCCATTTACACTAAGAAACCCTAATTTACTCTACAAACAAACAAGCTTTCATCTTTTCTTCTGATTTCTTTTGCAACACATCTCTCCTATCATTATTTACAAAATATCCACGTGCCAGCATCTAACACACTGTATTTCTGAGGGTTTAATTGATTTTTTGATAAAGCTCCCCTAAGACCAAGCGAGGTCTAATTATTGTAGGATTCATTTGCATTGGATGAGGGTACAGATGTATCAGTAGACTCTAATCCTTCTTTATTTTTCCATATTTTTCTCATTTCTTGCTTAAACTCTTCCTTATCAATCCTTTCCACATCTTCCACTGGAGAAGACTTCTCCTCTTTTCTTTAGTTGCATACTTTTGAGATATGTCTTGGTTCCTTGCAATAATAACAAACTGTATTTCTCTAATTTCCATTCATCCTTGTTTTGCAATGGTTTTCTTTATGTTCAAACATATTACATTTATAATAATAACCATTGAATGACTGATTTCTATTGAACTTATTCATCATCACTCGACTAACTAAAGATCTACATTCAGTAGCTTTATGTCCTATCTTCTTGCATGCATAACAATGTCTAGAGAAGGGACTAGAAAACTGATTCAACCTACTCCTACACTCAGTTGACTTATGACCAAACTTCTTACATGAAAAAAAACACCATTGAATGATGAGTACATTTGTGCATTTGATTGTCTGATAGGTGGTTTCTTTCCAGAATCTCTTTTTTGCTTTCCTTTTTCTAGAGTCTTCTAATTATTCATTGTTATTGAATTCTGCATTTTTCCATTAGCTTCATTTCCTAAGCCACTTTTGTCTTTAGAAGGTTTTTGTCCTACTATCAATTCATCAAGCTTGGTGGAGCTTGTCTTGAAATCCTCTTCACAAAGTTTTTCTTTCTCAAGTTATGTCTTTAGACTCATCGCTTCTTGTTCAAGCCTACGACAAACATCAACTTTTCTTTGTATCATTGTTTTCAAACATTCTTCAATTCTCTTCTTTTCATCTATCTTCAACTTCAGTCCAGTGTTCTCATCATTTGCTTGCTTCAACTCCTCACTCACTTCTTTGTATCTTTCCTTTAATTTCTTCAACTGCTCTTTCAATTTTCTGACACACTCATTTGCTTCATCAAGATTTTCCTTCAGTTCTCTATTTTTAATTTGAACCTTGTCTAGATCTTCAAGTGTAGTCTAGAGCTCTTATTTATCCATTGTTCAAACTACGGGATCTCCCTCAAGCTATTAAAATTCTCCAGAGGAACCAAAGCTCTGATACCAATTGTTGAATAAATCAGATACTAAGAGGGGGGGGTGAATCAATATCCACACAAACTCATTGAACAAACACTTTAAACTTTATTGCACCATAGGGAAAAGTAAAGTAATTGTTTAACATTAAGCTCCAGAACACATGAACACCATATTTTACATGGAAAAACCACGGTGAGGATTAACTCACAATATATAAAGTTATATCAAAATCGGTAATAAGAGGCTCACTGCCACAAATAAAAGCTCACTTCTTACAAGGATTTACTATCCAAAATGGAGGCTCACTACCTACATAAAAAGTAAACATAAATTGGCTAACCACCAAGAGTTGAACTGAGAAAGATACACCACATGTGCAGATTCAGTTCCTTTGATGCTCAAAATATTTTTTTATCTTCAACCATTGTTTGCACTTCGCTCATACATACTCCTTGTCCTTGCATTTGCATTTCTTGTCCTTTTTTTCTTTTTCGCACTTCCACACTTTTCATTTTCTAGCTATCTTGTATAAATACCTGATGTAACCATATGCATTGGTTAGGTCAGTGTAATAGATGCAACACATATTTCCAAGATGATAACTTGTCGGTTTTCAAATCAAAATTAATTCTCTTGTGTTATGCAATAGCATGTCGGCCAAGATTAATGAATTGATGCTAAACCTGATCATGTATACGTGCTTCCAACCGTTATAAACCTTTTTCAAAACCTCAGACCATACACATTACTGGAGGAGACATCCGGACCAACATACCAAAAAAATCAGATCAAATATCGGATGAGATAAGTATGATCTTCACACCGGTACCCAATATCGGACCAACATAGTGACATCAATGACAATATGGACAAACTTCCAACAAAATGGTTGCTTGAAGTAAATACATAGTTCTCCTGAGTGAAGAAACTATGTTATAAAATCGTTCTTAGCCAATCAACATATAAATAGTAATTTAAGTATGCAATGTAATACATATATATATAATATATATATGTTTGTGTTGTATTAAGCTGAGAATATTCATCCGTATTTTTAAAATATAACTTTTCTTTGACAATATGGAACTTATGTAAATTGATAAATAGTATGTATAAATATACATTTACATATGTATATATGTACATATATGCTGAAATATGCATATATATTATATATATATATATGCACATACTTATAAATGTTTATATATATATATATATATATTTCTATAAACTTTGTCTTTTAGTCATTACTTAATCATGTATGGGAAATAAATGAAACAAGTAAATTTAGATAGGGTAGGTTTCTTGGTATGGGATAATAGTTTGTTCTTGGTTTAAGATGAATACTTAGGAAATGTAATGGTTGCATTGCAAAGTACCTTACACTCTTGATTTTTTCATTGAATTGAGATTTTTATTGTTACAAAGTAAAGTAGCGAATGTTTAGTACTTGAAATGGTTATATTGCAATTTATCATGTGTCCCATGTGTTCTATTATGGATTCAAGTCATGTGTGAAGTAAGTGATTGGTTGTGGATTTGGGAGTACCTTTTTGGGCTATTATGCAAACACTTAGTCCTTTGGGAAGTGAGCACTAGCAGTCTTCTAGAGGCTCGAGAATTGTGAATTGGGTAAATGTGTAGGTTGAACCTTGAAATGGTTGATGTGATCTTTGTCTTGTGTTAATGAAGGTAAATTGGTCATTGCATTGTTTACTCATCTTTATGGATTATTTTTGTGTGTGATATGGTTGCACCCCACTTTATGTGTACATTCTTGTGTTTTGGATTTGTGCAAGTTGGATCTACCCTATCAGTTGTGTTGGATTTTCTAGTTGTAGAAGGGGGAGTGGCTCCCAATGGGGGCTGATGCACAAAGAGGCGTCTAGGTCAACCCATGTGGGAGCTTCCTAATCAAGTGATAACATAATTAATTAACTAGGGGGTTGGGTAGTATTTCACTTTAACTAAGACAATTGGATTGCCTCACCCATGCCTGTAGCGTTCTTTCAAGCTAAGGATGGGTTGGGAAGGCCTAATCAACAAGACTAATATCCTTGTCCCCACGAGAGGATAATTGGTCCTACATATGTCACCCTATGGGGTTAGTGTCAAATGTGAGACTATTAGGACAACCATAGATGTGGGTCGACATCTAGCGAAAGACTATCAAGATAACCCATGCTAGGACCATGCGATGATACTCTCCCTGTTATAACCTTGCATTTACTTGACTCATATTTCCATTTTATGTATGTGTGCCTCTAGAAGTGGTGTAATGTCGTTGATGTTGTACTTGACTTTTTCATTTTTTTCATGTTAGCTTTGTGTTTCCTATTGTCTTTGCCTGATTGTGTTGGTGGGACCCTTTGCTATCTCTGAGCATGGGGGATGGACCTTTGGGTTCCACATGGTTGGGTGGAAAATGCATTGTACTCCATTGGGTTCCCTCTCCTTGTTCATGATGGTGATGAATTCTCCTGGATTGAAGACCTCTGCATTATACTAGCTCATGTGGATCGTTACTCTTGTACTTGTATTGTATCATAATTTGATGTATCATGTATCACACTTGATGTACACTCCTCACATGTATACAAGGAGATATTGATGTTCAAATGTATAAATGTAATGATGTAAAATGATGTCAATCTCTATTATGCAATGGACTATGTATCATATGTTATTGTATATGTAAATTAAATGGATTGAACCAATTGATCTCTATGAATTCATGCTATGGTTGTAACACATTGATTACTTGATTAAATGAGACATGTTACTAGATTTTAGTTACAACTCAATTTGGTAGAGCTTGTTGATTTTAAACTAAAATGAGGTACATTTTATTAACTTTCCTTCATTATATTCAAATGTATAAATGAAACAATCTAGAAAAGATTACAATTATAGATTACAACATTCATACACATGCATGTAATAGAAGAAAGATTCCGATCTTTTCAAAAAAAAAAGCAATCTTTATTGAATGTATAAGTGTACATTGTATCATACAAGCCATGAGACTAGCCTTTTCTTATTTAATACAAACTATGCAAAAACTCATACATGAATAGCTAAAGAAAGAACAATGAATGTGTATATTAGGAAAGTAACTAGCCCATTGCCTATGAATGACTAGTCTTGACTGGTGTTGTATCGTCTTGTTGTTGTCCTAAGCTTCATCTACCTCTTCTAGATCCTTTCCGCTCCTAGTCCTGCATATGATAGTAATCAATGGTGTTAGAGTATACTCTAAGAAATGATTTTTTACAAACATTGCATACACATTCACCCTATGCATGTATAAATCATTCATAATGTGTATTAAATAGGCCTAATTTCATCTTTAGGTGTCTCAAAGAATCATCAAGGTCATCAAACGCATCCAAAATATGCATGTTTTGCTAACTTGTTTGCTTCATGTGTAGATACGGGTTTGATTACATTTCTATTTTTTATTTATCAATTACAAAATGAGTGGTGAAAATGTGGCTCCCACAAGGGCTAAACCCAACTCATAACAATTGGCATAAGTGGTGTGAATATCATGAAATCTATATTTTGTTTTGCAGAAGTTCCAGAAAATAACTTCATATAAGGGAAATGATTGCATCATCACAATATATATGCAAAGCCTTTTATGTATACTCTAAGTGCATATAGTATTTCATTGTAGAACACTTATTTCATTTGCAAAGCCTTTTTTTTATATGATGAAGGTACACATTGCTGAATATCAAATGGTAGAAGACACTATCACTGTGAATATTCAAGATGACAGATACCATCACAATATTAGCAGCAAAGGGTAGTGATTGAGTATTAGTGCAAGAGCCTCTATAGATCAAACACCTCAATCCAATGATCACAAGGATATAAAGAGTAATCAATGAATAAAAGGACAGTCCCAGATCTTTTATCACAGGGTTCAAGGAACATAGATAGTTATATTACAATCTGGGGCAGTCTAAGGCATAGTGCCAGTTAGTAATCACAAAGGTGTTTGAGATAGTAGCCCATACAAGCCTCACAACCTTATCTCAGACCAGTCAAAGGATATTCATGACAAAATACAATCATGAGCTCAGTCATCTTTTGCCTCAAAGTTCATAAGCATTGTCAATAGATAGTGCACAGTCTCTTTCTCAACATCATGACATAGTGAAAACAATGCAAGGAAGCAGTGAACATGAGGTGCATCTTGTTAAGATGGCGAATGCAATCAAAAGTGAAATACAAATGCTAAATACAGTCTCAAAAATACAATGAAACAACTAGAAGGAAGTTATATCAAGAACATAGATGCTTTGTTTTCATCATTGTTTAAAAGCAATAGGGTAGACTATGCAAGTATGTGTTTCAGAATGCAAGTAAATAGTTGTTATCATGCAATAGTTAAATAGGTGTATGAGTCATAAGGGAGTAGTTGTAAGTAGTAAATGGAATGGAGTTCATGATTCAAGGACATTGATGCAGTAGAATGTCTTCGGGAGGAGTATTGCATTGAAATATTTTCCATCAATGATCTATAAGATTCATATGGCATTATAGAGGCTTGTTGATGCCTTGAGACCTTCCAATCAAATGACAAGATTTGTAGACCAAGAGGCAATCATGACTATCATAAAAGTAAAAGGCATCACACAGTCATATTGCTATGGGATCAATGCCAAAGATAGAGTGTGGGTCCATGCATGAATTTTGTCCAAAGGTACGATATTTTGAAGACAATTCATTACAGATGCATCACACAGTTTCATATTGCATTTGCAAATCTAAAGTAGTCACTATAATGAATTCCATCAATGGAGAGTACCAAGAATATAATCAAGAGGTACTAGTGTAGGCATTTTCAAAACACTTTGATGCAGAATAGTTGTGTTTGACAACACTTTAATAGAATAGAGCATGTATTATAAAGGATTTTCCATTGGCAGAGAATGCAAAGAAAATTTATCATATACAAAACTGTTCTATGCAAATCTTTAAATGAAATTATTATGAAGACATGGAATTGAGAGAAAGAATTAATGATGGAAAACATATTATGATTGTGATCATGACATAGTCAAGTGCTTATATAGAAGGTTATAAGAAATGGAATAGTATTTGCAAAAGGCGAGTACAAACTCATCATGATACATAGATTCTAAAGTACCCGCATTGTATAATGGCAACATTTTCTTGTGGCATAGTGCTTGAAAGAGCTCATGGTTGAGCATAAAAATAGAGAAAGAAAGTTGCGGTTTACAAGGAGGCCAAACTCTTGACTTAGTTGAAGGAGATGGGGCACGTTTTTTCAAAAAGTGCTACATGAAACCCTAAGGCCGAACCAAAGAGTGGAAGGTTTTTTATTTTATTTACAAAGCCATGTGGAAATAAAATACAAGGAAGCTTCAAGTAACAAATGAAATGAAATGCCAAAAAATGTAGAAGAAGTCATGAGACTGTAGCTTGTAACGAAGAGATATCAAAATCTTTTACAAAAAATGTTTCATTTTCTTCTATCTTTTGTTGACACACATGAGAAACACAAAGATACAAAAAATACCAAAAAATGTGTCTGGAGATAAACTCAAAATGAGTTATTTAATTTTGCAGAAAATTAGATATAATGATCTCGAAAGCTTACCTTGAGTTTTTGGGTATCTTTGTTGTGGGAAATGTAGGAAAATTTATTTTGTAGCTCAAGATCTACCATGAAATCCTTAGTTCGTGCCACAAACCTTTGGCGGTGCTAAGAAGCCTTTAAGAAAAATTCAATGAAACCCTAGAGCGGCACTCTTAGCTTCTTCTCGAAGCTTCAAGTAACAAATGAAATGATGCTTTCATTTTTTTCCCTTGTTTTGTTACTTAGGGTTTTTCCTAGCATATGCCAATGCCTTAGTGGCATTTTTACCTTTTTGTTTAAAAAAAAATTATAAATTTATGAAGCCCATGGGGGTTTCTTTTTCCTTAGAAGTTTTAGATTTATTCATCCCTTATACTTTGTAGTGATAAGTCTTTTTGACTTATGCTCTAAGTTTTTTCCTATGACCAAGTCAAACAACTTCATTTAATTTTTCTTTCTATTTGAAATGTAAAACATTTTCCTTAGGTGATATTTTATAAATCGCTTAGGAACAAATGTTATTTTAATGTGAAATTAGATGTAAAATGTAGTTTTCAATATTTGACCAAGTCATGAAGGGGATATAGTTGAAGATTTATGGATTATGCAAACTATAGGAGCATATGTCATATGACTGAGTCATGAGGTCTTCAATGTATGAAGGAGGAGATATGGCTTTTAACACATGCCACGAATGGAGGGAAGTTTTATCAATTAGCAAACACATGAAGAGAGAATTGAGGGAGATTATTTTGAGTTGGCAGACATTGGGAGGAGATTTAGGAGTGATTCATCACTTTTTTGAGAGAATATAGACTTTTGTTTCCATTTAGAGCATTTTTAGAGGTGTTTATGATTTGATTAAGTCTTGCATGACTTTTTCATCCATCATGAGCTCTTTTTGAGAGAATATAGGTGTTATATTTTAGGCTTTTGAGGGGCATCCGACCCAAGTTGGTTTTCTTTTCCTTCTTTGGCGGAACCACTTGGATGTTGCCTACTTAGTATCTTTTGTAACTCATTTGGGGTTTGTACTTGCTTTGTAGTTTTGATACTAGTGACTTTTTGGAGTCCTAAGAGAGATTCTTGCAATTTTTTGTAACTCACATGGACATGGAATATAGTGCAGACCTTGGAAACATTGAATGGAGTTATTTTTTCCTTCTTACTCTTTTGCTTCATTGTGTGCCATTTTTTATTAACTAGATTACTTGTGAAATATTTCATTTCCTAATAATTGTGTCTCATATCCAACACATTTTTAGCATAGAATGTGTTATTGCAGGTTATAATATGAGTCAGAAATGCAAGTTACTTTAGCTGTGAAATCTATTTCCTCCTAAAGATTCATGCATCGAACCTTTTTATAAAATACTTATGCAAAACACATACATATAAGTTGTGCAAGTTTGTTTTGCTTCAAATCATTGTATATAAGTGTACTGAGATCTAAATTTCTAGTTCAATTACTAGTTAGGTGTATCACCATAGGAAATAGTATTCACTAGTCCTGTTTTATCTTTTTCAGTAATCCTTCTCCCTTTTCCTTTCAAGATCAGTAGTTTAGGTGATATCCAAGCTAGGAAGCTGGCCTTCTTTGGAGGTTCTTTTTCATTTTTAGGTGACCCACAGCCTGGAAGATTTCCCATGTTCCTCTAAAGTATCAATTTTTTCAACTTGATAAGGGTGCAACTTTATGAGATAAAAAGATGATCAGATGTAATTCCTTATTGATGTTAGCATTTATTTAATGTAATGATTATAGTGTATTGCTAGTTAGTTGATGGGAATGATGTAGCCTAGTCACGGACCTAAGAGGACTTAGGTTGATTAGTGTCAATGTTTCATTTACAATACTATGTTTAATGCACTTTAAAAAAAAAATGTTCCATTTTTGTTGTTAGTGTGTTGTCCTCTAGGGCCTCGTGGCGGGGGCATTACACAAACAACTACAAAAAAATGCAATTTTATAAATTTAAATTGAGACATGCAAACAACAAGATATAAAGCAAACAAAGATAGACTTATGCCCAAAAATTCAGAAATTGACTTGTACTAGGGTAAATTCACCGAAGGATGAATGGGTCTTTGCATAGGGGTGGAAAAATTAAAGTCTTAATCTCTAAGTTAATGTTTAAGGTCTTTGTTTCAAGTTGCAGATGGATTCTTTTAGTTATAGGTTTCCAAAATTTAATGATTAGATGCAAATACAATTTGATGTCCAAAACAACAACAAAAAATGACAACTTTTTTGATACAATTTTGATTGAATTTTTTGATGTAAATGATTGAAAAACACCAATATATAGACTACTATGCAATATTTTTAGATTTTTGAGATTTTAAATGATGCAAAATACAAATTTAAATGATGCAAGATGCAATTATAAAACCCTAAATGAGATACATGACTAACTAATGCAAATCCTAGATCTATGCTTTTAGAGACTTCCAAATCGCAATTTATGATGTACAATGCCAGGTTCACCAAAATGAAACAAAGAAAAATATAGGTGTGTGTATGAGTGAAATGATGGAATGATCTAAAGGTTTAAACACACTTACACTTTCCCTATTTTTATTAGAAAAAGAGATCTCCCAAGGATAGGATTGACTTTCAACCTTGAGGCGAGTCAACCCTATTAGGAATGTCTATTGTTTTCTTATGAAAAAAATGACTGAATGGCACTTTTGGGAGATAATTTCAAATGCATTAACAAACTAAATTGCATGACCTAACACTTGAAATGAAGAATATTAAGATAACAAAAATGAAAACAATAATTTGCAGGAAGATCTGAGAAGGGAAGAATGGTGTGCACCTGGCTTAAAAATTTGGTTTTGAGCTTTGTAGCAAGACTACTTTGCCCTAGGGCAAATGGGTCCTAGTGCAAGGGTCCAAAATCTTATTTTACAGTCCTCAGATCCTAAAATGATAGTGTTTTATTGATATGATAGACTTTGATGAGCTATAATTTTGGAGAAACAACCCTTATGAGGTGATTATGTTCTCAATCTTGTATGGCATTTTAGGTGATACATTAAAAAATGTTTCGTTTCTATAATTAGCCTCAACAACTATTTTTGAAGACTATCTTTTGAGACACCATTTTTTATTAATTTATTCACAAGTTATACCACAACAAGCTTTGTCCCAACAAAGGAATAGCATTTTGTGAGCAAGATTGCTCCACCCAATAGTAGTAGCCCCCTTGCTTAACAATCTCATTTTAGAATGAGAAAATGAAATTCTCTTCTCCTAAATCCTTTTTTTTTAATAATAATGGATCCAATACCAAATTCTACAATTGTCCATTCCTATTATTTTCTAGAGTCTCCTTAGTCCCACTCAACTATTTCTAGATCAAGGTGAGAAATTTGACTTTTTCTTTACTATATTGAAACATAATCTTTTTTACATTTTCCATAGATTTATGTCCATCTTACATTCATAGCTTTAAATGTCTCATGATGCATCACTTTAATTTTAGAAACATCTCTATTGTAAATTTTTTAAATATACAAAAAAAAAATTCAAACACATTTGTACTTGTTTTGTTGAGGTGCAAATTGATATTAAGATGTCTTAATTACACAATAAGACAAACACACCAAACTAAAACATACTCACTTTGTGTAAAAAATGAAAACCTTCTTGATTATGCAACCAATTATTATTCCATTTTATTGGTTGATTTCCAATTTTTTGAGTTCAACAAATCAATTTTATACCATTCTTTCCAATACCCATAGTCCATATAAAAATATCTTACTAGTGCCAAACAGCTTACATGCAATGTATATGGTTCCACATTTTGGATAATTTGAAGAATTCTATCAAACGATTTACGTATGATATCTATGGTTCCACATTTGGCATAGATGTCACCATGAGACCAGATTTCTTTGAGGAATTTTGTCAAACAATTTATGTGCCATGTCTATGGTTGACCAATTTTCTTTTAGGAATTATGTCAAACAATTTACATGCCAGGTCTATGGTTCCACATTTTGGATAGATGTCATCACGAAACCATTTTTTCTGAAGAATTTTGTCAAACAATTTACATGCCATGTCCATGGTTACACATTTTGCATAGATGCCACCATGAGATCAAATTTCTTTGAGGAATTCTGTCAAACAGTTTACGTGCCATATCTATGGTTACACATTTTGCATAGATACCAAATTTCTTTGAGGAATTATGTCAAACCATTTACGTGCCATGTCTACCAAATTTCTTTGATGAATTCTGTCAAATAGTTTACATGCCATCTTTATGGTTTCAGATAAACAAATTTCTTTGAGGAATTTTGTCAAACAGTTGACACCCCTTGCCATAGACAAATTTATCTGATGCATTACATCAAACAATTGGCATGCCTTGTCTGTCTTCGAGTAGACCACATTTCTTTAACTAGTTCTATCAAACAGCTTGCTCATCCTGGTCTTGAGCATTTCCAACTATTATATCTTAAAAAAACCCACCTTCCACATTGCTATTTGTATTTGTGTAAAAAAATTTCAATCCCTTTTCAGAAATCCATTTTGTGCATATCCAGCAATCATGTCATCCCAACTTCCCTAACTTGTGACGTTTCAATTTTTGGCATTTTGAGGTTCAATCCTGATTTACATTTTGAAGTTTTAAATTACATTATGTGAAATAAGTTTCAAGTTGTGTCAAAAAAAATTCCATTCACGTCTGGGATCACACTCAGATTAGGATGAAAAGCGAGTGATAATTTTTTTTGACACCATCAAATCTAGAAATCTTTAGCATACAATCTTTATAGATTGTGGAAATTCGTTCTCATTAATTGAAATCCCAGAAATTTTGCACTTTCTAACTTTTATATTATTTTTTTTTCTTTTAATATGATTTAAAATGTTTAAATTAATTTAAAACTTTATTATTAAATATAAATTTTATTTTCAATTTTAAAATTTATTTTTTGAATTGAAATTATATGCAATTTATAACCTTGAGTTGATTCAGGATAATGGGTATTTGGGTTCAAGATTTGCTCTTAAATGCATTTTTATTTATCTTTAAATTATGTGTTTTTGATTTGCAATGAAATTCTTGGCCTTAGCCTGAATGGTAGCGATCTCCACATTTTGGAGTTTGAATAAACAAATGTGGTGATCTTGAAGACAACATTTATTTATAATTGGTCAACATCTTTAGACTCAACTTTATCAACCATATTCAATAAGTTGATAAAAAAATTGATTTTAAAAAGAATAAGTAAAGAATAATTAAGGGTCTTAATTTAGATTTTTTTGATTTATATGTTTGTGATTTAAATTTTAAGTATGATGTTGAATGAGTTTGAGCTTTATCATTATTTTTTTAATATTTGAATTTGAGGGTTTATGGACGTAAAATTTTAAGATCTAATGAGAAACTTTCATGTCTATAATGGTGATACAAATCAAGATTTCACATTTAATTAATTTCACATTCAAGCATTTAAGTTTGCAATTTCAACAAGAAAATAAAAAGAAATCAAGTACAAAGTATCAATAAAAAATGGAATCAAGGCTTGTATGTAGGTTTAAAATGATATTTGAAAATGCATGTAGTCACCTCATACTAAATTATTTATATTGATAATTGAGTTTAATATTAAAAAATGCTAAAGATTTGGTGTATATGGAATGAAAATAATTACATTCTTGACTCAAAAGTTTGACTTGGCACTTTGGCAAGACATGCTTCATGACTCTTGTCATGCTAGAGTAACAACAAGATTATCTATAAATAGGTTTTACAATTGTGGTGATCACTTTAGGAAGAGTGGGAAAAGCTACACTAAGAGAACAATTATCCTCTATATATGGCCCAATAGAGTCCCTTGCTCAAACCTATTTGTGATGCCAAGAAGTTGGATCTTATATTGATCTTATTTTATCACTGTGACATTAGAAGTATTAAAACATTGATCTAAAACATCCTATCTAAAGGGTTTACATCCTAGTCTAAATAATTTGTTTACATTACCCTAAAGGAATCCATTAAACTATTCAATTGCCTTATAGGTCTTGGAGTCAATTTATCAACACATAAGTAACAAATTGAACCACATGAGTTGGTCTCTATCCAAACACATATACATAAACCATTACAAACTCATAGGAATCAAAGTCCATTCTTTTCATTCATTTTTTTATTAAAAGTGTATTATTTATCAAATATAGATTAAATCCATATTAGTACAATATTCTTACCAATTCATAAAGATTAACATATTATTATCTGCCCTATTGAATTTGGTAGTAAATACCATAATTACCCATAGTCAAAAAATGTCATCCTAAGGAACCCAATCCTAAACTCAACATAGATCTAGGTACATAATTAGTAAGTAGACCATCCACACATACTGAGAGCTGTTCACACCCTTAACTCATAATTGCTTAAGTCAACATAATCATTAAATGCAAGGTTAGTATGATTCTTTAACTCATTCATAGCCAAATCATTGCCAAGTTTATCATGCCCTTACTTTTTGGAAGAATAGACCTTGCTAGGTCCATAGGTTAACCTATACCTTTCCATACTCCTCATTGATCCAAGACACAAGACCATAGGATGAAATACACACAAACTAATTCTCCCACATTCACCTCAATACAAACCATAATGACATTGACCCTTAAAGTTCATCCAAGGTGGGATTAGATTTTGAAAAGTCAAGCACCCTAAACCTCAAACTAGATAAGCTTGATGATGAAAAACTACCTTTTATTATCTCAAACCTATATAGTTGGGACACATTAATTGGAAGGTGAAGTCACTTATATCTAATAAAATTTTAGCCTGAGGTTGAAGCATATTAATAAAGGAGATATAGTCAAGTTTAGAAATATCTCCCAACCTAGACCTATTTGTAATAACCCCAACATATTATTTTTATAAATAAATTCAGATTTGTAAATTTTAAATCAGATCTTGTAAAACCAAAATTTCTTCATAATTCTAACATCAATAGTGATAATCCATATTTAATAAATGAAGCCAACACATAAAAAATTGACTCCAGATCTTTTTCTTATTACTAATGACATATGAAATATTTCATATTATGCTACAATTGTAACATAAACAAAAACTATGATAGTAGCAACAACAAACTAAAAATAATATATTAGAAATTGGACAACAACAACTATAAATTTACAAACTTGTAAAACTCAAACCTACAACTCATAAAGCACATTCACAACCTCTAGATGATATTTTCATACATAACCAAAGGGTTTTTATCCTCCAATTATTGAAACCAAAGGGTTTTCATCCTTTGATCTCCAGCAAATCCAAGGGATTTTTTCCTCAAATTTGATTGCTTGAACATAAGGTGCTAATATTGGTTCTAACCAATATTAGCAAGGGTTTTTAGTGTAGAATGAGTGATACCCCAAAATAAAGCACTCATTCCTTTAATTAGCTAAAATTAGTAGTTGTTAAAGAATCCTATCTAGATGAGTGGTCAAAATCACACATGCACCAACTACATTAATTGACACTCCTTTTTTTCTTGAATTTAAATTTTGAGTATGTCCTTGTTGCATAGGTCAAATATTTGATATTTTCCATCTTGTCACATTTTTGTGCTTTCAATGAGCTAGTGAACCTAAGAACTTATCTCACCTTCACAAAGTTCACAAACTCACAAAATTTTCAAATTTTAGAGCTTCTCACCTTTTATGACCTTTTCTTTTTTTTGTTTTCACTTCCTCTATTGCCTTCTCTTAAATTTGTCACACTTCTTGCCATTTCGTTAACTTTATCAAATTTTCACAAAGTTCACAAATTTGCAAACTTTGTGGCCTCATGATCCCAGAAAACTTTTTCCTTCCCTTTGTTGCACTTTTTAAAGATTTCATGAACTCATGAACTTTATGACAAATAGGACTTACCAATATCTTGAAACCTTAGCCTTGTTGCACTTTTACATATTTTGTAAACTTGCAAACTATGAAAAATCATATCTTTCTAATGCTTAATATTATTTATTCAATTTTTTAGGGCCTATGAAACTAGCCTCTAATAAGCTTAGCTCCCTAGAAATAAGAAATAGTATTTTGGTCTATAAACACAAAATAATTGAAAATAGGACATTGCAAGTCTACCTTTCCCAAAATTTCTTTTCCTCAAGAAATAGCAAACCCCAATGATGAATTATGTTGTAATATCTATAGATTTTAGGTCTTGTACCTATCAAATAAGCAACTTTAGCCAAAAACACCAAGATGCTCATATATCATCATGTTGACACTACAAAATATGTTATAGTATCTATAATTTATTTCTATCGAGTGAAACAAATATTACTGAAAATAATTATGGGAGCTACCACTTCCTTCATTTAAATTCTTGTGCAATCCATGAGCTTGGATCACATCAAACAATTTGACCTATAATAATAACATTTATGAAATTTTCTAAGAAATTTACAATGAAATGCATAATTGATTTTCCTTGCCTTTGATTTGGATCAAGAAACTAAGGAAACCAATCCACCATATGCTACATTTTGAAATGATGATGAATAAAAATTTCCATAAATTCCCAAAAGACCCAAGACTACCACATGTTTTCACCCCCACATTTTTTGGTGATCCCTTGCATAATGTTTTGAGTAGCTCCAAACCTTTGGAGCTACTCCATCATTCTTAAGTTGCACTACTTTGGTATTCATTTAAAATTCACCTTGATATATTCTTTCGGTGCTCATAACTTCCTCAATAGGATGACTATGTTCAACACCATTTCTTCTTAACTTTAGATGACATCCTTTAATCAATTCCATAATTAGCAACAACTATGTGACTATAAATGATGTAATTTTGTAGTTAGGAATGATGATGGTAGAAAACCCAAAGCTAGAAATTATATGGACACCAATCTTTATATTATTCCTTGTGCAACATATTTGAAAAATGTGAACATCACTTCTTTCACTTCTACTAGGTTTATATTCTTGTTAAAATGAATTTTGATTAGAGATTGTTTTTATCAAATCCACTAACATCCTTGAAGTGCCTTTGTATTTTGTCAACAAATTTCTTTATATGAAATATTTCTTGAAGTACTACCTCATTTTTCTTAGGTCATGATCATGGAATACTCAAAATTATGCTCGTCTCATCTAGATTGTTGTCATAAAATTTCCTTATGTGCCAAAGATTCTTACCATTACAACCCAAGTTGTAACTTTTGGTAATTGGTATGAATCATATTAATTTTAGGCTAAAATAGTTTTAACAATCATATGTCACTTGTGACTCATTTCCAAACAACAACGTGTTATATGGAATACTTGCACTTAGATACCCTAATAGGTATGAACTCCTACACACAAAATCAAGAAAGAGAATATTCCTCAAACTGTTAGAGATATGGATGCTCATGAAAGTTTTCCTCAATCTAAATCATAAATTTATAAAAAAATATTGATAGGAACACACTATCTTAGCTACAAAACTAAGTTCCTTTTTTCAAAACCAAGAAAATAAATGTTGGAAACTACCCTATACTCATTGATAACACTTCTAAAATGGTAATGGGACAAAATATCCTCCATCAAGTGACCAAAAATCCTTATATGTCTGTAAGGAAGGTATGGAAAAGATATAAACATTGAGAACAATAAATTAAGGTTGGATACCACATTCATATTGGTCCTTGGTTCCTATTTCTTGCAACAAGAATTTTATCTTTGCCATGTATAGTTAGTGACTTCCAATAAGAAAATTCCATCTTTAAAATATCTCATTTGGTGACCATATCAAGAGAGAAATATTGAGTAGATCTATGACAAACCAAACAGTAACATAATAATGTGTCTTTCCTAATGATAGACCTTTGATTATCTCTATGCATTGAGTGGTTTGAGCCACTAATTTTCCCTAAAGATACCACCTTTATCTTTTTGTTATAGCCACACTTGGGACTCCATCCACCATACCTTGAAGCATTATTTAATTCTCTTAATCCTTGAATTTTATCTCTATAGTGATTTTTCTATGAGGATGCAACCATTCAAACCCAATTTTATATTTACAATTTTTAGAATTCCTATAAATTATTCTAAATATAAATCCTCTCAAATCCTATCGCCTTCTTCATTTAGCTTCTTAATTTCCTTAGCCCTAGTTTTATTATCTTTCTGCCTAAAATTTTCAGCAACAACAAGTTGTTATTCTACCTCCAAAAGTGTTATTTGGGTCTTTACTAAAGTGTCCTTGGTTGATTTAAGCTCAAAGGTGAGTTAATTAAAACTTTCCTTATTTTTATAGATTAAATTAGTCCACCACCTCTACAAATCTAATGATTGTATCTCCATCTTCAATTATATGTTAAAGGTATTTTTATTTTATCCTTTTCAAAGTATTATTCACTACTTATAAATAAATCTACATGAGTGAATGCATGTGACTTTTTAAAACAAAAATTTCCCTTCAATGAGACTTTTTGTGCTATCTCTAGCTTAATTAAGATGTATACCTCTTTCTCTTTTGTTACCATTAGTTGCTAATTCGATTCAAGTATCTCTTTAGGCCTATGTGTTACATTGGAAAAATAATGTTTCTTGTCTTTCTATTGGCCAGAAACTCTAACATCTCCATATAAGGTCTTTGAAGTATTTTGATACTTGTGAGAGGAGAATAAATTGTAAATGCCACATGACCTTGTATGCTTACTGGTAAATCCTCCCCTTTGTGTGATTGATCTACATACTTGAGTTGATTTGGTTATGATGTGAAGCATAGAAAAATATAGGGTTCATCAAGGTAAATGGATCGAGATGACGAGCCACTAATTTTCACTATGTAATGTTAAATAAACCAGATACTAAGAGGGGGGTGAATTAGTATCCACACAAACTCATTGAACAAACACAAAAATTTATTGCACCATAGAGTAGATTAAAGTAACAATTTAACATTAAGTTCCATAACACATGAACACCATATTTTACGTGGAAAACCCAATAAGGGAAAAACCACAGTGAGGATTAACTCACAATATATAAAGTTATGTCAAAACTGATAATAGGAGGCTCACTTCCATAAACAGAAGCTCACTACTTACAAGGACTTACTGTCCAAAATGGAGGCTCACTGCCTACAAAAAAAAAAACATAAAATGGCTAACCGCCAAGAGTTGAACTGAGAAAGATACACCACATGTGCAGATTCAATTCCTTTTATTCTTAGAATATTTGTTGATCTTCAACCACTATTCACACTTCGCTCATACATAATTCTTCTTCTTCAATTCACATTGCTTATCCCCTTTTTTCTTTGTCGCACTTTCACACTTTTCATTCTCTAGCTATCTTGTATAAATTGCTGATGTAACCATATGCATTGGTTAGGTTGGCCTAACAGATGCAAAAAATATTTCGAAGATGATAACTTGTCGGTCATCATATCAAAAGTAATTTTCTTGTATTATGCAATAGCATGTTGGCCAAGATTAACGAATCGATGCTAAACCTAATCATGTATATGTGCTTCCAACTATTATAAACCTTTTTCAAAACCTCAGACCATACAGATTATCGAAGGAGATATCCAGACCAACATACCAGAGATACTAGATCAAATACCAGATGAGATAAGTATGATCTTCACATTGGTACCCAGTACCAGACCAACATGGTGACATTAATGGAAATATTGACAAACTTCCAACAATCTCCCCCTTTGTCATTGATGGCAACATGTGCAAAAAGTCTGATTCAAAAGTTTTCCAAAACTCTCCCCAAAAATATAAAACTCCAAATCTCTCCCCCTTTGACATTAATGGAAAAGGGTGCCAAAAAGGATAAAACATGGTGACATCCATCATTTAAAGATTTTTATTCAAAATTTCAAAACTTAAAAACTTTCAAGTATCAAATTTCTTAAGCCAGAAAAAATGTTTTCACTTGGAACATCTTTTTGTACCTTTCCTTGATCACATGAAGCAATTCCTTCCATTCCAATACTACATAATCCATTCTTGTACGTGCACACTATCCAATACAACCAACAAGGTGAAGGAGGATGACCAAACTGAGGATGAACATTGTTTCTCATAGTCTTCTGCATCAAAGTATTCCAGAAAGATGATCTAACCAGACCTCAAAAATCTCCTTAAGAAGCTAGAAGATCTTCACTACATCATCCCTTTTCCTCTATACACTGATCATTTTATCCTAAATCTCACCAATTCTCAACCTTTGCTTCCCTTCTTTTTCCTCAAAAATATCAAATTTCTTCCCAATTTTATTCACTTCATATTCTATTCCTTCAGTTCTGCTTCGAAAGTTGTCAACTGTAGCAGGTCACCGAAGACAATACTTATAGATTTTTGTCATTTCTTTCATGCATCTCTTTGTCTCTACAATTAATTTAGATAACCTTTGATTTTCCTTTGAACACCTCTTTTCAACTAGAGCTTCCAATTTACGTCATCCTAGACCTTCAAGCATCATCCTTTCTTCAACTACTTCAACCAAATTTTCAAGTGAAAATTTAAAAACAATAGATACATCAATACCTTTGCGAAGCAGATAATCAACTAACGCATCATCAATCTTAAATTAGTCAATGGGAGAAGCCATACTCCATACATCACCAAATTTCTTCATCTTTCCTTGTATTATCTTGGATTAGATGCCTTTTCGATCAAAAGATTCAGATCTAGCCAAAGATTCTTCTTCTTCTTTCTTTTCTTCAGAGATAGCAATGACATCTTCAGAGACAAATTTTCTTTTCTTTGTTTCTGGAGGGGAATCGCTACTGACTACTTCCAATTCCTTCATCCCAAAGGAAGAACCTTCCTCAAATCGACTTACAATGACCTCACCGAAGCTCATCACATTCTACAACGATATGAAAAGTCTTTGCACACACTTGTTTTATCTTCTAAGCTTTCCAAGTTCCTGAATATCTGTTTTGTAATGGGAATCTTGGATTCCCACTCAACATCTTTCTTTCCCAGTAGATATTTCAAAAAATAAATCACCAAACATGTATGAAATGATCCAAAATGAAATGGATATCCTTCTCCCAGTGTCATTTGTATATTCTCAGTAAGATTTTAAAGAATTAGCTTACAATGATCAAATTGTAAATTCTCCTTTACCATTTTATGTGCTAGATAAATTGTGATGGCCGAAGTAGAGCCTTCACGATTTTTGAAAAATATTTTATAAGAAATTCCATATGCAACATACCTAACTGAGGCATCACTAATATTGTTGATCAACAGTGCTTGGGGGTCCTTGTCGACTCTCGTCATTTCCTCCACTTCCTTGCATTTTATTGTTTTTCGTCCAAGAAGTTCTCTGACGCTACAGAGTCCAGTAATCACTTCAATTGCTTCTTTCCAAATGAGATAGGGTTTGTCCAATATAATGCTACCATTGTTGAGTTTCCTTAGAAGGAATAGGATAAATTCGTTTTTGGCAAACTAAGGGAATTATCCCCATATATCCAAACCTAGGGTTTGTATGTTCAACAAGTCATTCGATTCCAACACTAATTCCAATTTCTTTATTTTCTGATGATCAAACTCATCCATCTCAAATCCTTTCAACTTTAGAGGGGTATTTTTTTAGATATTTCCATTATAGCTCTCAAAATTTAACAAGAAAAATTCTTCAATTACCTTTCCTTTATTGTCACAAGATAGGAAATTTCAGTCACTGATATCGAGTGACCACAATGATTTCTTCGAAGGTCTTCAAATTGATTCAGAGATGCTTCAAGAGGGTTCCAAACACTTCTGCAAATTCTTTGAATGCATTTGATGACCAAAATGATTTGTGAGAATTCCTTTATATTTCATCATTTTTCCCTAATTCGCATTAATTGCAAAAAGCTGACAAATTTTTCTTCCACTTGCATTGAGAAACCCTAATTTACTCTGCAAATAAACAAGATTGCATCATTTCTTCCAGTTTCTTTTGCAACACATCTACCCTATCCTTATTTAAAACATATATGTTGGATGTTGCGGTTGTGTTGCTGATATATTGTTGTCACTGATGTCAACACTATTATCATTTTAATCTGCTTAAGGTTGTATATGTTGAGGAGATTGACAAAATTGTAAAAAATATAGTATAGGAAACTAGTGGAGTTGAAAAGGCCAGAATGTTTGAAAGCTCTATGTGTTGAAGATCTAAAAATGAAATTCAAAAAGTTTGGTGTTGAACCTTTCTAGTATGTTGTCCGAAATTTTCAGTGGTGTGCATGAAGTTTTGTGGAAGTTATGATGATTTGCGTGCCTACAGTTATGCAGTCTTTGTAGATGGTGTTCTTGGTCAAAGTGGATGAAAGTATGGTAATCTCATGTGTTTCTCATGTGCCTATGTTTTTCATGGATGTGTCTAGATCGTGCTCTATCCTTGGTGTACATACGTAGTGATTGGAGTGTTCGTGATCAAAGATTTTTCCAATATGTGCTCGAGTATTCATGTTCTTGGCTGACATTGTGGTGTTAGCGTGTTGCGGATCCATGAGGATTAACAATTTATTGTTTGGCATGTTTGGAGATGTTTGTTTGGGTTCTCACTATGTTATGGTTGACTTGTGTTGGTACGCATTGAAATTTATTCATGTATCAAGGCCGACAGTTGTAATTTATTCCTTATTTGTGGTCGACTAAATAGTGGATACAAATCTGTGTAGCGGATATATATACAAGATTTTTTTCCTCACTTAGAGTGTGCTCAAGTGGACAAGTGATGTACAACTGCGAATAAAGGTCAGATCATTCAGAGTAGAGTGTGGAAGAGTTTGAAGAGGTTTTAGTGTGCTTAACTGGAACTGTAATCAGGCTTTTGCAGAAGCTATTTTCTCAGTTCAAATTCATCAAACGGATTTAATCTGATTACTGTATGTAAGCTAGTGAGCCTTCCCTTTGAGCAATGTGCTCTAGGCAGTGTGCCTGAATGCAAGTGCATTCTCTTTTTATTCTTCATTATACTTCTAACAGGGTATAATCTTGTGGACTAACATCCACCATGGTTTTTACCCTCACAGGGTTTCCATGTATAAAATCTCTGTGTTCATGTGTCTCTGATGTGTTGTTCTTATGCTTGCATTGTTAATTATCAGATTTGTAATATAAGGATTGGTTAATGTTGTATAAGTTTGATTTTGGTAACAACTGATTCACCCCTCGTCTCAATTGTTTATCCTTGTTTTGCCAAAAATTTGTATCAGAGCTAGTTCCTTTGAAATAAGCCTAACAACTTAAGGTGATCCGAGATGGCATCATTTAAAAAGGATAGTCCTAGATTGAATGGTACAAACTACTCTCTATGGAAAGTCAAGATGGAATGTTATTTGAGGTGCATTGGTGAACCCTTCTGGTAAATGACACAAATTGCATATAATATTCCTCAGAATGGTCCCTCCTCTGAAGATGAGATCAAGCAAGCAAAAATTAGTACCAAGTCAGTAGAAACACTAGTGAGTTCTTTGATAGATTTGGAAATGACAAATGTGATGGGTTTGAAGACTGCATATCAGATTTGGAAAAAGCTGGAAACATTGTATGAAGGAGATGCACTAGTGAAAAGTGTTAAGCTACAAAGTCTAAAAGGAAAATGGGAGAGCTTGAAGATGAGTGAAGATGAGAACATCTTTTCTTTCTCACATAAGATAAATGAATTGGTGATGTACATTAGATGTGTCGGTGGAACTGTGAATGATGATTAAATTGTGGCTAAGATGCTTAGATTTGTGCCCGCTTCCTACAAGAAAAAATCTCATCCTATTGATGAACTCAGAACAGTGATGAATATTACAAGACATGTTGATTGGAAAACTTGTTGCATTTGAATTAAGTGAATTTGGTGAGTCTGCTCCTAAGATTGAATCTTCTTTCAAGGCAACTGTATCCGAGAAAAAGAGATATGATTCAAGAGACATTTCCCAAAGAACATTTAGATATGAAGATGAGATGAAGCAGATTGAAGATGAAGAAAGGGAATTGGAAGAACTAGAAATATTGATTGTGAAAAGAGAATCAAGAGGTCATGGTAAGTACAAATGAAAGTTACTTATTAAATGCTTTTCTTGTCGTAAGATAGGTCATTTTTCTTCTAGATGTCCTGAAAGAGTTTCAAAATATAAGCCTGAGAATACTAGATTTCAAAGAAAATGCTATTATGTTGAAGAAGGTGTAATTGATGAAGAATTTGATAAAGAAACTGGAAATGAAAATGAATGGGTATTTATTGTTATCAAAGAAAATGGTCAGGTGTCCACTGAATCTGCTAGTAATGTAAATTTTGAGAAAGCTCTTGCAACCAAAGTTGAAGAGAAAAATGAATGGGTAATTGATAGTGTATGCTCACATCATATGACTAGTGATAAAATAAAATTTTTAAGCTTGGAAAACTATGATGGTGGTGTAGTGAGGTTCAGTGACAACACTTCTGGTGTGATTCGTGGCAGAGGCACTATTTATTTTGGTGGTAAGCACAATACTAATGATGTTCTTTATGTAGAAGGCCTAAAGCATAACTTGGTGAGTGTTAGAAAAATGGTAGACAAAGGCTACAATCTACAGTTCAAGAATGGTAACTGCAAAACAACAGGAAGTTCAATAAATATAATTGCTTTAGGAACAAAGACAAAAGGTAATATCTTTCATTTAAGTACTGCTAGTCAAAGTTGTTTGATTGCTCAAATTGATGTAAGTTGGTTATGGCATAGGAGGTTATGTCATGTGAACTTTGATAACATTGTTAAGATAAGTTCTACTCAAGTAGTCAAAGATTTACCTAAGTTAGTGAAGCCTACTAACACTATGTGCAAGGAATGTCAGATGGGAAAGCAAACAAGAAATTCCTTCCAGAGAAAATAGTACAGCTCTAATGGAGTATTGGATTTGATACATACTGATCTATGTGGTCCTTCTAGAATAAGAAGCCTACAAGGTGAAAGGTACTTTATGTTACCCATTGATGATTTTTCTAGACTGATATGGGTCGCTTTCTTAAGAGAAAAACATGAAGCACTAGAAAAGTTCAAAAGTTTTAAAGCTATGGCAGGGAATGAGATAGGTCAAAATATCAAATGTCTAAGATCAGACATAGGTGGTGAATTTAATTAATGGGAATTCAATTATTTTTGTGAAGAGCATGGTATTCAAAGATAGTTATCTGCTCCTCAGACCCCTCAACAGAATGGAGTTGTTGAAAGAAAGAACAAAACCATTCTAGATACTGCTAGAACCATGATGCTGGAAGCAAATGTTCCTGATTTTTACTAGAGAGAAGCTATAAGTACTGTTGTGTATACTATTAACAGGGTGAATGTCAGCAGTAATTCTAGTAAGACACCTTTTAAGCTATGGTTCGATTATAAGCCTACTATCAAATACTTCAAAAAAATTGGAAGAAAATGCTACATCAAGAGAGATGATGATGCTAGAAGTGGTGAAGGAATCTTCCTATGATACTCTACTAAAAGCAAAGCTTACCAGTGCTTTAATAAAAGGTTGAAGAAAATGGTTGAAAGTGTGAATGTTAAGGTTGATGAAGATATTGGTAAATCATCCAAAGTCAGTGATTATGATTCATATGATCAACATGATGATGTTGGAAATGATGCTTAGACATAGAATCAACTTCAGATTGTTCTGGTGAATCAAGAAAATCAAGAAGCAAAAACAGGCGAAAGTGCAAAAGAAAGATCGCAAGAACAAGAGATAAGAGAAAAATTCAAAACTCCTAAGTATGTGAGAATAAATCATTCTGATAGTCATATTGTAGGAGACAAAACCAATGGTGTGCAAGCTAGAAGAATAATTCTAAAAGAATATTGTCTAATTTCTAAAGCTAAACCTAGAAATATAAGTGAAGCATGCAAGGATGAAAATTATATGAAAGCCATGAAAGAAGAACTATTGCAGATACATAAGAATAATACATGGGATCTTGTTCCTAGACCTCAGAATAAAAATGTGATTGGAACTAAGTGGTTGTTCTAGAATAAGTTGAATGAACAAGGTGACGTGGTTAGAAACAAAGGAAGATTGGTTTGCAAAGGTTACTCATAGATGGAAGGTATTGATTTTGAAGAAACTTTTGCTCCTATTGCTAGAATTGACAATGTTAGACTACTTATTTCTTATGCTACTTTCAAGAACTACAAAGTTTATCCGATAGATGTGAAATCAACATTTCTGAATGGTGAACTAGAAGAAGAAGTTTATGTTGAATAACCAGATGGATTTCAGTTGACTGATGAAAAGGACATGGTATGTCGATTGAAGAAAGCTCTGTATGGAATAAAGCAAGCTCCTAGAGCTTGGTATGCTAGATTGGATAAATATTTATTGAAGCTTGGATTCAATAAAGGTACTGCTAACAAAAAATTGTATTTCAAGTTGGATGAGAACAAAGAATTGATCATTGAAGTCTTTTTTGATGATATTATCTTTGAAGGAGATGATGATTTGTGTATGAAGTATGCTGATGAAATGAAAAATGAATTTGAAATGTTAATTATAGGAGAGCTAAAATGGTTTTTGGGATTGCAAATCACTCAGTTAGAAAATGGGATCTTTATATCTTAGTCCAAATATGTAAAAGAGTTACTGAAAAAGTTTGGCATGGAAGAAGCAAATCCTATTGGTACACCTATGTTGACCAGATGTAAACTCACACAAAATGATGAGTCCCCTAAATCAAATAAAATAAGGTATAGATCGATGATTGGTGGATTGCTCTACTTGACTCAGACAAGGCCAGATATAATGAATGTTGTGCACATGGTTGCTAGATTTCAAGCTGATCCTAAAGAGTCCCATGTGATTGTTGTGAAAATAATATTTAGATATCTGTAAGGGACAGTTGATCTTGGTCTTTGGTATCCTAAGAATGATGATCTTACTCTAAGTGCTTTTACTGATGCTGATTGGGCAAGAGATATAGATGACATAAATAGTACCAGTGGTGGTGCATTCTTCTTAGGTAAGAAGCCGGTATCTTGGTTAAGCATAAAGAAAAACTTAGTTTCATTATCTACTGTTGAGGTAGAGTACATCACTGCTGCAAATAGTTGTACCCAAGTATTATGGATGAAGAAAATGTTAAGAGATGTCAGAATTGAGTATGAAGAACCAATTGCTATACTTTGTGACAATTCAAGCACCATTAACATTTCTAAGAATCTAGTATTGCATTCAAAGAAAAAGCATATAGCTATCAAGTATCACTTCTTGAGAAACAAAGTAAGTGACAAAGAAGTCAAACTAGAGTACATACCTACCAAAGAGAAAATTGTAGATATCTTTACAAATCTATTGCCTAAGGATACTTTTGAGTACCTCAGAGGCAAGTTAGGGGTAATTTCCCCTCCTAATCAGAACTAAGATGCAGGTATTTGCATTAGTTTGTGAGTTCATTACTATATCATATTCTAGATTGATGTTGTTGTGACTACTACTCAGGGGGAGTAGTCAGATGTTTTCAAGATTGAAATCAGAGCATATGTACCTTTACCATTGATTTCAAAGGGGAAGAGAAGCAATGTGAAAAAATGGGAAAGAAGAAGGAAACAAAAAGTGCACAATCTCAGGGGGAGATTGTTGAAGAAGAGTTAGTTGGCTTGATGGTATTATTTTTCACATCATGTGTTGCCATCAATGCCAAAGGGGGAGATTGTTGGATGTTGTGGTTGTGTTGCTAATATATTATTGTCATTAATGTCAACACTATTAGCATTTTAATCTACTTAAGGCTATATATGTCAAGGAGATTAAGAAAATTGTAAAAATATAGTACAGGCAACCAATGGAGATGAGAAGGTCAAAATGTTGGAAAGATCTATGTGTTGAAGATCTGAAGGTGTGCTTCAAAGGGTTTGGTGTTGAACGTTTCTAGTATATTGTCCGAAAGTTTTAGTGGTGCACATGGATTTTTGTTGAAGTTATGATTATTTGTGTGCCTATAGTTATTCAGTCTTTGTAGATGGTGTTCTTGGTCAAAGTGGATGAAAGTATGGTAATCTCACATGTTTCTCATGTGCCTATGACATTCATGGATGATTCTAGATCGTTCTCTATCCTTGGTGTATGTCCAAAGTGAATGGAGTGTTCATGATCATAGATTTTTCTGACATGTGCTCGAGTATTCATGTTCTTGGTCGACATTGTGGTGTTAGCATGTTGTGGATCCATGAGGATTAATATTTTAGTTTTTGGCATATTTGGATATGTTTGTTTGGGTCCTCACTATGTTATGGCCGACTTGTGTTGGTACGCATTGAAATTTATTCATGTATCAAGGCTGACAGTTGTAATTTATTCCTTATTTGTGGCCGACTGAATAGTGGATGCAAATCCATGTAGCCGATATATATACAAGATTTTTTTCCTCATTTGGAGTGTGCTCAAGTGTACAAGTGATGTACAAGTGTGAATAAAGGTCAGATCATTTAGAGCAAAGTGTGGAAGAGTTTGAAGAGGTTTTAGTGTGCTTAACTGGAACTGTAATCAGGCTTTTGCAGAAGCTATTTTCTCAATTCAAATTCATCAGATAGATTTAATCTGATTACTGTATGTAAGGCAGTGAGCCTTCCCTTTGAGTAGTGTGCCTGAATGCAATTGTAGTCTCTTTTTATTCGTCATTATACTTCTAATAGGGTATAATCTTGTGGACTAACATCCACTGTGGTTTTTCCCCTCACGGGGTTTCCACGTATAAAATATTTGTGTTCATGTGTCTCCGATGTGTTGTTCTTATGCTTGCATTGTTAATTATTATATCTATGATATAAGGATTGGTTAATGTTGTATAAATTTTATTTTGGTAACAACTAATTCACTCCCCCTCTCAGTTGTCTATCCTTTTTTTGCCAAAAATATCCACGTGCCAACATCTGACACACTGTATTTCCAAGGGTTTAGTTGATTTTCCGATAAAGCTCCCCTAAGACCAAGCTAGGTCTAATTCCTAGAGGATTCATCTGCACTAGATGAGGGTATAAATGTGTCAGTAGAATTTGATCCTTCTCTCCTTTTCCATATTTTTCTCATTTCGTTCTTAACCTCTTCCTTATCAATCTTTTCCACATCTTCCACCAGAGAAGACTGCCCCCCTTTTCTGTTTTTGCATACTTTTGAGATATGTCTTGGTTCCTTTCAATAATAACAGACTATATTTCTTTGTTTTATCTGATTTCCATTCATCCTTGTACTTCATTGGTTTTCTTTGTGTCTAAATATGTTACAATTATAACAATAACCATTGAATGACCGATTCATCCTTTTTGCATTGAATTTATTCACCATCACTTGACTAACCGAAGATATACATTCAATCACTTTATGTCCTATCTTCTTGCATGCATAAAAATGTCTAGAGAAGACCAGAAAACTATTCAACCTACTCCTACACTCAGTTTCCTTATGACCAAACTTCTTACATGAAAAATAAATACCATTGAATGATGAGTACCTTTTTGCATTTTGTTGTCTGATAGGTGGTTTCTTTCTAGAATTTCTTTTCTTCTTTCCTTTTCCTTGAGTCTTTTGATTATTTTTTGTATTTGAATTTTGCATTTTTCCATTAGCTTCATTTCCTAAGCCACTTCTATCTTTAGAAGGTTTTTGTCCTACTATCAATTCATCAAGCTTGGTGGAGCTTGTCTTGAAATCCTCTTCACAGATTTTTGCTTTCTCAAGTTCTATCTTTAGACTCATTACTTCTTGTTCAAGCCTACGATAGACATCAAGTTTGCTTTGTATCACTGTTTTCAAACATTCTTCAACTTTCTTCTTTTCATCTATCTTCAACTTTAGTCTAATGTTCTCGAAAATTTCTTGCTTCAACTCCTCACTCACTTCTCTATATCTTTCCTTTAATTTCTTTAACTGCTCTTTCAATTTTCTAACACACTCAATTGCTTCATCAAGATTTTCCTTCAGTTCTCTATTTTTAATTTAAACCTTGCCTAGATCTTCAAGGGCAGTTTGAAGCTCTTATTTATCCATTTTCTCAATCTACAAGATCTCCCTCAAGTTGTTAAACTTATACAGAGGAACCAGAGCTCGAATACCAATTGTTGAATAAACCAGATATTGAGAGGGGGGTGAATCAATATCCACACAAACTCATTGAATAAACACTTAAAAATTTATTGCACCATGGAGAAGATTAAAGTAACGGTTTAACATTAAGTTCTAGAAGACATGAACACCATATTTTATGTGGAAAACCCAATAAGGGAAAAACCACAGTGAGGATTAACTCACAATATATAAAGTTATATCAAAACTAGTAATAAGAGGCTCACTGCCTACAAAAAAAGTAAACATAAAATGGCTAACCACCAAGAGTTGAACTAAGAAAGATATACCACATGTGTAGATCCAGTTCCTTTGATGCTCAAAATATTTTCTGATCTTCAACCACTATTCACACTTCGCTCATACATACTTCTTCTTCTTGCATTCACATTGCTTATCCCCTTTTTGCTTTGTTGCACTTTCACACTTTTCATTCTCTAGCTATCTTGTATAAATACCCGATGTAACCGTATGCATTGGTTAGGTCAACCTAACAGATGATTTTTTTTTCCAAGATGATAACTTGTCAGTCTTCATATCAAAAGTAATTTTCTCTTGTTATGCAATAGCATGTCAGTCGAGATTAACGAATTGATGCTAAACTCGATCATGTATACTCACTTCCAACGATTATAAACCTTTTTCAAAACCTCATACCATATAGATTACTAGAGGATATATCTAGACCAACATACTAGAAATACCATATCAAATATCAGATGAGATAAGTATTATCTTCTCATTGGTGTCCAATACCGGACCAACACAGTGACATCAATAACAATATTGATAAACTTCCAACATGTAACATTCAATTATGAAGGTCAAAATTCCTAACTATTATAGCAACTATGTGGAAGTTTTGAGAGCTTAAAATGATGTGTACCTTGTTGTAAGAAGTCTGTTTTTAGGTCACAAAGGACTCATTCGACTTTAGTGGCGAATGGATCCCTATTATGGTTTCTAAAGCTGAGATATAGGTTTTGTTCCTTGATTACTGCACTCTCTGATCCTTGGTTGTCAACTCCTAAAAACATGTAACAAATTTGGTAGCCTTCTTTCCATGTTCTTGCACTATGAATGACAATTTTGCAACTTGACAACTTTGACAATATTGCTTCAAACTCGTTCTCCATTTGATTTTCAACCCACAAATCTGAAAATACACATTCAAGAGGAGAAATACTTGTTGATTGTTAGTGAATAGGGGTTTTCCTAAGTCAAACCCCTTGTAGGTAATTAAACCAAATGATGAAATAATGAAATTGAAGCATGCACATGAAATAATGCAATGTTGATACCTTAGAAGTTGTCTTGGAATGTAAATCTACAAACTAACATGAAGTGGCCATGAATAATGTAGATCTTGATCTCAAATTATATGTGTAACAATGCTTACAAGTAGATCCTCAATTCCATATCAATAATCTTAGCTCAACAACATGCTTGAATGCACTATGCTTTTGACATGATGGAATGATCTTGAATTGCTACAATAAAATCTTGATAATATATCTTTGAATGCCCTTGAAAATGCTCTTGAAGTGCTATATAATTCCCTTGTAAAGTATTAGGATGCTTTCTCAAAGTTGCTAGGATGAAACTATGTGAATTAACCCCATATTTATACTAAATCTAGAGATTAATCTCGAAATTCAAATAATTCAAGTTGACATCAGATCTAGAATTGGAAATCATTAGAATATCACCAAAATTAAATGCAAAAAGGGGTGTCCTATGTAAGGAGGACCCATTCGCCACTAAAGGTGAATGGGTCCTAGCACAACTTTCTAAGGCATTGCTTCATGGGGTTGAAAGAATATCAAAAACCCACCTCAAAAATGCATAGAAAGGGGGGTCCTATGTGGAGAGGACCCATTCACCACTAAAGGCAAATGGGTCCTAGCACCATTTTCTAGGACCTTATTTTTTCCAAATTTAATGTTATGAAATTTAATTATTGGGTGTCGGGATAGATCATTCGGAAGGTGTCATTAATAAGGCTTAAATTTAAATTAAAGGGGCCAATTAATCTCAATTAACAATAACTAATTAATGAAACCTTAGATAAGTTTGAAAATGTAATACAACACTTTATAAAACCATAAATAAGGTATAATTTAAGTACATTTTATTAAAAAAGGCCCTAGATTAATGTGAATGTGTACAAAACATTACAACATTGAATCAAAACATTATCAAGTTAATTCAATATCACTTATTCCAAAATTAAGTGTGAAAAAGGGTTAATTTTTTTGACACTACATGATGCTATTGATTTCCTATGTGCTTCAATTAAGTTAACACTCAAGGAAGGTTTTGAGTCCTCAAATTGTGACCTTTTTCCATAGAAAATAACATTTCTACCCAAGCATCAAGGGAATGACCTTCCATTAACTCATTCAAATTAGATCATCCTTCACAACCCTGTGAAGTGCTTTTCACTCTCCTTGGTCAATACCATGAATCAAGAAAAAATTAATGGAATGAGGCATCAAGGAAGGACCCAATGTAAAATCCTTAAACTTCAATTTTAGGAATTTTAAAATATTGCCTAGATCAGGGGAACTAGGTTGAGAATTTACAATTCTAGATATTTGATCCTCCTTGAGGTGTAGTTAGTCTCTGTCATACCAATTTTACATTATCGCATACTATATAATTTGAATTACAAGGTATTTTAGCATTCATCTCAAAAATTAGGTTATTAAAAGATATTTTTGCATCCATCTCAAAAGTTAGGTTATAATTTTAGAAAGGTTGAAAGTTGTTTCTATTTTCTTGAAACTCCATCACCATAAGATACTTGATTTCCCAATATGAAATCATAGAAATTCTCACACTATTATCCTTCCTTTGTGATGTTTTTTTAAATCAATGCCTTCATCTTTATGACACAAAATAATTTTATCACTTTTATTTCAAAAATATCTTTCAAAATATTCATTATTGAATGATTGATGGATGTGAATTTAAAATTGGAATCCTTCTCACTTGTGCATTCAACAAGTGATGCTTCATCCTTGACTTCATTATGAAGAACCCCTTGTTGATCTACAAAAGTAGAAGTCAATAAGATATTTTTTTCTTTTTTAAATTTCATACCTTGCATATTTGTGATGGATTCCTTCATGGTCTATTTATTCTCACTTTCTTGTAGCTCTTATTGTTCTTATTTCTTTTGTTCTTGATCCACAATTTGTTCCTTGAGCCTTACTTGAAACTCCAATTCTAGTGTGCTAATCACTTTTTTGGTTTCACGATCTTTAAAAATATTCCTCTTATTTTTCTTTGTTAAGAAAATTATGCTGAAGTACATTCATCTTCATTTTTTTAAGCTCTTTGTCAGATTTGTCTAACTCGTCTTCTAACATCATTTCTTCTTTACCTCCAAATTTATAGCTTAACTCCCATGGTTCTTTGTATTAGAAGAAAGTATTATTTCTTCTAAGCCCATTTTTTGGTACCATACTCTTTTATTTGTATTAGAACTATTGGCAAGAGACACTGCTAATATCATCTAGTGTTGTCATTGATGACAACCCTACTTGGTGTTTGGATCCGTGCATCATCATTTGATCATATTGGTAGTCAAGGAAGAATAGAGCATCTGACAATTTTGTGTTCACTGATTCTTATAAATATTTTTTGTTATCATTTTGAGTTGCATATCTCAGAGAATTTTGTTTGGTATATGATCTTTGCTTCTATTGAATCTTAGTGGCTCGTATCGATTCGTGTACGAGTTTGAAGATATAGTAAAGTAATTTCATGTTCATCAGTGTATGAAGGCTGACCCGATTGATATAACATGTTGCGGATATTTGGGAAGTATTTTTTTAAGTATTTTGTATTCGGAAATGTTCATTTAGGTCCTTACTATGTTGGAGCCGACTTTGGTTGATGCACATCAAGAATTAAAGATGGATTGAGCTGAAAACTTGAATATACTTCTACTTTTGTTTGAGCTAACAACAAGCAATTAAATTCTTAGTCACGGATATATATAAGTGTTCAATTATATCATTTTGATATAGAAGTGAAATGTGTTGGTGTGAGTTGTGAATATTAGAAGAGCATAAGAGTGATAATGGACCGTTTCACTTGTGCATAAAGGATTTGTGTTGTGAATCATAGCAAAGTAGAACAGAAGACCAAAATCAGATAGAAGGTCTAGAATTTGATTGTTGAGCCTAATTGGAACTGTAATCAAGCATTTGTAGATGCTAATCTCCCAGTTCAAATCTCTCAGATGGTTTTAATCTGATTATCTTTGTAAGATAGTGAGTCTTCTTTGAGCAGTGAGCTCTAGGCAGCATGACTGAATGCAAGTGCATTCCCATATTGTAAACTTTATTTTGAATATACTCAGATCATATTGTGGATTGTCCATCCACCGTGGTTTTTCCCCTAATAGGGTTTCCACATAAAAATTCCTATATTATGGTGTTGTGGTTGTTTACTTTATGTTCATGCATATTTCTTTTGATTGAATGTTATAAATACTTGAAGGATCAGATCAATAATGTTACAAATTACAGAACACTGATTCACCCCCCTCTCAGTGTTCCTTGATTCCAACAATTGGTATCAGTTCTTGGTTCCTCAGAAGAAGGTTAACAGCTTCGGGAAGATCAGGGAAAGTAATTCAATGGATTCAAGCAGTATTCAACAGGAAAATTTGGTGGCCCTAGATGATCTTGATCAATCAAAATATGAAGTTCAGAAATTACAGGAAAACCTCATGGATGTTGAGAAATTCATTGAGTCTTTAAAAGATAAAATCAACAAGTCCAGGGAGAAGAGAAAGGAACTCTGTGATCAAATTAAGTAGAATTCCAGTAAGAGAATTGAAGATGAACAACTCAGTTAGGCCCTAAATAAAAAGATAAAAGAATGTGAAAAGATTACTAGAGATAATACATTTTTAAAGCATGAGATGGAATCTTATGATGAGGATGACCAAGGAGGTTGAATACAAAAAGAAGAATGAAGAGAAGCTTGCACAATTCTTGAAAGAAAAATATGAAGAATGGAGTCGTTTGGACAATGAATTGGAACAATCTAAAAACAATGAGGAAGTACTTGGAAAATAGATTGATGATCTCAGAGATGAACTTGCTACTGCAAATGAAGTCAAGGATAAGTTCAAGATTATCTTAGCTAAGCTTGATGAATTGATTAAAATTCAGAGGATAGAAGGTGACAAGCGAGGTCTTGGATATGAAGAAGGAGAAAGTTTCAGATCTAGACAAAGGAGATTTAGGCAAATAAATTAGATGAACAAATTTGGAAGGTGTCCGATAAGACAACCTAATGCTCAAAGATTTAATGGTTACTATTTTATTTGCAATAAACTTGCTCATATGGCTTCTCAATGTAGAATTAGAATGGAATCAAATGGTCAATAATTCTTCAGTCAGTGCTTTAACTACAAAAAGTATGGTCATAAGTCAAATGAATGTAGAAACATGATGAACAACTTTTATAGAGTTGTCAGATGTTATACATGCAATAAATTTGGGCATATTTCTAACAAGTGCAAATCAAGAGAAAATCAATGGAAAACTTGGTCTGGATAGAAAAATGTTGTGTGCTATAATTGCAACAAATTTGGTCACATTGCTAGATTCTGTTGGAATTGAAAAGGTCTGGTAAATCAAAACATGTAGAAGGATGTTAAGGGAAAAGGAAAAGTCACTACGGATGTGATCAGGCAACAAATGTAGAAGAAATGGATGAAGAAAATTCCCTTTGTTGAAGGAAATACACCAACACTAGAACCTGCTTCTAGTAATTCCTCTAGGAATTAGCTTTAGACATTTGGCCTAGGGGGAGCTATCAAGAAAATATCTTAACCCCCTATTGGTAACTAACACTGGGATGTGGATAAGTACAGTAATTACATAGATTTTCTACATATGTTGTTGAATTTATTGAAGAAAGTATTATGCAGTAGTGGAGGTCCGTAGAAGATTTATCTTTCACAATGTATGGAAATAGGGTATCCAAATGAGTTAGGGTAAAAAGAATTTATTGCAAAAAAAATGGTTAGGTGTGTGAATGATAAAAAGGTCATTTTTTATATTTCATTTGCCACTTGCATTTAGAAGAAAAGAAGTTTGGAGAGCTCTGAAGTGAACTTTGGTGAATTGAGGCAAAATTCAAGTGTGAAGACGATTCAAAAATCTAACTTTGATCCAACGAAAAGGTATTTATCAACAAAACTTGCAAACTTGTGAATTTTTAAAGATGAATACTCCATTGGTAGTTGACATCAAGGAAAAACCCTATCCCAAAAAAAAGTGGCATCCCTTCAAATCTATTGAGACAGACCCGTTAGGAGAATTTTTTTCTATGTTGTACGAAGTTTTACACATTGAAGATATTAAGGCATATCCACACAAACATTGAAGAGTTAGGGAGCTCACAACTACTAAATCTGTATAACAATCACATCATAGGAGAATAATTTTGTGTCAAACCAGAATTCAAAACCCTAGAAGAGAAGACATTTACACAAATTGTAAAATTTCCCATCTTTGAAGAGAGTGAATGGGTCCGGTACATCTTGAGTCGAGTCCATGCAAAATTAATTTGGTTAAATTATCCCTTCAAGATAACAAAAGAGGCTATAAGTGTTGTTACAAGTTTAAGTTCCTTTGGTGGATTACCGATTCTGAAATCAGTGAAGAATCAAATGGTTACTGATGCAACTAGTTCTAAGTTTGATAGAAGAGCGATAAAAATTGATGATATTGTTGATGTAGATGCTAGATTTGCATCTATGGTTATTGGTTATAAAATATATCATTCTAACTGAGACAATTCTATATTCGGTACAACCATTTATGTAATGTATCAGATGGTAAAAGAAAATGCAGACTATGATCTATGTGAGTTGCTAAGAATTCAGTTGATGGAAAATCTTGGTAAGATCAAGAAAGACAAGAAAAATTCCTTTAAGTATGGTAATTTTATATTATGCTTATTCTTTTACTTCATGAATGAGGTTTCAGGATTTAGAAAGGTACATTGGCAAAAAGATAAACCGATAGCTGCTCAAATCAGAGATCTCTTTCACAAATTTGCTAATATTAAAACAAAGAATGTTGCAATCTGGGGATACTTCAAGAACTTCTAGAGTTCAATGCAAGCAAGAGAGAGAATCCCTACTTCTATTGTGGAGAAGTATAAGGAGACAATTTTTTTTATGGTTGATATTGATCAATACCTAATGGAAAAAGTTGATCCTAGAACAGTTTGGATCATGCCAATGGGTTATGAAGTTGAAGAGAACATTCTCGAAATGTATGCACAACATTTAATGAATAAGCCTCTAGATCCGACAAAAGAGAGCTTTGGAAATTTTTCAGAAAAGGATATACAGGTGCATAGTGAACTAAGAAAACCTGTGATAGTCAGAAGAGTGAGAAAAGTAGTAAAAATCATTGCAGAAAACATGGGCATATCTGTAGAAAAATTAAAAGAAGCTAGAAGGAAAAGAGAAGTTGAAGCAACAAAAGAGCCAGCAAAAATTGAACCTGCTAGTCTAGAAACACCCTCTGCTAGAACTAGGTCAACAAGGAGCTTTGCACCCCTATCTGCGCCTGCAAAAAATCCAATTCCTATGCAAACTCAAGTGAAGACATCCGGTAAGGAAGGGAAAAGAAAGAAGGATAAAAGTAAAAGATTTTATGTGGCAGTATCTGAAGATGAAGAAACATAATCTAATGAAAGAGTTAGAGAAATCAAGCATCAAGGTACAAAGGTAGAAATAGTTTCAAAAGACAAATCCTTTGGTGAAGAAGTCAAAGCAAAGAAGGAAAAATTGACAAACCAAGTATGTCAGTAGAATAAGTTGAAAAAGCTTTGGTCAAGGATGGAAATATTAAGCCACTTTGTAAATGATATGAAACCTTTGACGAATCTAGTCAGAGAACTCTTGAGGATGCAACAATAAATCATTTGAATATTTTCAATAAATTTCATATTGAAATAATGCCTAGTTTACCGAAAAGCTTGTATGAGATTTTGGAAATGAGAAGGGTGAATGCTAGAACAAAAGAACAAATGACAGAAAGAATTCTTGCATAACTATGTCTGGTGATATCTATGGAAGAAATGAAGGCAATCCTAAATAAATCTAAAAAGGAATTCAAGAGCAAGACAAGAGTGAATAAGCTCAAGATTGGTCAAACTGATGAAGTTGAGAAGGAAACTAAACAAATCTTGAGAATTTTTTTGTTAAGCAACATAATTGATGTTGTCACTAAAGAAACACGTGATGAAGATGTCTCATCTGGTCCAGAAGAAGAAGAAATAAAACAAGATACAACTAAGGATACTCAGATTCCTCTTGATGTGGACAATAAAAAAATTTCTATGGAGATTGAAGTGTTAGAGTAATTGGACATTTACTTTATTAATTAAACAATATCTGTTTAATTACATAAAGTTCCCTTTTACCTCTTTTTCACTTAAGCTAGCATCAGGTGCATAATAATTAATTACTTTATTAATTATTATTGTGCAAGCCTAGGGTTTTCCTTTATAGGGTTTTCATCTATATATGGTTGAAAACTATCTTTTGTATCATTATTCATTTTACATTTTTAGGTGAATACATTGCTCCACATTCTTGAGCATTTCCTTTGTTGCTTCTCTTTGCTTCTCCTTGTAATAGGTTATTTGCTTGCAAAGATCTTTGGGCTCCTATGAAGTTGTATCTTCTCAACTCCAACATGGTATTAGAGCTCCATATTTGTAGCTGCTTGTTCTTGTTTTGAGATTTTTGCATTGGAAGCAAATCTAGGGTTCTAAGGTTTCTTCTTGTGGATTCAGCATACTCTGATTTTTAGGTTCACTTTGGGCCCAAACGGACAGTGCCATTGGATTCATAGCACCCAAAAACCCCTAAATCAAATTTCAAATCATCGATTTTGGTCACACTCAACCAGGGTTGCAAAATTCTTTTTAGGGTTTGGCCGTATGGCCCCCTCAGAAAAAAATTCGCAAAAATAAAAACCTAAGGTTTTAATTTTAATTTTCGGCGGCCCGTTGCAAATTTCATCAGCGCCCAGTCCGCGCTCCGCTCAGTCACTCCGCGTCGCTCCGTCCATAGCTCCCCGCCACTCCACTCGCTAGCTATGTCCATCGGGCTCTCCATGCTTCCCGCTTGGTCGCTGCGGAGCTCGCCGCTGCCACTGCCGGGCTCCGCTGTTGCCACCGCCGAGCCGCCGAGCTCGCCACCGCTGAGCTCACCAACCTGAGTTAGACCCTCCAGCCCCCATGGGCTTAACAACCCCATTGCCCGATCACATGGGTGACCGCGGGTCTCCCGCCCTAGCCCCCTGGTCTGCCCAGGCGACTAGGGGCCATTTTTTTTAGCCCCTAGGTGCTAAAGGGGTCTAATAGGGCATTTTTTTTGCTCTGTTTTTCGAATAGGAAGAAGCATTGGAAAGCTGGTTTTGGCACCGATCTGATGACGTAGGTATTTTTATAAAAATTTTACCAGTCTGGATATTTTTTACCAGTCAAAGTGAGGTCTTCTTTCTTCACTTCTGGGGTCATAGAAGGTGCAATCGGACTCCATTTATCAAACTTGAATAGGTGTTGGAAAGCTCTCAATATGCTCTATTCAATGATGTGATCTATTTTATCATAATTTTCACTAGGTACACATGAATTTCTATTGAAGTATTTTTTTCTTATGCATTGCTTCCTTCTTCTCAGTTTGTACTAGGGTTTGGGTTTATCTTTTGTGGGGGGTGTTTTTCTCTTGGTTTCTGTCATTTATATCAAAAAACTAGAACACCAAAACTCTCAAAAATACAAACCCTTCTGCATCTTCTATCTATTCTGAAAGATCACATAATAATAAAAAACACAAGCAGGTATAGGTGCAGGGTTTCATGGCAAACTCTTCAGTTGAGCTACTCACATCACATAACTATCACACTTCAAAGTCTCACATGATGAGGCTACTCAGGTCATGAGGGTTATGGTCTTGTTTAGATGAGGTTCAACCTCAGTTGTAGCATCCTTTTGAGATTATGCAGCACAAGAAAAAGATGGATGAGGCTATGGGTTTGTTATGCATGCATGTTTCAGATAGTCTTTTGTTTCACCTTGATGCTTTGCTCACTCCTCGAGCCATGTGGCTGAAGTTTGAGACACTTTTTGGGGCCATTAATGAGTTCTGCACATTACAAATTGAGGCAACGCTGACTTCATTGTTACCTGATTCATTTCCCACTATTGAGGATTTTTTGAACAAGTTCAAGACTATCCACACTATTTTATAGGGTTGTGGAAAGAACAAGACAGATATAGAGTGCATTTACTTGATTCTTTCAAAGCTTTGTGGTCCATTTCAGATATTTGCTTCCTCCTTCTACTCCACCATGGATGGTTTGGGTGCCAGTTTTACCATGCCTACCTTTGATTTGTTTTGTGAGCGTTTGTCTCGAGAACAGTCTCACCTTTCTCAGATGGATATGCTCTTAGGTTCAAAGAGCAAAGCATTGATTGCTCAGTCACCGAAGGGGAAACAAAAGTAGAAACCGAGGCCCAAGAAATATTTTGCAAGTAGTGAGCATTCCTCCAAACCGCCTCCTAAGTCTGATTCTAAACCACTATTTAATCCAAAACATGGGAAATCTTTGAAGTCTGGTGAGTCTTCCTCCAAGACTAAGGAGAAATCAGGAGACACTTGCAGTTTCTGTGGCAAGCAAGGTCATCCAGTTTCCAGGTGTTGAAAATGATTAGAGGCTTTAGAAGATGCCATGCAGCAGCAACATATCTCCTCACCTCAGTCTTCTTCTTCCTCCACCACAGGGAAAGGTCATGCTCTCACTGCTAGAGCATCAACCAATGGGTCCACTTGGATTTTAGACTCTGGTGTTTCTCACCATGTGACTCACACTCAGCAGTTGGTCACTTCTCTTGCCTCTTGTGGTACTTCATAGATTGCAGTGGGTGACTCTTCACAACTTTCTGTCTTGGGTTCAGGTTTTGTCTCTTTGGATGGGGTCACTCTATAGGATGTTTTAGTTGTTCCTGACATCTCGACAAACCTCTTGTCTATTTATCAGATTTGCCACACTAGCTCTGGTAATACAGTTGAGTTCTCACCACATGATGTGGTTATTCGAGACCTCCATGAATCTGATCTGGTTGTGGCTACTAGTAGTGTTGATACTACATCTCATCTCTATAGATTTGATGGATTTGTGCCTTTTGAGGGTACAGGTTCATCTCTTATAGCACATGTAGATTTGGTGAGTAAACTTTGGCATGAGCATTTGGGTCATGTCAATTACAGATATCTTTAGCAGATGAGTACACAGTCACTTGTTCTTGGTCTTCCACAGATTTCCTGCACTGACGGTGTTTGTCATGGTTGTGTGCTTGGAAAGCATCACAGGGATCCCTTTCCGAAGGGAAGTACCACTCGTGCTTTGGCACCCTTGGAGTTGATTCATAGTGACCTCATGTCATTTCCCACTCCTTCTTTTTTAGGGGCCAAGTATGTACTCACATTTATTGATGACTTCTCCAAACGCACATGGTTGTACTTTCTTAAGTACAAGTCTGATGTCTTTGATTCCTTTCGTGTCTTTAAGACATTTGTAGAGAAGCAGTCTAGTCTTTCTATCCAGCGGATATGTGCAGATAATGGGGGGAAGTATGTGAATCAGGCCTTCAAAGATTTTTGCACTGAGCATGGTTTGCAACATCAGTTTTTTGTTCCCTACATCCCTCAGCAGAATGGTATCATTGAGCAAAAGAACATGACTTTACAAGAGATGGCTAATTGTATGATTCAGTCCAGGTCCATGGATTCATCTTTCTGGGCTGAGGCAGTCAATTGTGCCAACTATATTCAGAATTAGATGCCTCATAAGGCGATTCAACATATGACTCCTGAGGAGGCTTGGTCTCATGACAAGCCTGATATTTCATCATTTCGAGTATTTGGTAGTGAGGCATGGGCTTTTATTCTTGATGCTCAGAGGAGAGCTATGGAGCGGAAGAATAGACCCCTCATTTTTGTTGGCTACTATGAGGATGTTAAGGTGTACAGGTTGTTTGATCCTGATTCCAAAGAGGTCTTGTTTCAAAGGGATGTTCAGTTTGATGAGCGCCTTCCTCCAGTTGATACCTTGTCTCCAGTGTCCACTTCACTACCTACTCCACCCATTGCAGCTCTTCAGGATTATTTTGAGGATGATTCTAATGAGGATATTGTTGATCCCCCATCTCCACCTCCACTTGCTCCACCTCAGAGGCCCAAATGGGCTCGCTTTACTATTGAGGCAGTAGGATCTATGGCAGGTGATCCTTCAGACACTCGTCGCACTCGTTCTCATACTATGGGTTCTAGTCTTTTGACTCATGCTCTTTCAGAGGATCCTCAAAGATTTTTAGAGGCGATAGGTCACCCTGAGTGGGATAGTGCCATGGAGGAGGAGTATTCTTCTTTCATGAGGAATAGTACATGGGATCTCTGTCCTTTTCCTAAGAGCAGAAAGATGGTTCGGTACCGATGGTTGTATCGCACCAAGTATGCTGCTGATGGTTTTATTGATAAGTACAAATCATGTCTTGTTGCGAAGGGTTTCTCATAGGTTGAAGGTATTGATTACTCTGAGACATTTGCCCCTGTCACCAAGATAAATTCTATTCATTTTGTACTATCACTTGCAGCTTCTAGAGGATGGCTCATTTTTCAGATGGATGTGAAGTGTGCCTTCTTACATGGTGACCTATAGGAGGAGATCTATATGGAGCAGCCTCAGGGATTTTTTCATTATGCTTCTTTGGTTTGCAGACTTCAGCGTTCATTATATGGTCTCAAACAGGCCCCTCGGGCTTGGTATGAGAAGATGGATTCTTTTTTGCTCTCCACTGGTTTCACTCGCTGTCATTTTGATCACATGGTCTATATTCAACATCTTGAGGGTGAGATCCTGATTCTTGTGCTATATATTGATGATCTTCTCATCATAGGTAGCTCATCCTCTATGATTCAGAATTCTTAGCTAGCCTTGATGGAGTAGTTTGAGATGATAGATCTTGGCCTTCTGCACTATTTTCTTAGTCTTCAGGTGATTCAGTCTTCAGAGGGGATCTCCATTTACTAGCAGAAGTACTCTCTTGATATGCTTCAGTGCTTTGGCATGCTTGATTGCAAGCCTGCCCCCACACCTTTTCAGTCAGAGCTTGTTTTGACTACTACTTTCCCCACTCCTTCAGTAGATTCTACACTTTACAGGCAGTTGGTTGGCAGTTTGTTGTACCTGACTCACACTCGTCCTGATCTTTCCTTTGCGGTTGGTCTTGTCTCTCAATTCTCACATGATCCTCATGAGAGTCATTGGCAAGCTGCCAAGCATATTTTGAGGTACATTTAGGGCACCACTTCATATGGCATTCACTACACATCAGGGGATCCTCACATTGTTGGCTACACTGACTCAGATTGGGCTGGTGATGTCAATAATCAGAAGTCTACTTCTAGCTTTGTTTTTTGTCTTGGCTCTAGTCCTATCACATGGTTGTGCAAGAAGCAGACTGCTCATGCATTATCATTTACAAAGGTTGAGTATCGAGCTACTATGCTCGCTAGTCTAGAGATTTTATGGCTTCATCAGTTGATGACTGAGTTTGGTTTTCATCCTGATAGTCCCACTATTCTTTGGTGTGACAATCAGAGTGCTATACACATTTCACGCAGCCTGGTGGAGAATCAATGGATGAAGCACATTGAGCTTCATATGCATTTCATCAGATAGTTGATTCAGGATGGTTCTCTCATCCTGGAGTATATTCCCACTGCCGAGCAGGTTGCAGACATCTTCATGAAACCTTTTGCATCTCCGCGCTATCTTCAGTTGCGCTCTATGCTTGGGGTGAAGGAAGTTGTCCTTGGGGGCTCTTTATGAGGCCTTCCTTCCTTCATGTTTCTTTTAGCATGTTGTTCTATCTCTTTTTGGAGAGGAGTTTTTCCCACTGGGTTTTCTCCTTTTCTCCGTTTCATAAAGATTTCTTTGTACTTGGGTACCTGATCCGACCTTATTGCTGGGACCCATTGCTTTTGCTTTCAGTAGCTTCTTCTAGGTTTTAGCTTCTCCCTATGTCTATCTTAAGGGGGGGTGTTAGAATAATTGGACATTTACTTTATTAATTAAACAATATTTGTTTAATTATGTAAAGTTCCCTTTTACCTCTTTTTCACTTAAGCTAACATTAGGTGCATAATAATTAATTACTTTATTAATTATTAGTGTGCAAGCCTAGGGTTTTCCTTTTTAGGGTTTTCATCTATATATGGTTGAAAACTATCTTTTGTATCATTATTCATTTTACATTTTTAGGTGAATACATTGCTCCACATTCTTGAGCATTTCCTTTGTTGCTTCTCTTTGCTTCTCCTTGTAACAGGTTATTTGCTTGCAAAGATCTTTGGGCTCCTATGAAGTTGTATCTTCTCAACTCCAACATGAAGCTCCTAAAATTGTATCGGTTGAGAAGGTTGATAAAATTGAGATTCTTGAAGAGAAGCAAGAATCTGCAGCTGAAGAAATAGTGGTTGAGGAAAATAAAGTTGAGGAAAAGGAAGTTCCAGTGGAAGCAAGAGACACTATAGAGGCAGTGAAGAAATTTTTGGTGAAGCAACAGGAAGAATTTTACCTTGAATTGATTGAAGGTCCTATCGACCTATCCACTTTGTCTCCAATTTAGAAAATGAAAGTTGCATCATTTTCCCAAGCAAAGGCTAGAGAAGAATTGTTGAAGTCTCACATTGAGGATAGTGGACTTTTAAATGTTGCATCTAGAGTTCTGGAGAAAATAATTCTTACTCATGTCAAAGATCCTTCTAGTTCCTCCTCCAGTTAACTAAAGAATCTCATTAACTCTGCAAGTACTCATTTTGAGTCACTTAAGAAGTCATCCATGGTTAAGGTTCAAAAGGAATTTGATGCCAAAAGATTCAATAGATTGAAAGAAATGATAGAAAATGATAAAAATATGTTAGCCACCTGTGTGAATAATATTCAAAGCACTCTAACTGAAGGTGGAAAGATCTATAAGTCATGTTTGTCTTTTTCTAAATTTACTAAGGTCAATGAGAAGAAGGTTAAGGATCTTGAAAAATACTTAACTGCTATTTCTAAAGCTTTTGATCCTTTAGCTGGTGGCATTGCAAAGTAAGAAGGTCGAGTGATATCCATACTTGAAAAGATAAGGAGCTTGAAGCATGACAATGAAAAAATTATGGAAAGAGCATGTGAACTTAGAGGCCTAATTGGTCTGAATATTAAGATAATGTTAAGTGCATTAAAGGAAGTGAAAGATGTTATGATAGTTAGTGTTCTAGTGAACCTTGAGTCTACAGAGACACAATCCTACTTAGTCTGTGGTCACATAATGATTTTGGAGAGTTTCAAAAGGGTTTGGGACACAAATTTGATCTTGTTGAAGAAATATTTTACAAATGTTTTCAAGTTTATATAAGTTGAAGAAGCATATTTGTATATATGCAGTCTGTTCATAACAGTTTTGTTTGATCTTTGGTATGTGGATTCCTACTTTTTCCATTGATTTCAAAGGGGGAGAATGAGATAGTGAAAAATGTATAATCATCTCAGGGGGAGAGTTGTGTTTTTGGAATTTTGAAGAGTTGCCAGTGTAATTGATGTTGTTACCGATCCGACACTTAGTTACTTTTCACTAAGTGTTTCCATCAATTCCAAAGGGGGAGATTGTTGGTAAGAGACATTGCTAATATCATTTGGTGTTGTCATTTATGACAACCCTAGTTGGTGTTTGGATCCGTGCATCATCATTTGATCATAACAACAGTCAAATTGAAGACAGTTAAGGAAGAACAAAGCATCTGACAGTTTTGTGTTCATCAATTTTGGTGAAGACTTTTTGTTATCATTTTGAGTTGCGTATCTTAGAGAATGTTGTTTGGTATATGATATATGTTTCTATTGAATCTTAGTGGCTCATATCAATCCATGTGGGAGTTTGAAGATCTGGAAAAGTAATTTCATGTTCATCAGTGCATGAAGGCCGAACCGATTGATATAACATGTCGCAAATGTTTGGGAAATATTTATTTAATTATTTTTGTATTCAACAATGTTCATTTAGGTCCTCACTATGTTGGATCCAACTTTAGTTGATGCACATCAAGAATTAAATATGGATTGAATCAACAAATTGAATATACTTTTACTTTTATTTGAGCTGACAACAAGCAATTAAATTCTTAGTTGTAGATGTATATAAGTGTTCAATTATATCATTTTGATATAGAAGTTAAGTGTGCTGGTGTGAATTGTGAATATCAGAAGAGAAGAAGAGAAATAATGCACAGTTTCACTTGTGCATAAAGGATTTGTGTTGTCAATTAGAGCAAAGAATAGCAAAAGAGAAGAATCAGACAGAAGGTCTAGAATTCGATTGTTGAGCCTAATTGGAACTGTAATCAGACATTTGTAGATGCTAATATCTTAGTTCAAATCTCTTAGATGGTTTTAATCTGATTATCTTTGTAAGACAATGAGTCTTCTTTGAGAAATGAGATCTGGGTAGTGTGCCTGAATGCAAGTGAATTCCCATATTGTAAAATTTATTTCGAGTATACTCAGATCATATTGTGGATTGGCCATCCACTGTGGTTTTTCTCCTAACAGGGTTTCCACATAAAAATTCATGTGTTATGGTGTTGTGGTTGTTTACTTTATGTTCATGCATATTTCTTTTGATTAAATGTTATAAATACTTGAAGGATTATATCAATAATGTTAAAAATTATAGAACACTGATTCACCCCCCCTTCTCAGTGTTGCTTGATTCCAACAAGAACATTATTTTTTATTCCTACTCTTTAGTAACTTTTTTCAGTTTTGATCTCTCTTATTCCTTCCTCAACTTTCTTATGTGTTATTTTTTTTGTGCTAGAAGCTCCAAGCGAATCCTATAAATGACCTAAATGAATAGCCGATTCTTATTCTCAATCATTCTAGGGGTTGGCAAACGAATATGAGAAAGATTTTGATAATTTTATCCTCTACACTTCAGGCTCTGTAGAACCCAGGAGGGTGGTCCTATTCAATATCAACTAGTATTTTATATAATTGACTTTAGATATTACTACAAAAAAATATACTCTCTTTCTTATCATCAAGATTTGTAAATAAACAATAGAAGGGATAAATTCTTGTAGTTTTATGTGTCAAAGAGTATGCAAATACCATTATTCAATTTTTTCTTGAAGGGAAATTTTTTTTATGAAAGTTGATGATCACGAATAATGTAACCGGATCCTTTGCATAGATTGTTTCCTTAGACCTGGGCCACAATGTCAAGGGAAACACAATTTAAAAATTATACAATAGTAGTGATTATAACTCTGTTAAATCTCAATGATAATGCCTTACATTATCACCCTTTCAAAATTATGCAATCAATTCTACTTACAAATCCTTGTATGCACCTACAAAAATCAACATTTCCCACAAAGAAAATTAATTTATTTCTTGAGTAAAAGCTATGAAAGAAACATTCATTGATAGGAAAGACTACAAAGATGAAAATAAATAGATCCTTGATAAATTTTATTCATAAATGCTGAAGATAGATACAATTAGGAGACAAATTCTTTTAAAATTGTCATTGTATTGGTTCTATGAGCTAGTACTATCATACAAAATGTAAATTTGTAGTGTAGGAATGTATACCTTTACAATTTCACACTATTGGGTCCCTTAATTTATTAGACTTAATTAAGATTATAATTTTCCAAATTATGCATTCCAAAGCCTTAGTCTTACCATTTTCTAAAAGGATGCCAACATTTAATAAATGTATTTAATCATTTAATTGCCATGGAATATGAGTGTCTTCAAAATTTAGGCCAAGACCCATTCACCCATGGGAAAATGGGTCTCCTTTAGGGGCCAGGAACCAATTTAAAATATGTTTCTGGTAGCATTTTAATGATCCAAATTCAAGTTGTAAGTGTTTGATTTTGGAATCTATTTTTTGGGAAATTAGATAAACACATATAAATACATAGTCATTTTACCATTTGAAATATAATAATTAAGAAGACCTTTTGAGAGCATACAATTGAGAAAATAGTATTGCCAAGAGCATTCAAGAGTAGGTTTATTAGTCATTTATAGAAGCAATCAATATCCTAACATCACATGTCCAAGTTTATGTGTGTTCATGTTGCCTTGTGAAGGCTAACAAGAATTCAAGGTCTTAATGTTTTAATGCATTCAAGCATTTAAGAAAATCAAGAAAGAAAGGTCCAATTCCTTTGAAGAGATGTGCATGGCTTCAGTCCTTCAAGGAATCCATTGAAGAATCAATTTTGTATTATTGCATTTTTTCATGGAATTTTTCAAGCCATAAAAACTAAGTCATAGAATTTGTTTTCATCATTCTGACAAGTTTGCAAGAAAAAAATAGCATCTCATATCTGGCACTAAAGGATGACAAAAAGTGTTTTTAGAAGCCCTACCTGGGACCCATTCTCCCATGGGAAAATTTGTCCCTCTTCACTATTCAAAAACATCTTTTGGTGATAGGTATGCACTTTTTGACCCTACTCAGATCTACTTGCAAAGTTTTGTTTTAGTTTCTATACTTATGGGAATTTGTAATTTATATTTTAGGTTTCATAGTTCATTTAGTTTCATTGTTTAAAATTATTCCTATTCATAATCTAACCCTATCCTCAAAGAATCTCATTAACTCAGATATGAGGGACTCACCATTGAGGTTGAAATTACTTTGGATTTGTAATTGTTGGGATTCTTAATGAAATTTGGGAAGAGAGACCACCACTAAATCATAAATTCCCCTCATATTGAAGGGATTAGGTTTAACCACATTTTCTTCCATTTCACAATGATATTGACATTATTTTATACTATAACCTATACCAAACATAGGCTAAAAATAAAAATTACTCTTCTTACAAATTTTTGCAAGATCCTTGTAAAATGGCCATAAATTCCCTTTTATAAAAACAAGGGAGTGAACAAGCTTCAGACCACAGGATAGATTTCACATTTTCATTTGAAAATCATGTCCTATAAAGAGATATAAAAGACAAATAAATCCCTTGAAGAATACAAGAATTAAATTCTACTAGAAGACAAAAGGTTGTTTATACTGATGAGGAAGATGCCCATTGATGTTGCAATGATGAAGAATATAATGATTACTCTTGAAGGCTTCATCTCTCAAACTAATAGCATATTCTCTTTGGATTTGTTGGAGTTGATACTGAGTAGACCATAAGAGAAAAATAATACTAAAACTCTTAGATACATAAAGAATGAAAGAATTACCAAATGTTATGCCAATTAAAGAATTAAAAGATCCCACCATTTAAAATTGTATGGAAAAAAGTCTCACAACCCTTCCAATTGATTATATTTATGATCCCAAGCTTGATATACCCTCTTTAATGGCCATTTGTATGCAAGGAGTAAATCAATATTAGCCATGTACCTAGGATATCTAGATAAAATTGAATCAATATTTTTGTCAAAAACTTCTAGAAGTTGATGAGTATCAATCAATATATCAATGCAAGTCTGAAGGAGTTCAATATCAATTTTATTATTATCACAAATAAAGAAAGACAAGGTAGGGGTTTTTGCCTTGATTTGAGATTTCCATTGTAGGAACTCTTTTATTTCCCCATCTTTATTCCTAGTATGAGGAATGATTTAAATGTTATATTCTCAAAATTCTTTAACCTTGTCTTTTCCTTCATTGCTAATTGATCCATATATCCTTTTATTTCTCTTACCAATTTCGACGTACTGTATGAAGGAAATATATCCTATGGTGGAATAATTTCATGTGTTGATCCCTTATACATTACTTGCAATTAATTTATCCTAGGGATCCACTTAGACATTATTTCCTTGGTCATTTCTTTATCCTTAACCACCCTTTTAACTACAACTGTAAGTTGAGAATAATCCCTCTGCAAAATCTCTAGCCTCCTCAAAACTTTGTACATCGAATGTCCCAAAATGTTTGACACATAATGATACATGTTCTCATGTTAGCCATTTTGAATGTCTTCAGTTTCTCCTCTAGTATCTTAATATATTCTCTAAGCCCTTGATTTTCTCTAATTAAATCTTCATTCTATTGTGGTATAGAAGAAGAGCTTGTTGTTCATGCATCTATTGAAGGAGGAGGTACTACTTTGGCCTCCTTATGAACTCTTCTTTGATATGATGAAAAAATATATAAACTCTTGGGTTTTTACAAATTCATTGTCATCCATAAATTGTTGGAAATCTAGTTCTCCAATATCATTGGCATTGTCCCTTCCCCTTACGGTATCAATTCCAAGCCTACTTTGAGGCAACCTTAAATCAGCTTCCCTTTGGCGAGAGGGAATTTCTCTATTCACTTCCTCATTGGTATCCTCAATTTCACCATCTTCATTAGGACCAATGGGATAGTCAACCAATGGTAGCCGATCAATCCTCCTCTTTGGTGGCTTCTCTTGAGGAGGGAACTCTAGAATAATCACATCTAAAGGGGATGGAGGTGCTTGTGCAAGAGATAGTTGTGGTGGTGCATGAGGGGGAGAGTGCTAAGTAGGATCTCTTATTACATTCCCCCTAGCCTCTTCTTCAAAGAGTAAAAAATTGGATCAATGGTGGGAGGTTGGTAAGTGGGCCTTTGTTCAAGAGTTGGGTCTTTTCCAATTATTTATCAATGTTTTGCAAGACCATCTTGATCCTTTTAAAGGGATCCTTGATTTCTACATATAATGCACCTTGATAATTAGAGTCTTTCATGCTATTTTCCTCCTCCACTTTTCTAAAGGATTTCCACTTGACTTTTATGTCATATACTTCTTTGTCATCTTTGTAATTCCTAATGAAATCTTCACTAAAGTAAACTTGGTGTAGATAAAGTGACCTTTTTATGCCAAGCCTTTCTCTTGTGATACTCTAAAATCCAAGTTGAGCGTTTCACTTTTCTAAAGGGTGTAGATAAACTTGGTGGAGGAGAAAGAAACAAAGTTGAGACTTTCTCTTGTGATACTCTGAAATCCAAGCCTAAAGTGTGGGAATGGTTGCAGCTGGGTGGGATTATGTCATATATTGACAGAATCAATGGGAATGATTTGAAGGTGATGGAGATGTTTGTTAAGGGTTGACATAATAGGGTTTTAAAGTTGGGTGGAACTTAATTTGATATTACTGAAGACTTTATTATTGGTATCACAATCCTTTCTATTGAGGGTAGGAGAGTGTATAAAGACAAGAAGGAGTCCAATGCCGCACTGGAGATTTTATTTAAAGCTAATGAAAGGAAGAGCTAAATGTGGAGGCTACTGCCATAGTTCTTTAAAGTCTCTTTAGGGAGATGTAACAGAAGAACTAATGAGGTATATAACTCTATATGTTCATTTCTCTATCCTTTCTGGTTATCACTTTATTTTTTTGAACCACTTTAGGCACAAGAATAACACAGTCTATTTTCCTTTCTATTTGTTGGCATCTTTGGAATGTGGTATTAAGGACCATAAGCATAATCTAAAAACCTTGTGCTCCATGTTGTCTTAATCCTCCTAATTTTGGATTATGCCACTTGTCCTATGTGGTTCCTAAGCACCCTGAGAAGACTCCTAAGGGTAAGAAGAAAAATAAAAATCCTTTGATAAGTTCAAGACTTTTAAAGAAAAAATTGAGAATAAAATGGATGCTATGATTAAATGCTTAAGGTTGGATAAAGGAGGTGAATTTAAATTTTTGTGTGAAGATCATGGTATTAGGAGACATCTGTCTAATCCTAGAACCCCTCAATAGAATGAGGTAGTTGAAAGGAAGAATAGAACAATGAAAGAAATGGATACGAAAATTATGAAAGATGTTGACATATTGGATATGTATTAGAAGGAAGCAGTACATACTTCTATCTATTTTCTTAATAGAGTGCAATTGAGGGTCAACATCAATAAGACCCCTTATGAGCTATGGTATGGAAGACCTCCCACTGTTAGATATTTTAGAATATTTGGTAGAAGATTCTATAGTAGAAGAGATGAAGGAGACCTTGGAAAGTTTGATTCAAGGTGTGATGAAGGAATATTTCTTGGTTACTCAACCCGGAGCAAGGTATACAAACACTACAACAAAAGATTGGGAAAGATGATTGAAAGTAAATATGTCAAGGTAGATGAAGAATTATGTTAGATATCATATGAACGTAAGTTTCCCAAATCTGATATGCTTCCCTGGGTTGAAGAAGAAGAAGAAGAAAAGGAACCTAAATAAATGAATACTCTCAAGAATCCAACAAAATATGTGTAGAAGAACCTCTCTCCAAATCAGATTATTGGAGAAAAAATGAAGGTATGTTGACAAGAAGAAAGCTTGTAAAAGTAGCTGAAAAAGGAAACTTATGTTTATTATCAACAATAGAACCCAATAAATTTGTTAATGCTAACAAATATGATAATTGGATAAAGGAAATGGAGGAATAACTAAATCAGATAGAAAAGAATCAGACTTGGGAATTAGTTCCTAGACTAGCTGATAGAATGTAATAGGAATAAAGTGGGTGTCTTAGAGTAAGTTGAGTGAATATGGTGAAGTGGTAAGGAAAAAATCTAGATTGGTTTGCAAGGTATATTCACAAGTTGAAGGCATTGATTTTGAAGAGACCATTTCTCTGGTAGCCACACTGAAGGCAATATAGATGTTTCTTACACTTTCTACCTAGAAAAACTTCAAATTATATCAATAAATGTAAAGTTAGCCTTCTTGAATGTCAATCTAGAAGAAGAGGTATATATTGAGCAATTAGATGGTTTCTAGTTATTAGAGGATCCAAACATGGTTTTTAGACTCAAGAAATCTCTAGATTCTCTCAAACAAGCTCCCAGAGCTTGGTATGCTAGATTGGATAAGAACCTACTTCAACAAGGATTCAATAAAGGTAATGTAGATAGTAATCTATACATTAAGGTTCAGGAAGACAAGTTTCTAATAGTGTTTTTATATGTTTATGACATCATCTTAGTGGAGATGATGATATGTGTAAAAATATTGCAAAAGAGATGCAAAAATAATTTGATATGTCAATGATTGGTGAGTTGTCCTTATTATTTGGATTTCAAACTATTCAACAAGATGATTGCATGTTTATTTCTCAAGCCAAATATGTAAAGAAAATACTAAAGAAGTTTGGGATGGAAGACTCTAAACTAACAGGTATTCCTATGGTGACATGCAATCACTTAAGAAAATCTGACGAGTTTTTGGAGGTTGATTACACTCTCTATAGGTATATTATTGGAGGTTCGTTGTATTTAACTACTTCCAAACTAGATACCATGCATGCGATATGTTTGGTTTCCATATTTCAAGCAAATCCTAAGAAATCTCATGAGAAATTTTGAAAAGAATCTTCAAATACTTGAAGGGTACTCTAGATTATGACATGTGGTATACAAAGGATCAAAACTTCTCTTTGAGTGCTTATATCGATGTTGATTGGGAAGTTTGTGTGGATGACTAAACAAGTACAAGTGGAAGTGCATTATTTTTGGGAGATAGATTGGTCTCATGGTTTAGTAAAAAGTAAGATTCAATTTCTTCATCCACAATAGAAGTAAAATATATTGTTGCAACATCTTACTGCACTCTGGTCCTTTAGATGAAGTAGACCTTAAAGGATGTGAAGGTGATTTATGATGGACCTATTCCCATACTATGTGATAATACACATGCTATTAAAATTTCCAAGAATTTGATAATGTATTCAAGAACAAAACACATTTCAATCTGGTATCACTTTTTGAAGGAGAAAGTTGAAAAATATTAAGTAAGAATGGAATATGTGCCCACCAAGTACCAGATTGCAAACATTTTCACAAAAGGAACTTTCAAAGGATAATTTTGAGTATCTCTGGAAGAAGTTAGGGGTTATTGACCCTCCATTTTCTAACTAGATGCATATATGGTGCATCTATCCAGGGGGATAAATTCATGTCATATCCTTTTATCCTAGATTGATGTATGCTACCATTTAGAGGGATTCAGTAGAAAGGGGCAGTCCTAGAGAATATGTGTTGTTTTTATGCATGAATATATTTCAAGAAGTTTTGTTGGTCAAATCAGGAGCATGTGTTGCTACTTCAATTGAACATATTTTTCCCTTTATTCCTAAAGTCACAAGAATGTCTTGCTACTTTGTGTAGGAGTGCATGGACCTTTTTCCTCAATTTCAAATGGGGAGAGTGAGCAGGTGTGTTGCCATCAATTCCAACGGGGGATATTGTTAGAAGTTGTCATTGATGTCAACACTTAAGGAGACTTGTGTAAGTGATTGTTGAAATTGATGTCAACATTGAGGATTTTGTTGGAAGTTGTTGCCATTGATGTCAACATTGATTATTGGTTGTCATCAATGTAAATCTTGAGTAATAAGGATAGTTGTTAGTCCTTGGAATTGATTGTAATTATTATATTTAGTTTGGAATAACTTTGATGTTGCTGAAGTTCATGGCTAGATGGCATACCTTATCTATTGTTTCTAAATTTCATGGTTGGATTTCATGTCTTATCTAATGGTTGTTGAAGTTTATCGTTGGATGTCATCCATAATCAAAGAAGTATTGTGTATGACTTATGCCAGAAGAATTTATTTATAATGATATATTAAGATGGGGATTAGATGCATGAACAATAGTATAGAGATTTTGTTGAAGGTCTACAATATATATTATTCTCTCTCCTAATATTTTTAATAAAGCATATGTTTCTAAAAGTAAGTTCTGGCCTCCACAAGTTGTGAAAAGGTTTTTGGTTCAAGAAGTTGCATTGAATTCTATTTGGGAGAATGCTCCACATTCCTCTACTATTGAATATTTAGTCTTGTGGATTTGGATTCAATATTAGTGGTCTATAGATGTTTCACTCCTACCTCTTTAGGTCACCTATGTTCCTAAGGAGATTTATGTGAATTACAGAAGGTTGGCAGTGTTGTTGGTTGTCCAGACTAGTTTAGGAAATGCTCCAAATTCCTCCATATTGATTTCTACACTCATAGAACTTGGTGAATGTTCTCTCAACATCTTAGTAGTGTCTCAATTCCAATTTAAAGTATTGAAGTGGTTCACAAGATATATAAATGTTATTTCTCATGGTTAAGCATTTTCTGGTTCTAGAATATAGTTTTTTTGTTCTTGTTTGATCTGTCGTGGCTATTGCTTACATGAAAATATGAAGGAAGGGTATGGAAGTGTTATTTGATGTTCATCGAACATTCCCATGTGATCTACATGTTGTTGATTTTCCACTTTCGTGTCACATTTTGTCTTGAGTTGGATTTATGGGTTATTTATGGATATTTGGCCAATAAGGCTTGTTCCTTTCCTTGCACCATGTGCTTGGGGGATACACTAGCAATGGAAGGTGTGTTATGATAGATTTGGGTCCTGACCTATCCTACTTGGGACTGCATCAAGTTAATTCAACACGAAGAATATTTATGGGCTGATTGGTTATATGCTTCAACATTTCATCCACATGTTTCCTTGATGTTGAATTAGGTTGGTGTGGGCCTACATGTAAATTGTTTTGGATCAGATTAAAATAAGTGATAAGAGTTATTTTTTTCATCTCTATCTTCTGGGAAGGACTACACTATGTTTTTTTGGTTGACCATTTGAATTCATTATTTTATCCTTTTCTTGGCCAACCCAATTAAAGTTTCAAATTGTTGCATTAATAGATATAAATATAATATCATTTTCATATGCAACAATAGAGAGAAGGGTAAAGTTCAAAGAAATGTGTGTGTGAATTGTATTGAATATCCAGTAGTGATAGTGCTAAAGTGAATGAAAGGAAAGATCAATTGTGCTATAATGCCTCAATCAACAAAGTGTTTGTTGGAAAAACAAGGATGGACAACTGAGAAGGGGGGGTGAATCAGTTGTTACCAAAACCAAACTTATACAACATTAATCAACCTTATATCATAGATCTAATAATTAATAGTGCAAGCATGAAATAAACAACACATTAGAGACACATGAACACCAAGATTTTATACGTGGAAACCTTGTTAGGTGAAAAACCACGGTGGATGTTAGTCCACAAGATTATACCCTATTAGAAGTATAATGAAAAATGAAAATAGAATGCACTTGCATTCAGGTGCACTACCTAGAGCACGCTTCTCAAAGGGAAGGCTCACCGCCTTACATACAATAATTAGATTAAATCCATCTCATGAATTTGAACTGAGAAATTAGCTTCTACAAAATCTTGATGACAGTTCCAGTTAGGCACAAAAAACCTTCTTCAAAATCTTCTACCCTTTTCTCAAACTCTTCAACACTCTTCTCTGAATGATTTGACCTTTATTCACACTTGTAAATTACTTGTACACTTGATCACCTATCTCTAAATGAGAAAAAACCAATCTCATATATATATCCGCTACACGGATTTACAACCACTATTCAGTCGGCCACAAATAAAGAATAAATTACAACTGTCAGCCTTAATACATGAATATATTATAATGTGCACCAACAAAAGTCAGTCACAACATAGTGAGGACCCAAACAAACATTTCCAAACATGTTAAACAATAAAATATTAATCCTCATGGATCTACAACATGCTAACACCACAATGTCGGCCAAGAACATGAACACTCAGGCACATATCAAAAAAATCTCCAATCACGAACACTCCAATCATTTTGGATGTACAAAAAAGATAAAGTACAATATAGAATCATCCATGAATGTCATAGGTACATTCCCAACACATGAAATTACCTGAATTTCATCTGCTTCAGCCAAGAACACCATCTACAAAAACTGAATAAATGCAGGCACACAAATCTTCATGCACGCCTTTGAAACTTTCAGAAAACAAACTAGAAAGATTCAGTAAAAAAACCTTTGAAGCACACCTTCAGATCTTCAACACACAAAGCTTTCCAACATTATGACCTTCTCAACTCCACTGGCTGCCTGAACTATATTTTTTACAATTTTCTCAATCTCCTCGACATATACAACCTTAAGAAAATTATATGCTAATATTTTTGACATCAATGAAAACCACATATCAACAACACAAACACAACATACAACAATCTCCCCCTTCAGAATTGATGGCAACACATGATGTGAAAAGTAATACCATCAACCCAACTAACTCTTTTTCAACAAATCTCCCCCTGAGATTGTGCACTCTTTCCTGTTTCCTTCATTTATCTTATTTCCCACATTTTTCACATTGCTTCTCTTTCCCCCTTTGACATGAATGGAAAAGGTACACGTGCTCTGATCTCAATTTTGAATCATCTAACTACTCCCCTTGAGTAGCAGTCACAACAACAACAATTCCGAATATGATATGGCAATGAATTCACAGATTGATGCAAATACCTACATCTTAGTTCTGATCAAGAGGGGAAATCACCCCTAACTTGCCTCTGAAGTACTCAAAATTATCCTTAGGCAACGACTTGGTAAAGATATTTGCAATTTTCTCTTTGGTAGGTATGTACTCTAGTCTATCTTCTTTGTCACTTACTTTGTCTCTCAAGAAGTGATACTTGATGGATATATGCTTTTTCTTTTAATGCAACACTGGATTCTTAGAAATGTTAATGGCACTTGAATTGTCATAGAATATTTCAATGGGATCTTCATACTCAATTCTGACATCTCTCAACATTTACTTCATCCATAATACTTGGGTACAATTATTTGCAACAACAATGTACTTTGCCTCAATAGTAGATAATGAAAATGGGTTTTACTTTTTGCTTAACCAAGATACCAACTTCTTTCCTAAAAAGAATGCACCACCATTGGTACTCTTCATGTCATCTAGATCTCCTACCCAATCAACATCAGTAAAAGAATTTAGAGTAAGGTCATCATCCTTAGGATACCAAAGACCAAGATCAACTATCACTTTTAGATATCTGAGTATTCTTTTCACAACAGTTATATGGGACTCTTTAGGATCAACTTGAAATCTAGCAACCATGTACACAACATTCATTATGTCTAGCCTATTCTGAGTTAAATAGAGTAATCCACCAATCATTGACATGTATCTTGTCTGATTTCCTTTGGGAGAATCATCTTTCTGTGTAAGTTTTCATCCGATCACCATAGGTCTACCAACTAGTTTTGAATCTTCCATGCCAAAAAAATTCAATAACTCTTTCACATACTTAGACTGAGATAGAAAGATTCCATCATTTGCCTAAGTAATTTGCAATCCTAAAAATAATTTCAGCTCTCCTATCATTGACATTTCAAATTCACTTTTCATTTCATCAACAAAATTCATACACAAATCATCATCACCTTAAAAAATAATATCATCAAAAAGACTTCAATGATCAATTCTTTTCTCTTATCCAACTTGAAATACATATTGTTGTCAGCAGTACCTTTATTGAATCCAAGTTTCAACAAGTATTTGTCCAATCTATCAAACCAATCTCTAGGAGATTTCTTTAGCCCATAAAGAGCTTTCTTCAATCGACATACCATGTCCTTTTCATCAATCAACTAAAATCCATCTAGTTGTTCAACGTAAACTTCTTCTTCTAGTTCACCATTCAGAAATGTTGACTTCACATCCATCTGATAAAATTTGTAATTCTTGAAAGTAGCATAAGCAAGAAATAATCTAACAACTTCAATTCTAGCAACAGGAGCAAAAGTTTCTTCAAAATCAATACCTTCCATCTGTGAGTATCCTTTGAAACCAATCTTGCTTTGTTTCTGACCACATCACCTTGTTCATTCAACTTATTCTGGAACACCCACTTGGTTCCAATCACATTTTTGTTCTGATGTCTAGGAACAAAATCCCATGTTTCATTCTTTTGTATCTACAACAGTTCTTCTTTCATGGCTTCCATACAATGTTCAACTTTAGAAATTAGACAATATTCTTCTAGAATTCTTCTTCTAGTTTTCACACCTTTTCTTTTGTCTCCTATGATCTGACTATCAAAATGATTTTGTCCTACATATTTAGGAGTTTTGAAGTTTTCTCTTACCTCTTGTTCTTGTGTTCTTTCTTTTGCACTTTTGCTGGCTTTTACTTCTTGATTTCCTTGGTTCACCGAAACAATTTGAATTTGATTTTGTGTTTGAATATTATTATTAACATCATCATGTTGATCATTTGAATCATAACCACTAGATCTGGATGATTTACCAATATCTTCATCAACCTTAACATTTTCACTTTCAACCACTTTCTTCAACCTTTTATTAAAGCACCGGTAAGCTTTTCTTTTAGTATAGTATCCTAGGAAGATTCCTTCATCACTTCTAGCATCAAACTTACCTATATCATCATCTCTCTTGATGTATCATTTTCTTCCAAAGGTTTTGAAATATTTGATAGTAGGCTTATAACCAAACCATAGCTCAAAAGGTGTCTTACCAGAATTACTATTGACATTCACCCTATTAATGGTGTACACAGTAGTACTTACAGCTTCTTTCCAGTAGAAATGAGGAACATTTGCTTCTAGCATCATGGTTCTAGCAGTTTCTAGAATGGTTTTGTTCTTTCTTTCAACAACTCCATTCTATTGAGGGGTCTAGGGAGCAGATAGTTGTCTTTGGATTCCTTGCTCTTCACAAAAAGAATTGAATTCCCATGAGGTGAATTCACCACCTCTGTCTGAACTTAGACATTTGATCTTTTGACTTGTCTCATTCTCCACCATAGCTTTGAAACTTTTGAAATTTTCTAATGCTTCATGTTTTTCTCTTAAGAAAGCGACCCATATCATTCTAGAATAATCATCAATGAGCAACATAAAATACCTTTCACCTTGTAGGCTTTTGATTCTAGAAGGACCACATAGATCAGTATGTATCAAATCCAGTACTCCATTAGAGTTGTATTGTGCTCCGAAAATAATTTCTTGTTTGCTTTCCCATCTGACGTTCCTTGCACATAGTGTTAGTAGGCTTTACCAACTTAGGTAGATCTCTAATTTGCTTGAGTAGAGCTTATCTTGAAAATGCTATCAAAGTTCACATGACACAACCTCTTATGCCATAACTAGCTTACATCAATCTGAGCAATCAAACAACTTTCACTAGTAGCACTCAAATGAAAGATATTACCTTTTGTCTTTGTTCCTGAAGCAATCATAGTTCCTGAATTTCTCATTATTCTACACTTTCCATTCTTGAACTATAGATTGTAACCTTTGTCTACCATTTGTCCAACACTCAAAAATTTATGCTTTAAGCCTTCTACATAAAAAACATCATCAGTATTGTGCTTACCACCAAAATAAATAGTGCCTCTACCATAAATCACACCAAAAGTGTTGTCTCTGAACCTCACAACACCACCATCATAGTTTTCCAAGCTTACAAATTTTCTTTTATCACTAGTCATATGATGTGACCATCCACTATCAATTAGCTACTCATATTTCTCTTCAACTTTGGTTGCAAGAGCTTTCTCAACATTTTCATTACTAACAGATTCAGTGGACACTTGACCATTTTCTTTGATAGCAATAAATACCCATTCATCTTCATTTCCGATTTCTTTATCAGATTCTTCATCAGTTACACCTTCTTCAACATAATAACACTTTCTTTGAAATCTAGTGTTCTCAAGTTTATACTTTGAAACTCTTTCAGGACATCTAGAAGCGAAATGACCTATCTTACTACAAGAAAAACATTTAATAGGTAAATTTCCTTTGTAGTTACCATGACCTCTTGATTCTCTTTTCACAATCAATGCTTCCAGTTCTTCCAATTCCTTTTCTTCATCTTCAATTTGCTTCATCTCATCTTCATATCTGAATGTTCTTTGGGAAATCTCTCCTGAATCATATCTCTTTCTCCCATATATAGTAGCCTTGAAAGAAGATTTAGTCTTAGGAGTAGACTCATCGAATTCACTTAATTCAAATTTAACAAGTTTTCCAATCAACATGTCTTTTGTAATGTTTTTCACTGTCCCGAGTTCATCAATAGTATGAGTTTTTGTCTTGTAGGATGGGGGCACAGATCTAAGTATCTTAGCCAAAATTTCATCATCATCCAAAGTTCCACCAACACATCTAATGTCCATCACCAATTCATTTATCTTATGTTGAAAGGAAAAGATTTTCTCATCTTCACTCATCTTCCAGCTCTCCCATTTTCCTTTTAGACTTTGTAGCTTAACACTTTTCACTAGTGCATCTCCTTCATACAATGTTTCCAACTTTTTCCAAATTTGGTATGAAATCTTCAATCCCATCACATTTGTCATCTTTGAATCTGTCAAAGCACTCACCAGTGTTTCTACTGACCTGGTATTAATTTATGCTTGCTTGATCTCATCTTTAGAGGAGGGACCATTCAGAGGAATAATATATGCAATTTGTGTCATCTTCTAGAAGGATTCACCAATGCACCTTAAATGACATTCCATCCTGACTTTCTATAGAGAGTAGTTTATACCATTGAATCTAGGACTATCCTTCTTAAATGATTCCATCTTGGATCACCTCAAGTTGTTAAGCTTCTTTTTAGAGGAACTAGCTCTGATACCGGTTGTTGGAAAAATAAGGATAGACAACTAAGAGGTGAATCAGTTGTTACCAAAACCAAACTTATACAACATTAATCAACCTTATATCACAAATCTAATAATTAATAGTGCAAACATGAAATCAACAACACATCAGAGACACATGAACACCAAGATTTTATACGTGGAAACCCTGTTAGGGGAAAAACCACGGTGGATGTTAGTCCACAAGATTATACCCTATTAGAAGTATAATGAAGAATGAAAAAAGAATGCACTTGCATTCAGGTGCACTTCCTAGAGAACACTACTCAAAGGGAAGGCTCACTACCTTACATATATTAATCAGATTAAATCCATCTGATGAATTTGAATTGAGAAAATAGCTTCTACAAAATCCTGATGACAGTTCCAATTAGTCACATAAAAACTTCTCCAAACTCTTCTACCCTCTGTTCAAACTCTTCAAAAATCTGCTCTGAATGATTTGACCTTTATTTTCACTTGTACATTACGTATAAACTTGAGCAGCTATCTCTAAATGAGAAAAACCAATCTCAAATATATATTTGCTACACGGATTTACAATTGCTATTCAATCGACCACAAATAAAGAATAAATTACAGCTGTCGGCATTGATACATGAATAAATTACAATGTGCACCAACACAAGTTTGTCACAACATAGTGAGGACCCAAAAAAACATCTCCAAACATGCTAAACAATAAAATATTAATCCTCATGGATCTGTAGTTCATGCTAACACCACAATGTCGGCCAAGAACATGAACACTCAGGAACATATCAAAAAAATATTCGATGATGAACACTCCAATCACTGCGGATGTACAAAAAGGATAGAGCACGATCTAGAATCATGCATGAATGTCACAGGTACATGCGTAACACATGAAATTACTAGAATTTCATCCGCTTCAGCCAAGAACGCCATCTACAAAAACTAAATAACTGTAGGCACACAGATCTTCATAACTTCCACAAATCTTCATGCGCACCTCTAAAAATTTCAGACAACATACTAGAAAGATTCAAAAACAAAACCTTTGAAGTGCACCTTCATATCTTCAACACATAGAGCTTTCCAACATTCTGACCTTCTCAGCTCCACTAGCTATCTAAACTATATTTTTTACAATTTTCTCAATCTCCTCGACATACACAACCTTAAGCAGATTAGATGCTAATAGTGTTGACATCAATGAAAACCACATATCAGAAACAAAACCACAACATCCAACAGTGTTATTTTGATAAGCATTGTAATATTTATCTAAATCTTTGTATCCCACTTTGAGATAGTGAATCTCATCAAGTCCTTTGTATCTTGCTCCTGAAGTTGTGTTGGCTTCATTCCTACAAGTATTTTTGTATCTTTCTCTAAGGAAATGAGCCTTCTTGCATGTCTTTTTGGTAGTGTTCCTTTATATTGTGATTTTACTCTCATCTTGGTTTTTCCCTCATTGGGTTTTCAACTTAAAATTAGTGTTCTCTTGTGCATGTGTGTTATTTGCTTCATCTTTCTTTATTGTTGATCTAATTAGAAGAATTGATATATCTCTTATTTTTATGTATTGTTGAAGTTGTTGAAGATTCAAAACTATTATATTCTTCTATGTTACTATTCTACTTTAGGGTTTTGATCAGATAAAAAAGGTTGTATTGTGTTGAAAGATTTAAGTTTTGAAAAGGATTGAGTTTTTGATAAGACTAATTCAACCCCCTCTTACTCTCTTGGTGTGCCCAATACAAATGATTATTCATGGAGGTATAAATACAAAAATGAGGGTTTCACCAAGGAAAATGCATGTATGGCCACCCCCTTTCCCCTTTTTTACTTTCATTTTATAGGTTTAGATCAAAAGATGGAGAATTTTAGAGAAGATTTATAGAGAATAGACCTGATAGATCCAAATTTTAAAATTGCATAAAAAAGGATATATCCACTCAAGGGAACCCCATGCCCTTGAACTTCTAGTGCAACCCAAGATTCATATGAGAGGTGCACAAAATTCTACCCTCCTTAGATATGTTGTCAATTTAAAAAAAATGGCTTTATCTATGAAAAAAATATTATTTTCAATCTAGGTTGAGTAGGAAAATAAAATCAATAAATTTATTAAAATTCCAATCCATTTTGAGATCTACAAAAAAGAACTAGATCTAGGGTAGATTGTCTCTCCTTTTAGGTTTTTATCCGATCTAATTTTCTTTGTGATTCAGTTCCCAATGCCAATATGATAAAGGATTGATTTTAGTGTCATTAGGTCTAGGATCCCTTTTTACCATTAACTATTTTGGTGACCTGATGTGAATACAACATGAGATTAAATCCTCATAAGTGTGACTTTGGTGTGGATAGTGGAAAAAAATTAGGCTTCATAGTGTCACATCGAGGTATTGAGCTAGAAATAAAAGAAAATTGATTCTATAATAAAAATTCTACCTCCAAAAAACATCTCTCAACTTCATAGTTTACAAACAAAGTTTCAAGCTATCTATCGCTATGTTGTATCATTAGTAGATCATACTCTTCCCTTTATCCAATTTCTCAAGAAATAATCCTAGTTTAAATGGAATGAGGATTGTTAAAAATTATTTGAAAAAATATATATTTGGCTAACCCTCCCATTTACCAACCATCTGTGGAAAAATGCCACTTTATACTTTACATTTTAGCTTCATCTGATGCTCTCATTGCATTCTTAGCATACAATAATATGGATGGTAGAGAATGTCTTGTTTATTACATTAGTCAAACATTGATTAATTATGAAATGTGATGCACAACTATATAAAAGCAACATTTGGCTCTTATGTTTGCTACAAATAAATTGAGACATTACTTGTTAAACATTGAAGTGCATGTTGTTGGAGTATAGGACCATTGAGAGGGGGGTTGAATCAGTGGTCAAATGAAAAATAAATTTCAAAAACTTAAGTCACTTGAATATTTAAAGAGACCCAATGACAATACTTCAAACACTAGATATTGTATGCAAAACAAAACATAACAATTTAATCAAAGATGATCAATAAAGTACAATATAGCACACCACCAAGAGAAATCATAACACATATTTTATGAGTGGAAAACCTTAAAAGGGTGAAAAACCACTCTAAAAATTTGCTTCATTAAGCCTCACTAGCTAAAACTTGTTGATTACATATTGCATGCCTCACTGGAAATACAACAAGCCTCACTATCTACACTCTATTCCTCACTGGCTACTCAACTTGACTCACTGACAAAGCACTATGCTTCACTGGAAAACATCATGCCTTATTGGCAATACCATCACCTTAGAAGAAAATAAACACAAACCAGAGGGTTACTCTATTTCCATACATATCACTACTCTATCAAAACTTCACATATGAATATCGCAGTTCTGAAACCTCACTAACTCCACTAGGAATCATTATGCTCTAATAATAGAATCATAATATCCTTGAATACAAATATGGAAAATTATTATACATGTCTATATTCTTTTCATTCCAAGACCATAACACAATTTCATCAAAATATTTACATACAAATTATCAACATGCAATTCTCCTTGCATACCTGAATAAAGACCTCTCTGCAAGATTCCCCTTCAAAAAACATAATGATATGAACAATACAAAATGAACTTGCATCCATAAATGATCTTCATACTAAAATATTTTACTATTACACTATTTGAATGATTAAAAGCAAAAGATATAATTCAGAATGGTGACCCTATTATATATCCCAACTTCAAATAAAAAACAGTGGCTTCCTGCTACAAAGATCAATTGCAGTCACTTATGATTCTAATCAGATCATACTAAACAAAGTACAAAAGAAACCTTTGATGAATGTAGTCAAATAGAGCCATATGAATCTTTCATATACTATTATTCAAGTCATTCTCACTATATGTTTTCTTCTCAACTCCATTGAACCATTCAACCTTCATAAAAATTTTCACATAGAGTCCTCCAATCAATCTTACTACAATTACTAGTGCATATTTAGATTGTGTTCAACTATGTAGAGAATTCAATTATGCAAAGAAACTCATATCATTGTTATTTAACTCTCCTTTCTTGTGTATATTCTTGAATCACAAACATGGTACATTATATTGAACATTCTCATTGTTTATCTATACTCTGCACAAACATGGTGACAAATGTTTCAATGCTCTCACACTACACAAACTATTTTTCAAGATCCATCCCAATACACTTGCTGAGATATTCATTTAACTCTCTATTTCAAAGTGGTAACCAAACCTGTGAATAAAATTCATCCCAAATTCATTCCATCTTCCAATCAAAAACCTAACTGTTGGAATACAAAAGAATTTTCAAAACTGGAACCCCTTTTTCAGATTGACACTAACAGTAAACTATTCATATTCAAGAAATTTACACAAAAAAGGTTCCTATCAAATTAAAGCCTTGAGATATAGCTATTAACAAGGCTTAAATTAAAACCTTTGATTTTTTATTAAGCGGTGAAACATAGATTATTGACCTCCTTGACTGGTTAAAGGGCTAGTAAACCAATGTGTTGATTCTTTCAAATAGTCACTTAGTCACTTCAGTGACTTGAACCTAGTGATTTTAAGTCAACTTGAAAATATATAAAAAAAACAACTCTAATATAAACTTTCCACAAATACTTTTATTTAGGGTTTTAAGGAAACCATGTTACTCAATGATTAAACCCTAAACCATGACAAACCCTTGATGAATTATGCACCTGTGATTGAACTTAGATATCTACTAAACCCCATGAGTTCTAGATAAAAAGTATGGGGACTTTGACATTTGCAAATAAGATGTATTTTGAAGAAGAATATATCAATTTGATTCAAAACCTTAACCCTTAGAAGGCTAGGAAAAACTTAATACTCAAACTCTGCTTTCATGACTTTATCTAAGCCTTTTCAATTACATATATTCGAGATCAATCTTTCCTTCATGTAAAACTAAGTATCTCTGACAAACATCTCTTTGACATCAACCTTTCCTTCATGACACCCTTTGCTTCATGTTGCATCAATATCAAGTACCAAAAACATCAATTACAAATCTTGACATCAATCGCAAAAAATTCCAATGCAACAAACTCCCCCTTTGGCATTGATGTCAACTTCTAAAAATCGTGACATCAATGACAAACAATGCCAATGCAACACATGTGATTACAAATTTTGATCCATTAAAACATCTCCTTTCAAAAACTAATTTATTAGGATGTTTGGACAAATGGGTAATGTTATTAATGGAGTTTGATCTTAAGTTTTTCTCCCAAAAGATCATTAAGGTTCAAACATTGAATGACCATTTAGTCGAAGCTCCTTCACCATTAGATTTACCAAACCAAGACTCATTTTCCCGATGATCATGTTTTCACACTAGAAGAAAATGAAACATGGGAATTATATTTTGATGGTTCTAAGTGTCAAAATGGATTTGGTACCAGGGTAATATTAATACCTCCTTCACTTAAGCTAATTCCCTTATCTTACCATGTAAATTTCTTATGCACAAATAATATCATGGAACATGAAGTTCTTATTTCTAGTTTATGTGCAATATTGTCTCTTATTTATTCATCGCCTTCATATTTTTGGAGACTCTCAATTAATCATCTAATTAATTAATGGATCATATCAAGAAAAACAAGATAAATTATCTCAATATTGTGATTTGGTGTTAACTGTATTAAAATATTTTGACTCATATACTATTTGACAATATTCCATGAAAGGATTATCGACATGCAAATGTAATGGAAAGAATTGCTTCCCTTATATCCCTTGATGATTCTTCAACAAATTTTAAATTTATAATTATAATCTCACATCACCATCAATATCCAAGAACCTAAAATAAGAGATAATATGTCAAGTAGATAAACTTGATGAATGGTATTCACACATATTTTATTATTTATGTGATGGTATTTTCCGAAACCAACAGTGAAAAATACCCAAGCTTGCATTAAGAAACTTGCAGTGTAGTATATAAGTTTGGTCCATGTGTTGTATAAAATATCCTATAATGGTCTTTTGTGTTGCTTTAGTCAATCAAAGATCCCATAGCTCTCAAATAATCCCATTCAAGTACATATGGAGGGAAATTTTGTGGTCATTCCCTTTTTCAAAAGTTAATTCATATGGGATATTAGTAGAAAAATAAAGAAACAAAATCTTTCTCCTTTGTAAAAAGGTGTCATAATTGTCAACAACATAACAATTTGATTCATGCTCCTACTCACGAAATTTATGCTCAAGCTATCATTTGGCCATTTTCTATGTGGATAATATATCTTATTGGAAAAATCTCTCCTCCCTCATCTCAAGGAAATAATTTCATTATCACAACCACATATTACTTCACAAAATGGTTCAAGATAGTTTCACTTCATTCCATGATGGCTGAAGTGATTTGTTGCTTTGTATTAGAAAACATCATATCTAGATTTGGTTTACTTTTTGTCTTAAAATTACATATAATGGTACGTCATTTAAGAATAGGGAAGTTGAAGAAATTCTTAAAAAAATAATATACAACATTAATTTTCTACACCATATTATCCTCAATCAAATGGTCAAGCAAAAGCAACTAACAAAGCAATTGAATAAATATTATGAAAAACTTTTAAAAAGCATGGTAAATATTGGCATACTCAAAATTTTAATGTATTATGGGTTTATTGCATGAGTGTTCAAATGACTACAAATAACATGAAGTTCAACCTCATTTATGGTGTTGACACCATTATGCCTTTAGATTTAGAAATCCCTTCATTGCAAATTTCTCTACAATGCATTATCAATTATAATTGGTATAAAGAGAAAAAGACTTCAACAACTTAAGATGCTCAATGAGCAAGGCATACACACTCTCAAACATCTTTAAGCATATTATAAGAGTATTCAACGGAAATACAATGACGACATTATTTATTATTCATTTAAGAAAGGATACTTGGTGCTTTATGAGAGTCAATGTAATGTAAATGTTGCACCAAGAGAAAAAGGAAAGTTCAACCCAAATTGGTGTTAGGGTTAGAAGGCAGATATCTAAAAGTTAAATGCAGATTTTATAAACAAACAAAGAAATAAAACACACACAAAAAAATTATAACATAGAGAATTTAACGTGGTTCACCCAATATGGGCTACATCCACCAAACCACAACCATCCAATGATTTTATTATCTAGTGAAAAACATATTACACTATCGCAAATAATGCCATGCTACAACTCCTCATCCCAACCGCTTAAAACAAGCTTTTAGAAGCTTCCAGAAATTAGGGTTTACAAAGTCAGTTTTTTTCTTTTTCGGTGACAAAGAAAAAAAAAGGTACATGAAGAGTGTACAGTACTAAAGAGTGTACAAAATAGAATGATTAGTTGCCACATACGAACAATCTCCCACTTGGAGACTAATCAGGCTCCACACCAACACAATCTCCCACTTGGAGACTGATCCTGGACGACACCGCTACACTTACAACTCCCAATAGAAATAAGCACCTTGGACCTTGTTACTCTGTTATAATTTTAACCATGAAGAACAACCAAAGCTAAAGAGGAGCTCAACTTCTCCCTTGCCACTGCCTTTGTAAACATATATGCTGGATTGACATCTGTATGTATCTTTTTCAGCTTTACCTATCCATCCTCCAATACCGACTGAATGAAATGATATCTCAGCTATATGTGTTTGGTCTTAGAGTGCAAGGAAAAATTCTTTGCAAGATGTATAGCACTTTGGCTATCTGTAAATAAGTGATTTTCAGCCTATTTTTTGCCCAACTCTTCCATGAAAAATTGCAGCCATATCATCTCCTTTGCTGCCTCTATTGCAACAACATACTCTGCCTCCGTGGTGGATAAAGCAACCAACTTTTGCAATCAAGAAATCCAACTCACTATTGTCTCACCAAAGTGTAAATACATAACCTATGGTACTCCACCTGGTATCTATATCCCCTGCCAACTTTGAGTTAACATAGCCTTTTAAATCTGTATTAGAGTCCCCAAAACATAAACATTTATTGGATGTACCTCTCAAGTACTTGAGAATCCATTTTATCGCATTCCAATGCTCAACTCCATGATGACTCATATACCTGCTAAAAAATCCTATGACATGTGTAGTATCCAGTCTCGTGCATACCATGGCGTACATTAAACTACCTACAACTAAAGCATATGGTACCTTGGACATTTTTTCTTCCTCCTCTTGTGTCTTTGGACACTTATCCTTAGTCAATTTTACATGACTGGGAAAAGGTGTGCTGACAGCTTTTGCATTCTCCATATGAAATGTCTACAACACCTTTTCAACATAATCAACCTGAGGTAGAAACATTTTTTTGTTTTTTCTATCTCTTGTAATCTTCATACCAAGGATTTGTTTTCCTACCCCAAAATCCTTCATATTAAATGAATTTTCTAACTATTGTTTTAAATCCTTTATTCGATCCATGTTAGACCCCGCTACAAGCGTATCATCAACATATAAACATAAAATAATGTAGCTATCTTCAGCTAACCTCTTAAATTAAACACTATGGTCAAAATTACACCTGTTGTAGCCTTGCTCAGCCATAAAACTATCAAATTTAATAGACCATTGTCAAGGTGCTTGCTTCAAGCCATATAAACTTTTCTTCAATTTGCAAACTAGGTTCTCCTTACCTTTGACCTCAAATCCTTGTGGCTATTCCCTATATATTTCCTCTTCCAAATCACCATGGAGAAAGGTTGTTTTAACATCAAGCTGTTGTAAATGAAAATCTTCAATAACCACAATGCTTAAAATAGTACGAATAGAAGTCATTTTAACAACTGGAGAAAATATTTCATCAAAATCAATACCCTTTTTTTGTACAAATCCCTTTACAACTAATCTGGCTTTAAATATTTTCTTACCTCCATCCTCCTCTTTCACCCTATAAACCCATTTTTTTGGTAAAGCCTTTTTACCTGTGGGCAACTTGCATAATTCCCAAGTCTTATTTTTCAGCAAGGAGTCCATTTCTTCTTCCATTCCATGCTCCCACTGAACCTTGGTATCCACCTGCATAGCTTCATCATAACATTCCGGTTCACCAGCATTAGTTAATAAAATATAAAAAATAGAGGGAGAAAATATTTCTGGAGGTCTACTTATCCTTGAAGATCGTCTAACATTCACTGAATTTCGTGGTATTTCTTATTGTTGTTGTTGTTGCAGAGCATGAGGAACCACTAGAAAATTGTTGTTTGTAATATCATCCAACACTTCATAATCATTTTCTTTCTTCTCATGTTGCTGCAATTGATCTTTGTACAACACTTTCTCATTGAATATGAGATCCTTGCTTCTCACAATTTTATTATTTTCAAAATCCCAAAGCCTATAACCAAATTCATCAATACCATATCCAACAAATATACATTTCTTTGATTTTACATCAAGTTTGGTTCTATTTTTAGAATCTACATGTGCAAAGGCTTCACAACCGAAGGTTTTGAGAGAAGAATAACTCACCTTCTTACCTGTCCATGCTTCCTCTGGAATACCACAACCCAAAGGATTAGAGGGACCTCTATTAATTAAATAAACAACAGTGTTTACAGCCTCTTCCCACATGTTTAAAGGCAACCCATAATGTAATCTCATAGTCCGTGCACACTCCATTATTGTTCTATTCATGCGCTCAACCACTCCATTTTCCTGTGGAGTCCTTGGAACCATTTTCTGCCTACGAATACCATTAGAGGAACAATAATTTTCAAACTCTTTGTTGCAATACTCACCACCATTATCAGATCTGAGACATTTTAACTTTTTACCCGTCTCATTCTCAACCAAGCTTCTCCATTTTTTAAAAGTTTCAAATACATCAGATTTTTGCCTAAGGAGATAAATCCATACCTTCCTAGTTGCATCATCAATGGATGTAACATAATACCGAGAGCCACCAAGAGAATATACCTGAGCTAGTCCCCATACATTTGTATGCACAAGCTCCAATTTCTCATCTTTCTTTTGTTTCCCATATTTGAGAAAACTAACTTTTTTGTTTTCCATACACAACTTTCACAGAAATCCATATTAACACATTTTAGACCTGGTAAAACATACTTTGAATGAATTAATTTTCATACCTTTTTCACTCATATGCCCAAGTCTATTATGCCATAGTGATGATTCAGAATCTACAACAACTATTTGATTTTATGCCTGCTAAACTACAACAATTGTTCCTGAACATTGATTTTTATCTACAATAGCTCAAGTAGAAGGAACAATATGACCTATACAAAGATATAAGGTGCCTACTTTCACACCTTTTGCTACCACTAAGGCACCTTTTGTAACCTTCCAATTTTTATCACTAAATGTAACAACACAACCTTCATCATCTAGTTGCCTTGCTGAAATTAAATTTCTTCTTAAATTTGGAACGTGCCTTACCTCATGTAGTAGACAATGATTCCCATTTTTCAACTTAATCTTGATTCTTCCCTTTCCAACAATCTGATAGGGTTTGTTATCTCCCAAATAAACTAGCCCAAAATCCCCTTGGATATAATCAAGAAAATAATTTCTATGGGGCGTAGCATGAAATGAAGCCCCTGAATCTAACACCCAAGAACCATCAATATTATCAAGGGAAAGAATCAAAGCATCCTCATCAGATTTATTACTTACCACATTTGCCTCTTTATTTCCTTCTTTTTTGTCTCCTTCTTTATTTTTCTAAGACCAACAATCTTTCTTTAAATGACCTCACTTACCACAGTACCAACAATCCCTCTTGTCTCTAGATTGGGACCTTCTATCCCTTGATTTTCCTCGTGACTTCCCATGACTTCCAAAATTGTTTCCTCTCTCCTTTGTTCTGCCTTTGATTTCTACATTCAAAACATTGTCTGATGTGGACGTTCCACCTAATCTTTTCCTACAAATTTCCTTGCTCAAAATAACACCAACAACATCATCGAATTTCAATGTATTCGAACCAGAAACAAAATTGCTAACAATCATTGCCAAGTTATTCCAACTTTCAGGCAAAGAACACATAACCAAAAGAGCCCTAACTTCTTCATCAAAGTTTACATTTACAAAATTTAATTGATTGGTAACCATATTAAACTCATTTAAATGATGAACAACTAACCCACCTTCTACCATTTTCATATTAAATAAACGCTTCATAAGAAATACCTTATTTGAAGCGGAAGGCTTTTCATATAACTTTGCTAGGGTTTCCATCAACTCTTGAGTTGTCTTTGCTTTTGTAATATTGAATGCCACCAATTGTTCCTGGCATAAACAAATGCTGGCAAGTGCCTTTCTATCCAAAATAGCCCAGTCTCATCAGACATTGTTGAGGGTTTCTTGGTTTTCCCTTCCAATGGCCACCATTAATCCTTCTGATAGAGGTAGTCCTCTATCTGCATCTTCCATAACTGATAGTTCTACCCATTGAACTTCTCAACCTTCAATTTACCCTCATCTTCCATTTCTCCCACTCAACCATGAGACCTTCCTGTAGAGAATAACTGAAAATAGCCTGCTCTAATACCACTTGTTACGGTTAGAAGGTAGATATCTAAAATTTAAATACAGATTTTATAAAAAAATTGAGAAATAAAACACACATAGAAAAATTATAACACAAAGAATTTAATGTGGTTCACCCAATATGGGCTACATCCACCAAACCACAACCGTCTAATGATTTTATTATCCAGTGCAAAACATATTACAATATCATGAATAATGTCATGCTACAACTCCTCATCCCAATCGTTTGTAACAAGCTTTTAGAAGCTTCCATAAATTAGGGTTTACAAAGTAAACTTTTTTCTTTTTCGGTGACGAAACAAAAAAAGGTACATGAAGAGTGCACAGTAATAAAGAGTGTACATAATAGCATGATCAGTCGCCACATACCAACAATTGGTTGGGACCCTACATTGTAGATGAATATTATTGATGAAGAGCATACAAGATTACTACAAAATATGACACACCTCTAAAAGAACCTATCAATGTTATGTGTTTGTAGGTCAATGGGCTGGAATAGATCCTACCACAAGTTACTAGAAAAGAAACATGGAGGATAGAATACACATTAGTTATAACTAGGAGACATGTCCCTTCATGGGAATGCACATATATATGCAACGTAAATAATATGCAAAAGTAGAGAGAGAAAGAGAGATAGAGATCTAAAGGGATAAGAATAAAGATAGATATATGAAGGTACATAAGAGTACATATATGATTTGAGACTAAGACCTACCTTTTCTATATAATATAATATAATATAAGGAGATATAAGGGGTTATCTACATCTATGTTATGGATGAATGAATTGTTATCTTGTTGTTGATATGGTAAAAATTCATCTATTTATTTGAGTTCCTTACCGGAAATGCTTGTTTCTCTTACTATATCCTCCAAGGTATAAATTGACTATACAAGAAATATTGGGGTATAGATCTCAATATTGTACTTCCCCATTATTCTTTCTAACATTGGTTCCATTATCGAGACCCTCAAGAGAATAGTAAAAAAAGTATAAAGCATAAAAAGGAAAATAAGTTATAAGAAAAAAACTTCATCAAAGCCTAAGGGCCACCTCTATGAGAGGGGGTAGGCCATTAGGGAATAAAAAATGGAAAGGGGGGAGGGATCTAAAAACATCCCTAAAAAGATGCAATTATTCAAAGTTTTCTTTTAACTACAAGATATATACATAGAGACTAATAGAAGTTAGGAACTGGAAAATACATGGGATTAGTAGATAACAAAAGAAAAAGAGAGATTTGAATTAAGTTAGGGATGGAGATGAATACAAAAGAAAGGATGTCAAAACAGATTCAAGAAAGGTAGGAAAGATACTACAAAATAATGGAAGAGGTAGAGAAAATGGCTAAGGAACATAACCTAGAGGTTGCAAAATAAAACCAAAACAAAGAGACTGAGTGTGCCATTGAGGGTGTTGCCAAAGAAGAAGAAGAAGACACACCATTGTGGGTGCTACCAAAGAGGAGAGAGAAGAAATTTTGTACTTAGGTTCTAGCCTAAACAAAATGAACCAAATCATTCAAAACATTGAAGAAGAAATTGAATACTAGAAACTTCAGAAAATGAATGGAAAAAGTAGTAATAAGAATCATGAAACCTCCCATAAATAATATAAATAAGGAGTGGTCACCACTAGAGAACCCAATACACAAACTTTTTCATACAATATTGGATGATAATTACTTGGATGAATTAGTAACCGCAAGTGTATTAAAGATGAGAAGTGAAGATGTGAAAACTAATCAAGAGAATTATATGAACTTAACTCTCGATAATAGAACAACACCATCCAATAATCAAATGGCACTAAAAAATAAATAGACACTTCAAGAATGAAGAGGAAATTTGAACAAATGCAACCCCTAGACTAGGATTCACCCCTAATGCTGATAAAAGAAAGTAGAATTTCAATAGAAGAAGTATAACACAATTTAGGACAACACAACACAAAATAGGAAAATGATAAAAATACATCAAGTGAATAATAATTTGATATAGGATACATAGACAATGATTCAGAGGAACAATTGATCATGAATAGCACTATGAAATTTCCCATGATTGGACAAGACACAACTAAAGTGATTGAACATGTATTCATTCTAGAGTATCTATGGTAGAGACAACACCTAACAAGAGACAATATTAAACTATTTGAATTTTTTGGATCCATCTAAGGAGAACCATTACAATGGTACCAGAAGAACTACCCAACCCATAATAAAAATTGGGAATAGTGAAGCAAGCTTTCCTAGTAAAATTAGCCACACAAAAATTACCTACAAAGGGAGTAAGTAAACTCTAGGAACTATTGCAACATGAGGATGAATCAATTTAAAATAATTTGATAAAAGATTTAAAGAGGTCGCTAGATGCCTAAAAGAACCCCTAAGTGATAAACAAAAAAATGATCAATTCATCTTGGAGTCCTATAAAAAATAAGAATATCACTTGATGGAGACATTTCAACACACATTCAAAATAAGTTGCATTCGCCTAACGGATTGAAAACTAGTCATGGCACAAACAAGATAAAGAAAGAGTGTGAGACATAGCTAGTATTATTCTAGAGATTTTTATTTGATTTTATGTTTATATAGTTTGGTGTTTTGGACATGATTATGGACATAAATGTTTTATATGAATGCTTAGATATTTATTTTCTTAATAATTAAATAATATGTTCATGTAATAAAATAACTCGATTATGAAGTATTATGGTTATATGTTTAATTTCTATTAAAATAATTATTTCTAATTATTATGATAGATTTTTATTTGATGTTAAATTTTTTAATGTTAATATTGATTTGGCTATAATTTCCAAAATGTACTAATTTTTCTAATGAGATGTTTTAGGTGGATAGTCTAGGTTCCTTAAGAATTGGAGACAAAATCCCAATGCTAAATACTTATTATTGGTTTTAATTTTTGTCAAGGGAGTTTAATGTTTGAGTGTATTTTGATTTTCTTGACTCTTTTTTATGGAGGGATGTTTTTATTGAATTATCTTTTTATTTGGGAGTATTTTTGAGGGAAATTGAAGATTTGGAAGTTATTTTATTTTATTTTATTTTAAAAGAGGGAATTAGAATGGTTGGGAGGTGAAAGAGAAATATGGGTGTCGTGGATTGTATTCTTTATTTATTTTCTATTTATCAACCTCTTCTTCGGAGGAAGAGGGGGGATAGATGGAATGAATTGGTAGTAGGATGGTGTTGTCTGGAAAAAAGACTATAAATTTGGATAGGTTGTTTGGGTTGATCCTAACTTGGACAACCAAGGTATGCTTGAATTGTATTGGTAATTCTTTGTGTTGTAATTGAATTCTTGATAGATGGTTGGAAAAAATATTGTTTGTTATTGTTTTGTGTGGTGTCATGTTGAGTAATAGGGGATTTGGGCATGCATAAGGAGTGGATCTCACTTGAGGGTTGAGAGCCTCCTTCGTTTAGGGTTGAGGAGGGCGCATAGCCTCTCTTGGAGATTTTGATCAAAAATGAAATTGTATGGAGTTTTGTATGATAATGAAGAGTTGTGAATGGTAGATTGGATTATTTTATAAATGAAGGTGAGTTAGATAATGGAGGGTTGTGTATGGTGGTGGTTGTGTGTGGAGGATGTTAGGTGGATGGTGGTGGTTGTGTGTGGAGAATGTCAAATGGATGGTGGTGGTTGTGTGTGGAGGATCTTAGGTGGATGGTGGTGGTTGTGTGTGGAGAATGTCAAATGGATGGTGGTGGTTGTGTGTTGAAAATGAAGTTGTATATTGAAAGTTGTGAATAAATGTTTGTTCCCCAAGAGGGAAGGGAATCCCCCTTCTCCCCCTTTACAAGAATTTTGTGATCGAATTCTTTGTTTGTGAGTCAATATTTATGTTTTTTGATTTTAATTTGTGTTGAGCATTTGGATTTTGTCACTCTTAAGGGTGGACATATCAGTCGTATGGTTAGGAGGAGAGCAAGACTGAGCTGCTCTATTTAATGTTTGCAGGTTTATAAAGCGTCGTCTGAGTTTGCTGAAGAAGATTTGATTAATGAGTTTTTTATTGTATTGTTGATACATTCAGAGTTACAAATTGAAAATAGTCTCTACTAAACCTTAGTAAATTCTTGATATTAATGAATATTATTCATTATATCATTGAAATAATTCTATGTGACACGATGGATTGTAAAATTAGTGTATTCTATTAGCATAAGAATCGGTTTAGTAAATATAATAGTGCTGAGATTTTGTATTATATAAAATGATGAGTTCTTTAGTGATATTTGTAATATTCTTGATTAACATTATTATCTCTTTATTGATTTTGACTATTGGATGGAATTGAATGAATCTAATTTGAAAATAAAATCATTGGTTCAATTGTAATGGATAAGCTTTCAACATTTTTCTTTTAAATCCATATCATTAATTGAAATATTTATTAAGTATAGTTGTTTATCTTTATCTATTTAATTAATTTCTGCTCAAATTTAGTTGTTTGGTTGAAAAGTATTAGCTCATTTCAAATTGACACCACGTTGTGACACTTTGGGAGCTTTCGGGAGACAGTGCACGATGTAGACCTTAGTATCTGGATTTTTTTTCGTCCATATCTAAACCGGTAAAATGAAATGCTAACACTTCCTAAAATTATTTTGTGTTTAATAAAATATAAATATAAAATCTTGTTTTCTTTTATGTGACGTTATGGATCTTTATCCCTGCTAGTCATTGGTCTACCTGTAGCAGATTTATCAATGCCGATTTCGGATCAGCTGTAATGGATTTAAAAACTAGACTACGACCGATTTGTACTTGGCAATCTCTAATCAGTAGGTTACTACTTTTATAATTTATACACATTTTTCTAATTTTAAGATCAACTTTTGATTAGAAGCAAACAAAACCTAATAATGATAAGAAGGTGGATTGTATAGAAATATAAATAGATAAAAAATAGAAACCAAAGCAGAACCCCTATGATTATCTGAATCAAGTTAGTCTCTCACACATAAATGTAGTACTTTTGATTAGCAGAAAATCAAGCATTCCTCACAATTTCATGAGGGTAAAGAAATACATAGTAAGCAATTTTACAAACCCCTTCACGAAAGAAATGAATAGTCAATGTGTGACCTTTCTCCTTCCAATCCATTTGTGTATACTTTCAATATTATTTTATTATATGTTGGTACTACACTTTCCACTTCTGTGTCCAACCATCTCACAATGTTCACTGCAAAGCTGAATTGTGTAACAAAACATAACAAAATCCCAACAGTAAATTTTCACCTTTGCTAGATTGTCGTTTGCTTGTAATTTCATTTTTGGTGGATCTTTGTCCTTTGTCTTGGATTTCCAGATTTCTGGCAAAACCAGTTTCCGTTATGTAACCTAAAGCGGTTTTATGTTTACAACACCAAATTCCACATCTTTACCAGCATGCTTCTTGCCTGTGTAAAAATAGGAGCTTAAGAACAAGGTATGGACGTCAAATCAAAACATAATTTAAACATATTTTTATAAGATCTTGTTCCAAACACCCAAATTATCCAAACACCTCTCTAGATGCTAGTTTTATTTTCCAAATACTTATTTTTTTGGCCAATAGGCTTGTTCCCAGCAGGTGGTTTGCTCCAGCAAGATTAAATTTGTCGTATTCCACAAAATTAGAGAATTGTTACGAGAATCTACAAATGCCTAATGTGAAAAATCTACAAATGAACAATGTGCTTTGATAATGAACTTTATAAAATAAAGAATGTCAAATTCTTAATAGTTAAAAGCAAGATTTAACCCACAAATTATGGTAATAAAATCTTTTGAATAGTGATAAAGTATGAGTTGCAAGGAAAAATCAATAGAAGATTTAGTAATAAGAATTAAAAAGTTAAGAAGAAAGTAGTGGTTTAATTTAATTAACTTTCTTTTAGAAGTTTTTTCATTATATTATGAAGTAATGAATAGTAAGTTTCTAATTTGAAACTAAATAATTTAATGTAGATATTTGTAATTATTTGTTTATTCTTAAATGATAAGATAGTAGAGACAAAATTTCCAATAAGACGTATCAAATTGATAAATTTATTTTAGGGAACTCAACTAAAAGTCAAAATTATTAATCATTAGCGTACCTACATTTTAAGACTTTTGTAAGGGGACAAAAATATTAAATAAATGACCAAATGTTGAATTAAAATTATTTCCCTTTGAATTAAATAGATACAATAATGGTCATTAAAAATAAAATTAGTATTATTTAAATTAAACCATTAGATAGTATAAAACAATTAAATTTATTGTCATAATCATAACATTTGCTTAAATATGTCAAAAAGATTTCATTTGTGCAAATTAATTTTATAAAATATTTTAGAGGATTTTAGAGTTCAACTTCAATAGCATTAGCAAGCTGGGTTGTAAGATGCAATTTTTTCGTAGTGTTTTTTTTCCAGTTACAAAGCTTGAATTTTTCAACATTTCTTGTTTGCTCTTTTAACATCTATAAAAAAAAACTTTCATTTAGCTCTTGAGGAATACTACTTTCTTTGTAGATAGCATTAAATGGAATTCATCAAGTATTTTTCTTTGAATGTGGGGTGCATGGCAAGCACATTCATTCTTTTTTTTTCTAAGAAATTTGACTCTTCTATTTGTACCACATGAATGTAAATTGTAATGATGCCTGCACAAATTTTAAAATTAAGATCTCTAATCTATTGGTCATTGGCATAATTCAGCTTGAATTTCATTAGCTTACTTTGACTCAAATAGTAGTCTTGCATCTCATACTTCATTCAACAATCATTTGGGAGAAAACATTTGTGGCTACATAATTCTTCTACCTTTTATAGGATAAGTTATAGCCATAAAATTAAATTGTGAGGTTGAGCTATGTTTGTTGCACATGATTGAGTATTTTAAGAACAAAAGAAACAAAGGTTGTCATGGTTGATGTTGACATTGAATTTAGCATCTTCGAGGAGGTCAAATATCTATTATAGAGTAAGAATGTAGAAGGAACCAATTTAAGGTTACCATAGATTGTTGAATGGATGTTACCTTATGCTATCATATGATATTTAATTTTCATTCCTTTACAAACTATCATCAAATACATGAATGATAGGAAAATTATCTAGTTGTCAATGATTAGAAATGACTTACTATTTATTCTCAATAATTTCACTAGAATAGTATATTGAAAATATTGTGTGTCTAAATTTGATTTATTTTCAATATCTATTTTTAATGAGACTTTACTATTTATTAATCCTAGCATAAAATTAAATCTTTTGGAAGAATGATATAGATAAGAATTATGTGTTTTTGAAAATTAAAACTAACATTTTATGAGCTCATGAAAAGATAATCTTAAAATAGGATCAAATCTCGAGAACATTATAAATTGTTATGAATACTATATCTTATTATATTATGATTAAGATAATTAATACATGTCATGCTTGTTTGGTCTTTAGGGGTAAATAATAGTTGACTACATGTCATTGTCTTATTAATTTTACGACTTTGAATTGTTCTTGTGGAGAGGTTAGCTAATACCCTTAGTTATGATAAGTGCAAATTATGAAAAAATTATGTCATTTAAGGTTTTACCTTGTAATGAACTTGTTTAAAAGATTAAAAGATAGTGGAAGAGTTTAGTTAGTTTATTTATTAATCTTAAGTTTGATTATTGATTTCCTGGTTAATGGACAGTAGAGACATAGCATTTTCACCTACTATCAAGTTTATAGGAAAATATATAAGATTTCATGTTTCATAAGCATGTTGTATTTAATTATAATGATGTAGCTTCATTGTAATGTTTCATAAGCTTGACTTGATTGAGTAATTCTTATTTGATGTTGCTTCATTGTAATGTTTCATAAGCTTGACTTGATTAAGTCTTATTTGATGTTGCTTTATTGTAATGTTTGGTTAAATATGATTACAATGTAATTTTATTCTTGCGGTATTGAGATAGTTATTTTGGAATATAAATTTATTTCTTATTTATAAGGATAAAATGGTTCCTATATGAATTGTTATTAGTAGGAATTTTAAGATTATCTGTCCAGGTTGTTACGTAGCCACATTTAACGTATATATTTAAATATTTAATGATAAAATGGTTATTAAGTAAATTAGTATATTAGTAGAAATTTTGAGATTATCTGTTCATGGGAGGATACAACCTAGATGAAATTTTTATTTCCATATATTTTTTATAAGCTTCCAAGAGAAAGCCTAAAACTAGAGGGGGAGACTGTGAGGCATAGCTAGTATTATTCTAGAGATTTTTATTTGACTTTGCGTAAGTGCAAAAAGATGGGGGGGCCAAAAAGGGGGCTTAAATGGCCACTTTTGTTTTTTGCTGAAATCAAGAAATACTAACCTTGGATGTGAAATTGAGGATAGTTACACTCAAAATTTTGAGATGCAACAAAAACAAGGATCGTAGTGCTCCAGTCTACTTTCTAAACTACTAATTTATTTTGAAAATAGTTGAGATTAAGGGGTTCAAAAGAGGGATGCACATAAATTGGTGTTATTTTTGTCAAAAAAACATAACATAGCAACTTTTGTGCGTACCTAGCACGGTGAACTTTTTTTTAGTATTTTTAAAATCGCTTTGGTGAGAAATTAGCTAATAGTATGTAGTTGATGCATGATTTTTTGATAATTTTTTAATGAATATTTGTTTTTTTAACTAATTTTCAAAGTGGACACTTCCTGAAAAATAGAATTTTGGCCGTGCTACCCCTACAAATTTTGGAAACTAATTATTATTTAAAAAAAAAAAAATTGTAGAATGGAGTCTAGTTTCTAAAAATGTAATTTATTTGAAATTTTGATGAACGATTAATTTATAATGATAAAAACACCAAACACTACTTTTTTCCAAAAAAGAGACACAAACAAAATAAATTATAGATGAAAGGCTTAACATTGTCAAAAAGTAAAAAAAAATTACATCGTTGGATAGCTAAGACAGATCCTAACATTACCCAGGTGTTTTATTTGTTTGACATTGAAACACGTGTAATCCTGATAGTGAGCACAAACCCGATTATGTGAAATATTGTAGAATTTGCAAAAACACATCTTTGGTCATTGGGAAGGCCCTCCAAGCCTTTCGGTTGGTATTCCAAGGCAAATACCAAGTCTAAGAATTAGGGATTACCAAAGAATGATATAATGTGAGCGTGTTATAACACGCTTGCATTATATCTTAGTTTTGACATGGTTTTTTTCGTTTGTGCAAGACATGTCTAGCAAGACATAACGTGAGTGTAGTATAATGCACTCACATTATTTATTTCTTTATGTTAAATGTTACTCTAATGAATGTACGTTTATATATTTGTATGTTTGTATGTACATGTATGCTTATATGTCATGTATGTATGTATTGTTGCTTGTATGTATGTATGCATGTATCAATGCAAGTATGTATGTATGCCTATATGTATGTAATATTGTATCTACATATGTACATGTATGCTTGTATGTATGTAGGATTGTATGTACATATGTATTATACTTGTATGTATGTAAGTATGTATGTATTTATGTATGTCTTTAGAGGGAAGGAGAATTTTAAGAGAGAGAGAGAGAGAGAGTTGTCTAGGTAGGGTGGGAGAGAGATAGAGAGGAGAGGGGAGAGAAAGAGATAGAGGGAGAGAAATAGAGAGTTATGTAGGTAGGGTGCCAGAGGGAGAGACTTGAGAGTGTGAGGGGAGGTGAGAGGGAGTATGAGGAGAGAGGAATTGTGAAACTGAGATACCTGAGAGAGGGAGAGGGTGTGGGAGGGAGTGACTTGAGAGAGAGAGGGGGTGGGAGGGAGAGGGTGTGGGAGGGAGTGACTTGAGAGAGAGAGGGGGTGGGAGGGAGAGACCTGAGAGATAGGGAGAGAGAGGGAGTGATGGAGAGGGAGTGGGAGGGAGATAGATAGAGGGAGTGAGAGAGAGTGTTAGGGATTGATTGAGCAAGAGGTACATAGAAAGAGGGAGAGGGCAGATAGAGAAAATTAGAGAGGATAGGAGAGAGGGATTAGGGTTTAAGGGTTGAGTGTTGAGGGTTTAAGGGTTGAGGGTAGAGGGTATAGGGGTTGAGGGTAGAGGGTAGAGGGTTGAGGGTTTAAGGGTTTAGGGATTAAGGGTTTAAGGGTTTAGGGATTAGGGTAGAGAGTTTTCTTGGGTTTAAGGGTTTAGGCTTAGGGGTGAGGTGAGGTTTAGGGTTTAGGGTTAAGGATTAAGGATTAAGGGTTGAGGGTTGAGAATTGAGGATTGAGGTTTTAATGTATAGGGTAGAGGGTTTAAGGGTTGAGGGTTGAGGGTTTAAGGTTGGGGGATTAGGGTTGAGGGATTAGGGTTTAAGAGTTGAGGGTTGAGGGATTAAAGTTTGAGGGTAGAAGGTATTGGATTGAGGGTAGAGGGTAGAGGGTAGAGGGTTTAAGGGTTGAGGGTTTAGGGTTTAGGGTTGAGTGTTTAAGGGTTTAAGGTTTGAGGGTATACAGTTGAGGGATTAGGTTAGAGAGGGAGGGATGGAGGGAGGGAGAGATGGAGGGATAATTGAGATAGAGAGAAGGAGAGTAGAGGAGGGAGGGACAAAGATATATGAGGGTTGAGAATTGAGGGTATATGGTTGATGACCTATAGGTTTGATGGTTTAGGGTACTAGGTTGAGGGTATAGGGTTGAGCGATTAGGGTTGAGGGTAAAGGGTAGAAGGTTTAAGGGTTTAGGGTTGAGGGTAAAGGGTTTAGGTTTTAGGGTATAGGTTTGAGGGTACGTGGTTGAAGGATTAGGGTTGAGGGTCCAATGTATAGGGTAGAGGGTATAGGGGTTGAGGGTTGAGGGTTGAGAATTGAGGGCTAAGAGTTTAGTGTATAGGGTAGAGGGTAGAGGGTGTAAGGGTTTAGGGTTTAGGGTAGAGGGTTGAGGGTATAGGGTTGAGGGATTATGGTTGAGGGTCTATTGAATAGGGTAGAGGGTATAGGGGTTAAGGGATTAGGGTTTAAGGGTTGAGGTTTAAGGGTTAAGGGTAGAGGGTAGAGGGTTTAAGGGTAGAGGAATTAAGGGTTGAGGGTTGAGGGATTAGGGTAAATATTTTACTTGGGTTTAAGTGTTTAAGGGTTGAGGGTAGAGGATAGAGGGTTTAAGGATTTAGGGTTTAAGGGTTGAGGGTTGAGGGTTTAGGGGTTAGGGTTGAGTGTTCAAGGGTTTAAGGGTTGAGGGTATACGATTGAGGGTACATATGGTTCAAGGATTAGGGTCCAATGTATAGGGTAGAGAGTATTAGGGTTGAGGGTTTAGGGTTTGAGGGTTGAGGGATTAAGGGTTGAGGGTTGAGAATTGAGGGTTGAGGGTTTAATGTATAGGGTAGAGGGTAGAGGGTTTAAGGGTTTAGGGTTTAAGGGTTGAGGGTTTAGGGTTTAGGGTAGAGGGTTGAGGGTATAGGGTTGAGGGATTAGGGTTGAGGTTCTATTGTATAGGGTAGAGGGTATAGGGGTTGAGGGATTAGGGTTTAGGGTCAAGGGTATGTGCAGGATCATCATGGAAAAAATAGGCCCTTAAGTGGCAATAAAAAGTCAGAAAATCAAAGTTAGACAACTTGACGTAAAAATTTGAATAAGTTATCTATATTATTTCAAAAAAATGTAAAAATAAAATCTATAGCAAATTAAATGTAGTTTCTAAAATACTAGACCTTTATTTCAAAAAATAAATCTAGTTGGTGAAAATTTTAAATTTTAATGTAGTAGTACTTAAATTTCAGGGTAAAAATAAGAAGTAGGTGTCTGTCTGACCACCCTAACCACAATAAAATTATAATATTTTTTATAATATTTTAGAAATAAGTAGAGGACTCATGTCCCGATGTGATGCATATTTTTCAATAATTTATTTCCAAATAAATAATTAATTATGAATTTTTTATTACAACTTTTAAAAAATATAAAAGTTCATCTATCTAACCACCTTAACTTGGTCAAAAATTCATCAAATTCATTTTTATTTTTTTAAAACCTATAGTATTCAAAGCATAGAATGTGACGCATGTTTCAAATTCAAAAAATGTGATACCGTTTGAAAGTTATAGATGTTTTTCAATCAGCCTATCAATCGAGACTTTATTCATAATTCTAATAGAAAATGAATAATAATTATTTATTAAATTTAAAGTAAAGAATAATTTATATCGGTGGAAAGCTGAGAATCTCCTCTAAAAACCCTTTTTGTTTCATCAATTTTGGGTTAAAAAAAGTCGTCAGCCACATGGGCCATCATATCACCTACATATCGCCACTTTTTGGTCCATCATGATCCTGCACATACCCTCAAATAAATTATGAGCATTCTCGGGGATATTGCCATGAAAATATAAACCAGTTGTTAAAGCATTGAGAACACTAATTTAAGACTATTTGAAGAATAGAAAAAGTCCATCTCTGAATCAAAGAGATGTTGTAAGGAGAATCGTTAGTCAAAACCATGAGCCATATCCAAAGCATTTTTTGGATACGACTCAAACCCATTTTTTTGTAAATTTCAATAGGATTATCCTCAAATTCAAATTTGTCAAAGATATTTTGAAATGCTTAAAAAAATTATGTCAAGATAAATGACACACACACTAATTGTTGTTGTAGACTACATATTTAATTCTCTAACCATTGTGATGTTTATCATTCTATATGTTTAGATTTGCATACTAACGGTGTTTTGCAAGATTGTGGTATACATGCCCCACCAACATCTTCAAGAGAGTTCTTATCAAAAAAATTATGTGAAATAGAGGATGGCCAAATATTCTATAGGATGGCCTTCTTGGATGGTTCATGTCAGTGTTGTGGTGGCTTGCAACGTATGCTAGTATGTCAACATATGGAAAGCACACAATAGGTGGGAAAGCAACTAGTAGAGTTCGAGAAGTATAAAACGGTGGCATATGTTACAAAATATGGTAATCAATCAAAAAGGTGTGATTTGGTTATTCAAAAGATTCTAGTGTATTAGTTTATGTTTATGTTTTGTGACAATATAATGTATGAGTATGCAAGGAATACCCATAGATCCTGATGGTTGGACACACAATTCAAGTTATGCAAGGAAACCCTTCCAGTTGGCAACATAGTTTCAGTGGTCAAATTTGCAGAGAACTACACTCTATAGCCATAGTGTGAGGTGCAATCACAATATTATAAATCCACATAGGTTTCGATATTTGTATATATAGCATTCATTCATGCAACTGATAGTACAGAGGACCAAAGGAAGGTATTAAGGGAGTATCACTTTTATATTAATGATGATCTCACACATTCTCTAGAGTTCATGCAAGGCTACTTCCAAATGTTCTATAGTGATTTGGCTTAGAGGGGCATAGCATATAGTCAACATATAATATGGTCGGATAACTATGTAGTATAGTTCAAGAACTCATGCATGTTCTACTGGTTGTGTAGGATGCATGTCATTACATGTGTTCAACATATGTGGAACTTTTGTGAGGTCGATCATGGAAAGGGGGAGTACGGTGGTGTAGGAACATGTGTGAAAAGAGAATTAGCATGAGAGGAGTTAAAGTATAAAGAAAAAGAAAAGTTGACAGATGCAAAATCAATCGTTGAGCGGTGTAATTCTTTTATGGGTCCAGGTAATGAAGGTACATCTTCAGTTCATAGATTTTTTTGGTTGATGGATGATACTAACATTGCACCATATGAGGATTGTTGTACACTGGCAAGATCGAGTGAGCTACACTCTTTCCTTAGCTCAATTGCAGGTTCATGGAGTATCAATACATGGAAGATGAAATTCTTTTGTTCTTCATGTATAATGCAAGTTTGGGATGATTGTGAGTCAATGGAGTGAGTTGAGAAATGTTCGTTAAGTTATCTTAGCCTACTTCACATGTATCACTCTCCAACAGCATTGGAACTAACACAAATGGATTCATCAGTTAACTTTGATCACATATTAGATCTAGTTCAACCAAGTAATATAACTACTTACATAGTTTTTGAAATTCCTATTGTTATCTTACTTTGTAGTGTATTTGTAATGTTGACTAATTTCAAGATATTTGTTGCACATATCAATGCAGGGCATGTTTATGCAGTTATTGCAGATGAAGACAAAAAAGAGGGAATAGACTATTACTTGTGTCATTGTGTTGAGGCCAATTTTTTTTTGGAGGCCCCAGTTATAGATGGAGAAAACATCAAATACCCTATAGGCTCAATTGTTGTTATTGGAACATGGCTTAGAAGGTACCCACATAAGAGTCTTAAATATTGGTTGTTTCAAGACTTTGACATGCATCGAAAGATCCTTTATTAATCGAACCTTGTCTTAAAATCTAATGTTCACTTGACCAAATATGGGGGTAGACCTTTGAACAAGACCTTGTGGAAGTTTCATGATTCTGACCATGAAGCAATACTTGGCACAATAAAGAGTAGAGTAGACCTGGATGGTTCGTTGGATTAATTTGTAATTATGCACATTGGTTTTTATTAATTTATACATGTATGCACAATAATTTGTATGATTCCAATGCTATGATAAAAATACTATCATCTAATGTTTATATCATGTATGTAGATAATTGATGAAGTTATCAGACTTGCAAATGTAGCACACTGTATGTTTAGAACTATGGAAAAGGATACAGAGTTCAATGGTATTTTATTTTTTCTCAAAAATATGCAAAAAAAATGATGTAGGATATTCTCAATAGATTAGTAAACCAAGTGGAAGATCAAATTGTGTTGTTTTTATAATAGGTTACAAGTTTCCAAAAGGTTGGAAAGTAATATTTTGGTTACGTTCTATTCATGAGAGGTTGTTATGCGCAATAGGTATCTCAAAACTCCCAATGAAGATGTATGGCCAAGAGTGACTAAGTCGAGAGACTGGCATGCCTATCCTCAATAGAAGCATCAAGATTTAAGACTTGTTGTTCCTGATTTGGAACCAAATGGTGTGGATTTGTCATCTATAAGTGCCTTCCATCTATTTTCATTTCATTTATATTTTGGATGCTCTTTCTTTTTCTTATTTTACTTTGCCTATTTGTAAGTAACCTACTAAAAATTGATTGGTGTCCCCTTGTAGAAAATGTTGATTTATGAGTCATCCAAGAGAATCTCAGCCATAAAAGCAATGCAACATCCTTATTTTGATGATCTTGAAAAATCTCAATAATGATTTTCAACCATTATAAAAGTGTGTAGGAATCTTAGCGAGGGAATTTGAAGTTAACCTCATCATGAGCACCTATGATATAGCCATTATAAGAGCATCTCGAATTTCAAGTTATTTATTCTATTCATGAGAGGTGTTGTGTGCAATAGGTATCTTGAAACTCCCAATGAAGATGTATGATCATGAGTGACTAAGTTGAGAGATTGGTGTGCCTATCCTCAATGGAAGCATCAATATTTAAGCCTTGTTGTTCCCAAGTTGGAACCAGATGGTGTGGATTTGTTTTCTATAAGTGCCTTCCATCTATTTTAATTTCATTTCTATTTTGGATGCTCTTTATTTTCTTCTTTTACTTTGCCTATTTGTAAGTAAAATACTAAAAATTGATTGGTGTCTCCTTGCAAAAAATGCTGATTTATGAGCCATCCAAGAGAATATCAGCCAAAAAAGAAATGCAACATACTTATTTTGATGATCTCAACAAATCTCAATTTTGATTTGAAACCATTATCAAAGAGCGTCTGAAGCTTAGCGAGGGAATTTCAAGTTATTCATTTGAAATTAACCTCATCATGAGCACCTATGATGTAGAAATTATAAGAGAATCTTGAATGTATGAGTGAAATTGTAAAAGATTTGTGAGAATAGAGTACCTAAGGCATCCTTCAATAAATTTCATTTTATTGTAAACATCATATTTTTTCTCATGATTTTGTATTACCACTTGATAGTTTTGAGAAAGCATTGTGCCTACAAGTACAAGCACTTGGGTTTCAGAATAGTGTATGAAGCATATTAGACAATTGTAGCACAAACAGAAGAATTTGGACAGCCAAATAAATCTCATTTTATTGTAAACATCATATTATTAATATAGTGAGTGTAATAACCATTGATGGTTACCAATCATTCTTTTTATTCTTTTATTCTCTCCCTATTATCACTAGCACCAATTGACTAACTTATTATAAAAAATCATTTATTAAAACAAATCAACCTAATGATTACATATCAATATCAATATAACATACCATCTATTCACATAAACATTTGTAATTCATGCGACACAATCCCTTAACAATCCAAATTGCAAAAGGGCAACAATCTTTGACAACTTATTACCTAGATACCATGTCAGTTATAGAAATTTTGTCTGAGGCATCAGGATTACGTAGGGCACCTCTACAATAAAATCTCTCAGTTTTTGATATCTTAGAGTTAGTTTTTCGTGGTGTCCAATTTTGACTTGATGGAAAAAGTCTCAATTGCAAGTAGTGTAAAGTTGCAAAGTGGTGTAACTTTCATTCTGCAACTCATGTGACTAAACCGACTATTCCAACGTATCCATATGGGTACGTTTATGCTAGGAATGGTCCTCTTTTGCACCCAAACACACCAAATCACTCCAAGCTACGTTCAATCGACTCGATCCCTTAAGGGTCCAAAGTGCAAAAGGGTAGCAATGTTTGACGGGCTATTACTTAGAAATCGTGACACTTACGAACTCTTTGTCTAAGCCTAAAATTTCACGTTGGGCCCCTCTACATAACCTCTCTTGGTTTTTGTTATCTCAGAGCCATTTTCTGATGGCGTCCATTTTTCACTTGATGGAAAAAGAGTCAAATACAAGCAGTGTAAAGTTGCAAAGTGGTGCAAATTTCATTTTGCAACTCATGTGACCAAATAGATTGTTCCAACACATTTGGATGGGTACGTTTATGCTAGGAATGGTCCTCTTTCACACCCAAGCATGTTGAATTGCTTCGAGCTACACTCAACTCGCTCGATCCCTTAAGGGTCCAAAGTGCAAAAGGGCAGCAATCTTTAACGGGCTATTACTCAGAAACCGTGACACTTAAAAAATCTCTATTTGAGTCTACAGGATCATGTTGGGCCCCTCTACTATAATCTCTCCCAGTTTTTGTTATCTCAAAGTCATTTTCTCATGGTGTCCATTTTTCACTTGATGAAAAAAGTTTCAAATGCAAGCAGTGTAAATATATACGTCTTGGGTGGGAGGATAGCCGAGATGGGAGGTAGATTATATTCATGGGAGGATAGCTGATACACCTTAGGTTAGTAGCAAAGTTGTCTCGACCTATTCACCTCAAGTCGGTGGGTGCCTTTGGTACTAGGGGTGGAGATGACAAGAACAATGATTGATAGAGATGTGGATGAGAACAATTCAAGTAGGCTTAGTTTTTAATACATAGACAAAAATTGATTGGGGTGGGTAGGTTGACGATGGAGAAATTTGGTAGCCAATTGTACCAGTAGAACTTGCTAGTCGTTGGTAGCCGGGAACAGTCAAATGAGAGAATGAACCCAGCGGTCTGACTTCTCCCTAGTTTCCTATATTAAGAGTCATAGCTATGGATTCATGGATGTCTGGGCATTGAGATGATAGAGACATTGAGCTAACAATCCATAAGGAGAGGGTGACAAGGAATATAAACCCTTGGTTTAGCAATTAAGCTTGTTATGGAGCTTGCAAAGTGGTGCAACTTTTGTTCTACAACTCATGTGACCAAATGAACTGTTCCAACACATCTAGATGGGTATGTTTATGCTAGGCATGGTCCTCTTTTGCACCCAAGCACACCAAATCACTCTGAGCTACGCTCGATCCCTTAAGGGTCCAAAGAGCCAAAGGGTAGCAATCTTTGATGGGATATTACTTAGAAATCACGATGCTTACGAACTCTCCATCTAAGCCTACGAGATCATGTTGGACCCTTCTACAATAACCTCTCTCAATTTTTGTTATCTTGGAGTCATTTTCCCGTGGTGTCCAGTTTTCACTTGATGAAAAAAGTGTCAAATGCAAGCAGTGTAAAGTTGCAAAGTGGTGCAAATTTTGTTCTGCAACTTGTGTGACCAAACAAACTATTCCAATGCATCCAGATGGGTACATTTATGCTAGGCATGGTCCTCTTTCACACCCAAACACACCGAATTGCTCTTAGCTACGTTCAACCAACTCGATCCCTTAAGGGTCCAAAGTGCAAAAGGGCAACAATCTTTGATGAGCTATTACTCAAAAACCATGATTCTTACAAAATCTCTTCCTAGGCCTATGGGATCAAATTAGGCCCCTCTATAATAACCTCTCTTAGTTTTTGTTATCTCAGTGTCATTTTCTCGTGGTGTCTAGTTTTCACTTGATAGGAAAAGTGACTTGCCAAGTAATTTCTCATACCTGTTGTCGGCCTTAAGGCCTAATGAAATATCAAACATAAGACCTGATTTCATGCTAATGTGAGGTTCAATTTATTGACCTTTATTCAAAGCCATTTTCCATGTCATAAAGCCCGATTTATTCAATGCCTTTTTTAATTTAATAAATTATAATTCCATGCTAATAGAGGTTCAACTTATTGACTTTTCATGATAACCATACAAGGCCCAAAAAAAATGACTCCTTTTAAAGTCATTTTGCAAATGAATGTAAGTCAAAGATAATGCATCAAATCAGCATTACATAGATTTCCATGAAATTTCCATGTTCATACCTTTTCCAAAAGAATATTTCAATTGATATCAATGTATCATATACTCATGTAAATATCATTTTTTTAAGGAAACCCGATAGGGTTTTCTTAAAATTAAAAACCAACTCCATTGATGATTCCAAAAACCAAGTTAACTGAAAGAATTACTTGAATGAGGCTGAAAAGAAAAACACAACTCTGATGTTGTTCAAAAACATTATCAATGCCATGATGTTAGGAATCTGAACATGCCAAAACCATATAAACCTGTAGATCATTATAGCCCAGTAGCACAAAAATGTCAAACCATAATTATACCACCTGAACATGGAAACATTATCCTGTAAACAAGATTCCTTGTAATCCGCACATGGATTCAAGAGATCAGTACCATCAAAACCAAGTATGCCAAGATAGAATATAAACAAGAGTGTCATCCAACAGAATGTAAACTGTGCAACTAATAATCAACCACAAAGATGTCGATCTGAAACACAATATTGTCATCAAGGAAAAATACCAAAAGAGAAGCTCAACAACTCGATCCATATAAGATTTCTCATTATGCTAAATACATCTCACTACCAAGTAGATGTGCTGGTGTACAACACTCTCACTAACTTTCAAGGAATGATTACACTTGCACATTGTATTTGACATGTTGTTAGCTGCCATGATCACCAAATGCAATGACATGTGTGGAATTAACTCTCCCACCTGTCAAAATCTTGCCACATGTCACTCCCTTTTGTTTGATTAATGAGCGTATGATTGCATCTTATTTCCATTTAATTTAACTTGTAACTGCTCTATTGTGTTTCCTTTAATTATTACAAGTGTTTTCTTTTTGACTCCCCACGCCACAACTGCAAACTATACACAACACTAGACATTTAAAATTCTCAAACTCATTTAAATGGTTCACTGTCTTCCCACCCAAAATAATTCTCATGACATGTGTTAAAATATGTGTAAACACAAAGTAACCAATTGTAATTTCAAATCTAAAAAATGAAATTAAAAATTTCCCTACTTTTTGTCCTTGTTCGAGAGACAAAAAAATTGTGTGGAAACTTTCACTCTTTATCCTACTTTCTCTACACATATACAACAATTACTATAAGTCACCTTCATTAATAATGATTTTACGTAAATCAGTATTTATGTTTTTCCCATCTATTATATGTATCATTTCCTCTTTCCCTTGCTCTACTCCCAGTTTTTCCAAACAATCAGCTAATTTATTACCTTCTCTGTATATATGAAAATTTTGATATATACCAATAGTATCCAAAATATCCCATACTTGCTTTAGAATATATTGGAGATGCCAATTTTGAATATTACGTTCTTTGCATGCATTTAGAATAATTAAAGAATCTCCTTCAATTTGTAATTTGGGAATTTTAACAAGCTTGTCATTTTTAAACCATACAAATTTGCATTGGCCTCAGCAACATTATTCGAATCATTTGCAAGGTTGATTGATTTTTCCATCAATACTCTTCCCTTATGATCTCTTATGACTACCCCTGCACCAGATTTACCTGGATTACCTCTACTAGAACTGTCAAAATTTAGCTTGAACCATCCCTGAGGAGGATGTTTCTAGGTTACCTTTGCCCTATCAACTTTATTCTGAGGAGGTTGAAGTTTGCCTCCTTTAAATGGTAAACTGATTTGAAGCCACTGCCCTAACAAATTTGAATCCCAATTTGTGAATACAACATCTACTCTTTTTTTTCTATAAACATAACTATTGACTACCTCAGATATGTAAGTTTCTAATCCACACAACAACTTCTCCACAACACATTTCTCTTTCTTGAAAATACATTTATTTTTGGCCCACCAAATTGCCCACACCACCATTGTTGGAACAATTCTCCATATGCAAGCTAAAAAGGATTTGTTATATAAACATGGCCAACTTGAAAAAATATCCCAAAATTTATGAGACAATGTTGAACACCATTTCAACTTGTTCTAAATAAAAAACTAGCATGCTTGAGCTACCTCACAATTCACAGAAAAGATGATTTATATCTGCTAGATGCATCTCACATAAAACACACTGAAATGGATCTGAAAATCCCAATCTTGTTAATTTGTCACTTGTCAAAATTTTGTTCTTAATTGCAAGCCATGCAAAACATCCAACTTTTGGAAAAACCATAGAATTTCAACAAAAAGAATAAGCCCTTTGACACTCAATCTGCACATCATTATGGGAGATTGCCCTATATCCATCTATAATTGAATATTGACCTGATTTAGAAAAATCCCACCTTAACTTATCTTTTTCATTTGATAAAAAGACAAATCGTCTTTCCAAGATTTGTTTTAATAACAAACTATGATCTTGAGCAATATTACAATGAGAAAAATCTTTCGAAATAACCTTGTTTGATGATTTGTCAATATTACCAACATACTTCTTAACCTTATCACCCCACAAAGATGTTAAAGTATTTTTAGTATGCCGAAAATCATGAAGGGGCGCTATTGGTTGAAATCCATTCCAAGATTCTTTCCAAAATGAAGCATCCTCACCATTATTAACTTCCCAATTTAAGTGAGAAATTATGAATTTCCTCTAAGAAGTAGAAAATTCCACATTTGTGAACCTGATGGTGGATCAAGCACAGTGAAAATTCTGGAAGGATTAAGGTTATCTAAATATTTTGCTTGCATTACCTTGCACCATTTTTTGTTTGGTTGATTGTACATATGCCATACTAATTTAGCACCAAGTGAAAGATTTCTAAATGCAATATTGTACAAACCTGCTCCACCTTGCAACTTATCCATACATATCTTGTCTAATGATATCAAGGGCACCTTTTTTGAATTATCAATATTACCAGACCATAAGAATGTGTGAATCATCTTTTCAATTCTTGCCATAACTGATTTAGGAGCCTTTAGAACTGACATAAAATAATTTGGGATGGATGATAGAACAAATTTTGCCAGTAATATTCTTCCTGACAAAGACAACCATCTACCTTTCCAAGAACTGATTCTAGTTTTAATACTTTGAATTATTTTGTTCCAATATGAACTTTTATTTTGCCATGTGAAAAATGGAATTTCCAAATACTTACTAGGTAATTCTACTTTTTGAAAATCTTAGATTTATTTTCATTTCATTTCTGACTAGATGCAAGACTGTACATATCTAATACATATTTGATTTTCTTTGCCTCCCCCACAGATGCTTTTCCAAAAAGCAAAGTATCATCAACACATAAAGAGTGTGTGATAGCAATATTTGTACTTGGAATGACTATACCATGCAATAAACCTCGATCAAATCTTTTAGAAACAACTCTACTCAATGCTTCAACAAGTATAATAAATAGAAAAGGAGAAAGAGGGTCTCCTTGTCTAACTCCTTGAGAGGAACTGAAAAAACCAACTGGTGCACCATTAATGATCACAAATTTTTTTGCAGAAGATAAACAAGAAAGAACCCATTTACACCATTTATGGAAAAAACCAAATTTTCTCAAAACTTGCATGAGAAACTGCTAGTTTACCCTATCATATGCTTTCAACATATCAAGCTTAACTACCATTATAAAGAGTTTATGAGCTGAAATAGAATGAAGAAATTCATGTGCAACTAAAGCTCCTTCAACAGTCTCTCTACTTGGCACGAATCCACCTTGCTCTTCAGATATTATCCTAGAAATGAAAGAATGTAATCTTAAGTACATAGCCTTAGTGAATATCTTGTAAATAGTATTACATAGAGATATTGGCCTAAAATTAGAAAAAGTTTTTGGAGATTCTATTTTTGGAAAAATAGCGATATGTGTGACATTAAATTGCTTAAGCATTCCCCCTAATAGTCTTGATTCCTCCATTACTCTTAATAGATCAATTGAAATGAAATCCCAACATTTTTGAAAAAATAAGGTAGTGAAACCATCTGGACCTGGTGCTTTATCAGGAGATAAAGAAAAAACAACTGCCTTTACTTTTTCTAACGTAAAAGGAGATAAGAGTTTATCATTATCCGCTTGGAGAATTATTTCTGGAATTGATTCCAACAGATCTACCCTAATTCTGTCAAAATTTGTAGTAAAATCTTGGTTATCTAAAAGCAATTGAGAATAAAACTTAATCCCTTCATTTTGAATATCTTCTTCCTTAGAAAGAAGGACTCCTGTTGCACTATCATGAATTGAAAAAAATGAATTTTTCACCCATTTAATTTGAGCTGATATGTGAAAAAAAATTGTGTTTCTATCACCCTCCCTAAGCCAAAGCTCCCTATATTTCTAACGCCCATAAATTTCTTCCTTTAATAAAATCTCACACCATTCCCTTTGAAGTTTTTTCTGGTTTTCAAAAAGATCATTATCCATTCTTTGAGAAATATTTTTTTCATTTATTTTTGAAAGCTGCTTATAGACCAAATCCTTCTGAACAAAAATGTTTTCAAACACTAAAGAATTCCATTCTTTAATTTGCACCTTCATATATTCTAAATTTTTACAGAACTGAAACATTATTGAACCTTTCACAAAAGGAGTTGAAGTCCACCATTGATTTAGCAATAAAAGAAAGTCTGGATGACGAAACCATATAGATTCAAATTTAAATGATGATTTACACTTTACCTGAAGTGCATTTTGATCAATTTTTAAAGAGATGGCAAAATTATCTAAAGCATTTAAGGACAAAATATCTGGAGTTAAGATAAAATCTGCAGCCAACCAATTTGGAGACAAAAGATATCTATCTAACCTTTCTGCAATATGAAGAAAATCTTTACGCCTATTTGTCCAAGTAAATTTCTCATTTTGTGGCACCATATCTACTAAAGCATTGTCTTTTATAAAATTTTGAAAGTCTCTCATTACTACTAATTGTGGACATATACCACTATGCTTTTCTTGTAAAGAAGAAATTGCATTAAAATCACCTGTAATGATCACTTTATCATGAACCAAATTATCCAAGATTTCATTTAACTTATCCCAAAGAAGTTTCTTAGATGAAGTACTTGTAGGACCATAAACATTAATTAACTAAAAGGATAAGTCATAATGTTTTACTCTCATAAGCTGGCAATTGCAATCAATTGAAACATTGTCAATTAAAACTATTTTATCACTCCATAAAGTGATAAGCCCTCCAGAAGCACCTTGTGCTGGGCTATGAATAAGTTTCCATTTATACCATTTCTTACACATAGTATCAAAAGTTTCAAAAGAAGTTTTTTTTTCTTGAAGAATAACAACATCCACTCCACAAGTATCCAATTGATGCTTGATTTGAGCCCTTTTATCAGAGGCATTAATGCCTCTGATATTCCAAGAAATTAAATACATTATATCTTGGGAGAGCAACATGCTCTCCTTGGTCTTTTTTGTTTTTCATACCTAGCTAAAGAGTCCTTCAAAGTAGACTGTAAACCAAAATCAATTTCCTCTTGTAACTTGACAACTAAAGACTTTCTACCCCTTTTTACAAGGGTTTTTTTGTTAACTGAAAGTGACAAAAGAGTCTGCAAAATGGATAAAGATTGTGAGACTTGTAAAATACAGTCTTCATTTTTACTCAATGAAGGAGGAGGAGAAGAATGTAAACTAGAAATCTCAAAAAATCCCTCCTCTCCCAAAGCATCCGATGAAAAATCCTCATTTAAATAATTTGCAACAATCGATAGAGACTTAGAAACTAGACTATCCAAAGCCAAATCTGAATTTGAAGATCCAAAAGTATTATCATTCACAACTTCACAAAGAACCCCTGGTCTCAAAATTTGATTGTTTGTTTGTGAAGAAATAGATATATTCGAATCTACACAACCCGCCCCAAAGCCTCCAAAGGTAATTAGCTTTGCTAACTGATGAATTTCTTGAATTGAAACAAGCTTCAAGTATGGAGAATAGAGATAAAGTGAGCTATGAAACCCACTTAGAATCCAATGATAAGTGCTCAGCCATTCTTTTAAAGAGATATAAACAATATGATTTTTCAACAAAAGAAAATTAGAGGAAAAAGAACAACCTTCATAGCCATTATTAATATTTTGAATAGGATCATCCTAAAAATTGAGGTTTGGGACACCACACTGTGTATAGGCCAGATTGACAAGCTCTTTATTTAAAATAACAATTGCATTCAAATCACTACCAAATCTTGGTAAAAATTGAAAACCATTTAGGGATGAAACCGAGCCATGAACCATTTCACCCACATTACCAGGAAAATGCTTAACCAAAGGATAGGTTTGTTCAAAATTGATCGGATCTGATAATTGAGGAGATAATTCTAGATCAAAAGAAGATGTATTTTTAGAATCACCACTCTTAACACCATTAGATTGCAATTTTTCCTGAGTGAAAGAACAAAATTCCTTTGGAAGCTCAATAACAATTGACTGATTCCAGACCCCATTATTTGAATTTATTACCAATTGAGAAGGAAGGGTTATTGAAACATCCAACATAACACAAAACCCTTACTGGACAAGAGGGATTAGAAAAGAAATCTAAATCCTGTCTAAGAAAAATATCTAAATGGTTTCCCAGTGTTTCAATAAGATTTATTTCTCTATAATCCAAAGGGAGACCTTGCAACTGAATCCAAAATGGAAAAAACTTTACAGCATTATTGCAAGGATTGAAGTTTGGAGACCATGGGATAGTATAAAGGCCATGTCCCTCACAAAACCAAGATTTGGAATGATGGAAAAAATCCCTAGCTTCCTTAGATTTAAAAATAACCACAAAAAAACCTTCACCCTTATCAAGATAGAATACTTGAGAGATACCCTCCCATTCATCAAAAGACCAATTTTGCAAAATGTTTATTTCAGGAATAAAGTTCCAAAACTTACCAATGAGAGCCAGAGATTGCAAGTTTTGTATTTGAGGTTGCAGCAAAGCATTTGGAAATGATATAGAGAACTTAGGCACCTTATGCTGATCAACACCTCTATTGAATGTCTCTTTTTTGACCCACTTTTTTCCAACCTTATTTTGGACATTTTGCTTATTCTTGTTCCTTTTAGCATTCTTGAGCTGCAAGTTAAGAATGTGATAACAATCTTTATGTTTCCTAGGGATGTTATTCGAAAATGATGCAGGGGAACCATCATCCAGAAAAAAAACATCAAAATCCACTAGATTTGGATTGAAGAAAGATCCATCATTTATCAACACATTATTTGGAAAAGTTGTTGGGTGGAATCTATCTTTTTTGTAAAAGAGGAATATTGTTGGGGAACAAAGTAGGAGAGACAACCTTCAGAGATACATTAACAAAACCTTCAAGAATTAAATTGGGAGAACAATTCCAATTAGCAACCACATCAACCCAAGAACGAGACCTATGAGAGAAATCGCTGGCATCATATTCTGAAGTACAAATATAAAAAGGAGGTTGTTGAGCCCTGATCAAAGATCTCCTAGGAAGGAAAGCAGGTTGAATGCACTCATTTTCAGAAACCCATCGCCCATTATGGAAAAAACTACCAGGGAGAACACCCTTTTGACCACAATTTCCACCATGAACACCCTTTTGCCTATGATTTCCACCATGAGAACCTACAAAACGGCCAAATTTTTTTGAAAAATAAACTTTACCGGGAGCCAAAGAATTTTGATTTTCGTGGTCCATTTTTCTCCCCCTTTCTCAAAAGGGTGCAATAGTTTTATTTGAATGTTATAATCAAAATGTTTGTGGAAAAGTCCATTCCTATACCTTGGGTCAGTGGAGTGGGAACTAACACACAATTTACTAACCCACACCTTGCCCACTATGAAGTGGAGTCGAATCTGTGACCTCGAGGAATGCAAACCCCAAGCCCCAGCCAACTCCGCTACAAGTGGTGACTAAAATTAGGTATGTATAATTACACTTATGAAGTTCATAGATAACTTGGTTGATACCTATAATGCCTTAGTTGAATTAAGTTGAGTTTAATAAGTTAAATATTACATTGGATGACAAACTAACTTCAACAATAATTTCATGAATACAATAGCATGCGATAGTTATAGCTATCCTTATTTTTCGTTATTTTAATTATTGAAGTAATGAAAAAATATTTGTAAGGATTAATAGTAGTTGAGTATATTTTGATCATAGAAATTTTGAGAAACAATTTAGATAGGAAATTAATATGTTTCTTTAAACTATTAGTAGTGTCTTATCATTATTACAAGGAAATTTTAGATGAATGTATTTCATTTTAAATGGTCATGTTTAGATATCTAGGTCAATAGGTTACTTTTGTAAATGAGAGTAAGTTAGAGGTTTTCTCTAAATATATGTGGGTTATTTTCTTCCTTGGATTGTGTAAAGAACGTTCTTGATGACACTATAAGCACGGTGCCATCAATCACATAAAAGTGATGCCTTAAATATGACTTGATTTGTGTTGTTAAATTTTTTTTATGGTTTTGTGTTGTGTATAAGTGGTAAAATTTTAGGCATGAAAGTTATAAGGATAAATCATGAGGTACATACAAACTATAACGTAATCTAAATATATTGTGAATATTGTTTTTAATTTAGTTGCATGTTGGATAATTTATTCCAAGATTTATTCCTATTTATAGGATTATAGAGTCCAAGTATACCAATATAAATAGCAACAATAAATCACAAAGGAATATGACATGTGTAAATTCATGCACCATAAAAAGTGATATCAAGCAATTGAATTCATAATTATCCATCCTAGACCACAAAAAAATCATATGTACTAAGGATATGACCATTACAAAATTTATAGTGAATTAGGATATTACAACATTCATCAAATAATTATTACATTAATACTAATAAATTGACAAGAGAAAACCCTAGATTAGGAAATCCAACTACAAAAATCATTTACAATATTAACCTCCTTGATATTTACAAATGTGTTGCTCTAATGGTGACTAGATATATATTAGTTGAAACTCTAGAATCTCCTTCACACTTGTATTTGAATGGAAAGTGAGCTGATATTTATAACTTTTCAATTGGGTGTCCATTTTCTTGAAAAAAATGATGAGGAACTAGATGTATCAAATTTAACTTGTAGTGCAAGTGTAATCTCATGAATTTTGGTAGATAAATCATTTATATCAAAGGAACATTAATATTTTATATTCAACAACAACATTCATGGAAGTATGGTTTCCTTCACCCTCCATAGTTAAAAGTATATACAGATCTACACATTCATGATTAAACAATATTATTTGGGTAGGAAAGTTTAGATAGATGGTTACAAGGATCAGATTTGAGGTTAATGACATCCTATAAGATTTAGATAAGTCATTGGGGTGAACATGAAGGAATGTTGAAGTTGGAAGTGAAACAAGATTTATAGTGAAATTTTCCATAGTTTTTCTAGAAGTTGAAGTGGATGAGGGAATGAAGGTTTTGATACAAAATACAATTCTATAAAAGGATTAAAGGAATTGAGCAAGGTAGGAATGTATAAAAATTATGTGGGAGTGGATTTTGGAGCATGATATTAGGAGAGGTACAAATATATAAACGTTCTTAATAATTTTGTACAAGGGAAGAAATAGAAAAAGTATGGGAAAGTGGGAATGGAATGAAGGTCCAAAGGTAAAAGGGAATGAGAGATGTCTATATGGATGTCAAAAGTATGCAAGGTAGGGAGAGAGGAAGATATAAGAAAACCTTATAAACTAAACATGAGAAATGGATGAAGTGAAAAGGAATTTTTTTGACCCACTTTAAAAGTTCACAGTAATAAAGAGAAAGGAATAATATTTGTGGGAATTAGGAATGTGCATGAATTAGAGGATGGGAAGGAAAAGTTACAAGGGAAATATCTTTATTAAAATAAAAATTCTAAAAAATAGGATAATAGAAGAAGGTAGAGAAATGGTGTGAAAGTTGATGAGAGGACTAAAGGTGGGAGACCATCTGGATCTATATAAAGGTTTTAAAAGGGGAGGAAGTGAAGGAAAATAGAAGAATGTAGGGATTTATTAGGAGTTGAGGATCAAGGATACCAAGGAAATCATAACAAGGTATATAGGAAATATGATGATTGAAAATTTGATGGCAAGGGAAAGAGAAAGGGTGGAGGAAAAGGCATGAAAAGAGAAAAAGCTCTAAAAATCTAAAAAAAATATGGAAATGATAAAAAAAAATCTAGAATTAAACTTAAAAAAAAAAATTACACTGTCCAAAACATAATATAGATATGGAGGAAAAAGAAAAACATTTGTGCAAAATTGACCAAATTAAACCCATTGGGAATTATCTTAGATTGATTATAAATGATGGGGAAAATAAGACCAAAATACACAAAGAGGGCTCAGAGCAAGTGAATTAGAGGATGTGAAATTGGTTTCCAATACCCTCTTCATTGTCTTCATCTACAATAACTACATAAACATGACCTACATTGAATTAAAAAAAAAACTTCATAAATAATATAAAGTATGACATAAGGAATTAACTATTAATTTTAACTAAATAATGAATCTATAATACCGAATTGTAGTAGATTTTATATATGATCAAATTCAACTAATGATTCCATCTCCATGAGTTATAGTTCTCATTAAGGTTGATACATATCAAGTGCATCTATTGGTCTAAAAAACTATTCATTAACCCACTAAGGTTGATACATATCAAGTGGATCTATTGGTCTAAAAAACTATTCATAAACCCACTTTCTTGAATCATACTCATTCTAATAGAAATACATACATTAATAATAAAAGAATGTCATTTTCCTCATATATAATCTATGAGCCTACATTTGAGATTCTAAAGAATTGAAAATTTACTCATCCTATTATTATTAAATATTCTTCATATTTTTTTATGTTATCTTTTTCGACCAACCAAAATATTGATAAATTATAGACATACCTTCATGACCTAGACCCATTATTGAGTAACACCATTCAAAAATAGATGTCTAATTTATCAATTTTACACCATGTTTTTACTTCAACTCTTCTCATGTTAGAGCTATTTTAACACATCTTCCCATCATTCTCTCCATTTCCATTCCTATCCTTAGTGAAATTTCAAATATGCTAAAAACTACACATCCCATGCATTTTACTCAACTAATTGAACATATATGAATTCTTGAATTATGATGAATAGTTATTTGAGACTATGATTTGTTAAAAATGTAATGTTTATCTTACTTATATTACCATATAAATTGTCAAATCAACCTTTCATAAAATTTATAGAATGTGTGCGATCCTCACTAATATAAAACTAATATGTTCTCAAGATATTTGTATATTCCTCTATATTGTCAATTGTATGAATAAATATCATATGTAAAAATATGATAACCTTAATTGAGTTGTAGTGTTGTGATTAGACTTCATTTTATCGTTATAGAGTATATTTCTATATAAAATTTATAACTGGAATGATGGTACTAAGAAGAAATATATACTTGCATAACATGAATTCCTCATCCAACCATTCATCTCTATGTATATGTATTTCATACTCGTACACTATATTATCCCTTGAAAGATAACCATAAATTTTGATACAATTATTTCTTCAATTTCTAATTCACACCTCTTGGCCTCTTTACTATCTTTCAAAATGTATGTTATTTCCTTATATTTTCTAAAACTAACTAGTTCATTTCCAATTACATGTGTGTGCATAAAAATTTCTAAACATTACAAACCACTACAACTATCATAGGTTCCATCCAAACATGATTTTTTTATACAAATATCTATTTTCTCTTTCAAAAAAATATACTTGAGATAATTTATATCTTTTCAATCTAGGAGGAGCTTCTATCATACATTGGACTTTGGAAAATAATTTTAGTAAAAAACGTAGCTCATATATGATGTAAAATATCATAATCTATAGTAAATTCAATATGAACCATATAAAAGTAGTTAATAAATGATTTATTTCAACACAAAAATATTTTATCATTTCAAAATACCTTGGACTAATTGATATTTGAGGATAATTTAATTAATCTAATATAAATTGTGTTTGAGTCATATTATTTTTTTATTATTATTTTGATAACCAATTATTCTTTTGACAAATTTCATTTGATTATATAAAACCCATGTGTTATTTTTTCAAAATTTTAATCTTTTGAACTTTTATTTTTAGGAGACCTACCTAAGAATTCTTATAATTAATTTTTATTTAGATCATTAAATATTTTACATCTGCTAACAAATTTTAATTTTCTATTTATTTATAGCATGCTTTACTTATTTTTCTAATTGACCAAGATTTCCTTACAGCTTGATTACTTAGTATAGTTGATGTAATAACATATTGAGTAGAATTACTATCTTTGGGGTATGAACTCATAACTATTGTTTGGCATACATTATTTATTTTTTATAATGGATTTTGACTATTGATATTAGATGTTATTAAACCAAGTTCTTCATGTTAAGTCTAAAATTAAGGTTTTTATTGAATTTTAAAAAAAAATTGACATGTTCAAGTTTAATTTAACTTTTCAAAAATTATTTTCTATATGTTAGTCTAACTTACTCTATAAGTGCATTCAAGATTCTTATTATTATTCATTGATCTTAAAATATTTTCATATATTTTAATTAAAATGTAGATTTTCTATATAAAATTCTATGTGGTGTTCTTAATTATAAATTTTGTTTAATAGATAAGTTTTATTCATTGGGTATTTTCAATTCATCTTATATATGTTGTTCATCTTCATAATTTAGTAAATTTTATGTATTTTGATTAGATTGATCATTTGGTGTAACATCTGGTTTAAAATTTGAATTTTATCATTACTTATTTTTTTATTATTTATTGATCCAATTAGGGTTGTAGGATTTGTTTCAATATCAAATTCGTTTTTTATATATGAAATACATTTACTTCTAAACATTGATCTCCCACTTCCATGGGTTTTTTGCATTTTCCCCATTTTTCAATACTTTCTTTCTCTTTCTTGGCTTTAGTGGATGATAGAGATTTTTTTTAATATTTTCATCTTTGGAGTTTAATTTCTTTCTTTCATAATGTTATCTCATATATTCCCCATTTTACTCTCTCAACTTTGGGCTCCTCAAGTATTTTCATTTTGATGGTTTTTGCCACATAATTCTCACACCTATGTCAATATATAAAATAATTTTTAAAATAAAAAAATTCCTTGCATGTTCATAACATAAAAAATATAATCTACAATCTCATTGTTATGCAAACTTAATTATGATGGTGCTTCTAGAGGAAAACCAAGCACATCAGGAGCTAGTTGTTGTATTCGGGACTTGACAGGATCTTTGTTAGCAGTGAAAGTAGTTCATCTTCACCCCTATACAAATAACATGGTCGAAGCTAAAGCTTTATTAACAAGTTTATCTTTGGCAAAGGAGCTTAACATCAATAAATTGCATGTGGAGGGTGACTCGCTCTTAATAATCAATGAATGCAAATCAAAGAGTATATGTAATTGGAAAATAAGATATGTTCTCCAAAAAGCTTGGATCCTTATGGAAAACTTTGAAGATGTCTACATCTCTCATACTTATAGAGAAGGAAATAAACTAGCAGATCGTTTTGCTAATTTGGCATGTGATCACCAAGAACATATTATCATAAAGAATAAAGAAGATCTAATGAGGTTTCCCTACCTTCAAGAAATAATTTTGTCAGAAAAATCTTCTCTAACTTATTTTTTTGGCCCAAATGAGTTATATTGTAAACTTTGAAGCTGATACGATATGGAAAATAATCATGTGGAGTAAATAAAAATATAACAAGTCCTTTTAACTTGTTGGCCAGCGATTATTGTTTTAAAGGGATGTCTAATTGTCTTACTGATAGTATGATGTGCAATGATCACCGGTGGAATATAGGTCATGCTTGGAAAATCTACATGGACCAATATAGTGTTCTGAATGGATGGAGATTGTTTTAAATAATAATGGATTTTTACAATGGGAATTATGCCAGCTTTGTCTATCATGTCTCATCAATGATGGTATTTACGGTGGTATTTTCTCCATAATCGTGCAAACATCCCTTCAGCTACCATGTTTAAGTTGTAATGATGACTTTCATTTCAAGCCTCAAGGTTACGTTAGAAAAATTGAATGGAGGACATTCTTTCTGGTTGCCATGATTTGCTCCAGTAGGACACATGGTTGTCTCTCCTTGTTTTTCTAACGTGCCTTCTATTTTGTAGGTACATTAAAATCTTTTCAAGGCACTTAACATTAATTTCTCTCTACGATGGAGGAGATATCACATGAGCCAATATGCTTTGCAGATGCCTATCAACTTGGTGGCTTTGTTTTATCATGATGCCTTCGTGCGGTCTCATTTCAGCTTTAAAAGGTAGGTTTCAAACAAAATTTTCATCCAAAAGTTCTGAAGGTTGGAGAAAAAATAAGCTCTGCAAGTCTTTTGTGTCCAATTCAGTCAGAATGTTGTTCCAGCCATGGAATTTTAGAGTTTGCTACCTAGTAAAGCCTTTTGAACACCCATTTGAAGAGCATCTCACACATGAAGATCTAGAGATGATTTTTCAGGTAGATTGTCCTAGGGTGGAAGAGTCTGTGTGTTCAATCCTCGGCTTTGAACTTACAAGCCTTAGAGTCCGAAGATTAATCTTTCCTTCCCAAGTTATTTTTGTGTTCTTATCAAATGTCATTGATCTTCTTCAGTCTTTTTCAGAGTTGGAGTCAATTGTTAGTAAATTTATCAAACTCCAAATGCTTGATGTTGAATCTATGTTACAAGTTGTACAAGGATATAATGTTTTCTTTGGTGAAGGGTACTTGGGAGGTTTATTTCCTAGGGATTATGTTAAAAATCACATGGGGTTTGAGTAAATATTTGAAGCAATTAAATTAGCTCTGCAGTACAAAAATGATAATCTCTTGTTGAAGGTGTTGAGGAAAAATGGTAAGTGTCTGTGTGTAACAATGAGCTTTGATATAAAGGAAAAGTATTATGTGATATCTTTCCTCCATGATCATACTCCTTACCCTGTTTGCAATATAATTCTTATTGTTGATGATGAGGATGGTAGTTTACCTGCAACAGCTGATGAGGAAAGGAAGTAGGTTCTAGATAATATAGTGCCTTCAACTGGCATGGAAGGAAATGAGCTGACTCTAGATAGAATTGTGTTAGACTCTTTGCCTGATTAATTCTTTACACCTGAACTGATGGCTTCGACTGATCAAATTGATAATGAAGGAAAGGAACCTCTTATTGGGTTTGATTTCTTTGATGAAAATCGCTTTCAAGGGCTAGCTGAAGGTCAAGATGAAAATTTAGTGACTTAAGGAGACCGAATGGAGGAGTAGCAACTTAATGTTTTTTTTTGCTTTTAATTCTCAAATAGTTTTATGGTTAATATATGTATGGTTGTTATAAGGAGTATAGACTGTATATGTCCAGTTTAGTATGAAATCATGGACAGTTTTGTTGGAAGTATAGTTCAGTATTGTTGCCAATTTTATCTATTTTGGAAATTTTGAAGAATATTTTACAGACTGATGTAATCCTTTCTATTAATATATATAGGCTATAATGCCTTTTATCTAAAAAATAAATAAATATAATCTCCCAAAGTTAAACAACCTAGAGGAGAAAATGGAGAAGAGAGGAAGCGGGAAGAAGAGTAGAGGGGGGATTTTGAAATCTGGAGATGATGCAGGCGGGGAGGGAGACAATTCTGAGGAGGCTAATGGAGCACTGGTGGGAGGTGACTTGTGGCTAGGAAGGTTGTTATTTTTATGCTTTTGGGTTGCGGTGGCTTGGTGTTGGCTTATTCCATTTTTTAGTCGACTTGATGTGTTGTGGAGCAGGTTGTTGTCGTCCAGTTGGGACGTGACATTTTTGTTGCTTATTGTTGGGTTCCCTCTTTGCTACAGGGTAGAGGAGGCAAATGGTTTACTAGTAAAAGGTGACTTGTGGTTGAGTAGGTTGCTACTTTCATGCTTCTAGGTTGCGGCAGCTTGGTGTTGGCTACTTCTAGTTCTATTTGGTGTAGCTAAAATCATGGGTGCTTTGGAGGCTCTTTCTTATGATCTTTGCCTCATGATTTTCTTCTTGAGGGTTTCTTTCCTATTTTTCTAATTAGAGGGAATTTTGTTTTCCCTTTGAATTTTTTGTTGTCTTTTCTCTCTAATGAAGTTATTTCATCCCCTTTGCTTGTATGGAGGACTCTTTATTTGAAGGGATTTAGTGTGAGCTTCTTACAAAGGGTTGTCTACTATTGTTGGTGTTTGACTGGGTTATTTCATTTTCTTTTAACCCAGTATTCTTTGTGTTTTATAGAAGTTGTTGTGGCCTCCTTTGTGTGTATGAAGCTTATGAGGAAAAAAGGGGGAAATATTGTTTTGATTTGTACTAGCTTATTGGTGGTTGGGCTATGCTTATTGTCTTTTTCTTTGGACCTAATTTTGTGAGCTGGTTATTGTGTTTTAGGTTCTTCCTACTGATACTTGAAGCTTGTGATGCTAAGGGATGTTGGGTTATCCCTTTCTTCTGAAGTTCCTTTCTATTGGGATTCTCAGTAAGTGTCTCCTATTGAGGGGGAGATTGTTCCTCTTGAGGTGGAACCATCTTCTATTGAGGTGGAGATGGATGATTTTGGGTTGGCAGGGAGATCTTCTCCCTTATTTTGGTTCCTATCGAGGCATATCTTGTTTGGGTTGGAGAGTTGTGGCTTTGGTGGTAAGGGGTTTCTCTTCATCATCTCCTATAGAGGGGAGTCCTCTCCTTTAGAGGTGGAGGTTGGGTTGGTTGACTGAGTGGAATGGTGCTATAGAGAAGCTGATGCTTTGTGCATGGATTGGTGTTGTATTGAAGCTGATGTGTTGTAGATTCTTACTGTGCAGGTGGAATGGTAATGTAGGGAAGCTGATGTGTTGCTGATTTTTACTATGTGGGGTTTGATAGTGATGTACACCGTTAATATGTTTTTCTCTCTTGGATCAGTGGTGTCTTCCTTGAGTGTTTCAATGTTCTTGGGCTTGGATGTGGATGTTCAGATCCATTGGTTTGTTGATGCCTAGTTGTTTCAGGTAGTGCTTAAGATTTTCTAAGGGTTTTAGGTCCTAGTCAAAACTTGTTTGTAAAATGGTGTAAGGCCCCTTCAAAACCTATTTCATGCAACTCGTGTAGTCTTTTCTTTCTCTTTATGGATTCTATTGTTTTAGTTGTTGATGGTATGTGTCTTTTATTTTAGGCAGCTCTCTCTTTCTTTGAGTTTTAGGTCCCTATAAAACCTGTTTGTATTGGGTTTCAAGGCCCCATCAAAACTTTTTTTTCCCATAATCAAAAAAATAATAAATATAAAAGAACTCAATTGTAAAAAAATGACAATAATTTTCTCAAAAGAATAAAAATAATTATTCACTATATTAATATAAGACAAAAAGAAAAAAATAATATTTTTCTAATTGTAAAACCTACCCCTTGGTCACTACTATTTTTTTAAACCTCAAGCCAGTATAAAAACTTGTTAGAACATAACTATCTATAGATATGGGGGTGAATTAATAGAGTTAAGAAAAGTAGTTCTTTACATCTCTTTAAATCAAATTAGGAGATTATGCAGAGAGAACAATCACACACAAATTCACATAACACCAAATGTATGTGGAAAACCTAATATGGGAAAAGAGACAATGCAAATAGTTGCTTGAGTCTACTGATCAAATCTAGCCCCACAAGAAAAACATCATTGGTTATAAATTTTAATGGCACCAATCGTTAGAAGACATCAATCCTATAACCGAGCACCAACTCAATAATCTGATGACATCAACCAATTAGAAAAAAGGATCTACAACTTCAAATTACATGTGATTCAACTAAATCAAATTCTTTGTTGCAAGTCTAATGTGCAACTATACATTTACTTATTCTCTAGTTTGTTTTTTTCTTTTCAAAATAATATTTGTTCTTGTCTGCTATAGGAACACTTCTTCTATCTTCATTAATTCTACAATCTTATTAATGCATCCCTCTCTCTTCTCTTAGTCTACTTCATCTCTGCTAAACATTTATGTCATTCATTTGAGTTGCATACACACTTCATACTCTATTACTTTGTAGTTATCAAAGTCTGTGAAACTCTTTGTGTTATCAAGAAGCTTAATGTTCTAAGTGTCAGGATATCATTTTGTATGACACGCTCCATCGTTTTTCTTCTCTATATCAAAATCCTAACCCTAGCTTTGATACGCAGGCCTAGAGCATAATAAATTCTTATTCTAAACAATTAGAATTGTATATGATCTTATAACTACCTGAAAGTGTATGATATTGCTTATCCAATATAATTTCAATCATTTTTTGTTGTGGCATATCAAATTTCTTCCTCTATGTCAAGTTCCACCACTTGACCACTCAAGCCTCCACTCCCCCCCTTCCTCTCCCCTTTTTATTCATTTCTTGGTCTACACCTATTCATTTTCTCCTTCTGCTCTCCTTATCCTAATGATGAATTATGGAGTGTGATTCGAAACATTCATGGAAAAAAAATTACTACACAATTAAGCTAGAAACTCTCAGCAATAATTTAAACCACCACCTGACCATTGTGATGTTACAACTTTGAATTTTGACCTTTGTTCTTTTTCTTTGCACCATTATTTGTTTATCCTCATTGATAGACTTCAAATTTAAAAAATAACTTGATTAGATTTTATTTAAATATGTCATTTATCTTTATCGCATGCCTTATGCTTGTCACAACTTTATTTTAGGCTAAAGAAATAATTTATGTGATGTATTAAACATGAGAGATGCAATAGAAATTCACCACCTATTTGCTTGATGTAACACTTCACTTCCTATCACACAACATAAATTTTTTATATGCATGAAGGATTAAAAACATGATACAAATAAATTTTGCATTGTAGTTAGGAGTTTCCACCTATCTGAGTCAACATCACCATGCACATATGTCATCTTTTTGCATATCACAAATATGACTTAGTCTTTTTGATTCACAACTGCGATGTGAAGAAATTTTGCAATGCAATCAAATTTGTCCACACATCCTACTAAACTTGTCGAAGTTCAGGGATCACCCTTCCACCTTACTACTTTTTATTCTTTCAATAAGTCACAATTCATTGCACAAAACTATGAACACCAAAACACAAAGCTTCGAAACATACATGCATTTATTGGAAGTAGATGTCCTACTTTCACCATACTACTTACCATACCTTTCGGTAAGGTATAAGCCTTAAGACTGACTCGTGAACACCAAATCCATTTCTATTTTTAGGTTTAGGGTCTCCATCATACCTTTTCCATCTCTTTGTATTTAGTTAAGTCTTAATCTTTAGCTTTGACTCATGAAGCCCAAAACCATTATGGGGTTCACGGTTCAGGGTTTCTTCATACCCTTTTCTTAACCTTAAGGCTTAAGCCTTAACTCCAATGTTTGATGCCTGACACCTTGTTAGAATTAACACATTCAAACTTCCTTTATGCAATATATATGAGGTACTCTTGAAGTCCAAAGTTCAAAACCATTCAGACTTAGCTCAAAACTGATAACTCCTTCCTTCTTTAGCAAGCTATACACGATAAGCTCGAGGCCCAAAGCTCAAACTTTTGTAACATTTCAATTTTTTCTCTGCATCTTCAAACCATATTTCTTTTAGCTCCCCTATGATACCCTTTTGACATCAATGAAATGATATTTCCAACAAAAGTACCCCTTGGTCAATACTATTTTTTTAATTCATTCATTTCACAACAATTACCAACTTAAACTACCAATAATTCTTCATTTGGATTAAAAGTGTTGACTTTTTAACTTTTGTAATGATCATTGTGGTAATGACTCAATGTTACCACTTATATACATACACATAAAATTGATAATATCCCAAGGTTAGGGTCATCCCTAGACCTAGACCTAAACCTCGATGGTTCATTCATGATGGCCCTACCTATGTATCCTCTTTACAAAATTAGATGCTTCGTAATTGATACACTAATATTAGATAGAGTTCATCCTCTTCTCTTGTATGAGAATATTTGATCTCTTTGTAAATCCTAACTATTAATTAAGCATAATATTTCAATTTATTCCAATTATAATAAAATGATAAGAAATCTCCATCAAGTGTTGGTTTCATACAAATTAATACCAACCCTTAGTGTACAACCACATAAATTTACACAATGAACATATCATTCCATAATCCTAATTTCACACACAATGATTGTCTTAAGCATACATCACATATATGCAGGGTGGCTAGCTCATACACATGACAAGTACAAAATTAACTAGCTAAGCATGCATCATATATATGTAGTATAAATGATCCACAAATATATCATAGGTTCACATACATAACAACTCATCAAGTTGAAATGGAAGCAACCTACTAAATGAATCATTCCACTACCTAGTTCACAATCACATAGGCCTATAAGCAGGCATCACTTGGAAAAGGAATGTCATCACATCCCATACAACATGAATCTCATCATTTTTCTAATCCATCACCATCTATGAAAAAATTAAGAAATCCATGCTACTTGATATCATTATTGACAACTTGGGTATCACTAACAAATATCCACAAAACCTAAACCCATTTACACAAGTACACAATCAATGACTAACATATAAATAGCAAGACAATGCCACATCCATAATGAGTGACTAACACCTACTCTTTTTGTGCATCCTAGATAGAAGAGGAATGTTAATGCATTGCATAGAACACCATGGGTCCATCCTTTTCCCCATTATTTGGAACTTATTATGATGGTGAAAAGCATCCCATATTACTTGTGATGCCATTAAATGAGTGGGAAGAGGATTTATTGTATCCCATACTATAATAGGGGTCCACCCTCCTTCCCAAGGGTCATATAGGCACAAGTGATATTTCCACAAGTAGTGAACCTATCCAACCCAATAGATTCCAACTTCAATTTCTTATAGATCATCGATAATAAGCCTATCTACCTGAGAAGAAGTAGCTTCTAAAATATAATGCCTTGTGACCTTAGTGATAATTTTAGCTATCTTATTCACAACATGGATAGCACTTGGAATGAAATCCCTCATTTTATAGGTAAATACCTATTGAACCTCTTGATACAATAGTTATCTCTAGTTACTTTTACTTGCATGGTAGGGTATCTACCCATGTAATCATTCATGTATCATAGCTAAGGGAGTCCTTGGTAACATTTACCTCCATGAATTAGGTGAATACAGTCTAATCCCTTATAGTAACTAAAGCATCAATCATTGGCATGATCTAATGACAGTCTGCCACTACTTAAAATACTTTAGAGGTTCACACTTGTGGGGGGTCATACATAATGGTGTTCACAAATATTGGTCAAGTGGACCTAGATAAGTATATCACAATCAACTAATTCAAGATCCTATACTTAGAGTCCTATAGGTTTGGAGTTGAATTTCATAAACACATAAGAACCGCATTGAGTCCACACAAGATGGCCTCTACTTAACATGCACACATAAATAATTATTGACTATAAAGTAGTTAAATCCACTCATTTCATTAAAATAGATAAATAGAACACACTAGTTAGAAACATAATATTTATTAAAAGATACAATGAAAAAATAACCAACCTTATTCAATACTACTTTTATTTTTTCTTGCCAATGACATATGCAATCATAAATAATGTTATCCTAAGTTCAACCCAAAATTAGGTGCATAGCCACAACAAGTGATCTGTAGCCCATACAATTACTCATTATTCACCTTATCAAATCTTATTAACCAAATTTGCATTATTCTAGATATATGATATCAAGATTATTTAACTCATTCATAACCATCTAATATAATTTTGAGCCTCAAATTGAAGCCTATTGAATGGGAAAGGTCATTTTTTTTAGGAAGAACCCCCAAACTTGGAGTTATCCCCCTACAAACTTGAGGTCATAGGGGAATCCTTCATCCAAGGACTACCTATATATCCACATCCAAATAGGATCGAATTCACATTTAGTTCTCCCCACAAAGTCTCCCAAAGGAAACACATACACATGTTCCCCATAATCAAGGTTTTAATAATGTTTTTCCCTCAATTACTAACACTTAACAATAGTTTAATAAAATCATAGCTAAGTTCACATTTAGTAACTTGTACTATAACACTTCCCTTTAAGGATATAAAGGTCTTGAGTTAAACTCCACCCATTATTATTCATAATTGAACACAAAATCTTAGAAACCTTTTAGGTTCACCTTATCACCTTATTAACATAATGATAATCCTAACCACTTTGATGGTGATAATGAGGAACCCCCTATTGATGAAATTCTTGTTGAGGCTCCTAATCCCTGCTCGCCTCCCTTAGTTGCTATTAGGATGGTGCTAATTCCTAAAAAGATCCCTTCCCTTGATTCCAATTTCTTGAATCCCTCAACTCCTGTCACTCATAAAATTGCTAGTAAAGTCATATTTGAAACTAAGCTCTTGAAGGCTACCCTAGAGAAGAGAAAACACTCTCATCTTCTCTTGGAATTTCCCAAGGCGAAGAAATTTAAAAGATATATCAATCCCAATGATGTCATTACTATTAGTGAGGAGGGTGAAAAATGAGGAGTTGAAAGAGGACACATAGGGGCAAGGAAGTGGAGGAAGTGGTGGTAGAAGGTCGGCCTGCCTGGCTAAAGTTGCTTCTAAGGACAAGAAAGGTAAACAAAAAATCATTGTGTGAAGAGGAAGACCTAGAAATTGAGGATTTTGAAGCCTAGGAGGAAGAAGATTCTGAAGATATAGATTTCGAGGATTCTACATATGATATGGGGGAAGAGGGATCAGATGAAGATAAGGAAGAGGATGAGGAGGAGCAAAATGAGATAGAAGAGGATCAAAAGAATGATAATTTGATAGTTCAGGATGTAGGGAATACAAGCAATGAGACTAATATAGAGGACTCAAGCATTGATTTTATGAAGAGTATACTAACCTTTTTGCAGGTTTAGGTGGACAATATGGAGAAATCCTTGGTCATGCTAATGAAGGTAACTAATAGGTTGATGTTGAGGGCGATGATGGGCATTGTTTCAAGACAAACAAAATTTTTGAAGAAGTTGAAAAAATAGGGGAAGCCTTATGTTTTAAAGATGTTGGACAAGTCTGAGGGACCTGACTAGAGGGATTACATCTCCCTCATTTGTGAATATGGGGACCTACTGAAAAAATCCAAGTTATGGCTTTTGTTGATGTTTAAATGACTGATATCCTCTTTTTGTCTTTTTGCTTCCAAATTTCAAACTACTATTTTATAATATCCTTGTTATGGTTTAGGACTACTTGGTATATAGTTGATTTGATCAATGGCTTGTGTAGATTTAAGTATTCTAGCATAAACTTCTTGTTTTTTATTAATATTGGTTGGTTTATGGTTATGATGTTGAATGATGGCCAGTGTGCCACACTGGTTGCTATTTTTTGATGTTGGCTAGTGGTGTTGTTTCCCACCTTGTTTCAGTTCCTTTTTATCTTTTGGTTGTAACCATGGTATTAGGGCCCTTTCCCTACTTATCTAAACAAAAACATAAAGACTAGTCTAATTACTTGCGAGAAATTATATTTGACTACACATGCATTGCGACCATTATCATATGACTCACAACACATCTCTCAATACTTTATTGTTGTATTAATATTCAATTTGATTCCTTCCATACACATGTTAGGATAAATAAAGATTCAAACTAGTTATTTATAACAACTCTATCATCTTTGCTAAGGATGAAAGGCTATGATAGGATTCAAGGATTTAATAGCCTTAAGGACATGTACACCCAATTTCTCATGCTTAGTTGACCAACATTATTATGTCTAATAATTTACTAGAAATTGAAAATTTTACTAATCCCATATACCTCATCATAGGAGTACACAACCTTTTTAGAGTTTTCCACAAGGGATGAAATTCTATAATATATTAATGCCTAACAACAAGTTCAAAATAAAATAAATTAGGTCATAAATGAAATCATAAGACACCAATCAATATATCTTCACAAAGAAAAAATTATGCAAAGACCCCATCTGACTCCAAGTGATGTCCTATTCTAATATGATTCAACGATATCAAATATCATAATAATATTATAGTATGGAATTCTTTGGATTTAGAACATATTAAATGGAATTAAAGGTCTAAAACACCATTCATTGAGCCACTTTTTTGACTCACATGCATTCTAATAAAAAACCCATATATACTAAGAATAAAATAATACCATATGCCTCATATAATAATCTATGAACCTACATTTGATATTGTAAATAATTGAAACTTGCTCAATATTATTATTATAAAATAGTCTTCATATTTTTAACGTTAGCTTTTTCTACCAGCCAAAAATTTGATAAACTATAGACTTACCTTCGTGACCTAGACCTATTGTTGAGTAGTTACAGTTATAAAATGGATGTCACATTTGTCAATTTTACTCCATATTTTTACTTTAACTCTTCTCACGATAGAGATCTTTTAACACACGTTCCCATCATGCTCTTCATTTCCATGCATATCCTTAGTGAAATTTAAACATATGCTAGTAACCACTCATCCTATGCATCTTATTCAACTAATTGAGCTCATATGTGAGTGAAATTTCATTATAATGAATAATTATTTGATACAATGATGTCTTGAAAAAATATGACATTTATATATTACTAAAATCACCATATAACATATCAAAACAACCTTGCATAAAATTTATAGAATGTGTACAATCCTCACTAATATGAAAATGATATTCTCTCAAGGTATTTCTATCTTCCTCTACATCGTTGAGTGTATGAATAAACACCATATGTATAATATGGTAGCTTGAATTGAGTTGCAGTGTTGTGACTGGAGTTCATTCTATGGTTATAGTTCTATACAAAATTTATAATTGGCCTGATGGTACCAAGAGGAAATATGTCCTTGCATAACATAAATTGATCATCCAACCATTGAGTTTTATGTGTATGTATTGCAAACTCATACACTATCTTATCCCAAAATATAGCCATAAATTTTGATGCACTTATTTCTGCACATGCTAACTCACACCTCTTGGGCTCTTAGTGTATGCCACTACCTTATATTTTCTAAAACTGACTAGTTCACAATTGTATGTGTGTGCTCAATGTGTATACCATTTTATAACAATAAAACCACCACAACTAACACAAGATCCAATCAAACATGATTTATTATAAAAATAATTCATTTTCTCTTTCACAAAAAAATATTTGAGATAAATATATTTCAATTTAGGTGGAGCTTCTATTATACATTGGACTCCAATATTGTTCATAAATAAAGTAACTCATATGTGATGTAAAATATCATAATCCATAATAAATTCAATATGAACCATATAAAAAGTAGTGCATAAATGATTTATTTTGACATAAAACATATTTTATCATTTCAAAATACCTTGGAATAATTGATATTTGAAGATAAATATATTAAAATAATACAAATTTTGTTTGATTCATATCCAAAAAAAATGGTACTGATGACCTATTATTCTTTTTTATGAAATTTATTTTCTTATATAAAATCTAGATGTGTTATTTTTTCAAGAGTTTAATTAAATATATTCCTTTATGCTATTCTTTTCATTCTCATTGACACAAATGCCCAATACTTCTAGCATGGGGCTATGGATGGGGAGGGGGATAGCATACTACTTTAATGGAATGCCATGAATTATTTTTTCACAACACCCATGTCCTCACTTTCTACATGTACATATCGATACATGCGATTGAATGTGTTGATGTATGCCCATTCTATGCTCCCTTCCATTAATATATTTTTTACGATGCACATGCTTCTCATTTAATTCATCCTTGGCACCTTGCATGGACTAATAACATCATATTATTTTTCCTAGCATGTCATCCATACCCATGCCATTAATTTCCTTGAATACCATTCAATGGAATTTAACTTCATAGGATGTGAAACGAATGTATTATAAATATTAAAATCACAAAAAATTATATTCAATTATGAATCAATCGTATAAAATTTCTCAATAGAATAAAAATAATAATTCATATGCATTAAAATTAAAAAATAAAAGCATAAGATAGTTAGTGGGATCGAACTCGTGATCATTTATCTTTTGGTATTTTTTTATGTTTTTTTTCTATGAAACATAATTTGAGAACATTATGACACGATCATATGATATATCATGTGCACACTTAGTTTATTTCTTCTTAGATGTGGTTTGTATATTTGAATTTAAGAGTTAAATTTTCTTATTTCCTACTCAAAACTATGTTTTGGAAAATATATAAAAAATATGCAAATATCAAGTATGCTCTCCATAAGGTTTGCATGTTTTAAGATATTATTTAGAAAAACTGCCACTAATATGTCAAGCTCGAGCTTAACTTTCTAAACATATATGATGCAAGAGCATCTAAGCGAATTGGCAATCAACATCAACAACAAAAAAATGAGTATTTTATTTTCATGTTTAATTTTTAATTTTGGTGTGGTTTGGAGCTTCAAGAGCATCTTATGGAGTTTTTGAAGGATAAAATATTCATTTACCAATACTTGGACTTCATTTCAAAAATAAGAGGAATTTCAGAGGTCAAGTCGAGGGAGATGAAAGATCAGATTTGGGTGCCACTTTTTGGTAATTTGAAAGGGTGAAAGAATTTATAAAATACATCCTTTGATGGTGTAAAAAGGAAGCAATCAACAACAGAAAGGTTGGAGAAAGAACTTGTAGGTTTCCCATGAGAGTTGCACAAGGAGCGCAAACAATTAGCTTGTGAAGAGAAGAGAATTAGACAAAGATAAAAGGGATTTTGTAGGTGTTCAAAGCAACCATGAGAGTTGCATAATAAGGAGAAAGATCAGGTTTCAAAATTTGAGTGAATCCAAGAAGTTTTAAGACATGAGGACTTGAAGATTCATAGACAATATGTGTCTAGAAAAGATTGTAAAAAAATTCTGAATTTTATGTAATGTTGAATCTTCCATATATGTAATTAATTTTGAGGAATTTTCATGTATGAGTGTGTATGAAGGTTGATATAAAGATATGTTTAAGATTATTTTTCAATTTATATGTTAATGTGGATTGGATGACATGTTAATGCCACAAGATTGGGTAGTTTGATAAGACCCCCAATCTTGACTCCATCAATTGGTATCAAAGCTAGGGAGCCTTGAAAATAAGTGTGGGAGTTGTGAAAGATTACAACAAATGAGATGGGGATATTTTGAGGAAGAATCTTGTGATATGGGAGGGATGGAGACAATATCAAGAGGAAAATTTTGAAGATGATGATGGATATAACTATGAGATTGGACAAGTTGGAAGCTACGAAACATGGAAAAGATATCAAGAATGAATATATTTCAACAAAGACATGACATGAGGAAGGCATGGAAAAAGAAGAAGAAAATAATGAACAAGAGGATTCAAGTGTAGCAGCAATGATGGTATAAGAGAATGAAGATGCAGCTATAAAGGATACAATTTCAACGATGGAATGTGAAGATATTGTAAATGATGAAGAAAAGGATGACTTAATGTTGCATATTTTAGCTGTAGAAAAAGAGTGGTTTGGTAAGCTTGTTGATGGAGGAAAGAATATGAATGTTCCAATGAAGTAAAAAGAGATAACATATGATAATTTTGATTTTATTTTTGATTATTCTTCCATAGTGAGAGTAGAAGAGGATGTTGTTGTAGAGGATAAAGTTTCAGTTGCAGAGTTGTGTGTATATGCTGCATGTTTGTGTGTTGAAATTGTAGAAGATGTTGCAAGTGGAAATTGGTGGAGGTGGTCAGTTTGTCGTGGGATGAATCCAACAAAGAAGGAGAGGAGAGTGGAGAATATTTGGTAGAGGATGTCGGGCTATGGTGGAAATGTTTCCACAAGGGGGAGAATGAAGAGAATGCATTATGGTTGGCGGGAGATGGTGTGTTCTAGAGAAGTGTTGGAAAAAGAGGAAGAAGACATAATTTTTTCACTTTAGATAGTGATGGAGTTCATTATAGGTTGCACTAAACCTAGAAGAGTAGTTCAACTACTCAACTTCACCATTGTTATCCTATGCTCAAAATCTTCCTACCCATCATGCCTGATGTAGGAGCATCTAGGCAAATTGGCAATCAATGTCAACAAAAAAAAATGATTGTTTTCTTTTCATGTTTAATTTTGAATTTTGGTGTGATTTGGAGCTTCAAGAGCATCTTGTGGAGTTTTTGAAGGATAAAATCTTCATTTACCAATAATTGGAACTTATTTCAAAAATTAGAGGAATTTCAAAGGTCAAGTCAAGGGAGATGAAAGATCAGATTTGGGTGCCACTTTTTGGTAATTTTAAAGGTTTCAAGAATGTATAAAATGCATCCTTTGATGGTGTAAAAAGAAAACAATAAAAAACTGCAAGGTTGGAGAAAGAACTTGCAAGTTGCTCGTAGAGTTGCACAAGGAGTGCAAAAATCAGCTTGTGAAGAGAAGAGAATTAGAAAAAGATAAAAGGAATTTTGTAGGTGTTAAAAGTAACCATGAGAGCTGTATAATAAGGAGAAAAATGAGGTTTCAAAAGATGAGTGAAGCCAAGAAGTTTGAAGACATGAGGACTTGAAGATTCATAGACAAGATATGTCTAGAAAAGCTTGTATTTTTTTTTTAATTTTATGTAATGTTGAATCTTCCATATATGTAATTAATTTTGAGGAATTTTCATGTATGAGTGTGTATGAAGGTTGAAATAAAGATATTTTTAAGATTATTTTTCCATTTATATGTTAATGTGGATTGGATGACATGTTAAGGCTGCAAGATTGGGTAGTTTGATAAGACCCCCCCAATCTTGACTACATCAATATATTTTTTTATTGAGCCATACCATTGAGATTTCATTAAATAAATTTATTCTTGTGTGAGTAAATTTTCATTATAATTCAATCTTGTGGTTGCTTTTTTTATGAGATTATGATCTTGTGATAAATATTTATGTGTTGCCAAGAGTATTCCAAGTGTGAAATCTAAGTTAAAATCCATATGTGAGTCTTGTGTAGAATTAGAGGTGGATTTATAAGTAATGTAATTAAACCTATACGTAGGTTGAATATATAAAATATTTTACATTAGAGCCAATGGTTGTAATACGAAGGCTCTAGAAGTTTTTGTTGAGATGTGTTGCCACTGAGTGTTCTTGCTTGAATTTGATTAGTTTTCCATGTTCTGAATTTTGCATGAGCTTTAATATTAGATGAGTATTATGTGTGTGGAAATAGTCAAACCTTAATTTAGACATGGTTGATATTTCATAATTTAAATGTGCATGTTATTATTTAAAATATTTAATAAATTGCTAACTCATTAATTATGCTTGTTTGGTTTCTTGGTTTTTAGTACATTGTTTAGATAGTATGACTGTGATAACTTATTTCTTAGGATTGCATTTAATTTGAATGTTAATTAATAAAAATGGAATGCATTCCTTTGAAATTAATAGGTCCTAAATAAATTCTTGGGTTTTATGTTGGATTACATACCATAATTTGATAGATTTGGTATTACATATGAAATTGTGGATATAACAATGTAAGACTATTCCTTCTATTTTGCATCAATATATTAAATTTGTACATAAAAGAAAGGTTGTCAAAATTCACAAAGATTTTTATAATCTAGTATTTGATGTAATTCATTTTACTATAGATTCACTTGTAAGAACATCAAATGATGTGTCATATAAAAGAGATATCCTTGTACATGATTTATACATGGTACATCATATGAAAAAGTGAGAATTCAAAATCCTTTTGATAAAAAAGCTTATCATTTGAAATCCAAAGAGCCTCACATTAAAACACATAAAGGTATTACTGAACAAATATTTATGAATAAAAGAAGGATATAAACACAACTACAAAGGTTGTACACAAACATGATTTTTAATGTACAAATAAAGCTAATGGCTAGGTACAACAAATTGTAATGGTACATCAAGTGTCAAATATTTTTAAGCAACCACATATAAAAAGAAAAGAATGGGTCAAAAGAGAGCCACTTGGGGTCAACCCATAACATATATATATCATATTTCAATTTTGAAATAATTATCATTACCAAATACTTTTTTTTTGTTTTATCAAATTGATTATACAAATTTCCAATATCCATATCATTAATTCAAAAAATAAATACCTTAATCCATTACATTTATTTTCTATAATATTTTTTTAATTATTAATTTTCACTTTCTTTTTCAATTTATTGAATTCTTATTATTCATATTAAATATAAACCTAGATTTACATAAAAAGACATGTTATTCTCCCCATAATAAAGCTTTTTCTAAAACTAAGTGAATGGTGAACAATTAAACATTTAAACTTTAAAAATTATAATATATAAATGCTATGTGGGAATTGATGGATTTGATTTTATGCCAATATTCTCCACATTCTTTGAATGTCTCCTTTGATTCATTCATCCCTAAAAATGAATAATCAAAGAGCTTGAGTAGATAAAACTACTCAAGGCATGGCATCACCCTCTCCTCCAATTTTGGAAACCCCTCTAGTTTGTCTAATTTAACAATTTTCAAGAAGTGGAGGTGTGAAAACCTTCCCGACTTTCCAAAAACCTTTGGAAATTCTCTACACCTCCTATTCTAATACAATTGTAACCATTGTTTTCTTTGTATTCTATCATTTTTTGTGTTTGTAGGTTTTGGTTTATTGCAGCACAATTGTCCTGATTCAACACCACAATTATCCCATTTGTGCACCATAATCATTCTCAACATGCACCATAATTTTTGAAAATTGCATCATAATCATAGTAATCCTATATTGCAACTATTTTGAACTAAAACTAACTGTGAATCAAAAAAGGTATAAAATTTCTGATTTCTATTTTTAAAACAATGTGATTCTAGTAGAATGGGGGTTTTTGGTTATTGATTTCTGATTTTTAATTGTGTGGAGATCATTTGGTCAAATAATTTGAATCAAACTAATAATATAATTTGTTTCAGGTTCACTTATCGAAGATTATCTTATAAATATGTGTGTTTGTGAATTTTAGATTAGATCACATTTGGATTTGGTGCTTAAAGAGAACAATTGTCTACTGTGTTTGGTGTGCTTGCACAATCATGTCTACCCAAGTTTTTGTGTACATATCCTCTCCCCTTGTGCACTTGTGTGATCGTGGGTGCAAGAGAAATATGTGGTAATTTCTTTTTTTATAATAGGAGGCCTTCCTGAGGATTTCATCACCCTAGGGTTTGACCTCAAGAATGTTTCTTGGTAGGCTATATAAAAAGGGGGAGAACAAAATTTTACCCCAAGGAGTGGTTAGCATCATTCAAATCCAAGCTACAAGACCCTTAGTCTATTGAGACTTTCTTTGGTGAAGAGAGCATAGGAAACCCCTCCAATCTCATGTTATTATAGACGGGATCTCTATTCTCAATAGTCCCCCACTAGACACGATTATTTTTAGTAGCCTAGGAGCCTTCAGATGTAAGATTGGTATAGTGCAGTATACAGTATCATACATGAAGTTACTCGCCACGTATTCCCTTGAGTTGAGATAGGAATATTTGGGTTGGCATTATTAGCCTCCCAAAGAGAGGAAAGGTGAGCCTATTGTTGTATTGGGCCTTTGTCACTAGGCCTCTAGCTATTTGCTCTTGAAAGAGAAGTGTTTCACGCTAATCTTGGTGTATTATCACTTTGGTGTGATGGGCCTATACCAAGTGAACACACCCACTTGATTAATGAGGTTGTGCTTATCTTCATATTGTCTTCTCCTTGTGGAAAATTAGTGAAGCCATTGGGCCTTTGGCCCCTTACCCTTTTACCCAAGTGTTAAAGAGTCAAACAACCAAATATGTATTCTGATTGTTTTTGTCCAAAACTAACAATTCCCCAAAACTAAAAATCACCTAGAAACCTCAAATTTTAGGACAAAAACTGGAGAACCACATCTATCAGAAATATTTCATGCATATGTCAAAAACTTGGACTACATTTGTTAGAAATATTCCATGCATCTATCATAAAACTAAACTACATATGTCAATATTTTGCACTGATTTTTTCTAGAAGACTCTAGGAAACTAAAAAACCACATCTATCTAGGTCACACAATTATCTAAATCTACACTATATTTGTTTTTTATTAAGGAAAAAACAGGTTTTGAAGGGGTCCCAAAACCCTTTAATAGTAAAGAAGAGAAAGATATAGCAAGAAATAGTTCAGAACAAAGAACAAAAAGCTTCCAACAAAGATAATAGAACCAGCACAAAGGAAGCATAGCAAAAAACCAGTAAAAACCCAATAAAATTCTAGCCACTAGGCCAGATTCCTCAAGATGTTCGCCACCTCTTGCTCTAGATTGTTCGTATTTAAAGTTGTTTTCTTAATCTCTTGAATGTTAACAGGGGTCTTGTCATCCTTCCTTTTCAGGTTTTCTCTAGTTCTTTTGCTCGGCCCAACACCCTCTACCTAGCTTTGTTCTTTCTCAACTTCCAGATCCACAACAGTCCTTACCAAGCATTTTCCAAATTTTCAACCATCATATTCATAGTGTTCACGGTGTATTTTAAGATCTTGTGACTCATTTCCAACACTTTTTGAATAGACTCTTTTACGTTCTCAATATTTTCCTCTATAGTAGATAGCTTGCCATCATGGTTACTCTTAAATTGCTACAGATCCTCAACTATTTTCTTGAGGCAGTCCACTGTGTATTTCTTTTCTTTCTCAGTCCATAAGTCAGTGGCTTTTTCTCTATCTTTATTTGTGTTATCAATCATATCAATATTTTCATAGGAGGGGTCCTCCAAAACCTTTCTCTTGCCCTTCTCTTAGGGGGAGACACTAGATTTTCCTTTCGCCTTTAGATTTGTCTCATCAGAACCCGAGAAAATAACTTTAGCTCTACCTTTAGAGATCATGGAAATAGGTTTAGGAAGGGCACAAGCCTTAGATTTTCCTTTTTTACTACCCTTCCCCACCACCTTCAAGGGACGACCTTCCTCATCCTCCATATCAGTTTCCCGTTCATCCTTGTTCATGTAACTAGCACCCAATCCATCCTTAACATAGATAGAGTGGGGAGAAGGGACCGGGTTGGATAGAGCTGACATAGCATTGAAATTTTCAAAGATTAAAACAACAAAAACCCTCATGAAGGATGGGGTGTCTAATCGAGTTCAAGCTATGGTCTTGAAGGCTACCATTTAAAGAGGTAGAAAGATAGAAAGGGAAAGAAACCCTAACTTGATGTCGGAAGTGGGTTAGGAGCACAAAATGGTAACCAAATACCCTAGTGTATCTACCATCTAGCATAATATATTCCATAATAACCTTCAACACCTCCCGCTAAACCAATTTGATCTTCATGGATTCATAACTGCTTTTGGTAGCTTTGCACAGGTCCTCTTTTTCCTTCTTTGTCTTCAAAAATGTTCTCACAGCCTGGTCAGATAGTTTCCTATCCCTGTAAAACTTGAGATCCTCCATGGGAAACCCCGTAACCTCAACAATTAACTGCTCATCAATGGCAACCTTTCTCCCAAACAGATTCACATTCACATTCTTCCATTCATTGGCAAAAAACCTAGTGACCTTCTAGTCCCAACCATGGAGTTTTTCGATATAATTAGTAATCCCACCCTTCTCTAGCAATTCCCATACCTGTGTTACTCCTTAGCTCCTCACAATCCATCAGTTCCACATGGCGACACTCACCACCCATATTGACAAATTTGCAAGCCTACACAAAAGACTCCTAAAGGCCAAATAAACTGATAACCAAAATGCCCAGAAAGCATGTGAAGCACAAAATATCAGAGTAGCAATTAATTTTATGGTACTCTGACCTTCGATGAAAAATAATTGAACAACAGTTCTGAGACTGCATGAAAAGACACTCATCACCCATAATCATTAGTTGATAGAGGCATTTGAACCTTCGTGTGAGTTCTATCATACATCAATAAGGTTGTGACATCAACCTCCAACTTTTCACTCCTTTTCCATGTCAATTTGTCCTTGGCCTGAACTCCCTTATTGGCAAAGAAGTCTGTCGCCGTGTTAATTTCCTTGTAAGCATGGGAAATGAAAAAATTATCAAAAGAGCTAATAATCCCCTTGGAAAGATTAATCCAATTCTCTATGGTCCATGAGGGATTTTGGAGGCCCTTAATATATTGTATGATATTGTTCAAGTTCCCTTCAAGCCACACTTTTTTGAAGTTCAATTGACAAGCAAGATTTAAGGCTTGGAAAGCCCCTATGGCTTCAGCAAGGTGGTTGGTCTAGGTGCCCAAGGGGAGTGCCACCACTAAAATAAAAATGTCATTCTCATCCCTTATCACTCCCCCACACCCAATAGGCCCAGGATTACCCATCTACACTATATTTGTTAGTTTCTATCACACATTTGTCAAAAAACCAAAACACCGCATTTGTGACTTTTAGCACTACATTTGTAAGTTTTCCTTGATGCATCTATCTATAATAAAAAATTGGAGTCAAATCTTGAGGATCCAAGTTACAATCCTAATTCAAGCAGTGACCTTATAGAAAGACCATAGACATGCCCAATTTTTCTTTTACTTTCAACATTTTTCCCATTTCCCTAGCTTAGGTTGCATCTCTTAGCTTAACACTTTTCATCTAGTATCATAGATAATCACCTTTGTATTTTGAAACTAGGAAACCTACTAGACCTTGATCATACGATATTCATCTATCTGAGTATTTTGGCCTCATAATATTTTATCAGTCCTATCCACAAGTTGAGCATCAAAATCATAAGTCTAGTTTAGGTTCACTTTTATCAAATCGTCATCCTATCTTTTCCCTTTTTGAGGTCCTGATATTCTTATCTAGATTACCTTGGTCTATCATTGTTTGTCACATATCCTTTCAAAATCCAAACTCTAAAATCCCAAAAAATCAAAAAAAGCATAGTGTAACCTCATGCTCAATTTTCATCCTTAAATTTAAAAAACCCAAAAAAATAGTGTAACTTCATCTTATACTTAGTTTTCATACATCAAAAAATCCAAAAATCCAAAAAAAATCACAAAAATCCAAAAACAAATTACAAAAATTGAGAAAAAAAAGTTTATGATTGCTTAGCTTTACCTTGCACTAGTGTTTGCATCCAAAGAGAAACTCCACCAAATTATCCATCCAAACCATCCCATTATTCATACTAATACAAACTCATGTCCATGTCTTCATTTTACCTTGAGATTCTACGTAGTCAAACTAAAAAGCTCATGCTCCATCAATACCAACAAACTACAAGCCTTAGTAACCCATCCATCAATCCTCAATACCAATCACCCATAGCCCCTAGTCAACCACCCATCTACCCATCTTACAAATGATCCATAAATTGTATTCATCCATTCATATACCATCACTATCAAGAACCAATTAATACAATCCATACCATTAATCCCCAACAAACATCCATTAGTCATCCTTATCTTAACCATGACAAGGGAAACCAATCTTCCATCCAAATCTTTCCTCAACACAAAACCATACCATAAATCCCTATTAGTATAGCCTCCACCTCCTCAATTAGTCCTTCATCCACTCCATCCCAATCCACAAATCCATCAAAGAAAATCACATTTGTCGATGATCTCCTATGAAGCATAAAAAAATTCTCAACTCTAACATGAAAATAAAGTTAGGAAATCCAATTGTATTGCTAATCTTACACCATCCAACCCTCTTCCACCATCATGCTCTCCATCACCTATCAAACTAACTCAAGATAATCCTATCCAAAACCATGATTCCACTCAACAAAATGCTATCATTATCCAAAATCACATTCCACTACATGATGAATTAAACTCCATGATAAATCAAGAGAAAATTCCAAACCATGATGAAATAAACTCCACAACAAATCAAGATCAAGTTACCCAAGAAATCCCTATAGATCATCATGATATAAAAGCCAACTTGAGCATTGATCAAAATCTTTCTTATAACTTCCATGATAATATAATTTTTTTATCATGATCCTATCCTTGGGTCTATTCAAGAATACTCTCTATATGATCATGATCCTATCCTTGAATCTTTCCAAGAATCCCCTCTAGATGATCATGATATCCAAGTTAATCTAATCTCTAATCAAGATCCAATCTCTAATCATGACATCCAATATGAGCCTATCTATAAGAGTTAGTATAGAATAACTCTACACCATGCAATATTGGATAAATATTATATCCACCCAAGATCTAGGAACTTCATAAAGCACAAGAGAGATCAATATGAAATGCTCAAGATTACAATGGAATTTATTATCCAAGAATGTTCATTAATATATTTTACACATGAGACCACCTAGTTATATAGGAAAGGTGAGACACAAGATTAAATAGGATTATGACAAGTTTCTTAATTCTATGATATGTGACAACTTGTCACAAATACCTAGGACACATGTGTTATAAGTCAAAAGATAAGATAATATCTAATGACAACTAACACCTTCTAGAAAGATTCCTTCCTAGGACCTAAGTATACTTAACATGTAAATAAGTTCCTTAAGTCCCTAGTAAGTTAATTAACTAGGTAAAAGACATTTATTCACACTAGCATTGTCTTTGATCAATATCCTACTTATGATGAAGAAATCCAAGATGATCCCCTCATCGACCTTTATACCATCCATGATCAAAAACTTGAACTTGATTCTATCCAAACTCCAAATACCTCCATTTCCCAAGATGATGCACTTTCCTCCCTTGGTCAAATAGATAATCAAAAAAATGACATGGATAATATCAAAGTTGAAGATAAAGAATCTACTATGGATCAAATCAAACAAGAAGATAAAGAAGCTACTATGGATCATAACATCAAAGAATAACATAAAGAAGCTACTACAGATCAAATCAAACAAAAAGATACAAAATATACCATGGATCACTTTGACGACCCAAATGATGAAGAAGCAACAAGCATGATGAATGATAAAGCCAAAATATCCTATCAACTAGGATCATCTACTTTTTTCAATTAATGCTTTCTTGTAGAGGACAAAATACCAAGCAATGGTTTTCAAATACACAATGATGGGTTAACATCTTGCTTCAAAAATAACAAATTTCCCACTGTAAATAGAATATTTTAGAGCATGCAATATCAAGGAAGCGGACTAGGCCTACATGAGCAAGGAATTATAGAACTAGTATAGTTTCATGTAAATCCTAGACATCAAGGTCTTGGTTATTATTCAATCAAAAAATCAAATGATGTTACTGATACCTCCACAATATTGGGGGAAACCCTATCCAATACAAACATAAAAATAGGGTCCATGAGTAGTTCTTACCATAAGGCTTTTTGCCAACACTCCTTCCATCCACACCATAAACCATCATTCCCAATTCATTAAACCTACCATTTGGAACCAACAAAAATAAAATTCTTATAAAGATAAAGTCCAAAATAAAATGTCAAAGGCCATTGAATGAGTCAAAAATTCAAGTGGACAAGTGAAATAAAAATGGATCCCAAAGAAAATTGGATCAAGTAAAGAAAAGAGTTCAAATCCAATATCCAATCAAAACATGGAGTCATAAGAAAAGAGATCCCCCACATATAAAAAAATGTCCACCTCCTTCAAAATGGTCATCACACAAAGCATATAAAAGTGTTGGTTCCAAAAACTATCCTAGTCCAAACTCTAAACTGGACACCATCCACTATCCCAAGTTTGGAAAATAAGAATTCCTACATCCAAAATGTGGAATAATCCATTCACATCTACCATCATCCATCATAATCCAAAATATCATCTAAATTCCAAAAATCTCACTTCACAAATCCATCGCATCTTGGCAACACTTATCACAAGGACTCCCATGAAACTCTATCACAATGTGCATATTTTGATAAGGCAAATCCCAATGTCAAAAAGGATCACAATGAAAAACCATCAGTTATATAAAAGCACCATGATCTTGAAAATGAAACTCCTCCATCGAGACACTATCGGTATATCATGGCACTATCCTCTAAGTCAACACAATAAAAGGATTCAATATAGTCGATGATCATCTAAAACATCAAGTTCATCTAGAAAAAGTAACAAAAAAGATGAAAATTTGAAAAAATAAGTAAAGAGAAAAAATCATCCAATAGTGAAAACCACTTCAGTAATACTTTGGATAAGTACCATGATGAAGACTTGGAAAATATGCATCATGTGTATAATCAATTATCTATATGGACCCTTACACTTGGGGGCAATTTGTCTCATCTTCCATACCTTTCCCATAACATTTCCATCTATCCATTCAATCCATATCATTTCCATCCATCTTCCCTACCTACCTTGATCTTGATAAGGACTCAGGCATAAACATAAATCATGCTTTGGGAAAACTCTTGAGATGTTAATCCTTTGGTCATACACTATCCATGAAATATCATGGCATCTCCTACATAGCATTATCCAAAACCATATCTCAAAGAAAATGTGTATTCCTATGTGGCATAGTCCTTGGAGACCATATGCTAATTCTTCCATCCCATAATCCTTATGTCTCATATCCTTTACCAAAGAAACCCATTATCCTTTCATATTTATCACAGGATTTGGTTTTCCCTTATCATTGGTTCTAATCGTATAATCCACCTATCCAACATCCCTTCATAATCTCATTCAATCATGAAAATAAGTCATTCCATTTGAAAAAATCTTAATTCACCTTCCATAATAAATTGTCCCTTTCTGAGATTGACACTTTGATCGGGCACAAACAAAACATCTTGCAAACATGAGGCTCAACAAATCATGAAACAATAGATGAACTATCAAACTAGTCTCCAATTCTAACCAATCAATTACCTAATCATAAGTATCTATCAAAATCAGTTATCCTCATTAGCTATCATTTATCTTATACATGATGAACATACATCATCAAAACTAGACTTGATATCTTATATGAGGTGCTTCATTCCTAAAACCAAATATGATCCTTAGAATCCTGGCATGCAAACATTCATTGATTAGCAGGAATATCTAAATGGTTGTTGACTCATTTGGTCTAGTTAGTATTATCTTTTTATCTAATTTATCTTTGTTTGAATGTTACTATTCTACTCAAGTAAATCCACAAGTGATGAGAGGAGTGTTGGAAACAAGCTACACTAAGAGGGGGGGTGAATTAATGTTGTGCAAAAATTAACTTTATTAACCTTTAACTTCAAATAATTAACATTCAACCATAATACATAAACATTAAGAAAATTAACACAAGGATTTTTATGTGGAAACCCTGTTAGGGGAAAAACCATAGTGGATGGCCAATCCATAGTTATGATCTGAGTATACTCAAATGAAGTTTACAATAAGGGGAATGCACTTGCATTCAGGTGCACTGCCTAGAACTCACTGCTCAAAGGGAAGGCTCGGTGCCTTACAAAGAAAATCATATTAAAACCATCTGAGAGTTTGAACTAAGAGAAATAACATCTATATATTCCTGATTACAGTTTTGGTGACGCACAATATTCAATATTTTTTACTATAGACTGATCTTGCACTTCTACTATGTTCTGCTCACACTCACAACACAGATCCTTTATGTGCAGGTGAAATTGCACATTATCGCCATTTTTCTCTACTCTTATTTGCAATTCGCATCACACACACTTCATACTTCTTCCAAAATGATATAGACGATCTCTTATATATATCTATGACATAGAATTCAATTACAATATGTTGGCTTCAATAGAACAAAAGAATATTTACATTTTTTGGCTCAAATCATGAAAAATATGCAATGCATATCCTCAACAGTTTGCCACAACTTGGCTAGGACCCAAACAAATATGTATGAACACAAAAATACTTAACTAATTACTTCTCATACATTTGTGATATGATACATTCATGAAGTCAGCTCTAGTACTAATAAAATAGAGAATTAGCCAACCGGATCTTCAAACTTACACACAGATCGATACGAGCCACCAAGAATTACTATAAGTAGAGATTATACACCCAAAAACATTTCCTGAGATGCACAACACAAAACAATAACAAAAAATCTTCATACAGATCGATGAACACTGAACTACCAGATACCCTATTTTTCCTTGTCAATCTTCAATTTGTCTATTGGTATGATCGAATGATGATGTGCATATCTAATCATCGATTAGGGTTTCCATCAATGACAATACCAAATAATAGTGGTAGTGTCTCTTTCCAACAATCTCCCCCTTTGGAATTGATGGAAACCCTTAGTGAAAAATGACAAAATGTCGGATCAGTACCAAGATAGATTGCACTGCCATCTCCAAAATTTCAAAAATACAATTCTCCCCTTGAGATGATTAAGAATTTTTCATTGTACTAATATCCCCCTTTGAAATCAATGGAAAAGGAAGGGATCCACATACCAAAAATGGATCAATCAATCAAAACTGTTAAACAAAAATGCTTCTTTAACTTACATAAGTTGGAAAATGTGTACAAAATCTTTCTTCAGCTGGATCAGATGTGAGCCCAAATTCTTTTGAGACTTTCCAAGATTGTTATGTGACCATAGATCAGGTAGGATTGTGTCTCTGTAGATTCCAATTTTTTTGGATCACTAACTTCCATAGTGTCTTCTCCTTCTTTTAGTGCACTTGACAATATGTCAATCTTTGGACCAATTATGCCTCTGAGTTCACATGCTCTCTCCACAAATTTATCATTTTCATGCTTCAAGCTTTTTAGTTTTTCAAGCAAAGACATCACTTCACCTTCTGTCTTTCCAATACCACCTGTTAGAGGATCAAATGTTTCAAAAATAGTACTTAACTATTTTTCTAGATCCTTAACCTTTTTCTCATTAGCTTTAGTAAACTTTGAAAAAGAAAAACATGATTTGTAAATATTTCCACCTTCTAACAGAACATTTTTTACATTCTTCACACATGTGGCTAAAAATATTTTGTCCTTAACAATCATTTCTTTCAATCCACTAAACCTTTTGACATCAAATTATTTTTTCACTTTTACCATAGTTGATTTCTCAATTGACTCAAAGTGAGTACTTACAGAGTTGATAAGCTTCTTTAATTCACCAAAGAAGGAACCGTTTGGGTCTTTCACATGAGTGGGAATTATCTTTTCCAAGACTTCAGATGCAAGATTCAAAAGTTCACTGTCCTCAATATGGGACTTCAACAATTCTTCTCTGGGTTTCGCTTGAGAAAATGAAGCTACCTTCATTTTATGAATTGGACTCAAAGTAGATAGGTCAATGGGACCTTCAATCAATTCTGGATCAATTTCTTCCTTTTTTTCTATCAAAAATTTCTTCACTGCTTATGCAGTGTCTCTTGCTTCTGCAAGGATTTCCTTCTCATCAATCTTCTTCTCTTTAGTCATTGTCTCCTTAGTTGCAAGTTCTGATTTATCTTCAGGGGTCTCCACTTTTCCAACTGATTTATTTTCAGGTATCTCAACTTCCATATGAATTTATGTATTGTCCACTACAGGAGGAATCTGTGAATCCTCAGCTGTATCAAAATTTTCTCCTTCTACTTCTTTTTTTCCTAGTTTCGGCAGAGGGTGGTGTCAGACTAGCTGATTGAGCTTTTGTTTTCTGCTTTGTTGTTTCAAATTCTTCCCTTTTCTTTCTGTCTTCTTTTAATTTCTCCGTAGATATTCCCAAACTTTTTGTAAGAACTTCTACCTCTTTTCTAACTCTTTTGGTTACCATAGGTTTCGTGAGCTCATTGTATACCTTTATGTCCTTTTCTGCATAGGTACCAAACCGTTCTTCTACCAGATCCAAATATTTGATCAGTAAGTGTTGTGCATACATATCTAGAATGTTCTCTTCAACTTCATACCCTATAGGCATGATCCAGGCTGTTCTGGGATCAGTGGCTTCCATCATACATTGATCAATATCCACCATGAAGCAAATTGTATCCTTGTACTTCTCTACAATAGAAGTGGGAATCCTCTCTCTGGCTTGCATCATAGTCTGGAAACTTTTAAAGTATCCCCAGATAGCTGGATTCTTTATTTTGGTGTTTGCAAATTGGTGAAATAGATCTCTAATCTGAGTGGATACCAGTTTGTCCTTTTTCCAATTAATCTTTTTGAATCTCGAAACCTCATTCATGAAATAGAAAAATAAACATAAAATCAAGTCACAATACTTGAATTTTTTTTCTTATCTTTCTTAATCTTCGCAATATTTTCCATTAGCTGACTCCTCAGCAATTCACAAAGATCATAGTTTGCATTTTCTTTCACCATCTGATAGGCAGAATAAATTGTTATACTGGACACAGAATTATCTCGGCTGGAGTGATAAATCTTGTACCCAATAACCATAGATGAAAATTCGACATCTACATCAAAAATGTCATCAATTGTCATTATGCTTCTGTCATATTTAGAACTAGTTACATCAGTTGATTCTTCACGAATTTCAGAATAGGTAATCCACCAGAGTAACACAAACTTGTAACAACACTTATAGCCTCCTTTTTTTATCTTGAAAGGTATGTTCAACCACATGAATTTGGCATGAACTCTACTCAAGATATACCATACCCATTCATTTTCTTGAAAGATAGGAAATTTCACAATCTGAGTGAATGTCTTCTCTTCTAGGGTTTTGTATTCTGGTTTAACACATAAATATTCACCTACGATGTGATTTTTATACAAATTCAGCAGTTGTGAACTTCCTAGTTCTTCAATATTCATGTGAATATAAACCCTAATATCTTCAGTATGTAAAAATTTGTGCGACACAGATGAAAATTCTCCTAGCAGATATGTCTCAAGAGACTTGCAGGGATGTCATTTAAATTTGGGATGAGGTCAATCCATGACTTCAACTACCAAAGGATTATTCATTTTGACCAAATCAAAAATTCGTAGAGTTTTCTAATAAATACATTTTTCATCTTATCAAAATACAATTGTTAAATCACTTCCACACTTGATCTTTGACTTAATTTGCCAAAGTTCACCTTAGAGCTCTCCAAATTTTATTTTCTTCAAAGTGCAAAGTGAAAAATGAAGAATAGAAATTACTTTTTATCACTTGCATACCTAACCCTTTTGTTGCAATCAATGCTTTTACCCTAATTCATCTGATTACCCTATTTATGTGCACTATGACAGATAAGTCATCTGCGGACCTCCAATATGTTCAAAAAAATTTGTAGATCATCTATGCACCTCTTGTACATATCCTCATCTAGTGTTACTTATTGGTTAGGGGGTTATATGATTTTCTTGACTGCTCCCCCTAGGCCAAAGTCCTGAAACTAATTCTCGGAGGAATTACCAGATCAAGTTCTGGTGCTAGCACATTTTATTCAATAGAGGGATCTTTCTTCACCCATTTCTTCTGCATCTATTGCCTAATCACATCTGTAGTAAATTTTCCTTTTCCCTTGATATCCTTCTACATGTTTTTATTTTGATTTACCAGACCTTTCCTATTCAAATAGTATGTTGCAATGTGACCAAATTTGTTGTAGTTGTAGCACACAATGTTTTTCTATCCAGACTAGTTTCTCCATTGATTTCCTCTTGATCTGCATTGGTTAGCACTATGGCCAAGTCTATTTCATGTATAGCATCTGATATTTCTATTAAATTGATTTATCACATTTATGTATTCATTTGACTTATGACCAACCTTATGAAAATTAAAGCATTGACCTAAGAATGATGGACCACTTGATTTCATTCTACTTCTACATTAAGTAGCCATGTGTCTAAATTTATTGCAACTGAAATAGTATACATTAAATCTCTGAGCATTAGGTTGCCTTATCGAATACCTTCCAGATTTTTTCATTTGATTTCCTTCCCTGAACCTCCTTTGTTCAGAATTCCTTTGTCATGATTTTGAGCTTTCTCCTTCTTCATATCCAAGACCTCTCTTGTCACCATTAGTCCTTTGACCTTTAATAATTTCATAAAGCATGGCTGAGCTAGCTTTGAACTTCTCCTTGTATTCATTAGCAGCAACAAGTTCATTTTTGAGATCATCCATCTGTTTTTCAAGTGACTCTTCATTGTTTTTAGATTGTTCCAATTCATTATCCAATCAACTACATAATTTAGATTTTTCTTTCAGGGACTGGGCTAGGTTCTCTTCATTCTTCTTTCTATCTTCAACCACCTTGGTCATTCTCATCATGATATATTCCATCTCATGCTTTAGGACAGTATTATCTTTGGTGAGCTTTTCACATTCTTTTGTCTTTTCTTTAAGGCTTGACTGAGTTGTTCATCTTCACTGCTCTTACTGTCATTCTGCTTAATTTGATCACAGAGTTCCTTTCTCTTCTCTCTAGACTTATTGATTGTGTCTTTCAAATACTTAATGAATTTCTCAGCATCCATGAGGTTTGCTTGTAATTTTTGAACTTCAGCCTTTGATTGATCAAGATCATCTAGGGCCACCAAAAGTTGTTGTTGAAGACTACTTGAATCCATTCCAAGATCTCCCCAAGTTATCAGACTTCTTTAGAGGAACTAGCTCTAATACCAATTGTTGGAAACAAGCTACACTAAGAGGGGGAGTGAATCAGTGTTGTGCAAAAATTAACTTTATTAACCTTTAACTTCAAAGCATTAGCATTCAACCATAATGCATAAACATGAAGAAAATTAACACAACACCATAACACAAGGATTTTTATGTGGAAACCCTGTTAGGGGAAAAACCACGGTGGATGGCCAATCCACAATTATGATCTGAGTATACTCAAATGAAGTTTACAATAAGGGGAATGCACTTGCATTCAGGCGCACTACCTAGAGCTCATTGCTCAAAGGGAAGGCTCACTGCCTTACAAAGAAAATCAGATTAAAACCATCTGAGAGTTTGAACTGAGATAAATAGCATCTATATATGCCTAATTATATTTTTGATGAGGCACAATATTCAATATTCTATCCTACAGAATGATTCTGCACTTCTACTCTGTTATGCTCACACTTGCAACACAAATCCTTTATGCACAAGTGAAACTATGTATTATCACTATTATGCTCTCCTCTTATTCATAATTCACAAAACACACACTTCATACTTCTTCCAAAATAATACGGATGATCTCTTATATATATCGATAACATAGAATTCAATTATAATACGTCAACTTCAATAGAACAAAAGAATATTTACATTTGTCAGCTCAAATCATGAATAATATGCAATGTGTATCCTCAAAATTTGGCCACAACTTGTCTAGGACCCAAACAAAGATGTACAAACACAAAAATACTTAAATAATTACTTCTCATACATCCGCAATATGATACATTCATGAAGTCGGCTCCAGTACTGATAAAACAAAGAATTATCCAGCCAGATCTTCAAACTTACACACAAATCGATACGAGCCACCAAGAATTACTAGAAGCAGAGATTATACACCAAATTTTTCTTCCTAAGATGTGCAACACAAAACAATAACAAAAAATCTTCATATAGATCGATGAACATTGAACTTCCAGATGCCCTGTTCTTCCTTGTCAATCTTCAATCGGCCTATCGGTATGATTGAATGATGATGTGTGTATTTGATCATCAGTTAGGGCTACCATCAATGACAACACCAAATGATAGTAGCAATGTCTCTTGCCAACAAGGAGATGGATCATGACCTTTTTCTTTTTTATTTATGTTTGAAATTTTTCTTAGCAATATGACTAGGGTAACTAAGTTTCTTGTGTGTGATTGGGGTTCCATATGGAATAATCAAAATATCCTATGCAAGTTAAAGGTCATCTAATGCTTTCTTCGATCAGGACTAACATGCTTTGTGGTTACTTCCTCACATATTTCGATAAGGTAATGTTGCCACTAGTATGCGTCATGGCACTCCTTGTTTGTAATGTGTCTATCTATACAAAGGGATGAAATTTCATGCCTTGGTCTATATCATACTTTGGTGTTCGTTATTCATTTGAAAAATAAAATGCTCTATGATGATAACAGTGCACTAAATTTAAAGCTCAAAAATCTATCATCTAAATCCTACATCAATTTTAATCCATTTTATCCATGTCATTTCACTTCATACTAAAATTTTCTTCTAGTTAACATTTCTTCTAGATCAGTAATCGCACTTAAATGCATCACATTATCTTGTCAATTTTTTTTTTAGACTTTTTTAAAAAAATTGAAAATTTCCCAAATTTCCCAAAGGGGCACCACTCTATCCCGTAGCTACCAGGGCATGTCGAGGCATACTGGGGCAGGTCTTGAGCTAAAATTTCATATTTTTTTCTTTGACAGAACACTCAAACTCACATTGTATCAAAGAGGGATAAAATATAGACACTAAAAAACATCTTGAGCCTGCAAGCGTCATTTTTACACTAATTTTCGTCTTCCCACATAATTAAATAGTTATTAATTATTTAATTAATTGGCTTCAACTTTATTCTTCTTTGATTAATTATTAAATAATTTTATTTATTTAATTACATCACTAATTACCTTTATTCTTCTATTTTAAATAAATAAATTATTATTATTTATTTAATTATCCATTCTCTCTTTTCCTCTAAAATTAAGTAATTATTTTTAATTATTTAATTATTCATGCTTCACTTCCTAAATTAAATAATTATTTTCATTATTTAATTTTTCCATATTTATCCACTCTAAATAAATAAAATTATTTATTTTATTTCTTTAGCTTATCTTGCACATGCAATAATAATTAATTGATTTAATTATTTATTAAAGTCTCATGCAAATCCAACTCAGCTTATGACTAACACTTTCTTCCACTTCACTCATCATGCAATCAATTGACTCGCACTCAATTTGAGTTATCTCCATAATTAGCTCCCTTAGCTCTTCATGCAATGAGTTAATTGATTCATCTATTCTTCTCAATAATCCTCCACCATCAATCTCATCACTTCTTCCTTGAATCCGCACTATTCACTTAATCTGAATCTCTATAAAATTAACATTCAACCTCATTTCAATCCAACCACATTCTTTAATATTTTTCTATCATTCATCCATATTGAGTTTATTGCAATATTGTGCACACTCAAAATCTGAGAGCAACAAAGAAAAATTGAGAAGAGCAATAAAGGTGATCCAAGTTTGAAATAGGAAGGAAGGTATTGTTATGATTTTTTATTGGATTTTCTTATGTCATTTGTTTTACATTGTTAGATTAAGGTCTTTTGGGCTTGAATTTAGACAATTTTGTGGTTTTTGTTGATGTTTCTCATATTTATCCTGATTCTTGATCGTACACATCATTACATTTAACCATAGTTCTTGAAGCTAAGTCATATTGGAAAAATCCTCCGACCTCATGAATTTTTCCCCTTCAATGGACAATTCCAACCAATTTGATCATAGTGTTCTCAATGGGACCATCTTTGATATTCCTTTTGGTATGCATCAAACCCCTTGCATTCTAAATGTTAAAGAAATTTAAGTTCATCTATCCATACTAGAAATTTTTGACATCATGTAAAAGGAAAAGAAAGAAACAAGAGAATTTTCAAATGTCTCACATACTATAGTACCTTCTTAATCCTTATATCCCTTAAAATTCAAGACTTTGAAGAGTTCCATCTTTCCAATGCTTTCAGGAAATGCAGAGATGCATGTCCCACTCAAATCAAGAGCACACAATCCTCTCATAGTAGTAAATTTTTTTTTCAAAATGCTTCTAATGCCTTATGTAACATATGAAAAAGGGAACCCTAAAGTTAAATGTGTAAACCCCGAGATCAATTTATCCCTTTTCAAAGATATACTAGAATGTAGATCAACAAGGTGAATGGCTTGACTTTCAACCATGAAGGTGAGACAATCAAACCTAAATATACATTCAAGTGAGGCCTTGAAAATGGATGGAAATGATTTTCTATGATTGAACTAATTATATTATAGGACCTAATATGAAAAATATAACAAACTAAATATTAACAAACTAAAATAGAAACTTGTAAGAAAATCGGGGAAGTGCAGAGGATTGTGTACATGCCACTAAAAGTTGCATCTAAGTGTTGTAGCAGGAATGGGTTGCCCCGGGATGAATGGGTCCTTATAGGACTTGACTAAATTGTTTTTGGGGTCCTCAGATGATAGATTTGAGCCTCTGATTTCCAATTGCATAAGTTTTACAATGTTGTCTAATAATTTTGTAGGTGAGTTTCTATTTGTTGATAAGATGTAGGGCTACAAATACAACAATGAAAAATGTGTCTTCAATCTTTCTTCACTCCTTTTTGAACCCAAATCTTGCACATTCAAAGAGAGGGAAAATGTTGGGCCATTTAGAGGCTTACCTCACTCAAACCCTATGTTTAAGTGTTTACACTTCCACAATGATAGTCAATGATAAATGGATAAATAGATAGGAAAGAATGGTGAAATCACAAAGTGTTGCAACTCCCCACCTTTCAATGGCTTCCTTTAAGGATTGAAGTCATACACATCACCTCAAGGTCTTGATCTTTCTTGCTTTATTTTATTGAATGCTTTGGAGACCTACAAAAGGGGTTAGCCTTCACAAAACAATAATAACATGAATACATAAACTCACATACACTTTGACATGATGCTTGGATCTTGAATTACTACTATGAATCACTAAAATGTTTCCCTTGATTTGATCTTAATGTCACCTCTTGCTAGATTCTTTCACTTAATGTTCAAATGATGTAATAACAAGGTACTTATAGGCATTTATTCTAATTTCCTAGAAATTAGATCCTGATAGGCAAAACTTTGCAAGTTGGGTTTTGAATGTTAAAATGGTCACTTTGACATATACAAAACTGGGTCCTAGCAGAATAGGAGGACTCATTCGCCCTTGGGTGAATGGGTCCTGGCCCTATTTTCTAGGATATAAAGTGTTTGGGGAAAATTTCAATTGGATTCATTTTTCAATGCTTGCAATCTATTGAAAAATTATCAAGGGTGAAAATTTACAATGCTACACCTTCATTTTGAGACAATGAGAATGTGTGGTGACAAACAAGATGGCTCTCTAAGGTGTCATTTTTATTTATATCTTTCTTTCCCAATAAAATCTGACACCAATCACTACTTGTATCTTTGGAGGCTTCCTCAACAAAAAATAAATTTATTTTCTCTTGATACATGTATGGCCAAATCAAGCAACAAATCGTGAATCCCACAATATTTGGTTAGCTTGTGAAAGCCTATTCTATTTCAATCATGTTCCCATAGTTGAATGAAATAGAGATTGGAAAGTCAACTAATATAAACAATTCCATGCCACATCCCACTAGCCCTCTCCTACTAGAATAAATCCTTTCACAATCCACAAATATATTAGATACTCATAATCTATCACCTCATCCTTGAGAAAGAAGGAAAGATAAGAAAATTAGGCTTTAGAAGTTCATGTAAGGAATCATAACTCAATCTAAGAATATCCATGATTGGATCAACATTGGTAGTCCCTTGGACCCCTTCAAGCTACTAGAGTTTGGACTCACAGTCCCTTGGCATTATGGTCTTCACCAGAGATGCAACTATCATTTTGATAGATATTGGCATATTTCCACATTTCTTTACAATCTTACGACCCACCTCTTCCAAATATTTGTGTGCCTCACTTTTTCCATCAGATTCCTCAAATGCATAAACAAAAAATAACCTCCAACTATCTTCATCATTAAAATATTGCATCTCATAAATTTTAGCATTTAAATTTGCACAAACCTCCTTTCTCCTTATAGTCACCACAAATTTGAATGGGCTATTTTTTCCAATTAGGAGACCAACCTTAGATAATAAATCATCTTCTCTACTAGCCCTCCACACATCATCTAACACCACAAGCCACCTCTTTCCTTGAAAATTTTCATGAATCAAGTATGTTGCTCTCTGTTCAATTACTCTACTAATTTTCTCATCTAACCTAAATGGGAAGCTATGTCACATTACAACTTGAAAATAGAATAAGGATGAGAAACTGAAAGCCATATAGATTTATCATACCTTTATTTTATGTTGTTTTATGTTGAATACACCGAATACTAAGAGGGGGCGAGTCGGTATTTTGCTGACACAATTAATTGCTAACCATCCAATTATTAACACATATCTAGCTGCAGCTGTAAACCAAAACATGAAAGGAATCATAACATCTCATAACACATTGACAACAATATTTTTGCATGGAAAACCCAAAATGGGAAAAACCACGGTGAGGATTAACTCACAATTTATTATTACCGGTTACAAGATATTACAGGGCTCACTGCTAGGACACACTTTGCTTGAAAGGCTCATAGCCTAAAGTGAATAAAAAATGGGTTACCGCCAAGATACAAAGAGTATGGCTTACTGCCAAAAGATGAACTGAAGAAGTACACCTTCAAAGTGTTGAGATCAATTTTGGTTAAGCTCTAGAAAACCAAAATCCTACTCCAGTTGCAGGTATAAAACAAATATCAATAACTTCACACTATAACACTTGTCACATAGCTGGCATAATTGTTCTCCATCTATTCACAAACACACAAACTTTCTCCACTTACTTTCTTTCCTTTTTTCCTTACATAGATATGTTCCACATACATGCATATATACGACTACATCTTCATACATCAATTAGGTCGGCCTAATTGGATGTGAACAAACATAATCCAAATTGACATGTCGGCCCAATTCAAAAATCTTTTTGGCACATAAAATAAAACATATCAAATACAAATTAGGTCGGCCTGAACCTAATAAGGAACACTTTAAACATTCATAAGATAAGCAGTTCTTAACCTTGCCGACTAAAATAATGTAGAGCTTTTGTCATTTAGATATCTCGGTCGAATCAACCAAAGTTGTTGAAAGCTCGTTCATAGTTGTAGCTGACACTTCTGAGCAACATATCAAAAAGCTCATAGAACTATCTTTTGTTAAGATAATTTTTAGATCAAAATACCGGATCAGTATAGATACATGGTTTACTTAGCTAGTTTCTAAACAATGTTGGAATCAATGACAAAAAACTCGAAGGTCTCCTTCATTCTTCCAACAATCTCCCCCTTTTCATTGATGGCAACATGTGCCAAAAATTAAACTTGCTTCAAAACAAAAATTATGCAATATTAATGCACACAACTCCCCCTTTCATATATACAAAAACATAGAACTATTTTTGGAAAACAAAACACCAAAACACACCAAACTCTAACATACCCTATTCTATATAGAATCTTCTCCCCCTTTGACATCAAGGAAAAAGGAAAGGGAAAAGGTAAAATAAACTTTCAATCAAGAACTAGGGGCACCTTGCAACTCCTTGGGAATTGCTTCCCAAGCCAGCTTTACATCATCCTAGACTCCTTTTCCTTTGGTAAGAGTTTTGTGCACTCTAATACCAATTGTTGAATACATCGAATACTGAGAGGGGGGTGAATCAATATTTTTCTAGCACAATTAATTGCTAACCATCCAATTATTAACACATATCTAGCTACAACTATAAACCAAAACATGAAAGGAATCATAACATCTCATAACACATTGACACCAAGATTTTTATGTGGAAAACCCAAAATGGGAAAAACCATGGTGAGGATTAACCCACAATATATTATAATCAATTACAATATATTATAGGGCTCACTACTAGGACATGATATCCTTGAAAGGCTCATAGCCTAAAGTGAATACAAAATGTCTGACTGTCAAGATACAAAGAGTATGGCTCGCTACTAAAAGATGAACTAAAGAAGTACACCTTCAAAGTGTCGAGATCAATTTTGGTTAAGCTCTGGAAAACCAAAAATCCTACTTCAGTTGCAAGTATACAATAACTATCAATAACTTCACACTGTAACACTTGGCGTATCTATGCTCGCATCAGTGCTCTCCATCTATTCACACACACACACACTTTCTCCAATTTCTTTCATTTTTTCCTTACATAGATATGTTCCACATACATGCATATATATGGCTACATCTTCATACATCAATTAGGCCGGCCTAATTGGACGTGAACATACATAATTCAAAGTGACTTGTCATCCCAATTCAAAAATATTTTTGGCACACAAAAAAAATGTATTAAACACAAATTAGGTCGGCCTACTCCTAATAAGGAACACTTTAAACATTCATAAGACAAGCAATTCCTAACCCTGTTGGCCAAAAGAATGCCAAACTTTTGTCATTTAAATATCTCATCCAAAGCAACCAAAGTTGTTGAAAGCTCGTTCATATATGTAGCTAACACTTCTGAGCAACATATCAAAAACTCATAGAACTATCTTTTGCTGAGATAATTTTTGGATCAAAATACTAGATCAATATAGATACACAATTTACTTAGCTAGTTACCAAACAATGTTGGCATCAATGACAACAAACCCGGAGGTCTCCTTCTTCATTCTTCCAACATTGTAAACATGCTAAAGAAGTTGGGTTTTTCCCATCCCCCCATCCCAACCACCACAACAATTGGAAATGTATTGTTGTCCAACAATTTAAGCATGTCATCAACTTTGGATAGTATTCCCATTGAGTGTGAACCACTATTGTTGGGTAGAATACTAGATATCCTCCATTCTACACTTTGAGATGTATTAGGTTATGCTTCATTTGCAAAAGAAACTTCATGCAATAGCTCCAGCTTCTTTCCATATTCAATAACATACTTATTGTAGTCCTTGATGTCCTTAATTCTTCATATCATCCTAAAGTGATAAAACCATTGATCACAACTTAATCAAAGGTTGATCCAAGATTGAGTTTTATTTCCATACATAGATTACATACATCAAATTCCTCACATATGTCCTCTACAAGCAAAGAAAAAGGGTGAATCTCCTCCAGCCATCATTTCACATCCACCTTATCTTAAGACTTGTGATCAACATCTTTTAGAAAACCATTTACATATGTCAATTCCTTTCCTCATCTAGTTTCCAAATAGCCATCTCAATGGTGATCTCACAAAATTTTCTTAGAAGAGATTCTCCAATTATAGATTCCATCTTACAAAAATGGGATTGAATCTAAAATTCCTCTCTCAAATTTCTATGCACATAGAAAAAGTCATAAAAAGACATGAGAAAATGGAGTTTCTAACCACGCCCAAAAATAATGCAAACTTGATAATCTTGGATTTGATCTGAGAGTAAGTAACCATTTATAGAGTAACTTATTCTCAAGCAATGTAAAGGAAAGGTTGTTCAATATTCTTTACTTGTGATGCTTTGTTTTAGTTACATACATCTATGTAAATGCTAAAGCTAGATAGAATAATATCACAACTTTGGAAATTCAATGTGAAGACTTTGGTAGGGGTGCTTCCCCATATTTTTCTCATAATCTGACTATATCTCATAAATTCTATTTCCATCAAAATGGATGGGCCACGTGAATACGCTTTGTTCATACCATAATAGTCCAAAGAAAGGGGCCATAAGAAACAAAATGTTATCAATTAGACTAAAGAATAAACCTAGGAGAAAAAGTCACCTATAGGCTAAAGTTACCGACTCATATGAGGGTACACAAAGTTTCCATGTGATTCAACTCCATCATCTTCATGAATATAAGGAGGACACCTGAATTAAATATTTCACATAAGGGTCCAAAAAATGTTTTGGATAGGCTAGATCTATAGGTTGAAGAAGTGATTGCAATAAAGGAGCATAGGCTTAGATACCACAAGTTGAGAAAATTCTTGGTTCATTGGTAGGGCCAGCCTAGGGATCTTCAAAGGATTCTTAGGAGAATGTTGAGAGCTTATGAAAATTTGAAGACAAGGCTTTGGATTTCCTAGAGAAGGACTCTACATAAACCATCTAAACCCGAAAATGAGTTGGGTATTCTTTGCATGTGTCAAGGGGCATGGTGTAGGTGTTAGGTACGTTGCAGGTACTTTTAAGCATGAGGGAGAATATAATGGGTAGAAAAGTTGCATTTTCATTAGAGGATCAATGCCAGTTGAGGTACACAATCAAGTTGCACAATGAAATTTAGACATAGGGTGTTGCCACAATAATAGGTTACACTTTCTAGGGCATCCTGATTTTTTCTTAAAATCACATATTTTTATAAAATATAATGATTTAAGCCTTGAAAGGTTCTATTTAAATAATTTTAATTAAAGAGGGCTTGATCGAACCCCCTTAGATCAAAGCCCCTTGGATAGAACCCCTCTAGTTTTAAACCGTACCTATAATGGAATCTCCTTTGTACACCTATCAAAATATTGATAAAAACCCACTTTTGATTTACTTTTTGGGGGATCAAATGAATTCATTTAAAATTTATGTTTTGTAAATATGTATCCCTTATTATAAGCTTCCCCAAAACTATAATTTTAAATATATTTAGTTTGATTATTATATTTACTTATTGTTTATTCGGAATGTAGGTTTTTCAATGAACATCAAAGTCTTTGTTTCACACATATGAAAAAAATAGGAAAATAAAGAAATTAAAAAAAAAATACATATCCACTAGGTATTGATGTCCTTATTCCAAAAAACAAAATATGTTAATTAAAATGTACATACAACAAAAGTTATGCAGTACATAGTAAACCTCTGTCCTAATTATAATTACTCTGACTTGGAAAATTAATTTAAAAAAAATATGCAACAAAAAATTATGAAAAATATCCATGCCCCAAATATTGGTGTGAAAAAACTCTATTTTAAAAATTAGAGTTGTATCCTTCCTATAAAAAGGGTTATGTGTTACATAGTAAACATCACTTTTTAAAAATGTTGTTTAGTATAAATATAAGTTATTAAAAATTACGTAAAAGGATTCACACTTTTATTTGATTTTTTTCTTAAAGTATAATTAGAATCTACACATAAAATCTCACAAATCATTAGTTTGCTTCATCTTCAAATTCTTAATGGTTTAGCTACTATAGGTGTAAGAAAGTGAAGATCTAGTGAAAAATGCTTATTTCATGTCAAGTTTGGCCAAAACGTGTAACCCATTATCCCATGGTGTTTGCATGGAATGTATAAGTTGAACTAGGATCTTGTGGTCCCAACATGGGGTGAGTTGTTTTAGAGCAAAAAATAAGGTTAAGGTTGGATTCAAGGAATCACATCCTCAACAAAGGAGTTGAGTGGCAATCTGATATGTGTTTGGAAGTTTTGCTTAAGTCAAGTTCTAGGAGAGATCACAAGGTAAGTTTGGGTAGTGTAGAGGCTGAGGAGAGTTGTCAACTTCGTCGACCAAAATATTGAAGTGATGGACCAAGATGTTCTAGGAGTATGTTGTAACATGGGGTGATTTCCCAAACCATGAGTTGTGGTGGTTTTACCAAGTTGGAAGTTGTGGTCACTGACCCAACAATGTGTTCAACCTATAGTAGCCTAGGAATCCATAATATATAGATTATATAAGGAAAGTAGAGTACCCTATCACCATTCAAAGTTTGCATTCAACAAGAGCATTTTCTTCTTATAAGCAAAGGATCATATTTGAGAAATCTAAAGAGGCTCGCAAAAACTATCAAAATTCAAAAGAAATAAATTATGCATGAATATTATTTGGGAAGTCAACTTAGAGTCTCAAAGGAGGCCTATATCACGGACTGGGTAAATCACCCTGAAGCTTGATTGAGGGATTGGGGTGCACCAACTAGGAGAGAAGAACATCAAAGGAAGTTAGTGGAGTTTCAAGGTTTAGAAGCTATGTGAAGAGATACATCTTGGGGATGAGGTCAGTCATTGACTACATCTTGAAGAGTGACTACGAATCCATGGGTGGGTGTTCATGGGGAGTCCTTGGGAAGAACTTAGATAGTAAACCGACTTAGGTAGTTGTTATTGTAATACAATCCAAGGTCCACTTGTTTAATAAAGCTATCTATTTCATCCTACATCTATGTTATCAATCATTGTCTATATTAGTGCATCTCAATAATGTTTATATTGTGAAAGTTCCACTATGTGTTAGTGTATTATGTTTTTCACTTAGGTTAAATTACTCTGATTAGTTTTACTCATACTGGGTGGTTGTTTACCATTCCATTTTCCATGCCTTTAAAAGGTTGCACATTATGTAATTTATAGCATCTCAATCTATTCACTTTTGGTGAAATAGTGTGTGCTTCTCTCGTGCATTGTGAAGGTTTATTCTACAAATGGTGATCCTATGCTCAGTGGTCTCTACCAACATGGTATTAGATCCCACCATTATACCCTCCTTCATTTTGATATTTTTCATCAGAAGTTTTTGAGATCGTTTATTTGTTGTAGTTGTTTCGGCATTTTCAATTTTTCAAATTCCAAAGTTGTCATTTTTTTGTCAATTTTCTATGTTGGATTTGAGGTGTTATTTTTCTGGTTTATAGTGAGATTCATTGCCATGATTTTTTTTTATTCAAGAGGATGTTTCTTCACATAGGTGACATTTTCTTGTTGAACAAAGCATTTTTTGTCAACTTTGTGAGCAACATTTTGATTTTTTCTATTGAAGATTCAAAACTGTCAGGGATATATTTATCTCATTGAATAGTCTATTTGGAGGCCTGGTTCTTCATTAAAGGCATGGAAAATGGAATGAGTAAACAACCACCCAATACGGGAAAAACTAATCAGAGTAATTTACCCTAAGTGAAAAACTTAACACACTAACACCCCCCCTTAAGTGAAAACTTAGGGCTCATAATTATTATGCAAAATGAAGATGCAATATGGGTCTCGACTACACAACCATGTTAGGTACCCATTTACAAATGCAAAAAAGAAATCTCTCACAACCAGAGAAAAGGAGAAAAAGCCTATGGGAAAAAACCCCTCTCCAAAAGAAAGAAAATAAAAAAAAGATGCATGGATGGAGAACTCAATCAAACTACGTGACTAACAAGTGGTTGTAGTATTTGGAGTTGGTTGTGCTTAGGTATATATCGATGTTCTCATGATAATTTTGATCCTCGTAAGAAAACTAGGCAAGGAGGGTGTCGGTGCCACACAAAGGCATGGCCCTTTGATTGTAGTTGTAATCACTCTACTCCCAAAAGGCCATGTCCACCTCCTTTATGCTATTATCCAAAATTGTCTCTCCAATCAATCTCATTATGATATTCTCTACATTATCTCCTTAATTCCAATACCCAATAATTATAGCATGGGGTCGTGGATGGGGAGGGAGAACACCATACTACTTTTATGGCATGACATGAATTATATGTTCATAGTGCCAATTTCCTCACTTTCTACCTACGTTCCCATAAATATGATTGAATGCATTGATCGACACCCATTATGTGCTCCCTTCCATTCATATATTTTCTATGGTGCCCATCCTTCTGATTTAACTCATCCTTGACACCTTACATAACTAATAAGATCACATTATTTTCTTAGTATGGCACCCATACCCATGCCATTACTCTCCTTGACTACTATTCAATAGAATTTATGGGATGTGACACCAATTTCATAGAAATGTTAAAGAAACATAAAAAAATATTTAATTATTAATCAATCATGTAATTATTTTCAATAGAATAAAACTAATCATTTACATGCATTGAAAATGTGAAAAAAAGCATATGTTAATTAATGGGATCAAACTCATGACCATTCATCTTTTGGTATTTTTTATATGATTTTTTCTATGAAACATAATGTATTATAACATGATCATATTATATATCATGTGCACATTTAGTTTATTTTTTCTTAGATGTTATTTGGATATTTGAGTCCAAGAGTCAGATTTTCTTACTCAAATTCATGTTTTCGAAAATATATAAAAAGTATGCACATATCAAGTATGCTCTCCATAAAGTTTGTATGTTTTAAGATATTATTTAGTGAAATCAATACTATGACATCAAACTCTATCTTATCTTTCTTTAAACACTTATTTTATTTGTTTAACCATACCATTGTGATTTCATTAAATAAATTTATTCTTGCATGAGTACTTTGCATTATAATTCAACCTTGTGGTTTCTTTTTTATGTGATTATGATCCTATGAGAAATTTTTATGTGTATCCAAGATTAGTCTAAGTGTGAAAAAGTTAAAATCCCAAGCGAGTCTTCTGTAGACCTAAAGGTGGATTTGTAAGTATTAGCACTAAACCATTGTGATAACTTGTTGCTTAGGATTGCATTTAAACTCAAAGTTAATTATAACAATGGAATGTATTACTTAGAAATTAGTAGTAGGTCCTAAATAATTACTTGGGTCTTATGTTAGATTTTATACCATCATTTGATAGATTTGGTATTCACATATGAGACCATGAATATAACAATGTAAGACTATTCCTTCCATTATGCATGGATATGTTAAATTTGTACATAAAGGGAAGGTTGTCAAATTTTGAAGAGCTTTTTACAATATATTATTTGATGCAATTCACTTTACAATAAATAAACTTGTAAAAATATCAAATGGTGTGTCATATAAAAGGGATAACCTCATACATGATTTGTACATGATACATCTATATGACGAAGTGAGAATTCAAAAGCTATTGGACAAAGAAGCTTATCCTCCAAAATCCAAAGAACCTCACATTAAAACACATAAAGGTATTTCTGAAAGAAAGAAGGATATAAAGGCAATTGCATTTAGGTTTTACAAAAACTAGAGCTTTATGTACAAATAAGTCTAATGGTCCTACAACAAAGTGTAACATCCAATGTTATATATTTGTATGCAACCAAAACTAAAAAGACAAGAATGAGCCAAAAGAGAGCCACTTGAAATCAACCCATAAAATATTTTTGTTATATTTCATTTTTGAAACATGACTATATCAAATACATTTTTTTGTGTTTTATCAATTTGATTATACAAATCTCCAATATCCATATTTCATCATTAATTTAAAAATTAAATACTTTAAATTGTTGCATTAATTTTTTTAAATATATATTTTTTAATTATTAATTCTCACTTCCTTCTTTTCAATTAATTAATTTTTTATTATACATAATAAATATAAAAGATTTTGTTCTCTTCTAATAATTTTTTTCTAAAATTAAATGAACGATAAACAATTTAAAATTTAAATATTACAATTTAAAATATAAAAATACCTAACATTCAATAGTTACGTGGGGATTGATTGATTTGATTTTATGCCAATATTCTCCACCTTCCTTGAATGTCTCCTTTGATTCATTTGTCCCTGAATCCTCATTATTAAAGACCCTCAATCTTTTCAACTGCTCCAATCCCTCTCCCACTTTCTTCACTTTACGACACCAACTTAACACCAACTCCTCAAGGCATGTCATCGCCCCCTCCTCCAATTCTGGAAACTCCTCTAATTCATCAAAACTCCCAATTGTGAAGAAGCGGAGCTGTAGAAACCCTCCCGCCTTTCCAAACGCCTTTGGCAATTCTCTGCACCGAACATTCCACCACAACTCCAACCTCACTAGGTTGGGCATTATTTGCAACTCCGGATAATCACTACAATCACAGTTGTATAACACGAGTTCCCTCAGATTTGCCAAGACACATATCCAACTTGGCACTGCAAACCTGTATAGTGTAAGACTTTCCAGATCTTTCATTGCTCTCATTTTCTCCGGAGCCTCCAATTCTGTTGTTGTCCCATTGGAAATGAATAGACGACGCATCTTCACCAGCCGCGCAAGGATCCCTTCTTCCATCCCTTTCTACTCCACTTCATGGTTAACCTTTAACCATAGTTTTTGAAGCTGAGTCATATTGGCAAAATACTCTGACCTCATGAACTCGTCCTCTTCAACGGACAATTCCAACATCTCTGATCGCAGTGTTCTCAAAGAGACCAGCTTTGATATTCCCTTTGGCATGCGACTAACCCTCTCGCATTCTAAATGCTGAAGACATTTAAGCTCATCTATCCATACTGGTAATTTCTTACACTCCCAAGGCAGAGCAAGAAACAAGAGACTTTTCAGATGTCTCACACACTCCGGTACCTCCTTAACATCTGTATCCCTTAAATTCAAGACTTTGAGGAGTTTCATCTTGCCAATGCTTTCAGGTAATGCAGATATCCCTGTCCCGCTCAAATCGAGAACGCGCAGTCCTCTCATAGCGGTAAACAAGTTATCCGGAATGCTTGTAATCCTCCTATTCTGAGACAATGAGAATGTGCGGAGAGAAACAGGACGGCTCTCTGAGATGCCATCATCATTTATATCTTTCTTGCCCAGTAAAATCCTACACCACTCACCACTTGCATCTTTAGAGGCTTCCTCAACAGAAAAAACACATTTATTTTCTCTCGATACATGTATGGCCAAATCAAGCAACAAATCGTGAATTTTACAATATTTGGTTAGCTCTATATTCATATTCTTAACTTCCCATAGGTGAAGTAGACAGAGATTGGCAAGTTGATATAAACAGTCCCATGCTGCATCCCACTGGGCCTCTCCTGCTGGAACAAACCCTTCCCCTATCCACAAATATATCAGATACTCACATTCTATCTCCTCATCCTCGGGAAAGAAGGAAAGATAAGCAAAGCAGGCTTTGAGAAGTGCAGGCAAGGAATCATAACTAAATCTGAGAATAGCCATGATCGGATCAATATTGGGATTACCTTGGACCCCTTGAAGCTGATGGAGTTTCGACTCCCAGTCCGTTGGCATTCTGGTCTTCGCCAGAGAAGCAGCTATCGTTTTGATAGCTAGTGGTAGATTTCCACATTGCTTTACAATCTTATGACCCACCTCTTCCAGATGCTGTGCCTCTTTTTTTCCCTCAAATGCAAAAACACAAAACAGCCTCCAACTGTCTTCATCGGACAAATATTGCATCTCATAAATTTTAGCATTCAAATTTATACAAGCCTCCCTGTTTCTTGTAGTCAGCACAATTTTACATGGGTTATTGTTTGCACTTGGGAGGCCAAGTCTAGCTAACAAATCATCTTCTCTGCCAGCCCTCCACACATCATCTAACACCACAAGGCACCTTTTCCCTTGCAACCTTTCATGAATCTTCGGAGCTAATGCCTGCTCACTTACTTCACCACCCTTAATCTGCTCATGTAAATCTTTATCTAACTGAAAGACTAAATCTTTCTGTAAATTGGAAATAGAATAAGACTGAGAAACTGAAAGCCAAATAGATTTCTCATACCTTTCTCTTATGCTGTTGTAAACATGCTGAAGAAGATGGGTTTTGCCCATCCCCCCCATCCCAACCACCCCAATAACTGGAAAGGCATCGTTGTCCAACAATCTGAGGATGTCATTAACTTTGGACTGTATTCCCACTGATTGTGAATCACTGCCACTGGGCAGAAGATAAGATTTCTTCCAGTCTGCACTTTGAGATGTACTGGGTGATGCTTCATTTGTAGAAGAAACTTCATGCAACAGCTTCAGCTCGTTGCCCTCTTCAATAATAGCTCTGATACGATCCTTGATGTCCTTAATTCTCCGCCCTATCCGATAGCGAAATCTCCATTGGTTGCAGCTAAATCCACAAGATTGAGCGTTATCTTCATACATAGGTTGTACAGCACATTCCTCACAGATGTCCTCTGCAAGCAAAGAAATAACGCGAATCTCCTCCAGCCATTCTTTCACATCCTCGTTATGTCGAGACTGTTGATCAGCATCTTTCAGAAAACCCTTCACATATTTGAGTTTCTTGTTTAACCATCTGAACTCTTTGCTGAAATTCACCACCAGATTTGCCTCCTCGGCCAGTTTTCGAACAGCCATCTCAAGGGCGATCTCACAAACTTTTCCTAGAAGAGCTTCTCCAATTACAGAGGCCATCTTACAAAAATGAGATTGAACCTAAAATTCCTCTCAACTTTTTATGAACACAAAACAAAGTCCCCAAAAGACTTGAGGATATAGAATTGCTAAGCACACCCAAACAAACAACACAGACTTGAGAAGCTTGGATTCGATGTGAGAATGGGCATTCACAAAGTAGACATTTATAGCAGAAACTTCTTCTCAAGCAGTGTAAAGGAAAAGGCTGTTCAGTATTCTTTACTTGCGATGCTTTTCTTGTTACCTACGTCTACGTAAATGCTAAAGCGAAAGAGAACAATGTCGTAAAGGAAAGTCGACGTGGAAACATTTTTCGCTAGCCAATTGACGTGAAGACTTTGGCAGGGGTGGTTCCTCAACTTTTGCTCATAATCTGATTGTATCTCATATAAATTCTATTTCCATCAAATGGGATGGGCTAGGTATATACCCCTTGTTCGTCCCATAACAGTCCATAGTCCACTTCAAAGAAGAAAGTATTATTGATGAGAACATTTAAATATAAAAAGGACATGTAGGTCCAGATAAAGCAACATACCCCATATAAATCCATTCTTTAGCACATATACTTTACTTTCGATGCTTTTCTTGTTACCTACGCCTACAATAGTTAGATTCTTTAATGTCTTTAGGAAAAAAACGAATAAGATAAAGAGACGATTGAAAATGTGAAGTTAAGAACAAGGTATTATTAATTAGAATCGATTCATCGATAAGAACAGGCAAAAGAAGTTATTCACGTGTAGGCAACAAGAAAAGGATAATCTTTTAAGTGACTGAATAATAAAAGAGGGAATATTTAGTCGTAATAGGTTATTTTTTAATAAGTATATTTAATTTAAATAAAATAGTTGAGAGTGGAATTTAAATTTTCTGGTTGTAGAATTGAATTTAAGTTATTTTTAAATATAAAAAAGTTTAAGAAGATAATATGATAAGAAATTGGATATTTTATTTGTCAAAATTTATTTATGTTTGTGTTAAATTAATTTTATTTATAGAATTTATCCAAAATAATAAGGTGTCACAATTAAAGTGGGAATGGAATATTTGGGGAAAAGTGCATTTATAGAGATAATAAATAGATAATTAGGGTGAATAGAATAGAATATATGTCTATTCCTATTGATAGATTGGGGCTAAATATATGGAAATGTGTTCAAATGAGGAATGAAAGACTAATTAATGAGGCCAACTTTACATGCATGATTGTGACATTTATCGATATGTAATGCATAATTTTATTTCAAAAACATTCACAAAACTAAATAGAAATTACCTTGGTTATACAAAATTTACATTGCATTTTTCTATTTTAAGTTGCATGTGAATCTTAAAATGATAACATATCTCAAAGTATATAGCACACACAAACATTCATGTAAAATAAACATTTAAATATGAAAAAGACATCTAGGTCCGTATAAAGTAATATATCCCACTAAATGTCATCATGTAGATCCATTCTTTAGCACATATATATAACTTGCAAAATAAAATAAAATGTCATAAGTAGCTTTTGTTACACAAATAAAAATTGAAACAATTGCATGTTAAATTTTAGTATCAACAATCATGAGAAGAGGAGGGAAAAGAAGAGTTAGAGAGATTTTATTTGTATAGAATGTAGGAATGCTTCACCTCGCTTAATGATCATGGTATGACATGGAACGTATTGGGTGCTATCATGTTCTTTGGTAATAATATGTTTGGTTAGTTTTATGAGATTTTGTAAGAACATACAACTATCTACAACCTCAACATAAGAATGTTAGTGAGACAATACCCCCCTTTAATTGGTTGCATCCATCATATGGAAGAAACTAGAGGAGAGGAAAAAATAAAATACGAAATGTAAATGTAAGATAAGAATATAGGAATGCAAATCATGTAAATTAACAACTATAAGGAGTGCACAATGCGAGAAGCAAGTGAAGTGTTGAAAGATAAGCATGGTAAACACATAGGATGGAGATAATGTTAAGGAATGATGTTACCCCCAAAATGGGAAATGAGATTGGTGACGAGGCCCTCATTTGCTAAAAACACTTTTATAACTATGAAGGGACACTTGGCTAAAATATGCATCCAATCTAGAGCATGATCACACATTGATTAGGTGATGTAATAAGATTCTAGTAGTAATAGAGATCTTGATACATGGTAGAACATGTAATCAATAAAGGAGGAAGGGTATTGTTCTCCTAGAGTAACCATTAGGACATGGTTATAATATGTGAGTAGTCAAATAAGAAATGGAAGAAATCTACCCCATAATCAAACATGATGTCTCCTAAAACATGGTTAAGGCATGTAAAGGCATCCACATAAAATATTTGTATGAGCACACATCAAAATGATTTCCACCACATGGGTGAGATAGTACAATAAGGTACATAAAATATAAGAGGCATATGTAGGATCATACTCAATGTATAACAACCTAGACAATGAGGAAAGTGGCCCTTGGTGTTTGTATATGATAATCAGTACTAAATGATCGTTTCAATAGGTATACAAGAAGGTGAAATAAGTAGGATACAATAATGTGTAATCACATGAAGGATGATTTTCCCCAATATGGGAAACATGATAGTATAGCTCTAGAAGCAAGATATGAAAATGAAGGCATAGTATAGCATGATGGATGCATGATGCCTCTCAATGGGAGGATATGAAAATAAATCTCAATATAGAATTGGGAAGGCATGATGACCCCCACTCTAGTAATATAATTCTACAAGTATCATAGAACAATATAGAATTGTAATAATGAATCAATGAGCATTAGATAATGTATGTGCATCATAGGTATATGTGATCTAAGTATGGTACATCATAAAAATGTGATAATAATCATAAGATATGGAGTATATAATTTTGAATAGATAAATATGAAAAATATAAGAAAAACCATCATGATAAATAAAAAACATAAGGATATAATTAAAAATTAGGAAGCAACAAGGAAAAATGAGAAGCCAAAGTTATAAGTTAGGGAGCACATAATGATAAGAATTTAAGAAAATGTAAAATAATATAAAATTAAATATGTTGACTAATATAAAAAATATGCACTCCTAAGTTAGGGTAGGAATTTAACATAAACCATAATATGGAAGGTTAAATAAAAGTAAGAGGTACAAAAAACATGGCATAATTTTAAAAGGGATCAAAGTGTAAGGATACTCATGGGAAATATGTATGAATAGGTAAGTTGGACCACAATAAAGATGGATAATCCAAAGATTGATATGAATCACATGTAAAAACTTGATAAAATATAATTGAGTTAACATGCACCAATAAAGGTGTCTTTGTGTCTTCCATAGTGTACAACTAAGAACATGGAAACATAAAGCCAATAAAAGAAAGTAAAATTAAAACCAATGGAAAGTAATAAGAGGAATACATTAGGATACATAAGAAACAAATTAATCTCTAATATAAAACATGGTTTCTCCTTTATATCAAGTAACCTCAATCTAGGGTGTGGCATAATAGACAAGATCAATTTATTGAAGCACGTGATTTTCTTTCATAGGATTCACCTCATCAAGTGAGAGAGTTTTAGGCTCATGAGTATGCTTAGTATATATCTCCCCTTTGTATATAACTTCTTGAATTTTATTTATGAATGCAATGAATCTCTTTATTAAGGAAATGTTCATACAAAAAACTTAGCATCTAAACTTGGGGCTAAAATTAAATAATAGATGTGGAGATTTTCCACATTGACCCTACAAGGAGAGAAATGCAAGAATATGATCTAAGAAATTTTAGTAGCCTTTTATCTTGTAAACCAATAATTAGAAATAAATAGGAGTGAGAGAAGAAGAAGAATAGAAAACATAAAACAATAGTGACACATATATGCCTTGAGAAAATACCTTCTAGAAAAGAATAATCTCCAAAATAAACATACCCAATGTAGATTCAACAATAATTTTACACTACATTCATAAATCCACTTTGCTTCAATGAGATCTAAATTCTTCAATCTTGGAGGAAAATAAACTTGACATAAGGTCCTACAATAAATAATGATTAATTAACCCATATTAACTCCTCAACTTATAGACTTAAGGGGGCCTAAAAACCATTGAATACCATGAGCCCAAAGAAGGTTAAGTTTGAGTATCAACAATCATGAGAAGAGGGAGGCAAAGAAGGATTAGAGAGATTTTATTCATATAGAATGTGGCAATGCTTCACCTAACTCAATGATCATGTTATAACATGGCATGTATTGGGTGCTATCATGTTCTTTGGTAATAATATGTTTGGTTAGTTATATGAAATTTTGTAAGTACATACAACTGTTTACAACCTCAACATAAGAATTTTAGTGAGAGAATATACCCCTTCATTCGGTTGTATCCGTCATATGAAAGAAACTAGAGGAGATGAAAAAAACATGAAATGTAAATGTAATCTAAGAATACAGGAATGCAAATCATGTAAATTAACAATTATAAGGAGTGCACAATGTGAGAAGGAAGTAAACATGATGAAAGATCATAAGCTTGGTAAAAAATCATAAGCTTGGTAAAAGCATAGGCTAGAGATAATGTTAGGGAATGATGCTACCCCAACATGGGAAAATGAGATTGATGATCAGTCCATCAATTGCTAAAATAATTGTATAAGTATGAAGGGATAGTTGGGTAAAATTTTCCTCCAATGTATCTAAGCACAATTGCACATTGATTAGGTGATGCAATAAGAATCTAGTAGTAATAGAGATCCTGATACATGGTAGAACATGTAATAAATAAAGGAGGAAGGCTATTGAGATCCCAATGTAGCCATTAGAACATGGCTATAATATGTGAGAAATCAAATAAGAAGATGTATGCAAACCTTTGTTTGCTATATTTTTGGTCTGGGATGAAGAGATATATTGTTGACCTTGTTGTGAGGTGTTTAGAGTGTTAGAGAGTTAAAGCAAGACACCATCATCCCATAGGTCTTTTACAGCCCAATCTCGTTCCTAAATGGAAATGGGATATCATATCGATGGATTTTATAGTTGGTTTGCCTATGCCTTCTCGTTGGCATGATGCCATCATGGTCACTATTGATTGATTGACTATGGTGGTACACTTCTCTCCTATTTGGTCATCTTATAATTCTTCATCTATTGCCAGAATATTCATGGAGGATATTTTTAGATTGCACAAAATTCCATGAAGAATCATTTTTATCGTGATCCGATGTTCACTTTTGCATTGTGGACATCCTTGGAGTGTTCCTTAGAGACCTAGTTGGACTTCAATTTTTCATACCATCCGAAGATAGATGGACAGACTAAGAGGATCAACCAAGTTCTTGAGGACATGCTCTATATGTATGTCATGGATCAGCAATCTCATTGGGAGGACTACTTGCATTTGGTGGAGTTTGCATACAACAATGAGTATCATAGTTTGATTGGTACGCCTCCTTTCCAAGCATTGTATGGTCATCATTGTTGGACCCCATTGAGTTGGGACCATCTTGAGGATAGAGTTATTCTTGGACCTAAGATGCTTTAGAATATAGAGCAACATTTTTCTCTTAGTAGAGAGCACTTGGTGGCAGTGCAGGACAGGCAAAATAAATATGCAAATGTGCATGCCCGATCGATCGTTAGTTCTCAAGTGATGATCGGGTGTTCTTATGAGTGCGACCATGAAAGATTCCAATCTATTATGGGAAAGGCTCTAAGCTCGCACCTCATTTTGTGGGACCATTTGAAGTTTTGAATAGGATTGGTCATGTAGCTTATCAACTTGCTTTGTTGCCCAGTCTATCATGCATACATGATGTGTTTCATGTTTCTATACTTAGGCCTTATTATCTAGATGTATCTCATGTTCTTGATTGGAATGCATTACAGGTAGAGGACGGGTAGCTGGCACTAGAGCCTGTGGTCATTCTTCAACATAGGAGGCTCACTCTCAGGGGAAAAACCATTGAGTAGGTGAGGGTCCAGTAGGACCCCAATAATGAGACTTCGGCTACATGGGAAGATGCATCTCGAATTAGAGAGTCTTTACCTTATCTATTTGCAACCTTCCAGGAGTAAGCTTAGTTCTAGGGGGAGGATGTAGTGCCTCTCTTGACTGCTTTCATTAGATTGATACTTATTATGTTATGTTATGCACTTGAGACCTTATAGTTGCTTGTTTCACCATTTTGGATTGGTTTGGATGACATTTTATCTTGTTTTGATGATCATGACATTATGGATTGATGTTTATATTATGTTGGATATACGGAGTTAGTTGTGTGTTTGGATTAATTTGACTGTGTATATCATGTGTCTTATGACTATGCTTGCTATGCATCTTATTAGTGATGGTTATATGATGTTGCTTATGATGTAATTAATGTTACTTGATGATGTGATTATTGTTTGAGGTCTTAGTGAGGGGAACAGGGTAGCATCACTCATTCACAAGCGCCCTGCTACATTGTGATTTCCTCTCATGGTGTGTTTGTTATTTGATATATATATAGGTTGTTCGACATCTTGTTTGATGTAGGTTGCAAATATCAGGCACCAACTTCACCTGCACTATCAGGCTTGAGTGTGCCTTAAAAGCCCAATGGAAATGATGTGGAAAAAGGAGTTGACAAAAGTCCCCAGACTTGCCATCATCCTCAATGAGTATGAGTATCTGTCTGGTAACCTGTCTATCTAGTTTGTAATCCTTTTCAATTTTCTTGTTTGATGTCTCTCGGCATTTGGTTAGTTATGATGTCAATGTGTTGATTTCATTATTATATTGTTTAATTTGATTTTGAGATTATGCGATAAAGTTAATATTATGACTTGCCCTATTTAATCAATTTAAAATTAAAATTGATTACAAGGTAATTTAAATAAATTTGAAATTAAATAAATCAAATTGGGTGGAATAGAAAGTAAATAGTTTATTATTAAATAATTAAATTAAATTGTTTTGTAAAAGTAATATTTTAAATTATATTTAATAATAATGGATAATTCTATTATTATTAGAGTTAATTATTTAAATGTGGGAAAGTAATATGATTTTTTAAAATAAATAAAGAAGATAATATTTTCAAACTGATTGTGAAAAAAAGTTTTAAAATGAAAAAGACGGAGTGTGTGTGCATGTATGACTCCAAACTGTATTGTGAATTAGAAACTTGTCTTTATTGTTGATTTTTGATTTCAAAAACTCTTTCCTAGTTTTATAGTGCTGGTTATGAAAAATAAAGTCAATTTTTCATTTTGAAAAAAGAAAACTTGGCTCTGCAAATTAATTCTGAAAAGAATACAGTTGGTTTTGGGGGAAATTTGGGTTTGAATGTGTTAAGTTCTGTAAGTAATCAAGTTTTTTTGAGAAGGATATTGTGGCTGCAAACAGGTGAGCTTCAGCACGTCTACTTCATCGTCGAGTGTTGGACTCTGGATGAATTCTCCATCGTATTTTTACTTCAATGTTTGTTTTATGTGTTTGTTCTCCTCTTGGTAGTCTGGTTGTATTTATTACTCTACGTTTATGGTCTGTAATATTATTTTTTTTGCTTCCCCTTGGCATCCATCTGCATGTGATATATTTGCACCATGCTAGAAATAGACGATTAGCCAATATCATTTATATGATTTCCTTGTTGCATTCAATTTTTCTTACTTAATCTTTTCGTTGCCTTGCTATTGATATAAGGGTTGTTGTTTTGGGGCATGGTCTTCCTTGTTTAAGATTTGATTTGAAAACAATTGCCTTTCATGCTATTTTATTGGGTTGGAATTTATTTATGCATTTTCAACTTTAGATTATCCATTTTTCATAAACTAACGATTTGAGAATGCAATTTCAAGCAACTTTTATTTTTTTGGCTTTTGATTCCCAATAGGTGGCCTTCCATATTAATGCGTGTGATCTAAATTTTTTGTGTTGTGTATGAAATATAATAGGGTTTGATGCCTTGATTGTCATAGTTGAACTGCGCCTACATTGGTGTTGAGGTCTTTACTTTTTTTTCTGTTCCTTTTTGTCTTTGGCTATTGTTGTATATAATTAGCGCCTTCACTTCAATCCGTAGACTTGTTTATGCTCAATGCTTTTGTTTTAAGGATTTCAAATCATCTATACATCCTATATTGTTAGCTTTTCCTTGCATTCGCTCGATGAATAGGATTGTATTTTAAGACTCTTGATGTTTGTGAGATTTGACCTATATGAAAGCCAGGTATGGCGTCCCTCTCCATGCTGCTGGGCATCTTTTTGTCTGTGGCTCATCTTTTCAATGTCAATTCTTTTATTTCTGGTACAGCTCGAACTCTTTCCCTTATTTTTTGGCGCATTTCATTTGGGTGAAGGTTCATAAAAGTCCTTGTTTTGTGAATGTTGAATGGGGGCGGTGACTGTTGCCAACCTATTGGCCTGGCTTGGCTGTGCCATTACCTCCTTCCATTTTTGTTTTTGGTTGACACTTTGCAGTTTATTATATATATATATATATATATATATAAAAGCATTATTTGTTTGAAATTCTAACTTAATTTAGTTTCTATTTTGTGTCCTTTATGATTCAGTTGGGTATAAACAGCCTTTTGGGAAGGTATATAAATTTAATTTCTAAATTTAAATATTGGGATATATATATATAAAATTGGTGGTATAATGGTGATGACTTACTTATAAACTTATCAAGTTGTTAGCTGTGGTTTTTATTTTATCCCAAATACACATAAATACGTATATGTGTCTCGAATACATTTTAAAAGAAAAATGAGTTGTGTAATGCGTATTTAGGTGTTATAGAATTTGTTTATATAATTTGTTTTAATGATTTTCATGATGAGTGAAAATATAAAATGAAATGATGGTTTAAATGCTCTTGGAAATTTATTACTTTTGATATGTTAGTGAAAGGGAAAGATGATTTATATGGTTCCTTGTTGATGTGTCTCCTTCTTGAGTTGTTTTGATTTGAGGAGATTGTTTATTGCAAAATTTTTGTGTTAGAATCCATTATGTTTAAGTTACCCTCAACTGTGAAATCATGGGTAGTCAGTTTAAGGCTTACAGAGGTGGGGAAAACTATTGTCTTATAATTGGTTCTTCTTGTTGGTCCCTTGTGAGTTGTTGCTCTTATGCTTGATTGGATTTTGGTGGGTTTTAGCCTTGCACTTGGAAGTTATTTATTATGGTGATCTAGTGTGAGATGGAGCATGCCTCATAGTTTGTTCTTACCTTCATAGTATTGCTAGTTATGCAAGTTGGCTTACCCAATATTGTGTCTATGAGGTTTATGTTGCTAGTAGGGAGTGTGGGAATGTGGCTTTCCATGAGGGTTGAAACCTTAAGTAGTATCCAAGGTAACTCATGTGGAAGTTGAGTTAAGTAAGTGATAACCTAATAAATAGTTAGCGGGTGTGCATGGCAGGGTGTTATAGCCTAAAAAACCATTGAATACCATGACCCCAAAGAAGGTTAAGTTTTAGTATCAAAAATCATGAGAAGAGGGAGGCAAAGAAGGATTAGAGAGATTTTATTTATATAGAATGTGGCAATGCTTCACCTAACTCAATGATCATGGTATAACATGGCATGTATTGGGTGCTATCATGTTCTTTGGTAATAGTATGTTTGGTCAATTTTATGAGATTTTTTAAGTACATACAACTGTTTGCAACCTCAACATAAGAATTTTAGTGAGAGAATATACCCCTTCAATCAGTTGAATCCATCATATGAAAGAAACTAGAGGAGATGAAAAAAACATGAAATGTAAATGTAATCTAAGAATATAGCAATGCAAATCATGTAAATTAACAACTATAAGGAGTGCACAATGTGAGAAGAAAGTAAAACATGATGAAAGATAAGCTTGGTAAACACATAGGCTAGAGATAATGTTACCTCCAGGAACGATGTTATCCCAACATGGGAAAATGAGATCGATGATGAGGCCGTCAATTGCTAAAACACTTGTATAAGTATGAAGGGATAGTTGGATAAAATATTCCTCCAATGTATCTAAGCACAATTGCACATTGATTAGGTGATGTAATAAGAATCTAGTAGTAATAGAGATCTTGATACATGGTAGAACATGTAATAAATAAAGGAGGAAGGCTATTGAGCTCCTAGTGTAACCATTAGAACATGGCTATAATATGTGAGAAATCAAATAAGAAATGGAAGACAATTGACCCATAATCAAATATGATGACTCTTAAAACATGGTTAATTCATGCAAGGGTATCCACATAAAATATTGGTATGAGAGTACATGTGAAAATGATTTCCACCACATGGGGGGGATAGTATATAAAGGCACATAGAATATAAGGGGCATATGTACAGGATCATAGTCAATGAATAACAACCTAGATAATGAGGTAAAGTGGTCCTTGGTGTTTGTATATGATAATAAATGCTAAATGATCATTTTAATAGGTATACAAGAAGGTGAAAATAATTAGGATGTGTGACCAATGAAATGGTATAGGTTAACTACACTTGATCCATATGGATTCAAAGCCTACTTAAGCCACTAAGCATCAATCCCAATAAGATTATTCAATGTAAATAAAGCGAAGAAGCCATTAAAACTAACATTCTAAAACATGAAAGCTTGATAAACATCTACTCTAAGACATTAAAACTTATCCTATTGGGGGAGTGGTGTCGCATTGATGTGGAATGGCAACCCTTTCTCAATCCCTTCGATAATGAGCTTGTTTCAATCAATTTTAATGAAGAAAATTGATGAAATCGATAAGAGATATGTACATAAAGCATGATGAAATATATTTTAACATGATAAAAAGCTAAGATGATCGATGTAAATGTGTGCAAATCTATTCTAGATGTATGCAAGATTTAAAGTTGCAAGTCCTAATTTTAAAATATACTAAATGGATGCAACTAAACTACCATGGAAGTCATTAATGGATGCTTTAAGCTATCACACAAATTTGATACTCGGATAGAAATGTCTATTAAGATAGATGAATAAGAATGGATTTGACCATTGATTTTGAGATTGATTTAGAATTCCAACAAGCCTATGATTCATTGAGACTTTATTATATTATGGTGATGATATAGATGATTTTGCTCATATTCGGGATTGCGCCTTTCTGGCATTGCTTATGTTTGATATAGCACATAGACATGATACATAAAAGTATTGATAACTAGGATGGCATTGTATCTAGTGTAATGGAATTTGATTCTACAAACGAATAGGATAGTTCTTGTTCACACCTTGACATATGGAAACCTCGTCAAAATGTAGTTTAGCAATTTAGAATATATTGGACCAAACAATACATAATAGTTAACAATCTACTCCAAATGACTCCCCACACATAGCTAAGCAAGTATGCACCAAGATTATTTTACAAGAATACCTATAAGCACAAAAAATGAAAGATAATGATTGATTCCCCACTCCTTTCTCTTCAAATCATTGAGACATCATTGAGAGGTCCTTGAAATGGGTCATTGAGATAAACCATAAGAAAAGATCAAAGACAAACAGTCAATGTTATCTATATATGTTGCCAATTTAACATAGTTAACGTTATTTTTGACGCTAATGTCCATTGTAGGAAGGATTCATCCTAGGAAATATTGTTTAGGGGTTTTGATTTAGGACTAGGTGTGATAATTCATTGATACAACTCCACTGACTCATTTATCTATGATCTAAACTTTAGACTTTGACACTTAGGTTCTGACTTTATGACTTGTGATACTTGCTTTCGATTTGTTTTACCAAATGGTGAGGATGACAATCAATTTATTATGAATGAAGGTTTATTGTAGGTGAAAGCAAGATGGGATGGATGGTTTTGGGTTTTTTGGAATATTTCAATGTTTTTGGTATTTTGAAAATGTTTTGAGGTTGCTTTTGGTCTTTTTTGAATGTTTGTGGTTTTCAATTATGGGTAAGTGCAAGAAGCTGGGTCCATGAAGAGGGGAAGTTTCGACCAAAAAAAAAAATCGTAGAAAACGTGTATGCGTTATGCATCGGGTGCCCGAGCCTAAAAAAATGTGTATGAACTAAAAAATGTGTACGCATTATAAAATGAGTATGCGTTATATAACGCATACGCATTTTTTAGTGCATACAAGTCATTTATTTTTAAAAAAATGCTTTTTAGAAACGGGTACAAGTTTTAAAGTTTTTGAGGTTGTTTAGGGTTCTTTTGAATGTTTTATGATGTTTTTGGGTTTTCAATTTTCAAATGTTTTTATGTTTTCTAAGTTTTTGAATGTTTAGGGGTTTTTTGAGATTTTAAATGTTTAGGGGTTTTCTAAATTTCTAAATGTTATGGGTTTTTTTATATTTTTGAATGTTTAGGGATTTTTTCGAGAATTTGACCAAGAACCTGAGTAAGTGCACCAATCTGTTACACAATTTTGGCTCTTAAGATGCCACTTTTTTCTGAAATTAGGAAAATCTAATTTGCATGAGAAAATGAAGATAGTTACGCTCAAAATTTCAAGATGTGGCAAGAACAAAAGTTGAAGTGCTTCGAGTCTAGTTTCTAAGCTACTATTGTTTTTTGAAATTAATGAAGATTAAGGGTCTCGAAAAGGAGGGGGGGGCAAAACAAGTCCTATTTTTATCAAAAAAAATAGCATAGCGTCTAAGGGCTCCCCCCTTTTTGGTTAACTTTTTTTTATAATTTCAAGAATCCCAATGGTGAGAAATTAGCTAACACCATGCAATTTATCCTCCTTCTTTTGGATAATTTTTTTAATTAATATATAATATTTTATGAATTTTCAAAGTGGACACATCTTGAAAAGTTGAAATTTGAGCGTGCTCCCGCCCAAATTTTTTGCAAACTAATCGAAAACTGATTTTTTTTTTTCATCATGTGTAGAATGGAGTCTAGTTTCAAAAAACGTAATTTGTTTCATGTTCCGATGAACGTGTAAAAATCTATCCTAAACCTAGCACATGTTGGTTTTTGACCAAAAACGAAGGCATTTATGATAGAAGTCATGGATCAAAACCTTAACTAAATCAAAATGAAAAAAGAATTATATATTTAGATAGCTAAGATAGAGGTTAATGCTATCACGGTTTTTTTTATAAACTTGCATTGAAGGACGTGCAAATGAGAGGGGAGCACAGTCAAAAATATGAGAAAATTTAACAAATCCTGTTAATTAACACGTCTAAAGCAGGCCTTTTGGCGAGCGCCAAATTTGGCGTGCACCAAATTTGGCGTGCACCAAATGGCCTGCTTTGCACAAAACTAGATTTTCGCTTTCTCTGTCAGGGAAACTATATACATGAAATAAACATTTAAGTATAAGGTGACATTTACATATGGAAATTTACTTTCTTATACTTTAAGTTATATTTCATGTATATATAGGCAGGATGTTTGAGAGTGGTTTTAGATCTCTAAGATTTATAATGCAAATTCTAGTTTTTGGAAGGATCTTAAAAATTTTGGACTTAGTCAAATTTTAGTAATCAACATGTCAATTTTCAGTACTCAGGAGGTCAAATTTCATCTTTCTCTCTCTATCTCACTCATTTTCATCTTTTATTCTCTAGACCTCTCTCTCACTCACTATCTCCATCCCTTTATCTAACAATATCTTCCTTGAGCTCAAGAACTATGTCTCTACATGTCCATCTCTCTCTCCTTCCCTTTCCAATATCTATCTCCTTCCCTCCTTCCCTCTCTACATTTTTCTATCTCTCATCCCTATCCTTTAATCTCTATATATCTCTCTCTACTCTCTATACCTACCTATCCCTCCCTCCCTACCTCCCTCCTCTCCTCTCTTTCTCTCTCTCTCTGCTTCCCTCGCTCTCTCCTCCCCTCTCTACTCTCTATCTTGTCATTCTCTCTCTCCTTCCCTCTCTAGTTCTCTTTATCTCACTTCTCTCTCCTTCCCTCCCTCCCTCTCTCTCCTTCTCTCTTTCTACTTCTCTTTATCTCACCTCTCTTTCTCCCCCTCTCTCTCTCCCTCTCTCTTCCTTTCACCCACCTTTGCTCTCTACTTCTCTCTATCTAACCTATCCCTCTATACCTCTCTCTCTCTCCCCCCTCCTTCCATCTCAATCTCTCCACCTTCCTCCTTATCTCTCTAATTTTAAGCTCCATCACACATCTCTATCACCTATCTCACTTCTCTTTCCCCTTCCCTCTCTACTCTCTTTCTCTCTATCACACCCCTCTCTCCCTACCTATTCCTCCCTCCTCTCTCTTATCTCTCTCACCTCTCTCTCTCCATCCCTACCTCTTCCTCCCTCTCTCCTTACCTCTATTTTTGTCTCACCTCTCTCTCCATCCCTACCTCTCCCTATATCTTTCCTTTCATATCTACTTATCTCTACCTAGTTGTCCCTCTATACCTATTTCTCTCTCCCTTCTTGCCTCCTCTCTCCCAATATCTCCACCTTCTTTCCCTCTCTAATTCTTCTTGTGCATTTTTTGCACACACGCCCCACCAAAGGCGGGGACCCTCTTTTTCTTCTACATCTTTGTACCTTGGCTTTGTCAATTTTTGGTTTTTCTCTTCTTGGAGGTTATTTTTGGGATTAAGACCATAATTGGTTTGATAGGGGTGGTCTTTTGAAGCATTTTGCGGCCTTGGATTTTAGAAATGAGGATTTTTTAAGTGAATTTTCAATGTGATCTGTAAATATTTTTGCACCGATGGATAGAGGACGAAAAATTAGGTGAAGTTGCTTTTTGAACTTTTCAAAAATTCCTTTGGGAAAAAAAGTTATGGGGTTTCGAAGTTTTTCTCCGGATTTCTAGTCAAATCTAGGATTTTCCACCCCGTCTCGATTTTGGCGGATTTCTGTCATTTTTCAGGATTTTCCACCTCGTCCGGATTTTGGCGGATTTTTATCATTTTTCGAGATTTTCTACCCTATCCGGATTTTGGTGGATTTTTGTCATTTTTCGGGATTTTCCACCCCGTCCGGATTTTGGCGGATTTTTGTCAAATCCGGGATTTTCCACCCCATCCGGATTTTGGCGGATTTTGTCAAATTCAGGATTTTCCACCCCGTCTGAATTTTTCTGGATTTTTTGTCATATCTGGGATTATCCACCCTATCCGGATTTTTTCGAGTTTCTGGCCATTTTCGAGATTTTCCCTTTCAGGCAGATTTTTTCAGGTTTCTGGTCATTTTTGGGATTTTCCCTTCCTAGCGGATTTTTCCGAACTTCCTGTCACGATTTTCCTGAACTCTGAAATTTATTAATAGGGTTAAATTTCCAAAATTTTATTACGGAGTTGAAATTTCCAAGGGTTTATTTATGCTTAATTTTAATATTTTGTGGTTAGATTTTCACATGTGAGCTATTAATGATTATATTTGTTTTTCAGGAATAAATAAAAAGGAGGACTTGCATATGGATTCGTGTCAGGAGGAGAATCTAGAAAATATTTAAAATGCACCTACATAAAAATCTGTGCCACAGCCTATCTACAACTAGAAGATATGTTTCAAACATGTGATGTGTGATGTTGTTTTCACTCTCCAATCATAATTTTTTTATTAAAATCAAGGTGGAAGATTATTGATTTCTTATTACTCTTAGATGTAACTGCTTTTATTGGATGATGATGTACCACATTTTTATGAACCCTAATGTGAATTCTTAGGGTTTCTCGAGGATTAATTGCAGCCATTGGATTGAATTTAATCCTGGCCCTTGATTTAAAAATGTAAATATCTATAAAAGGCCAGTGCCTTCTCATTTGTAAGAGGTTAAAAAAAGGCTAGAGAATAGTTGATCAGAGGCTGAAAGCCAGAATTGGCTAGGTTAGAAGTTAGATTTTGCAAGTCAGTAGTTGTAGGAGAGGAGAGAGACTGGAAATTGTTATGTAATGTTGGAGAAGATAATTTAAACGGGTTGTTGATTTGGAAAATATTGTGTTATGTTTCAAAAGTTTTATGGTTTCTTGTTCTTGATTGTCATTGTCAGATGTTAGTTTTCAGTTCTTTCAGGATAATGGTGAAATGTTAATGATGTTGATCGATTTCCGGTCCATACTTTTAGCAATTTGCTGATTGGAAGTTGTTGTGCAAAGTTAGTCTGGGCCTTATTTTGTGCTAAGTTCAACTATGGATGCTTGTTTACATTGTGCCATTTACTGGGTATGTGGATGAATATTCATAGTTTGAAAATCTTCAGTTTCCTCAGAAGATTGCACCATTTTTGCAGAGTTGTGGGTTTGTCCTTGATTAAGCAAAAATTGGTATTATTGGAGATTTGTCCATTTGCAACATTCATCATTGTTGTGATTGATTTTAGGAGTAATTTTAATCTTAGATCTCTCTTAAACCTTATCTTTTGTTATTTATTTTATTATTTGGGTTAGATTTGGGAATTTGAGTATCAATATATTGCAAAATCTAATAAGTTTGAAGATCCAGTCTTTGCTTGTAGTAAGGTCCCTTTGTGATTACTAGCATTTTCACATTATCTTTGAGTTGTTTCACTGCATTGTCAAGACGTGGCATTAGAGACCTTGGGGTTATCTCTTTTTCCATAGAGATTAACCTTTTAAGAGAGATAGGATATCATATTTTGTCTGAGTTGTTGTTGTGCAAAAAACAGCATCAACAATTCTCTCTCTATCACCTCTCTTTATCTCTCTCCTCCCTCTCTACTCTCTCTATCTCTCCCTCCCTCCCCCTCTTTCTATATCTCTTTTGCCTCTCTCTACCTATATCTCTCTTCGTCTATCTATCTCAACTATCCATCTTTACCTATCCCTCCCTCCTCTCTCTCTTCCAACAAAATTCACTCTACATCTCTCTATCTAGCCTACCCCTATATACTTCATTTTCTCTCCCTCTCTTTCCCTCTCTCAATCTATCTACCTTTCTCATTACGCCTCTACTTCTCTCTATCACCTCTCTCTCCCCCTTCCCTCTTTACTTTCTTTCTCTCTATCTCACCCCTCTCTCCTTAAATATCCCTCCCTCCCTCCTCTCTCTCTATCTCACCTATCTCTCCCTCCCTACCTCTTCTTCCCTCTCTCCTCCATTCTCTACTTCCCTTTATCTCCCCTCCCTCTCCTTACCTACCTCTCTCTCTCTCTCTATTTCACTCTCTCACCTCTCTCTAAATCCTTATCTCTCCCTCGATCCCTACCTCTCCATCCATCTCTCCTTCCCTCTCCACTTCTTTATATCTCCCTTTACTCTCTCTACCTACCTCTCTCTCTGTCCATCCCTACCTCTCCCTCCAACTCTCCTTACCTCTCTACTTCTCTCTACCTACCTATACCTCTATACCTCATTCTCTCTCTCTCCCTCTCTCCATCCTTCCATCTCTCAATCTATATCCACCTTCCTTATTCTCTCTCTAACTTATCCCTCCCTTCCCCCCCCTCCTTACCTCTCTACTCTATCTCTATCTCAACTCTCTCTACCTACATATATATCATTCCCTCATCTCTCTCTCTCTCTCTCTCCTACCCTCTCTCCCTCTCTCAAGTCTCTCTATCTCTCTCCCCTCTACCCTTAACCCTTAAAACCCTCTACCCTCTACAATAAACCCTCTACCCTCTATCTCTCTTCCACTCCCTCTCTCTCTTTCTCTCTCTATCTCACGTCTCTCCCTCCTACCCGCTCTCCCTATCTCAAGTCTCTCTCTCTCACTCACTCACTCACTCCTATATCTCTCTGCTCTACCCTTAGCCCTCTACCCTCTATCTCTCTCATGCTCGCTCCCTCTCTCTCTCATGACTCTCCCTCCTATCCCCTCTCCCTCTCTCAAGTCTCTCTCTCTCACACTCCGTCTATCTCTCTCCCCTCTACCCTTAACCCTAAACCCTTAACCCTTAAAATCTAAACCCTCTACCCTTTATCTCTCTCTCACTCCCTCCCTCCCTCCCTATCTCTCTCAATTCTCTCCCTCCTACCCCCTCTCCCTCTCTCAGGTCT
>CM021105.1:285368217-285596387 GCA_007115665.2 Sequoiadendron giganteum
TCCTACCCCCTCTCCCTCTCCCAAGTCTCTATCTCTCTCCCCTCTACCCTTAACCCTTAAAACCCTCTACCCTCTATCTCTCTCCCATTCCCTCTCTCTCTATCTCATGTCTCTCCCTCCTACTCCCTGTCCCTATCTCAAGTATCTCTCACTCACTCGTATATTTTTCCACTCTACCCTTAACCCTTAAACCCTTAAACCCTCTACTCTTTATCTCTCTCCCAATCGCTCCCTATCTCTCTCAATACTCTCCCTCCTATACCCTCTCCCTCTCTTAGGTCTCTCTCTCTCTCTATCTCACTCACTCCCACTATCTCTCTCCCCTCTACCCTTTATCTCTCTCTCACTTCCTCCCTCCCTCCCTATATCTCAAATCTCTCCCTCCTACCCCCTCTCCCTCTCTCAGGTCTTTCACTAACTCACTCACTCCCTATATCTCTCTCTCCTTTACCCTTTACTCTAAACGTTAAACCCTTAACCCTTAAACCCTTAAAAACTCTACCCTCTACTTCTCTTTATCTCCTCCCACCTCCATCTACCTAGACCTCTCTTTATTTTTTTCTCACCTCTCTCTCCATCCCTACCTCTCCCTCTATCTCTGATTTCATATCTACTTCTCTCTACCTATTTTTACCTCTATACCTATTTATCTCTCCCTGCTTGCCTCCACTCTCTCAATATCTCTCTCTTCTTTCCCTCTCTACCTCTCTCTCTCTCTCTACCCTTAACCCTAGACCCTAAACACTTAAAACCCTCTACCCTCTACACTCTATCTCTCTCCCACTCCCTCTCCCTCTCTCTCTCTCTCTCAATTCTCTCCCTGTTGTTGGGTCTCAAAAATGCAGGTTTGAACCACGAGAGGTTGCCAAGATCTCACAATGCTTTTGGCCAACTAAAAAGGCCAATTGATGCAATTGTACCTTCTGCTCTTCAGGCTCTGCAAAACCTAGGCAGGTGCACCTATATGTATGTTGCAGATTTAAGATTTGTTTCCTGGTTGATCAATCTATCCACAATGGAAAAGGGAAGTGGATAGATAAAATTACTACACCTACTCCTACTCCTACTGCACAAAAAAAAAATTGTACATTATTTCCATCCCAGTCCCTTCTCAGGAAAATTTTAACTCCTACAGTCTAACTATTGCTTTATTTTTCTACTTGTCCCCTGATTTTCTAAAATATATATACATTACATACCCAAGGGTTGTGACCCTTCACTTTCTATTACAACTGTTTGAATTTTATGACAAAGATTTAAAATATTTATTTAGATTGCCTTTCGGCAAATTAAATATTTTTAACAATATCATCGTTTTGATTTTTCCCTTTATATCCTTTCCTGCCCTTTAAATTTCATTTTATCCGCTCCTTTATTTTTATCTTCCCGTGGCCTTATTATCTTTATTGTTACCTCTCTATCACGAGCTTTAATTTTCTTCATGCGATACCACAGTGTCCTTTTTACTCCCCGCATTTATTGCTCAATGAGCCTTTACCGTGCTACCGCGGTAGCCACCCTTAACCACCAATGCCAACCATTAACCACTCCCTACTGTCCTCCATTAACTGCCTTCACCGACCACTACCATTACCACAGTCACCGCGGTCTGTGGTTTAACCACGTGCAGTACTACGGTAACCGCTTTGACTGACCCTGCTACGGTTTTCTCACCGCCACCGCACTACCGTAGTCACCAGCTTGACTGCGAGCGGTACCGCGGTAGCCACTCTGCAAAATGCTGGCTACATTCATTGACCACCCACTAACCATCCACTGTCACCCTTCGCCAACCGCTACCCGTTTACCGTGGTCACCACGGTCTGTGGTTTAACCACACGCAATGGTGGAGTAAACATCTCATGCTTGCTCCATTAGTTGCTACCCGACCACTGCGCTTTCATAGACAGTATGAGGTCCCCCCGTGGTATAGTGGTAAGGGTTAATGTGACTCCCCCAAACAATTACCACCATACCATGGGCCCCCATGTATGAGGCCACGGTTGGGCAGTAAATAATATATATATAAAGTGTTTTTTTAAGGGAGCGGTAGTGATATAAAGTATATGAGCATTTTTTGGAAAAGGGGAAAATTGAATTTTATATGGAAAGATAGGAAAATGATAGGTCTAGATGGAAAAGCCTTAGGGTTTTTTATGAAAATAGTGGAAAATCACTTAAGTTTCTTATGGAAATTTTGGGTTCTAACACCTCCTACCCCCTCTCCCTCTCTCAAGTCTCTCTAGGTAGAGAGGAGAGAGAGATAATTAGAGAGGGGAGGGAGGGACAAGTAGGGAGGAGATAGAGGTGTGTGTGTGTGCGAGAGAGAGAGAGGAGACATGGTTGAGATATAGAGTGATGGAGGGAGAAGTGGGTAAAGAGAGGGAGAGGGGAGATAAAGATAAATATAGAAGGAAGGAGATGTAGAGAGAGATGATAGATAGAGAGAAGTGGAGAGTGGAGGGATGATGGGAGAGGAAAGGAGGAGATAGAGGTGAGTGTGTGTGAGAGGGAGAGAGGGTGAGAGGAGAGAAAATGAGGGGACAGAGGAAGGGGGAGAGAGAGAAATAGATTAGAGAGGGAAGGGGGGAGAGATATAGAGTAGATAGGAAAGGAGAGAGTGAGAGAAAGATGGGTGAGGGAGAGAGGAGTGAGGGAGAGAGGAGGGAGGGATAGGTAAAGATGGATAGTTGAGATAGATAGAAGGAGAGAGATATAGGTAGAGAGAAGGTAAAGAGATATAGAAAGAGGGGGAGGGAGAGAGGAGAGATAGAAAGAGGGGGAGGGAGGGAGAGATAGAGAGAGTAGAGAGGGAGGAGAGAGAGAGAGAGGTGATAGAGAGAGAATTAGAGAGGGAAAGAAGGTGGAGATATTGAGAGAGAGGAGGCAAGGAGGGAGAGAGAAATAGGTATAGAGGGACAACTAGGTAGAGAGAAGTAGATATGAAAGGAATATATAGGGAGAGAGGTAGGGATGGAGAGAGAGGTCTAGGTCGAGAGATGTGTGATGGAGCTGAAAAGTAGAGAGATAAGGAGGAACGTGGAGAGATTGAGAGGGAAGGAGGGGGGAGAGAGAAAGATGTATAGAGAGATAGGTTAGATAGCGAGAAGTAGAGAGAAAAGGTGGGTGAAAGGAAGAGAGAGGGAGAGAGAGAGGGGGAGAAAGAGAGGTGAGATAGAGAGAAGTATAAAGGGAAGGAGAGAGAGGGGGATATAGAGAAAATTAGAGAGGGAGGGAGGGAAGGAGAGAGAAGTGAGATAGAGAGAACTAGAGAGGGAATATTAGGTCTCTCACTCACTCACTCACTCACTCACTCCCTCTCTCTCTCTCTCTCTCTCCCTCTATCTCTCTCCACTATACCCTTAACCTAAACCCTTAACCCTTAACCCTTAAACCCTAAACCCTTGAAAACTCTACCCTCTACCCTCTATCTCTCAAACTCCCTTCCCCTCTCTCTCTCAAGTCTCTCCCTCCTACCCCCTCTCCCTCTCTCAAGTCTCTCTCTCTCTCTCTCAAGTCTCTCCCTCCTAGCTCCTCTCCCTCTCTCAAGTATCTAATGTCTCTCCTTCCCACCTTATCTCCCTCTTTCTCTCTCTCAAGTAGACGGTTTAGGGATTAAGGGTTAAGGGTTGAGGGTTGAGGGATTAAGAGGGTATGGGGGTTGAGGGATTAGGGTATAAGGGTTAAGGGTTGAAGGTTGAGGGATTAAGAGGGTATAGGGGTTGAGGCATTAGGGTTTAAGGGTTGAGGGATTAAGAGGGTATGCAGGTTGATGGATTAGGGTTTAAGGGTTAAGGGTTGAGGTATTAGGGTATAAGGGTTAAGGGTTGAAGTTTGAGGGATTAATAGGGTATAGGGGTTGAGGGATTAGGGTTTAAGGGTTGAGGGATTAAGAGCATATGGGGGTTGATGGATTAGGGTTTAAGGGTTTAGGGTTGAGGGTTGAGGTATTAAGAGGGTAAAGGGGTTTAGGGATTAGGGTTGAGGGTTGAGGGTTGAGGTATTAAGAGGGTAAAGGGGTTGAGGGATTAGGGTTTAAGGGTTGAGGGTTGAGGATTGAGGGTTAAGGGTTGAGGGTTAAGGGTTGAGGGATTAAGATTGTAGAGGGGTTGAGGGATTAGGGTTTAAGGGTTGAGGGATTAAGAGGGTATGGGGTTGATGGATTAGGGTTTAAGGGTTAAGGGTTGAGGGGTTGAAGGATTAATAGGGTATAGGGATTGAGGGTTAAGGGTTGAGGGTTGACATGGTATAGGGGTTGATGGATTAGGGTTTAAGGTCTGAATGGTAAGGGTTAAGGGTTGAGGGATTAATATTATAGATGGGTTGAATGATTAGGGTTTAAGGGTTGAGGATTGAGGGGTTGAGGGATTAAGAGGATATGGGGGTTGATGGATTAGGGTTTAAGGGTTTAAGGGTTGAGGGTTGAGGGTTGAGGGTTGAGGGTTGAGGGTTGAGGGATTATGAGGGTATGGGGGTTGAGGGATTAGGGTTTAAGGGTTAAGGGTTGAGGGTTGAGGTATTAAGAGGGTATGGGGGTTGATGGATTAGGGTTTAAGGGTTGAGGGTTGAGGGATTAGGAGGGTATGGGGGTTGAGGTATTAGGATTTAAGGGTTAAGGGTTCAAGGTTCAAAGATTAATAGGGTATGGGGGTTGAGGGATTAGGGTTTAAGGGCCTACCTATTTGTCCCTCTATAACTATTTCTCTCTCCCTCCTTGCCTCCTCTCTCTCAAAATCTCTACCTTCTTTCCCTCTCTACCTCTCTCTCTCTACCCTTAACCCTAAACCCCAAACACTTAAAACCCTCTACCCTCTACTCTCTAGCTCTCTCCCACTCCATTTCCCTCTCTCTCTCTTTCAATTCTCTCCCTACTACCCCCTCTCCCTCTCTCAAGTCTCTCTCTCTCACTCACTCACTCATTCTATGTCTCTCCCCTCTACCCTTATCCCTCTACCCTTAACCCTTAAACCCTTAAACCCTCTACCCTCAAACCTTAACCATCTACCCTTGACCCTCTACCCTTTATCTCTCTCCCACTCCCTCCCTCTCTCTCTCTTAATACTCTCCCTCCTACCCCCTCTCCCTCTCCCTCTCTCAGGTCTCTCTCTCTTACTCACTCACTCACTCCCTCTATCTCTCTCCCCTCTCCCCTAAACCCTAAAACCTTAACCCTTAAACCCTAAACCCTTAAACCCTCTACCCTCTACCCTTAACTGTCTAACCTCTATCTCTCTCCTACTTCATCCCTCTATCTCTCAAGACTCTCCCTCCATCTATCCCTTCCTCCATCCCACCTTCTCTCTCTCTCTCACTCACTCACTCACTCACTCACTCCCTCTATCTCTCTCCCCTCTCCCCTAAACCCTAAAACATTAACCCTTAAACCCTAAACCCTTAAACCCTCTACCGTCTACCCTTAACCATCTAACATATATCTCTATCCTACTCCATCCTTCTCTCTCTCAAAACTCTCCCTCCATCCCACCTTCTCTTCCCTAATCCCTCAACCCTATACCCTCAACCCTTAAAACCTTGAACACTCAGCCCTATACCCTCAACCCTTAAATCGTAAACTTCTAAACCCTCTACCCTCTACCCTCAACCCTTAAACCCTTAGACCCAATTAAACTCTCTACCCTAATCCCTCAACCCTTAACCCTTAACCCTTAAACCCTCATCACTCAACCCTCTACCTTCAATGCTAAACCATTAACCCTAAAACCTCAACCCCTATACCTTGTACCCTATATGTTGGACCTTGAACCCTAATCCATCAACCCTATACCTTCAACCCTTAAACCCTAAATAGTTAAACCCTTAGCCCTCAATCCTCAAACCTCAACCCTTAAACCCTGAACCCTAAATCCTTATACCCTCTACCTTATACATTAGACGCTCAATGCTAATCCTTCAACCATATACCCTTAAACCTATACCCTAAACCCTCTACCCTCTACCCTAAACCCTAAGAGAGAGAGAGAGGAGGGAGGGATAGGTAAAGATGGATAGTTGAGATAGATAGAAGGAGAGAGATATAGGTAGAGAGAGGGTAAAGAGAGATAGAAAGAGGGGGAGGGAGAGAGGAGAGATAGAAAGAGGGGAAGGGAGGGAGAGATAGAGAGAGTAGAGAGGGAGGAGAGAGATAGAGAGAAGTGAGATAGAGAGAACTAGAGAGGGAATCTTAGGTCTCTCTCTCACTCACTCAATCCCTCTCTCTCTCTTTGGTGTCTCTTTCTCACACACTCACTCACTCCCTCTATCTCTCTCCCCTCTACCCTAAACCCTAAACCCTTAAACCCTAAACCATTAAACCCTCTACCCTTAACCCTCCCTCCCTCTATCTCTCTCCCACCCCCTCCCTCTGTCTCTCTTTCAAGTCTCTCCATCCCACCCCCTATCCCTCTCTCAGGTCTCTCTCTCACTCACTTAATCCATCTATCTCTCTCCCATCTCCCTTAAACCCTATACCCTCAAACCAATACCCTAAACCATCAACCATATAGGTCCTCAACCCTATACCTTCAATTCTCAACCATCTACTCTATACATTGGATCCTCAACCCTCATCTATCTTTGTCTCTCCCTCCTCTTCTCTCCTTATCTCTATCTCACTTCTCCCTCCATCTCTCCCTCCATACGTCCCACCTTATCTTCCCTAATCCCTCAAACCTATACCCTCAACCCTTATAACCTTAAAAACTCAACCCTATACCCTAAACCCTCAACCCTCAACCCTTAAATCCTAAACCCTTAAACCCTCTACCCTCTACCCAATAACCTCAACCCTAATCCATCAACACTTAAACCCTTAAACCCAATTAAAATCTCTACCCTAATCCCTCTATTAGGTATGTCACTCACTGACTCCCTCCATCTCTCTCCCATTCCCTCTCCCACTCCCCCTCTCTCACTCTCTCCCACTTTGTCTTTCTCCCTCTCTCTCTCTCCCTCTCTCAGATATCTCCCTGCAACTCTCTCTCTCTCTCCCTTTATCTCATGTATCTCCCCCCACCCCCTCCATCTCTCTCTAATCCCTCTATCTTGAGTACTCCCTCTCTCTCCCACCCCCTCTCTATCTCATAACTCTCTCTCTCTCTCATTCCTTTGTATCTCTCTCTATCCTCTATCTCTCTCACTCCCTCTCTCTCCTACTCTTTTTTAGGTATCTCTTTCCTACCCTCTCTCTCTCTCCCACTTTGTCTCCCTCTCCTTCTCTCTCTCTCTTTGAGTGTCTCCTCCCACCCCTCTCTCTATCTCTCTCTCAAGTCTCTCTCTCCTCCTTTTTGTATCTCTCTCATCCCTCTATCTCTCACTCCCTCGCTCTCCTACTTTCTTAGGTATCTCCTTCCCACCCCCTCTCTCCCACTTTGTCTTCCTCTCCTTCTCTCTCGTGTGTCTCCCTTCCACCCCCTCTCCCTCCCTCTCTCTCACTCTCTCTCTCTCTATCTCTATGGATTAGGGTTTAAGGGTTAAGGGTTGAGGGTTGAGGAATTAAGCCTCACTTATCTCACAATCCCTCTCTGTCAGGCCTCACTAACCTCCCACCCTACTTTCTTAGGTCTCTCCTTCCCACCCCCTCTCTCCCACTTTGACTCCCTCTCCTTCTCTCATGTGTCTCCCTCCTAGCCTCTCTCTCGTAGGTTTCTCCCTCCCACACCCTCTCCCTCCCCCTCTCTCTCTCTCCCACTACCTCTCTCTCTCACTCCCTCTATCTCTCTCCCACTTTATGTCTCTCCCTCTCTCTGAAGTCTCTCCTTTTCAGAGGAACATATTTGGCGAGCGCCAAATGGGTTTTACCTTGAAATGGTAAAAATAAGGGTTGACCCCGTGATTCAGGCCAACATTCTCCTATGCTTGACTTTGTTGAGAACTACACACTACAACCACAGAACAAGGTACAATCATAGTACTACAACTCTGTGCAGGTTGCTATATTTGTACATATAGCATTCATTCATGCAAATGATAGTACAGAGGAAAATAGGAAAGTATTGAGGTAGTATCACTTTTACATCAGTGATGATCACACACATTCTATAGAGTTTGTTCAAGGTTGCTTTCATATATTCTATGCCAATCTGGTTAGCAGGGGCATATCATTTAGTCAGCATATCATATGGTTAGATAATTGTACATCACAATTCAAGAACGCAAGAATTTTTTACTGGTTGAGTATGATGCATAGGATTAGTGGTTTTCAACATATGTGGAACTTCTCAAAGGTCGGGCATGGAAAGGGGGAGCATGATGGAGCAGGTACATGTATCAAAAGAACCCTAGCACGAGAAGAGTTAAAGTACACAAATAGTGGAAAGTTGACATATGCAAGATCAATTGTTCAGTGGTGCAATGGTTCAATGGGTCCAGGTAGTGAAGGCAATTCTTTAGTTGATAGATTTTTTCATTTAGTAGATGATACTAACATTGCAAAATATGAGGATTGTTGTACACTAATGGTATCGAGCGAGCTACACTCTTTTAGAAGCTCCAATGTAGGTACATGGACTATCCATACAATAAAGACTAGAGCAGACCCAAATGGTTCCCTGGATTGATTTGTAAGTATGCACATTGAATTTTTAAAGCCATGTTATTGATCACTCTTTTGGACCAACACCTTGCAATAAGGATTTTTCACGATTACTGTTTGATGTCATATGCATTTACGACTGTCATTGATCCTTTTTTGATTGTGACTGTAGGTAATACTGAAGTTTTTCAAAGTATATAAGAAAAGAACAACATCAGTTGTTGGTGCAAGTGTTCAGTGGTATGAGAAACATTGGTTGCTGGTGCATTTTTTGGTTGTCAATCTTCTCTTTCTTTTCCATCTCCTAGATTTATCGGATTCTTATATGCTACACATTTTATGTTAAGCCTCTCAGTGATATATTTGAAATTTATGCGTAGGTTCATCGAGAGATGATAAATTAGAGAAGGGGAACATCACCATTGTAGGACCTTCAATCGACCTCCTTATCTAGCATGCATGAAGGTGATAGTAGGTCTTGTCAGCTATATGACTGACATTATTTAGTTATTGCTCTTTTAATGATTTTTATGTGAGTCTATGTCTAAGATTAAGAGGCTTTTGCAGGTTTTTTGTGGACCAAATTCCTATGATACTACACAACCACAAAGAGGCTACTACCCGTGTGTTTCTTAGGGAGCAGGGGATGTACATGTTTTGAACCATTTTGGAATGCAAATAGTTGGGCCAGCTGAGGTGGAATGGAAAAACAAAACTGGGCAGCAAATCCTTTTGTCCTTTTCTCAAGTACAATATATTTCATGATTTGTGTTGGAAATGGGAGGATTATTTCCCTGCATGTATTGCTACAAGTATTGACAAATGGGAATATTTTCAAGATGTTCTTCCATCACTATTGTAATATTTTTCATTGACTTACTGTATTTTTTGAAGACTCCACATTCATAAGGACCTATTGCTGCATACACAACCATAGCTCTTGGAGTCTTGAGACATTGACTGACATAGACTTGAAAGTCATAGGACATTGAATATGGTGAGTGAATTTGATCATCAAGCACTTTATAATCACTGATCACTACTCATTTCTAATATGTCCTTTTCATTTGCACATTGCCATGTATAGTGACCCTTCATAGTTCCCTTGTTTTCATACATTCATGATGCTTGTCTTAATGAATAACCTTCCTTTAAATCTATTGTCCTTTAATGAATTGACAAGGTAGGGCAGCGTATGCCTCAGAGAAATCGATGCAACCTAGGTCATCTCTAACATACCTTACGGTATGACATTCAACAAAACAACTATTATGGTTCAATCGACTCGATCCCTTAAGGGTGCAAAGTACAAAAGGGCAACAATATTTGACAGGGTATTACTCATAAACCATGGTGATTACGAAATCTCTATCTAAACCTATGAGATCACATTGGACCCCTCTACAATAACCTCTCTTGGTTATTGTTATCTTCGAGGTATTTTCCTGTGGTGGCGAATTTTCAGTCGGCTAAAGAGTTGTCAAATGCAAGTAGTTGAAAGTTGCAAAGTGGTGCAACTTTCATTTTGCAACTCGTGTGACCAAACAAATTGTTCCAACATGTTCGGGTGGGTACGTCTACGCTAGGAATGGTCACTCTAAGCTACGTTCAATCGGATCGATCCCTTAAGGGTCCAAAGTACAAAATGGTTGTGAAATTCAACATGTTATTACTCGGACACCGTGATGCTTAGAAAATTCTCATTTGATCCTACAAGATCATGTTGGGCCCATATACAATAAAATCTCTCAGTTTTCGCTATCTTGGAGGCATTTTCCTATGCTAGCGAATTTTCACTTAGAGAAAAAGTTGTCAAATGCAAGTAGTTGAAAGTTGCAAAGTGGTGCAACTTTTGTTCAGCAGCTCGTGTGACCAAACGGACTGTTCCAACGCATCTAGGTGGGTACATTTACACTAGGCACGGTCCTCTTTTGTACCCAAACACACAGAATCCCTCTTAGTTTCTTTCAATCGGATTGATCCCTTAAGGGTCCAAAGTGCAAAATGGGTATGAACTTCAGCATGCTATTACTCGGACACCATGATGCTTAGAAACTTCTATTCTAATCCTATGGGAGTACGTTGGGCCCCTCTACAATAACCTTTCTCGGTTTTCGCTATCTCAAAGGATTTTTCCTATGGTGGCGAATTTTCACTCGAGGAAAAATTTGTCAAATGCAAGTAGTTGAAAGTTGCAAAGTGGTGCAACTTTTGTTCTGCAGCTCGTGTGACCAAAAAAATTGTTCCAACGCATCCGGGTGGGTAATTTTATGCTAGGCACGGTCCTCTTTCACACCTAAACATGTGGAATTGCTTTGAGCTATGTTCAACCAGATCGATCCCTTCAGGGTCCAACGTGCAAAATGACTGCGAAATTCAGCATGCTATTACTCGGACACCATGATGCTTAGAAAATTCTCATCTTATCCTACAAGATCATGTTGGCCTATCTACAATAACCTCTCTCGGTTTTCTCTATCTCAAAGGCATTTTCGTGTGCTGGCGAATTTTCACTTGGGGAAAAATTTGTCAAATGCAAGTAGTTGAAAGTTGTAAAGTGGTGTAACTTTCGTTCTACAACTCATGTGACCAAACGGACTATTCCAACGCATTCGGGTGGGTACGTTTATGCTAGGCATAGTCCTCTTTTGCACCCAAACATGCAGAATCGCTCTGAGCTACATTCAACCGGATCAATCCCTTAAGGGTCCAAAGTGCAAAATGGCTACGAACTTCAACATGCTATTACTCAGACACTGTGATGCTTAGAAACTTATCGTATGATCCTATGGGATCATGTTGGGCCCCTCTACAATAACCTTGCTCGGTTTTTGCTATCTCAGAGGCTTTTTCCTATGGTGGAAAATTTTCACTTGAGGAAAATTTTGTCAAATGCAAGTAGTTGAAAGTTGCAAAGTGGTGTAACTTTCGTTTTGTAGCTCATGTGACCAGACAAACTATTCCAATGCTTCCAAGTGGGTAATTTTACACTATGCATGGTCCTCTTTCACACCTAAACACATGGAATCACTCCGAGCTACGTTCAACTGGATCGTTCCTTTAAGGGTCCAAAGTGCAAAATGGTTGTGAAATTCAGCATTTTATTACTCGGACACTGTGATGCTTAGAAACTTCTCATTTGATCCTACAAGATCATGTTGTGCCCATCTACAATAAAATCTCTCAGTTTTTTCTATCTCGAAGGCATTTTCCTATGCTAGCAAATTTTCACTTGGGGAAAAAGTTGTCAAATGCAAGTAGTTGAAAGTTGCAAAGTGGTGCAACTTTCATTCTGCAGCTCGTGTGACCAAACGGACTATTCCAATGCATCTGAATAGGTATGTTTATGCTAGGGATGGTCCTCTTTCACACCTAAACATGTTGAATCGCTCTGAGCTATGTTCAACCGGATCGATCCCTTAAGGGTTCAAAGCGCAAAATGGCTGCAAACTTCAACATGCTATTACTCGAACATCATGATGCTTAGAAACTTCTAGTTTGATCCTATGGGATCACGTTGGGCCCCTCTACAATAACCTTTCTCGGTTTTCACTATCTAGGAGGCTTTTTCCTATGGTGGCAAATTTTCACTTGAGGAAAAAGTTGTCAAATGCAAGTAGTTGAGGCATATTATCAAAAAATTCACTACCTTGTTTATGGCTTGTCATGGCACTCCATCACCATGAGACCACTTTTCTTTGAGGCATTTTTTCAAAAATTTCAATGGATTTTCTATGCTATTGCTTACTATTATTCTTTCATAGATTTTTTCCAAGCATCCATAGCTTGTTCAAAAGCATCTATTTTAGGCTTTTAGCCATAGCAAGAAGGCAATGAACTATTTGATAAAATGCTTTGGTAGACATATATGAAAAAATTTGTAGCATAGACAAGGAAATGAACTATTTGAAAAAATGCCTCAAAGAAATGTGGTCTCATGGAATACCATGACAAGCTAAAGCAATTGCCAGCTGCTCCTAGTTATTAGTTATGCAATGTGAAGTAATTGCATAACTACTTAGGTTGACTTTGTCAAAAGCTATATTGTAATTGAAATTTTGTCATCTATTAGCATCTAGTTATTCGTTATGCAATGTGAAGTGATTCTTTGAGTTGAAAGATGTGCAATGCATGAATAAAAACTACAAAAATCTATTTTCTACATTTCATTAGTTAAACTCTTTATTTTATTTTCTCTCTATATCTCTATGCTATGGAAATGCCTTTCGATTTCAAAAAAGATAGTTTTTATCTCTTGTTATACATTTTTTTATCTCTTGTTATAAAAAGAAGCAGATATACAATGTTAAAGAAGAGTGAAAGCACAACTAAATTTATCATTTCAAAGCAATTTTTTTGATGCATTTTTTCAAACAGTTCACTGGCTTCTCTATGATATTGCTTACTATTATGCTTTTGATATATATTTTAAAGCATCCATAGCTTGTTCAAAATCACTTGTTTTAGGCTTTTAGCCATAGCAACAAGGCAGTGAACTATTTGAGAAGATGCTTTGGTAGACATGTATGAAAAATGTGGTAACATAGACAAGGCAGGGAACTATTTGAAAAAATATCTCAAAGAAATTTGGTCTCATAGAATGCCATGATAAGAAAATGCAATTGGCAGCTGCTCCTAGTTATTAGTTATGCAACGTGAAGAAATTGCATAACTGCTTAGGTTGACTTTATTCAAACTATATTGTAATTAAATTTTCGGCATCTATCAACATCTACTTATTAGTTATGCAAAGTGAAGTAATGCTTTGACTTTGAAAGATGTGCAATGCAATGTAATCAATGACATGAATATAAACTACAAAAATCCATTTTTTACAAATCATTAGTCAAAATATTTATTGTTATTTCTCTCTATATTTCTATATGCTATGTAAATACCTTGCAATTGTATTTAAAAGGCTTAATAGGTCAGTTAGGTGGTATTTGCAAAATCAAGTTGTGAATGAATGGTAATTAAGAGCAAAATTGGCAAATTGCCATCTTAGAAGTCTAACAAAGGGTGGTTATGGTGGTTGATCGGCTCAAGGGGTAGTTGGAAGGTGGTATCATGATATATTGCTGTAATACTCACCCGAGTTGAGGGTTGATTTTGTTCAGTTTCTAATAAGAAAATATACTTGAAAACATTGATCACTGGTTTTCTTTGTTTTCCTGAATTTTCTTTGCCTTGCATAGGCCCATACAATTCTATCATGACTTGAGGCTTTGGATACTTGATTGCATATGTGTTTACTCTCTTTGCATCTATTCTGAAGGTTTAAATCCACCGTTGGTGTGTGTGGGATCAAAAAACTTGGTTACTGCTTTATTTTTTGTGTTAGGGGTTTTGAGGGCAACACCATGACACATTAGCCAATCCACCTACTATTCTGACCCTGTTGCTCAGTGGATTGGCCTGTACCATGATTAGTTTGGTGTATGAATACTTTGGAGGGTGAGAGAATGAATAAACTCAGTGGGGTGTGAAGTTATAATGTTGTTTAGGGGTGTTTCCACCATGAAAGTAAGGAACTCAAGTATTGAATCTGAGAAATACTGAAATGAATGGGATTGTGAGTGTCCTTTAAGTTAGGGCAGAGGTATTGTGGGGTGTTTGGACCTTTGGAAGGATTGGGGGAGGTCTAGAGTTATGAGTTTCTTTAAAACCCTTGTTTTTGTGAAGGTTTAGGATGGTTTGTGAGTAGAGGAATAGAAAAAGTTCTTGGGGCTCTTAAAATGGGAGAATCCTGAGTTTGGTGAGCATCCCTAAGATTTTTTCAAGTTTCCTTGGTTTGGAGGTGAGTTTGTGAGGGGGTTCCTTTGGAAATTAGGCCTAATTGTGAAGCCTAGAGAGAGGGAGGTGTATTGAAAGTTCATGTTGGTCCAAAAGAGTTACTATTGGTTTTTGCATATGTTGTGTAACCCTGAAAAGGGTATCTTAATCCACCTTTAAATGGTTAGGTGTTTTGGAAAGGTTGGGAGAAATTAGGCTTCGACCAGGTTTTGAGTTTGGTGTAGGAGCACCTACACCACATCATCAATTTTCTTTTATTTAAATACATAAATAGGGAAATGTTAGTCTCTTTAGGTTTATTTTGTCTAATAAGCTTTGAGAGATCAAGCATAATGCAAATAAAGGGTGTTTTGTGTCTTAGAAGTCAATTAGAAATCATATAAGTTGTAAAATGTTGACAAAGCAACTTTAACACAAACAAATGTAATTAAGGGACCAACTAATCCCAAGGTTGGTTATGGGCATTGGGGAGAATATAGTTGTTGTAAAATGATTTAAAAATCCTTACCAAGGCTTGAATGAGAGAGTGGAAGAAGTTATGTAACAATTTTACACAATAAACACCACAATTTTGAGCAATTTTCTAGAAAAACATTGTTTTATTGATATTTTTGAGTGTTGTACGGGCACATAAAGGTTCTTCATGGTCTAATAATTTTAGAGGATGTGTCTATATGCTTTCTAATTCATTTCTTTTTTATTTGGTTTCTTAACTATTTGATTGTAGAGAGAACCAACATAAACACTGACTGTCCCAATGTTGCTGAATCAAGGGTTTGAGGGGAAATTTGTGATGTAGCAATCAATCCACCTATTGTTTTCTACTGTATCTTAGTGGGTTGATTGAAAAATTTTTATAATAAGTGTATCAACTCATTTTGGAATAAGGAGTCATAAGTATGTGGTGTTCTTGTGACTATTCTAAGACTGAACAAGGGTTTTCCAACATGGAAGTGAGGAACCAAAGAGAGGTTTTTAAGAATTAATGCCTATAAGGGTTATGTGAGGGTCTGATGAGTTTGTGCAGAAGTATTTTGAGGTGTTTGGGTATTTGGAAGTGTTGAGAGAGGTCTGGAGTTGTATGTTTCTTTATAACCCTTGATTTTGTGAAGGTTTAGGAGGGTTTCTTGGGTTTTGTGAGTTAGAGGCTCTGTAGACACAAACTAATGACAAAATTTGAGGTTTGGCACCATGACCTAAGACTGTCCAAGGTGTTTGGATAGATACCTAAAGTTGGAAGGGTGGTCCCTTTGGAAAAAAAGGGCTAATTGTGAAGCCAAAATTGAAGTAGGTGTGTTGAAAGTCTATGTTGGTCCAAAAGAGAGACCACTGATTCTTTGGTAAGTTGTGTAGCCTTGAAAAGGGTATCTTAGTCCATCTTGTAATTTTCTAGTTTTTTGGAAAGGTTGGGAGAAATCTGGCTAAAACTAAGTTTTGAGTACTAAAAGAATAACCAATCACAAATGTGAGTTTTGGAAACCTTGATGAATCTAACTTAGGGATTGTTGTCAATTGATTCAATTGTCATTGTATTAATGTTGATGGTCTTTGTAGGGCCTTGGTGGATTCTTGTTGTTCATTTGCAAGGTTGAGGAGTTGAGACCCTTGAGGGTGGGTTGATGCCTATTTGGTTGAATCATTATGAAGAAGAGTTCTTGATTGCCAATTGACATTTCCATTGTTGTGTCTTCTCCACCTTGGCTTTGCATCAAAGTGCTACAAGGGTGGATTGTTGGGTAAGGTGTTGAATGAAGAGTTTAGTTTAATGGGGCTTTGAGGTTGTGTAGATTGCTCAAAATAGGTTGTATTAATCTTGTTAGGAGCCCCTTGAAGGCAGGTTATCAGACTGATTGGGTTTGAGCCTCCTTGCCTCTGCATCGGTGAGGCACAAGTAATTGAAGCATTCCAAAGGATACAAACCACCACGAGTGGAGATTATTTATACAATACGCTTTAGATGGGGCTTATTGAGCATTCAACAATAATTAATTAAGTAGTAGATGTAAACAAAATCCATGCCTACAACATTCAAGCATACAACTTACATGATACGCATGATAACATCATTCAAGAATGGCAGTAGCAAAATAAGAGTTTCTTTAATCAAAAATCCAAAAGGCTATACAATGATATATATTAATAAAAGTATATAAATATATCCAGAACAACCATATAGGCTTAGTAAAAAGGAGCCATTTGGACATAAAATATCACGTATATATATCAATAGTACAAAACATATGTTCCAAAATGCCACATAGGCATACAACAAACAACACTAATACATAGTCATTTCCTTCTAGGGGAAGGAAATAGATCTTGTGCTGCCTTCAAACTTCAGCTGGATGGAGTGACTATTGCTTGTCTTGTCTTTCGAACATGCCCACTACTCCTCCTCTCTTCACTTTGGACCTTCAACTGATACGATTAAAACTAAAGATGTTAAAACATAGAAATTGAATTATGGAATGGCATATAACAAAATATAATTACTTACCGCATACATATAGTCATCATGCACATTTAAAGCATCACCATGTCCATGATCTGGAGTGACAACCACCTATAGCAACCATGAAGATAGAAATTAAACTACATAAAATTATGATGAAAATTTTCTATAATAGACCATAAAAGAGCAAATATAATGTTAAATCGACTAATCTATTCCATACCTCTCTCAATGGATCAGAATTGTCTATTGTTGCAGCAACTCCATTGTCCATCGTGCCACCAACATCACCAGGGCTATCTCTTGTCAAAAACTACAAATGAAACAATATCTCAAGTATAATGTTGATATAAGAGAACATAATGTGACACGATCAATGAATACTTGAATGCAATGTTTGTGTTTCTCATCAATTTTTTAGATTTGTATATACACAAAATTATGAAAACTAGCTAACATAGATTTACAACCCTATTAATGAATAAAGGATACCTGAGTGTAAGTTGTTTGAGGATATGAATCACGAGGTGTGGAGGAAGAAGGTGCACCAGAAAACTATTTGAAATCCGAAGCATGTTATGAGACAAACATTCAAATATAACATTCAACTGTTCAAATGCAATAATAATATCTTTAATACTAGTTGCATACCTATGGACTCATCATCAAGAATGTATAAGGGTCTGTAGGAATAGAGTATCCCTCATGAAGAGTACAACCCTGAAATTTCATCATATCAAAATTCTACTAATTTAGTTATCTTAAATTTCAAAATATATTTTAAAAAACAACATTAAAATTACCTGCTAAATTTTACCTAAGTGTCAATGTTGAATGTATCATTTAGAATATCATTTGTGAAAGCCATCACCTCTGCAACTGGCGTAGGCTATGTAGCTGCATCACGAGCACCCTAATAATTGTATGTGCAAACAACACCACAAGCGCCACAATGGTGGGGTGGAGCTCGAGGCCTACATGTGTCCTCCACACTAGGCTCTACTAGAGGACTTGCACACTATAAAATGGTTTAGGTGAGTGAGCCAATCGACTTCATCATGTCCACCTCTACACTATCCTTAACAATGGAAGGAACAATGAAATGCTCCACCATGGGTCTACCCAAGGCTCTTGGTGCCAACTGTGGATTACGTTGTGCAGTAGGTCTATCATGTGTGGAGCCCCCACCTCTACCCTGAAAGTCTAAGATGTCAAAATATTTTGGCATTTTATTGAAGACAAACTCGCAATAGAGTTTCCTCAAAAGTATTGCGGCACCTCATGGTTATTGCATGGAGGTTGGTCAAATACCATCCACCATCGCTCCCAAAAAAAAATTCTAATTAAATCATGGTGGCACCAATGGATGGGGAACCTCCTGCATGCATGGGACAAAGGTTCATTGGCTTTTGGGTCTTTAAATAGGGCACACAACTCAGCTTTGCTAATTTTTAGTTTTTTGACATCTGCATATGACAAACCATTAGCATAAAATTGCCTCATCTCATCTCTCTTAGTTGACCAAAAATTCATTTGCTCGCTCATTTCTCCTACATGAGTTAAAATTGACTTCAATGATTCAGCAATCCCTCTCCTATAAGGGTGGGTTTCGGCATGCTCGGTTAATCTTGCAATTAATTGTTGAATGTCTATTTTATTGTTTTCAATTTGATTTTGAATATTTTCTTGTGTTCCTTGAGGATGCCTATGAATTGATGGAGGGGTTTCAGGTTGTTCTTGTATAGGAGGCTCTTGATGAGGGGGTGATTGTGAATTCTCAATGTTTTGAGGTGGAGATTCTTTCTCTAAGAATTAGAACAAAGTTTTATTATAAAAATCAATTTAAAGTTGCATTCCAAATCAAATTCGAAATAAATAGAATAAAAATACACACCTCTTTGCAATCTTCGACCTCTTTGACGTGTTGGCGGCATTCTCATGGAAAATGGCAAGCTAAGGATGCAAAGAATGGAGGAGATTTGGCAAGCGCAAGTTGCAGACCTGAAATCTTCCTTCTCAAGCCACGGGTTGAAGACAAAATGAGGGTTCCAAACCCGACCTTTGCATTTTATGTCTAGAAAGCCATTAAGCGCACGCCAAATTTGGCATGCGCCAAATGTATTTTTGGACATTTGGTGTGGCATGGGCCAAATGTCTTTTTAGACATTTGGCATGCGCCAAATGGATTTCTAGTCATTTGGCGTATGCCAAATTTGGCATGTGCCAAAGGCCTTATTTTGGGGTTTTTTTATCATTTTTTCAATCTGGCACTTAAATTGTGTTACAGATTGGTGCACTTACCCACCTAACCTAAAAGACTATCTTAGGGGTATTAGGGATTGATCAAAGATTAGCCTTGCGTATGTTATACATGCAAAAGCCTTGTGTGAACCTCTAAACCTGCAAATGCACAAAGACAACAAACATGGTTAGATGTTAGATCAAAATGCAATACAAGAGTGAGAGATTCCCCATGAAATCCATCTATTTAAACTATTAGGAAATGAAGAACAAACTCAAATAACATGAAAGTAAATCCTAATCTAGCCAATAGATTGATGATCCCATGGGGGAATTGGTGCCAATGGAGTGTTGCAATTGGCCCTTTCCCAATTCCTAGGTTTGCAATGTGTATGATCTAGCAATGGTCAAATCTCCAAAGAGATTTGAGCATAACTTTGATATAAATATGAAAAATGATGAAAGCTTGGATGAAATGAACAAAATTAGTTCTCAATTGGAGAGAGTAACTTTGCATGAAGATTGTGGATGAGAAATGAGGAGAAGAGTCAATTTATAGACTTCAATTTGGAAGAGGTGAACAAGATTGAGCAATGTGGGACAAAGGATAATCCAATGGCATTGTGCCACTTGTCCACATGCGGTTGGAAGGAATGAGCACATTTTGGCCAATGTGCATGATAAATGCACAAATTTGAATTTTGAAATATTGAAATGACAAGGTGGATGAGAAGTCAAATGGAGTTATGACCACTTGGCTCAATTCAAAGGACATGTAAGATGTCTTAAATGCCTTGTTGGAAGGACCAAGTCCACTTGGCTTTTTTGAATTCAAATGAGGGAATATTCCCTTTTGATGCTTTGTGAGGGAAAATAGAGAATTAAATAAATCAAAGTAATTGATTTATTGTGCAACTTGCATTCTCTAGAGAAATTTAATGAAAGGGATTAAGTTAATCATGATTTTTATTAGATTAATAAAGAATTAGGTGATGTGACAATTTAGACTTAAGTTTATGAATTAATTTAAGTCAAGAATTGAGAGGAAATTATTTATTAAATAAATGTTTTGATTTATTTAATCTAGAGGGAATATGCTGGATTAAATCAAATAAGGCTTAATTTATTTAATTTATCAAGAAGACTTTAGAGAATTTAATCAAATAAAATGATTTATTTAATTAAACAGATATGTAAGGTTAATTAAATTAAATTGATTAATTTAATCATTGAAAAGAGGAAGACCTAATTCAGTAAATAATGATTTATTAAATTAAGACATATAATATGATGAAATGTTGAGAATATGATTTAGGAGGAAATGTTGTTAGTAATTGGGATCAGGTGAGCCAAAATGAACTTGTACATTTTCCATATCTATATTTTGCCCCTCTTTGAAGCAATGTACTTGTTGCATTGGTTCAAAGAATAAACTGTTGTGATCGAAGGTCTAGGATTTTTTCAAATTTTTTCAGATGTCCCACTACTGCCCCAGTGGAAGGATATTGCTGGATATTGCCCCCTTGAGAGATCGGACGAAAATTTTGATTTTTTGGATGTTCTCGCGAAAAAAGATGACAAGGTGCTCGACAGGCCAGAAATGCCCCAGAATGCAAGAAAAATGCATTAAAATGCTAGAAGGGATATAGAATGACTCTTGGTTGGACGAAAATGGGTTCGGGGGACCAAAACCCTTACCACGAGGTCAAATTAGGTCAAAAAACCCTAATTTTCATGTTTAAATAGACCTTGAGGGGTCACTTTCAATGCATTTGCACTTTTAACCTTGAAAAATTTAACACCTGAGCTCTGAGTTTTAGAGAAAATGGCACAATGACAGTTTCCTTTGCACGTGTCAGAGCGGGTATGAGTACATCAGTGACCAATCGCTGCAGGACCCGCGGTATGTACCCTTATCCAACCTTTATTTTTCTCATTATTCGAACATTTAATTAGGTTTAAAATTCGGTCGAGGTGGCGTAGCGCGATATAGCACCGCGGGAAACTTTCAAACAGGGTCACGTGGTCCTATAGAGGGCCACTTGTGCATAGAGCGCTACACGAGCGAGTTTAGCTTTAGGGATTTTTTGGTCATCAAAGTTGGCCGCTTCCACAAACTGCGCCACGTGGGCCAATTTGTCCACTTCTGCTATCAAAGTCCGCCGCATGGGATAGTTTGTAAAATTTAGCTATCTAAGTCCGTCCCACGGTGCTATTTGGAAAATTACAAACAGCGCCACTTTTGCAAACAATGCCGCTTTTACTACTTCAAAAGCGAAGGGTGATACGGACAACAAATTTTTTCAAGGGAAGCTGACACAACACTTTTCCTTGTGCAGGAGAGACACGAGGTCATTCATTCGAGGGAGCACCGATGGCCAGTACTCAAGAGACTACAGGGTATGCACATATTCCTTTAGGAGCAGCTTGGGATGCTCAGTTTGTGGTTCGTTGCTTATGTTCCTACTGTTCGAGCACATCTGGGCATGATGCATGCCTTGGCTGAGCGATGGCATAGCGAGACATTGTCTTTTCATCTTCCTACCGGTGAGGCTACCATTACTCTTGAGGATGTTTGGCGCATCCTGCGACTACCCATTCATGGAGAGTGAATGATTTATGATTTGGAGGAGGGTAGGGATGTCTACTTCAGTGTCATGGGTGCGGATGAGCTCATTCTTTGTGATGGTCAGATAGATTTGGAGAGGTACTAGGGTATAGCCCCTACTTATAGCTTGATTGTGGCCACCATTATTTCTGGCCTTGTGCTCCTGATCGGTGTGGCCGATATTTCAGTCTGGGTTGGGGATTAGCATGGTAGTAGATGTGCACTTCTCGAGTGTGCTTTGCTTGGGGACCAGTACTTTTGACCTCCTTGTACTGGGATTGCACGAGTTTGCCTATTTGGATGGTCGGGCTCTTGGGGCCGGATTGACTCTTCTGCATATTTGGGCTTGGGAGTAGATCCTGGTGCTTCGCCCGATTGTGACATCGATTGTTCTAGATATTGACGACCCCGTCGTGTGGCGGTATGGCGGGGTGAGGATTCACTTCACTCACATGGGTACAGATGGCATAGCCCATTGGTGGTGGGTTCTAGATGAGATGATAGTGTTCGTATGGAGGCCGTGGATGGGTATAGGTCCATAGATGGATGATGTTGAGCAGCTCTTCTTCTCTTGCCAAGATAGATTTATGCAGGGCGGGGAGAATACTTTGATAGAGAGGTACCTTCTTGACATGGTAGCTAGGCAGTTCAGCGAGGTGCAGGATATACCTGATGGTCAGTACATGGCACTCTTCGCACGCTCAACTAGAGAGACTGCATGGGGACCACTTATTCCAATAGATGAGGCAGTTTCCTCATTCTGATAGTTGGTGGCTCGAATGTGGCCCTATGATCAGGGACCAGCAGATGCAGGGGTGATTCCAGTGTATAGGGTATGGTTCAGTCCACCAGTGAGATTGACATTTCCTGGGATAGTGCTTCCATGTCGGAGGCCCAGAGGTAGGTCAGCAGGTAGAGGTCGGGCAGGCATACCACCAGTGCAACCAATAGTAGGACAGGATGGGTAGCCCCAGGTAGGCCTACAGTAGCAGCCAGTAGTACAGCCGACAGGGCAGCCAGTAGGGTAGCCAGCAGGATAGCCAGGTGGACAGCCAACAGGATAGTCGGGTGGACAGCCAGTAGGTCAACTAGGTCCCCATGATGTACTAATTCAGTAGTTACAGGGTCAGGTGCATGTGCTAACACCAGAGCGAGATGAGGCTCAGCAGTAGGTTACTGCGGTCGCGACTGAGAGAGATTAGGCACGATCCGAGAGGGATCAGGAGATTGGCCGATGAAGGCAGCTAGAGAGCGCAACCTCCACATCTGGGGGTCGATCAATTGATATTCAGGAGTACAGAGAGGCTGAGTACTATCGGTAACACTATCGATAGTTAGTACCATTAGGCAGTAGAGTGCCAAACTTCTCCCAGTAGATCGGGAGGTGACTGACAGAGGCTCATGGTGAGAGACAAGATGGGGAGGATAGCAGCCAGCAGGGCTAGCCCCTTTTTGATCACTGGACAATTTGTTCCATTTTTTATATACGGGCTGCAGTATTTTGGCCTTATTGTACCATGTATTCGATGTACACTTGATCTTCTTTGTATCATAATAGTATTTTTTGATGATATATATATGAGATGATTCACCTTTTATGATATGTATGGTGCACATGTCTGATATGCAGATGTATAATATGCAAATGTATGATGCTATGAGATGTTTTCTATTCTTATGCTTATGTGATGCAATGTATGTAATGGATGCATTTATTTTTGTATATTTTCATGTTTTAATGATGTAATGCATGTTGATAGTGGTGTAATCATATGCAAATGGTAATGGATGCAAATGATTATGTATGATGCAATGCTTTATCTTGAGATGTTCTTAGAATAATAGCTTTATATTATTCGTCGTAACTTAAGATAATGATATGATGCAATGTGTTTTTATGCTAATGATCATGTGGATGCAAGGTGTATGCATTGGCGATGTTTTTTATTACTGTTATGATACCATGTTAGTGTGAAAAGAAGATAGAAGAAATGCAGAATTAATGAGTTAGTTAGAATGGTGATGGCGATTTGCATTGCTAGGGATTGGGATTTTTAAAGGGTCATTTGCATTATGTTTGATAACACACATAGGTACGATGCATAAAGGTATAAAGGACCAGGATGGTGTGGTACCCAGTGTGATGGACTTTGACTCGACAATTAGATAGGAATATTCTTGTTCACACTTAACATACATATTTTATTCAAGATGTAGTTCACACATTCTAAACATCTCGAACCAAAACATATAAAATCAAGCTTTCCTATGTGGTCAACAAGATACCTAAAATATCCTCCCTACAAACCAAACAAAACATGCATAACTAAGTTATTTTACAAGCGTATCCCACAAGCATAGCAAATAAAAAGATAATGATCTTTGCCCCATTCCTTTCTCTCTAAACTTGTTTTGTTTAGGCATCATCGAAAGGTCCTTGGAATGAGCGCAAAATAAGATAAGTCAAAAATACCAAATAAAATAAACAAACAAGCTAATGTTCTTCATACTGCTTAGCCAAGACTAACTACTACGGGGTACCTGATGCTTATGTCCATCGTAGGAAAGCTTCATCCTAGGACATGTAGTGATCAGGGTTTTGATGGGACTGATTGGATGATAAGTTATTGATACTCCGAGTTGAGCAACTTGCTTGCTTACTGACCTAGACTTCCAAGACTTTTAATGATTAGGTGTTCACTTTGGAACCTACTAAACTTTCTTCTGACTGACTCACCAAAGGGTGATTGTGACGATTGACTTTATTATGAGTGAGACGAAAGCGAGATGAAATGGATGCACCATTTTGGTTTTTTCAGATATTTGGATGTTTTTGTTGTTTTGAAAAATTTTTTGAGGTTGTTTTTATTTTCGGATTTTCCAATGTTTTTGGTATTTTTGAGATTTATGAATGTTTTTAGATTTTGTGTCTTAGGGGCCAATCAAGGATGGACTTTCCTACATTTAAGCTCAGAGACGACATAGTTCGAATGACAATTAACTTGACTGCTAATAAGATAGATGGGCAAACGGATTGCCATTGCGACGGACACCTAAAATCCTAAAATGTGAAAAAGATGGAGAAATGAATGCCCCTGCGATGGATGACTAACTAGATGGGCAGATGGATGTCATTGCGACAGACGCCTAAAATCCTAAAATGTAAACTAGATGGACAAATGGGTGCCCCTATGACGGACGCCTAACTAGATGGGCAGACGGATGTCATTGCGATGGACGCCTAAAATCCTAAAATATAAACTAGATGGACAAATAGGTGCCCCTGCGACAGATGCCTAAGTAGATGGGTAAACGGATGTCATTGTGACAGACGCCTAAAATCCTAAAATGTAAACTAAATGGGCAAATGGATTGCCAATGCGATGGACGACTAAGGACTGGCCCTAACTATCTCAGGAGATGATCAAAGATCAACCTTGCCTATGTTCAAGCTTAGAGACGACGTAGTTTCTTCAAGGTGAAAGATTGACAAGTCTAAATGATGAATTTTTTGAAGATTTTTTTATATTTAGACATGTTTTTGGATTTTGGATGATTTGGATTTTTTTTGGACCTTTGATGAATTTTTTCGAATGTTTTTGGTTTTTTCCGATGAATTTGGGAAGAGCACAAAAGATATACACAACTCTGATCCACTGCCAATTTCAAGGACATGCCCCTAGCGTTAAGTGATAAACTACTTCGATAAAGGCAAGACAAATTGACCTTAGGAATATGCCAAGTAGTACTATGGTGGAATATGATATGGACACCAGCTCAGGCTATGGTATGGATGCGAGCGAATGGGTGTATGGAGGATAAATGGAATGTGATGGAATGGATGAGTGAGTCATGCAAATCTTAGCGGATAGAGAGTACTTTATTTACACTTGATGCCTGTTTGCCAGGTTTTCACCAAGGTACTTGTCCAAAGCGCCACCGAAGTGGTTTTCATTGGAGGATGATTTTTTCTTTACTATTTTCAATCCTTTTTTGGATTTTTTGTTTTTTCTGATTTTTTTTGTTGTCGCCAAGATGCCTGTTTGCCAGGTTTTCATCAAGGTAACCATTTTTTTTCAGGACTTTTTCTGATTGTTTTTGTATTTTCTATTTCTATACCTTGCAAGTTCTTAGGAATAAAATTTTTTGAGATGAGATTTGTTCAGAGGCTTGCCTTCTAGTGTTGCTAGTTGATATGCCCCTGATGTGTAACTTGCGGTGATGATGAAAGGTCCCAGCTAGTTGGGTTTGAATTTTTCTTTGCTATCCAGGTTTGGTACATTCTTTTGGTTCTCTTTTAGCACAAGGTCACTGACTTGGAAGGTGCATTGCCTAATCTTCTTGTTGTAGCTTCGTTTGAGTCAATTCTGGTAGACTTATAGATGATTTAGGGAATCCATGCACCGTTCATCTAGTAACTCCATCTCATTCAGTCTTGTAACCCTGTATTCCTCATATGTGATGAGGTTTTGCAAAGATATTCTCAAGGATGGGAGCTTGATATCAATTGGGAGGATGGTTTTTGATCTGTAGACCATGGAGAATGGGGTGGCGCTTGTTGGCATGTGGATGCTAGTGCGGTAGGCCCATAAGGTGGGGTTTAGCTGCAGATGTCAGTCACAACCAAAGTCATTGACTATTTTCTTGAGGATTTTCAGAATGGTTTTATTTGTAGCTTCTGCTTGGCCATTGCCTTGTGGACAGTATGGAGTGGAAAAGCGATGTTTGATTTTGAATTTTTCACACAAGTCACGAACATCCTGATTCTTGAAGGGTGTCCCGTTATCAGAGATAATGGATTGGGGAACACCGTATCAGCAAATGAGGTAATTCAAGATGAACTTGGATATCTCCTTTCTAGTGATGTAGGTCATAGGAATTGCTTCGACCCACTTTGTGAAATATTCGGTGGCAGTGATGATGAACTTATGGCCATTAGATGAGGTGGGTGAGATTTTTCCAATAAGATCGAGCCCCCACTGGGAAAAGGGCCAAGGTGTAACAATGGGATGTAGTTCTTGAGCCGGTGCGTGAATGAGATCTCCATGTTGTTGGCACTGTAGACACCTTTTGACAAAGTTATGCGCCTCTCTTTCCATTGTCGGCCAATAGTATCCGGTTCTTATCAACTTCTTAGCCAAGGTCATGCCACTCGAATGTGAACCACAAGTGCCATTGTGTACCTTAGTGAGAGAAGTCAAGGCTTCCTCAAGTTTTAAACAATGTAACAAGGTTTAATCAACACTTCTATGAAAGAGGGTTTCTCCTAGGATGATAAATCGTAAGGACCTTTTGACGAAGGTTCGCTTTAGGTTTGGTGTAATGTCGACTAGGAGGATTCCTAATCTCAGATAGGTGTAGATGTCATGGTACAAAAGATCACCAGGACCAATGAGTTCACATGCATATTTCGATTCTGGTACCTCGAAAGTGGGTACGAGAAGCTGCTCTACCAGGAATTCATGTTTTGAGACGTTGCGAGGGATATCTAGCAAGGATCTAATTGTTGCCATTGCATCCACTGCTCTATTGTTTTCCCTCGGTATTTGCTCAAAATTAATGTCGATGAATGACTCCTTGAGGCTTTCTACCACCTTTTTGTAGGGTGCGAGCTTATCATCTTTAGTTTGGTATTCCCCATTGACTTGGTTAATGATAAGCTGTGAGTCTCCATAAACCTTTAATGCCATGATTTGCCACTGTGTTGCAATTTTGAGACCTATGGTTAAAGCCTCGTACTCTATAATTTTGTTCATACAGGGGAATTCCAACTTATAAGACCTTGGTATGCAATCTCCTTGCGGGGTAATGAAGAACACACTAGCTCCTAATCCATGTTGTGTGTGAGAGCCATCAAAGTACAGTTTCTAGTGGTCGGCTACATTGAGATTGAAAAGAGACTCATCTAGAAATTCTGATATCAGTGGGTTGTCTGTGTAGAGGGGAGCTTCTGCTAGCTGGTCTGCAATAACTTTTCCTTTGATCGCCTTTCACTCGACACACTCAATATCATGTTCAGATAGTATCGTTACCCATTTAGCCATTCCGCCTGTAAGCATTAATTTTGACAATAGATACTTGAGAGGGTCTATCTTGGAAATTAGCTTAATTTGATGAGCTAACATGTAGTGCCTAAACTTCTGGGCTGCAAATACCAGTGTCAGGAAAGCCTTTTCTATGGATGTGTAATTGAGCTCATGCCCTACCGTTGTTCTACTGATATAGTAAATGGCCCGCTCGGTTCCTTTTTCATCATGCTAGGCTAAAAGGGCACCAAGGGCGGCTGTTGTTGCTGAGATGTATAGAATCAATGGTTTCCCTAGATCGGTGGCATCAACATAGGTGGTGTAAGTAGATAGTCTTTGATTTTTTTGAATGCTTGTTCACACTTGTCGTTTGTGGAGCAGATGTGAATAGGCGATTTATTTATCTGCTAGTTGTGCTATGAATCTCTGGATGGACTAGAGTCTACCTTGTAATCCTCTGAGTTGTTTTAATGTTCTGGGTGCTTCCATATCAAGGATTGCTTTTACTTTTGTAGGGTCCACCTCTATCCCTCTCATTGAAACTATGTACCCCAAATACACACTTCTTTGGATTGAGTCTAACCTTGTATTGTTCTAGTCTATCAAATATTGTACTTAAAGTTGCTATATGGTTCTGTCTCTTCTTTGATTTGGCCAGTATGTCATCCACATAGTCTTCAACGGTTTTTTGAATCATGTCATGGAAGATCAGTGTCATGGCTCTTTGGTATGTAGCTCCTGCGTTCTTTAGCCCAAATGGCATCACATTCCAGTAGTAGGTGCCCCAAGGACATGTATAGGTTGTTTTATGCTGGTCTTCCTTTGCTATCATTATCTGATTGTATCCCGAGAAGCCGTCCATTAGGGATAGCATCTCATGTCCGGTCGTCATGTCCACTATCATGTCAATGTTGGGTAGTGGAAAATCATCCTTAGGACATGCTTTGTTTAGATCTCTAAAGTTTGTGCAGATGTGGATGCCCCCATTTGGTTTTGATACTGGCACAAGATTAGATACCCATTTTGGATAGTCAATTAGTCGTATGAAGCCAACGTCTAAAAGTTTCTGTAATTCAATCTTCACGAGCAAAGCTATCTGTGGGTGCATTTTTCTTAACTTTTTTCTGACTGGTTTCGCTCCGAGATGAACAACCAAATGATAGACTACTACTTCTGGATCTAGCCCTGGAATGTTAGCATAATTCCATGTGAATTTTATCTTTCTTTCTCATAGGAATGCTGCCAATAGTTCTTGTTCTTCTATTTGAAGTGTTTGAGCATAAAATGTGATTTATGGCTTTGTTTCTATTCCCAAGTTGACAGGGTTGCACTGTTCTGATAGGACCGCTAATTTCTCCTAATGTAGAGCTATAGGGGGGAGATTGAATCCTTCATCCTTCGGCACCTCAAAGAGGTTTTCACCATTGCATGCATCCTTTATTTTTACTATTTTGTGGTTAGAGAGTGCCACAGTGTGGTTTTCACTCAATAACTGTGAGCTTATTCTCGATATTTTCCTTTTGCGACTGAAGGACTCAATCATCTCCCCATAGTATGCTTGGGTGTCTAATGTGATGTTGAAGCCTACCTTATGATCCCCACATGGAACTATATCCCTTAGTCCCATGAATTTAAAGAGCACCTCATCATTTTCAAATGAGTCAAGAATTGGTGGTCCTCATTGATCGTGATTGATGAGTTGTGGGTGTACTAAGGTGATTCAGTGGGTTCGTTGGTTTGAATCAATTGTGGAGACACTAATCATTAATAGGGTGGAATCTTCAAAAATCCTAGGGAGACATGATATGGTACCATCATCATCACTACTAGCAAAAACATCAGTGATGTCAAAGGTGTAATTATCGAGTGTGATACCTAGGCATAGCGGTGGTCTAGGAGTGGTTGTTGTTACCTGAGGAGAGGACCTGACTACCCTTCTGGGAGTACCTATGCCACATACGGTTATACTCAGAGGAGTATACCCAAGGACAAGGTTCCTCATTCTTCTTTCTATCATGATGGGATCCAGTCGTCCATCATTGTTTCTTCCAAGGCTTTCATTCATGTTATAACCCATACCAAACATCATTTGTAACCCTCTATTAGTCTCCTCCATGGGCAGGGTGGGAGTGGGTCTTTCATCTTGGTATAGTGTTTTTGAGATGTCCTCCTCATCCACATTCTCTTGACTGAGATCACCCCAATGGCGGAATCTAGAAGGTTCTACTCTAATAGTGTGGATAGGTGTTTCAAATGTGACCTGGATTGTGGGGTTCGCCGCATCCATTGTCCTGGATCATGTTTTTGATTTTAGATATGTGACCTGTCGCAGAAGTAGGAGATGAAGTTGTGGTAATCTTATCTCCCAAGTTTTTGCAGTAGGCAAAATGGGATCCCCTTTTCATTCTGTGTCTGCATTGGTGATAATTCGAGGCCACTTCCTTCATTCCATGTATCCACGAGCACCCTAGGAGGATGTTGTATGGTAGGTTGAGGTCGATGACCTGACAGGTGGTTTCCATAGTTGTCGGCCCCACTTGAATAGGGATTTTGATAGTGCCCTGAGATACTCTTTCTTGATCATCGTACACCCTTATCGTGATGCTTTTGTTCTTATTAATGGAATCCTCAACGAATCCCAATTTCTTTATGAGCTTTAGAGAACAAATGTTAGGGCCTGCACCTCCATCCACCAGGACTTGTTTGAATTTCTTTTTATGGATGAGCACTTGAAGGTGGAGTGCACGGTTATGAGATGGTTGTGGGGGGAAGTCTTGGTCAAAGAATGTAATGAGATTTGGGGTAACGATGTAACCCACCATAGCTTGGAATTGTTCTATGTCAAGGGTGGCGGAGATGGTGGATGCAACTAGTGCTTCATCAAGGATCTTTCTATGGGAGGCAGAGATTTTCAATAGTTCCATGATGGAGATTTGGGCAGGTGTTTTCTTCAGCTGGTCAATGACATTGTAGTCATAGGGGATGGCCTTTGTATTAGAAATGAGGGTCTTAATTGGTGCCCCGGTAATGGTAACTTTTCCACCACGTGTGGTGACTCCACAGTCATTCTTGGCTCCCTTGACATTTATGACGGTGACCATCTCATTGACACACCCGACTATCTCTTCATACACTAGATTAGCACTAGCATACTTTTGCTTTCCCTTATTTTTTCCTTGATTATTTCCCTAATTGTTCCCTTGGTTGTGGTTCGGCATTGGATTCATGTATATTTTCAGGTCTTGGTTTCCAGTAGGCTGCTCGATATTGATAATTTTATCCTCAATGAGGTCTTGGATGATGTTTTTCAGCCTCATGCAATTGGTGGTGGTATGTCCTTTGACTTTGTGAAAGTCACAAAGGAGATTTTCGTTATACCATGGTGGTTTGGTCATGGGTTCCACGTACTGCTCTGAGTTAGAGACCTTGATTAGATTTTCTTTGACCAGTTTCTTCATTATGGACTCAATCAATTCACCAAGAGCTATGAAATTCCTCTTGGGGGAATTCTTGCCTCGAGGATGTGGTCCTCCTTGATTACCCAAGTTGTTTATTTGATTGGTGGGAGTTGGTTGTTGTTGTGCTACTACCGCATTAGTCTGCACATTGTTGTGATTATGATTTTGCAGTTGATGACGGGTTTGGGTATTTTGCTTAGGGGCACTGATGACTACTTTAGCATTGACCACACCGTCGTTCATGATATTTTTATTCCTTGACCAATTTCGAGGTTTATCATTGTATTTGTTAGGTGGGTGGTTATCCTGTGGTGGAGTGAATGTTGGTGCACCTCCTCGCATAGTAAGGGCTCTTTCAATGTTGAGTGCCTTTGGGATCAGTTGGTCATATGATGTGATGCACTGCATTTTAAAGTAGAATGCCAAGTTTTCATCTAGATTGGCTATGATGGTGCAAACTTGTTGTTCCTCTGGCATGGTCCACTTGCTCTGATAGGCCTTGGATTTCCATCTTTGCAAGAAGGATGCGAATAGCTCCCCTTTTCTTTGTTTGAGTGCAGACAGTTCTTCCAAACTAACATCTGCAGCCATATTGAAAGCGTAATTCTTAAGGAAGGCTTCCATGATTTCATCGAATGTTTTAATGCCCGTGGGTAGGCGAGAAAACCATTCCATGGCTGGACCAGTCAGACTACGAGGGAAGAGTCATATTAGATATGTGTCATCGTATGCTCCTTCCATGCAATGCACCTGAAATTCCCTGACATGGTTTTCAGGGTTACCTATTCCATTGTATTTGTCAAATTTGGGGATCTCGAATCCCTTTGAGAATGGTATCATGGTGAGACTTATGTCGAAAGGGTAAGGGCACAAGTTTCCTGGTGTTCTCATGGTTTTTCCTACTTGCAAGTCCAACACTTGCTGTGAAAGCAGTTTGATTTGTGTTATGACATCCTTGCTTAGGTCGAGAGGTGGAATGAAGGAGTTGTGAGGTGTTTCAGGTGTTTGATGGGTGGGGAGAGTACTGGTGGGAATTTTCTGCAAGCTCAGTTGTGCGTTCAAATCCTGTTGGTATGCCTGCATTTGCATCAACAACGCTTGTTGTTGATCTTGTTGTCATTGTTCCAACAACGCTTGTTGTTCGTCCATCTGTTGTTGTTCCCATGAAGTCTATTATTGATCAATTTGTTGTTGTGCTAGTAAGGCTTGTTGTTGGTCTAGCCGTTGTTGCACCAACAAAGCTTGTTGTTGGTTGAGCTGCTTTTGTGCCAACAAAGCTTGTTGTTTAGCTTGCTGTTATGCCTGAAAGTCTTGCAGGGCTTATTGGTATGCTTATAGATGGATCACTTGCAATTGCGCTTGGTATTGGGCTTTTGCTTGAGCTTGGGCTTGAGCTTGAGCTTGCGCTTGGGCTTGAGCTTGTGCTTGTGCTTGGGCTTGAGCTTGTGCTTGTGCTTGGGCTTGGGCTTGGGCTTGTGCTTGTGCTTACTGCTTTTGTTGGAGTACTCTCTGTTGGTTGGCCTTTTGAAGGGTTTGGATTAGCATGGTGAATGAGTTTGTCGTATTGGCTTTTGGTGGAATTGGTGGTGGGACAGGAATCATGCCAACCATTGTGACAGGTGGAGGGATTGTGGTGGTGATTTGGATTTGGGTTGTTGGAGGGGTGGTTGAGATGATTGGTCCCTAAGATGGTATGCTTTGGGATACTTGAGGACCAATTGATGTAGTGGCTTGAATGGTTGCCACTTGTTGTTGTGATGATGTGGGCAAGAAGAGGGAATTGGGTGTGATGTTTAGATTGCTAGGTTTTGGGAAACCATAGATGTTAAGAGGAGGAAAACCCAATCCAAGAGGTGAGGTGGTTGTGAATAAAATGGGGGAAGAGATGGAATGTTACCTTGAAAAAAATTATTAGCAACGTCAGTTGTTTCAAACAAACCTCCTTCTCTAAGTGGTAGAGAATTTTGTATGTTTGATTGACAGGCTGGTGTTGCATGGAATGAAGATGAGCCAACATGATTATGGAAGGTGAGTGGGATGTATGGGTGGGATAGATTTTCTGAGATAGAAGTAACTAGCATGGTGGTGATGATTGCCTCTTTGTTAGCCACATGGTGATGTCTTCGTAATTCTTGGAACATGGCACTCCCCTTGTTTACATTCGGTGAGGTTGGTGTGAGGTATTTCTTGACTGAAATTTGACATCAGGGATGCATTTGTAAGAGGCACATCTATACTAGTGCTTGTGTCAAGGTCGGGAGGGAACTGGACCCCTCCTTGTACTAGCGTATTCAAGTACTTGAACATAGCATTGACAATTTTGTGGTTCTCTGGATTTTGAACCATCTTCATGATTTCAGATTGTGTCATCCCCATGTCTTCGTTCATGATGTCCTCTTGATGACTCTCTTCTTGAGGATTTTGCGATGATAAAGGAGAGTTACTTAGGGGATTACTTGATCCTTCTAGGTTTATTTCGAAGGTTAACTGACTTATGTCCACAGAAGTAGATATTTCTCTGATATTCTCCATGTTCTTCTTGTATTGAGATCTTGTTTGGACCATAAAAATAGGGATTTCTTTTGATCCTAACATTTTAGGCCCAAAAGAGAAGAACTAGGGAAGCTCAATGATCAAAGATGGTGGTAATGGTGATGAGCTAAACGGATGGGATGAGTGAATGAAACCTTTTGGAGAAATCTTGAAGGTTTATGCTAAACTTGTAAGGGCTTTAGATTGATTGTGATAATTTGACTAGATGTGTTAAGTCAAACAGGATTGCAGTGAAGTTGTATTCCCTAGGAAGTTGCGTTATCCTAGGGGAACTTGCACAAGTGGATGAATTAGCTAAGTATGCTAAGCCAATATGATTTGTGAACTAGTAGACCTTAGGAAGTTGCATTATCCTAAAGGTAAATTTTTCCAGAGGTTTGACTATTTTGGCTAGGTGTTTCAAGCCAATATAGGGTGATGTTGGTTTAGCCCTTTAAGTTTAGCATGAGAAATTTTTCTAGAGTTCACAAAAGGTTTGTTTGATGAAATGAGACTTGACTGATGGAGGAATGAATGAGGATGACAACTTTTATCTTGAACCTTAACCTAGACATGACTCTCTCTACATAACCTTAGTATTGAAGAATGTGCTAGACTTCCTATCAGAGAAAAGAAAACCTTTAAAAAAGTTCAGGATTTTGTTGACAATAAAATGCATACAACGTTGGATTATTCCTTGAGGCTTTTTTGTAGAAGTTGTATACAAGTATTTCTCTTACCTCAAGGAGCATCTCAAGGCGTTGCTCATGGGCTTTTAGGCTTATCTTCTTGAACTTTGGCTTTGAGATTTTGACCTTGCGGGAAATCATTGGAAACAACACACATGAAGTTCAATTTGTCTCTTTATCTTGGTTTAATGAATTTCTTTTTATCAAAGACACTTTGCTTGCTTAGGTTTCAAACTATATATCTAGTGTCCCACCTTCTTTCTCATCCCACAAGATCCATTGTGTGGAAATCAAGGAAAATAGGGAAAATTTTACCTATGTTAACCTTTTTGAAAACAAATGACGATATAATTCAAGCACTTAGAAACCTCTAGGGATAGAATCCCTAGGGAAAGCAAGAGTGCTTTGAATTCGTCAAAGGTATTTGTCCTCTCAAAGGGGTTTGAAATTTGAAGGTCTTGTGAATGTTTGTTTTCAAGCTTTTTGAAGGACCAAACAATGTATTCTTCACTTCCAAGAACCTTTACAATCCTAGGATGATGAGGCAATATCCTGTTAGGTTTCAACTTAAATAAATCTAGCTGCGCATATCTTCTACGAATGGCTAAATGCTTGACCACACTGGATCCCCTCCACAGCACACACTTCTTAGGTCAGCCAAGCATTAGTACCCATGAATCTCCCATGCCATACCTTCCATTTTCACAACAAGACCGCATGTATAACGTGGGGTAGCTTCAAAGGACATGACCTTTTGCACCAACAAGATAGATAAGGTTTTGGCCTTTTTCTAAACAAAGCGTTCTAATGTGGGCATTCCGTTCATGGGGGATTATCCAACATTGGTGAGAGTCCATTTTTGTCCATCTCATCAGAATAATCCTCATGATTCTTGAACTTTCCTCGAGAATCGACACTTATATACCGGTTGGAAGTCGCTTGGCTTTAGCATGTTCGCGGTTGGGTCGTTCCCTTGGGTGAGTACTTTTTCCCATAAGACAGACCCTCTAAGATAAATAATAGCGAACAAATATTATTTGTAGTTCGATCAACCTTTGTTTAAAAACAAAAGGAGAACACTCGCAATAAGTTCATTCACACTCACATGTTTTTTCCATTTGTTAAGTGCCCAAATTGAAATGTGGAGGCAATCTTTTCAACAACCTAATATCACCAAAATTTTTTTGATTCTCAAGATCGCGATGAAGCATGAGAGAAGCGCATACACATTTTAAATGATATTAACTTGTGAAAAAGGTTGCAAAACATTGAAAACACTTGTTCATTTTAGACCTCAAAGCAATGATGAATTCTTTTTAAGCACCAAATGAAGTGTGAGATTGTCTTGTTAAATTTTTAATCCTTTAAACAAAATCTAGTGTGTTTGTCTAAAGTTCTTTTTAGCCCCTTGGCAACTTTTGAAAAGAAAATTTTGATTTTGTTTATTTTAGAACCCAATGGAAAATTAGTGTCCTAAGATCAATGAACTTATCAAATTCTTTAAAGGGTGTTGAAAAACACTTTGTACAACATAAAAATAAAGTTGCTTGTTCTTTTTAAATCCAAACTGAATTTAGTATTCCTAAGGTCAAAGATGTTTAACAAATTTTTTTAAGAGTGTTAAGTAACACTTTAGTGTTTAAAAACACTTTGGTTTGGTGAACATGATATCATGATAAACTTCTTCCTTTGCTCCAACTTGCAAAATGACAGAAAAACCAGAGAGCAATAAAGATAGAAAACCAGATTCAAGATTAAAAAATCCTAAGTTTAAAAAGCACATGTTAATTTAAAACTTCATTGTTTTCCCATGGTGGAGTTTGCAAAAGTGGTGGAGTTTGGAAAAAGTGGCGCTATATAGCACCGCGTGGTTGACTTTAGGTGGTGCTCTGTAGAGACAGAGAGTGCAAAAGTGGTGCGACAGAGGTAAGCGGTCCAGTTTGGAGGCAGCCTAGTTTGAAAATTTACAATTTTTTAGGCGGGAGGGATGGCGCGGCAGAGTTTGGAGAAAGCGCGGTGCGATACTACACCGCGGTGATGGAAGCAGTGGAATATTGCACCATGGGGGTGGGCGCGGCAAAGTTAGAAATTTAAAAAAAAGACAGGCGAGCAGGATATGCAGCGAAGTTAGGGAACTAATTGCGGGTCAATATGGCACCACGTCTTTAAAAGCGGCAAAGTATTGCACCGCGGTGCTGAAAGTGGCTCGATATAATGTCGCGCGGTTTAGTTTTCTATGTCTACGCAAAAAATGTTAGAAAGCATGGAATTTTAAAAAAAAACGTGATTTAAATGGTTTCAAGCCCTCCTTCTAGCGCCAAAATGTGAACCCCTAAACCTGCAAATGCACTAAGACAACAAACATGGTTAGATGTTAGATCAAAATGCAATACAAGAGTGAGAGATTCCCCATGAAATCCATCTATTTAAACTAACTATTAGGAAATGAAGAACAAACTCAAATAACATGAAAGTAAATCCTAATCTAGCCAATAGATTGATGATCCCATGGGGGAATTGGTGCCAATGGAGTGTTGCAATTGGCCCTTTCCCAATTCCTAGGTTGCAATGTGGATGATCTAGCAATGGTCAAATCTCCAAAGAGATTTGAGCATAACTTTGATATAAATGTGAAAAATGATGAAAGCTTGGATGAAATGAACAAAATTAGTTCTCAATTGGAGAGAGTAACTTTGCATGAAGATTGTGGATGAGAAATGAGGAGAAGAGACTCCAATTTATAGACTTCAATTTGGAAGAGGTGAGCAAGATTGAGCAATGTGGGACAAAGGATAATCCAATGGCATTGTGTCACTTGTCCACATGTGGTTGGAAGAGGAATGAACATATTTTGGCCAATGTGCATGATAAATGCACAAATTTGAATTTTGAAATATTGAAATGACAAGGTGGATGAGAAGTCAAATGGAGTTATGACCACTTGGCTCAATGCAAAGGACATGTAAGATGTCTTAAATGCCTTCTTGGAAGAACCAAGTCCACTTGGCCTTTTTGAATTCAAATGAGGGAATATTCCCTTTTGATGCTTTGTGGGAGAAAATAGAGAATTAAATAAATTGAAGTAATTGATTTATTGTGCAACTTGCATTCTCTAGAGAAATTTAATGAAAGGGATTAAGTTAATCATGGTTTTGATTAGATTAATAAAGAATTAGGTGATGTGAAAATTTAGACTTAAGTTTGTGAATTAATTTAAGTCAAGAATTGAGAGGAAATGATTTATTAAATAAATGTTTTGATTTATTTAATCTAGAGGGAATATGCTGGATTAAAGCAAATAAGGCTTAATTTATTTAATTTATCAAGAAGACATTAGAGAATTTAATCAAATAAAATGATTTATTTAATTAAACAGATATGTAAGGTTAATTAAATTAAATTTATTAATTTAATCACTGAAAAAAGGAAGACCTAATTCAATCAATAATGATTTATTAAATTAAGAGATATAATGTGATGAAATGTTGAGAATATGATTTAGGAGGAAATGCTATTAGTAATCGGGATCGGGTGTGCCAAAATGAACTTGTACATTTTCCATGTCTACACCTTGTAGTTTGAATGACTTGATTTATTGACGATGAGCTATGAACAATTGAGATGGATTGCCAGTTTATTATGACAGAATCCTAAAGATTGACCTAGGGTGTCTTGAGGGCACATCAATGATGGTGTTGCCTATGTTCAAGCTCAAAGACCCGAAGTTTGACATGGTACTATTTTTTGATTTTCAATGTTTTGACCTTTTTAAGGATTTTTGACATGTTTTGGATGTTTTGGATTTTGACTTTACAAATTTTTGAATGTTTTTGGATTTTAGCTATATAGGATTTTGATGTTTTTGGATTTTCTAGATTTTACAAGTGTTTTTGGATTTTGATGAATGTTCTATGAATCTTTTTAGGATTTTCGATGAGATTTTGAGGTAAATGATACCTAGATCACAATGTGAATGTCACATTGTGAGATGTAAGACATGGATTAAGAGTTATTTGAAAAACAAGAGTGTAATAACCTACCCCTAGTGTCTAGAAATGCTTCATAGTTCAATGGATAAATCAAGATAGGTAATGTATACCCGAAGAGTTTCAACAAAGTTTTATCATGCTAGATATGGGATATGGGACTTCAAGAGATAAAATGGTAAAGAGTCTATCAAAAGTTGGTCATGAGTAGAGTTGAAGTATACACCAAATCTTTGTCAAGATCAAGATAAAGTGGAATATATGGATGAATCTGGATTGGATCGATGGAGGGAACATTGGATTTATCATGATAAGGATGATATGCTTGTATCTTAGAATGATCATATAGATGCTCGATTCTACTCATGATGCATTTTTTCTAGAATTTCATCATAGTACTTGCCCAAAGTGCCACCGTAGTGGTTTTCATTGGAGGATATTTTTGATTTTTATTATTTTCTTGATTTTTTGATTTTTTGGAAACTTTACCCTCATGTTGAACAACTTGGTGGTATAGATGTAGAAGCCACTATCATAATGTGCTAATGATACCCTACTTGAAGAAGTTGCTTCACTAAGATAAGAGCACTTGAATGAAACTTTGAAGAATTCTTATCTATCTTGTGGATACCAGAATTAACCTTGTCTATGTGCGCACATCGTGATATGGTACCTTTGGAATCCTTATGATGAAGGGTAGCTACCAACACACGGTTAATGCAAGAATCGGATATCATAAATGGAGTGTATGATTTTATATGCAAAGGAACATGAGATGGATTGGTAGATGGTGTAGACACCTAAATTTGACCCCTTTACATAAGGTCAAATTTATCCCTTTCATTCATCCATTTCATCCCCTTCATCAATGTTAATTAAATTATTTAATTAATTAATGTTCCCCATTTTCCCCAACGTTCCTAAGGTATTCAATTTAATTAATTAAATACTTTATCTATTAGCCCATTTCCTCTCTAAATTAAATAAATGCATCAATTTATTTAATTTAGTCAATTATCCTCTTCAATTTTAAATTCATTTTTTCTCTCTCCTTGTCACATCCTCCATAACCTTTTCACTAATCTAGGTTAATTTAATTAATCCTTCATTAAGATGTGCATATCCTTAATTAGGATTAATGTCTCATCCTTCATATCTATCCACTTGCCTCTAATCCTCATTAATTAGCCTAATCACCTATTTGCACAATCCTAATCCTAATTACTTACCCTTTCTAGCATGTCATTAAGTCAGCCTTTCAAGGTAGTTACCCTTTTTGGTTTGACCTCTTCCCCATGTGAATTAAAAATTCACACTTAGTCCCCCCATGCATTTGTTTTCCCCATTACCTCTCAAAGGTCACATCGTACCCATGGGACAAAGACCCCTTTTAGGGGAATCTTGTCTTACCATTGGTTTCTTCAAAAAAGTGAATTAAAAATTCACTTGTATTCCTCCAAGGCCATCTCCAATCCCCATGGTGACAAGAGTGGACTTTCTAAAAGTCCTCACTTGTCACTTTCAGCCCCACTTGGGGACAAGGGATTACTTATTGTGCAGAACCTCTCTCATCCCAAAGTACTTGCAAGTACCTTGAGACCACATGGCCTTTTCCACATCACTTGTACCCTTGCCATCTCATCTTGTCTTTTGGACACTTCACCCTCCACATGGAAAGATGTGAGGTTGTGAGTCCTCAATTCACTATAGCCCTCCATCTTGTCCATGGTGGCTCAGTCTTGACGATTGAATCTTCTAGACAATTCAATTTCTTCTATAAATAACCCCTCTTTTCACTCATTAAAGAAGATTATCCATCCATAGCAAACTTATGCTCTCAAGCCATTCAAGACATCTTAGCCATTTATTGTAGCCTCTTAGTATTTTCACTTGCATTCTAGCATCCATTGTTGCATCCACCTACCTCCATTAATCCTCTAACCACCATCATTGCATTAATATCATCCAAGGAGAACACATCAACAATATCATCAAGGGCCAACCAAGGATCAACACGAATAGAAGGTATAATCACCTTTTTTTTATCTTCCTCTTATTTGTGTTCAATGTAGCCTAATCTTGAGGTGTCGTTGTGTAGTTTTTATCTTGCATTTATTTAGTTCTTGCACTTCTAGAGTTAAAAATTTCACTACACACATTTCTGACACACCCGTTAGGACCCACATCATGGGTTCATTGCTTTCACGTTTATTGTTTTTTGAAATTTTGTAGATTCTGGAACATAGAGGCGACCTTGCCTAGGAGGGGTGACCTTGCCCAGGAGAGGTGACCTTGCCTAAATAGTTAGACTGTTTTGTTTATGTTTTTGATGTTTTTTTCCATCTGACTGTTTGTAGGTTCACAGGAGGGGCGACCTTTCCCAAACAGCCAAACTGTTTTGTTTATGTTTTTATTTTTTTCTACCCTCTGATTATTTGTAGGTTCATAGAACAAGTAACCTTTCCCAAGAGGGGTGACCTTGCCCAAACAACCAGACTATTTTGTTTCTATTTTTGTTGTTTTCCACCCTTTGACTATTTGCAGGTTCACAGAACAGGCGACCTTGCTTAAATAGCTAGATTGTTTATTTTTTTTTGTTTTTCTACCCTCTAACTGTTTGCAAGTTCACAGAACAGGCGACCTTGCATAGGAGGGGTGACCTTACCCAAATAGCTAGACTATTTTTTTTTTGTTTTTGTTGTTTTCTGCTCTCTGATTGTTTGCAAGTTCACAGAATGGGCGACCTTGCCCATAAACACAAAATTTTGTGTTTTCTCTTTTGTTTTTGTTTTTGTTGTTTTTTACCTTTTGAAATTTTGCAGGTTCACAGAATAGGTAGCCATGCCTAAAACACAGAGGCAGCCACGCCTAAAAAATAGAGTTCTCTTGTCAAAGATAGAAAACAAAACTACTAACAAGTGTATTACAGGCAGACAAACTTTGTTTAGTTGGTTTTCTGCTTTCATTTTTCTTTAAGTTAGGAACATAGGATTAATTAAAGGGTCAAAGAATCTACTTGTTGTGTTTCAAAGTGGACTATTGATGTATCCAATCCCCTTGTGCCATTTAGCGATCCTGGGTGATGATAAATCATAGTCCACTTAGTCCTTTTACCCTTTTTTTCATTGTATTAGTGGGACCTACTTGGGGATTTCATCACCCCAAGCAACGATTCCAACCATGTGTACCTACGGGATATATAAAGGGAGAGGAAAAATTTGTACCTCAATCCAATCACGTCATGTCTGGTGGAGCATCAAAGCTAGACTGATACCTAGCCAAGATGTGAAGAGTTGGTATGAGCTCCCAGTCTCTTGCTAGTTGCTTCTAACTCACACTTGTGACGGACTGGTGTTCACAATTTGGGCCCCATGTACCATGCATATATCGGTGACACCCTTAGCAACCTTGTTAATCCTAGATAGAGGACTATGTTGACCATACCCTTAACACTAGAACTAGGCTTGTGTTGTTTGAAGTGTTTTCTTGTGAAAAACCAATACTTATCAGTCAGTTTTGGTCTTTTACTTGTTTTTATCCTTTACCATCACTTTTTTTGAGTAAGTTAGCTTCAAACCAATAAACAGAGGTGACCTTTCCTTAAAGGGGTTCACCCTGCCCTTCCTGTTTCACTCATTTTTCACTGAAACCAAGTTAAAAATCACCAATTTCCCTCATAGTAGGTGACCTTGCCCCCTGTTTGGGTGACTTGACCTAAGTTTGGGTGACCTTGCCCTAAAGGCGTGACCTTGCCCTCCCAAATATCCTTTTTCAACCTCCATTCACTAGTCGGTACCTTATTTTAGGAACCCATTTTCTGATTCTGAGTGTCATTCCCTCGTTCGGAGTACCCATTTACCCATCCTGACCATCCATATGTCCATTTTGAATATTTGTTTGCCCATTCCAAGCATTTTTTCCCCTTTCTAACCAGTTGTTCACTTGTTTCAAGAAGGTGTTCACCTATTTCAAGTGGTCATTTGCTCGTTCCGCAAGCTCTTTTGTCTATTCTGGGGATTTGTTTATCGATTTCATTTTACCATTTTTCGTTCTAAGTTGAAATTGAGACCTATTTGGGTGAGCCTACACCTGTTTGGGCGACCTTGCCCTATTTGGGAAACCTTTCCCAGGAGCAGCGACCTTGCCCAATTTTGGACTTCCTTGCCCCAAAACTGCATTCGATTCCCAAATTTGATCTAAAGAGCCAACTTCCCACGATTCTCAAAAGGCCTATTGTCTACCTACCTATTTACACATCTCATTCACCGGAATCACAATCCATTTGCATCCAAATCATCATCTAAATCATATAGGTGCATCCTTAATCATCCTTAGGTTCAATATCCATCATCGCTTTATCAATCCAAATCCTTTGAACTTCATTTGAAGTCATTATTTGAATTGACTTAGGTGCTAGAACTTGGTCATCATCCTTGAACATCTGCTTCGAATTGTATCTATTCTAATTTGATCGTCATCCCAGGCCCTATCAATCCCCTTCCATATCAAGTCAGATTCGGCACTGTGATCATCATTTCATCCTTTAATCCAATCAATCAGCACCTTGTGTCACCTAGGGTAATCTCTTAACCTAGTTTAGAAACCATTCAAATCATCCAATCATTTGATCTTTAATCCATTTCCATCCAATCCTATCAATAATTTTATTGATCAAATCCAATCAATTGATACATCATCAATTGATTCATCATATATCCTATCAATCATCTGATTATCCTATCCAATCTGATCAATCAATCTAAATCATCATTCAGATCATCATTTAGAAGCTTAGTTTCATCTTAGATCACTTAGTTTTTTTGCACATTCATGCCCATTCAAACACATTCAAAAAGAAAAAAGAAAATGGCAGACCAATAGACCAAGGTTCCCAACCAAATGTCCCACAAGATCCCCATAATGGTGCTTCGTCACAATCCAATATTGATGTCCAAAACACCACACCACCCGAAGTCACCATGGAAGAATACCTTAGTAATCTTGCTAATGTTCAGATGATGGATTGTATCCTCAATGAACGTGGGGATAAGATCATTTCCGCCCTCCTCATGAAATGATTCAAACCACATTTGATTTTGATGCATTGCAATATGCCCTTCCAACACTTTCCAATCTGTAAACTTCACATAATGCTCCATGGAATTCCTATGTCCCTGAGAGTACACCCATAGACAACTGGTATCACCCCGAGTTTTGAAATGTCATCATCCATCAAGTCCAAAGTTATCCTCATCTTCCAACTAGGTCCCCTACCATCACACCACCTGATCCTAATGACCCCTATGCCTACGACATGTCGTCATACATTCCATCTTCTCCACCACTTCCACTTCAGCAACCTAGTCAACCACCTATCAATACTGGAGGCACACTTTTTCTTACATTGATGCCACTGCCAAGATCTACATCTACATTTTTGCAACCTCCAGTTAATCCACACCAATCCACCGCATTGCAAGCACTGCCACAACACATTATTATTGTTGTCGCTGCATCCAAACCACCTCATCAACAACCTCTGCAACACACTATCACCATCCCACAATAAAACATATTGATTTCCTAGCAACACACTACCATTCCTACATAACCACTGCATCAGACGGTGCAAACTAATTCACAGCCACAACAACTGCCACATGCTGCTTCCATCGTAATCCCACAACAACAACATGATCCATCTCACCCATCTTACCAATAGCCATTGCAGTAGCAACTTCCACCACAACATACACACATTCCTACACAAACACAACATAATCCTCTTATGAAGTATCTTTATCATCCATCTAGCATGTACACTATTCCACTTCACCCTAATCCTCACCAGGTTGCTCAAAATCAAACGCAGACCCAACCACCATTTTACACCAACCCTTCACAACTGCATGTGCATCCTTACCAATAGCCATCAAATCCACAACAACCCCCATATGTCACCTTCTCACATCAATATCAATCTTATCCACCTTATCTCCAACAACAATAGTCTTATCAACAAGGTGCCACATCCACCTCTTACTACCAACAACCATTGTAATATCAACAAGGATTTTTTACCTCTTCATACCATCAAAATCCAACACAATACCAACAATCCACCTCTTATCATCAGCAACAACCATACTACCAATAAGCCACCTCCACTTCTTACCACAAAAATCCATCATCCTCATATACCCCATATGTTAATCCGCAACCCACTTACACCAATCAGAGTCAACAAACACATCCTTATACATCTCAACCTATCTATAATCCAGTCATTGTGATACCATCCTCATCATACCAGCCATACTATCCATATAATCAGCCTACTCCGACTCCTGAAGCACCAATCAACAAAGACTTGGAAGAATTCAAAGCTGCATTGAAGGACTTACAAGCTAGAATGGGTAAACAATCATTCAAATTTGAGGACATTTGTCCTTATCCATTTGATCCATCCATTTCCTCAGTTCCCTTCCCTAAACACTTTGAAATACCAAAATTCAACAAGTACAAGGGAACAAAAGACCCCAAAGCTCATCTACATGATTTTTATGCTCACTGCCAAGAATTCATGCACAATAACAATTATCTTATATGACTCTTCCCTAAGAGCCTACAAGGGGTTGCCCTCAACTGGTTCATGGGTCTTGAAAAGGGATCTATCAAAACCTTTGCACAACTATTAGAACAATTTGTCTCTCACTTCTCCTTTAACCTAGAGGAGGATATTGACACGCTTGATCTGCTGAAAGAAAAGTAGCGTGATGGGGAAACCTTTACAAGCTATCTACAAATATTGCGAGCCCTAGCCAGCCATATGAAATCCCCACTACCGTAAAATGATATGGTTACATTGTTTATTGAGAATTCCCATCCAAACATGGCTCATAACTTTTGTCTCCACTACATCACCACCTTTACGGCACTAGTGGAGAAAGGTCCTATCCTAGAAAGATCCCTTGTTGCTAAAGGGCAAGTCAAAATCTTCAATTCTGATAAAGAGAGGCCATTTGGGGATAAACCTCGCTATTGGAATCAAAATAAGAATGTTGTTTATGCTGGTGTCACTAACACCAAGCATGTCCAAGTGGTCACTACTTCACAAAAGCCATAATACCCTCCTCAACAATAGCAGTCAATCCCAAACACCATATATGTGCCTCAAGGGGCACCTCATCCACCACAACAGTCAAATCAGAACAACCAAGGGGGAAATAAATGTTAGTTTACTCAATTAGGAGAACCACTTAGTGTTGTCTTTAACAAGCTCCTCCAAGCTAACTATCCCATCATGTATCATGTTACCAAGCCCCTTGACGAGTCTAAGCCCAAGCCAACTCGGTTCAAAGATAGCGAGTATTGTGAATTTCATGAGATTAAGGGACATATCTTGGATAAATGTCAAGGCCTAAAAACCTACATCCAACCTCTCATAGACTGAGGCAAAATATATGTGGATGCTAATACTGCAATCTCATCTAATGCTCAACTTCAAATATATCAGAATGATTTTCCCAATCATAATTAGGGTCCTAGTACATCCAACTCCAATCTTGGATCTAGCAACAACAACAACTAAAATAATAGCACTAATAACATCACTTACAAAAATGTGTCGTACAATTACCAAGGTGTTGTCACATACATAGAAAAAGTGGATCCATGTGTATCCATGATACACATCAAAGGCAAAGACCCACAATGTGTTATTACCACCCATCAAACCCGCATCACCATCCCAGGAGCCTCTACATCTACCCAACTACCATTAGTCAGCTCACAGTACAACATCCTTGATCACTTAGGGAAAACCCAGGCTCAGATCTCTATCTTAGATATGCTTAAGTCATCTCTTGTGCATCAAGACATCCTAACTAAGGCCTTACAAAGCACACAAGTACCCAATGATATTGATCCCACACAATTCCAATCATTGGTGGGAAATCTCTCATCGACCTACTAATTACCCTTCAGCCAAAAAGATATGCCACCCTTGACTCAAGTCATAACCACCCCCTCCATCTCAAATTTGGTGTAGCCTATCACAAATTAAAAAGGGTATTGGTAGATAATGGTTCGGCCCTAAATCTTTGTACATTAAAATTTATACAACAGGTTGGATATGCCCAGGCTGACCTAAATAACCAGGTTATCACCATTAAAGCATACAACAACGCAGAACGAGATTTTGAGGGTACTATATCTCTTGCTATTCAAGTGGGTCCCATTTTATAGTATACTATGTGTCATTTTCTGGACTTGGAACTTCCATATAACATCCCCCTTGGTCGCCCATGGATTCACTCTATGCAAGTCATCCCATCAACCTACCATCAATTTTTGAAGTTCCCATTTCAAGGAATGGAAGTAACCATACAAGCTAACCCTCAGCCATTTGAATATTGTCATTCCCTAGAGGCTTCCTTTCCACATTCTCATTACTACCTTGGAGTAGAAATTGGGGCATCTCAAACATATGATTTACATGCGTCCACCAACACACTAAACACCACACCATCCACCCCTTCATCCATGCCAGCATCCACACCTAGTTCCACCATCACTAAGGTCCAGATCATTGACAAGGGATGTGGTGAGTATGAAATGTGTACAACACTTAACATAGAAACCATGCCACCATTTCCATGTACATATGGAAAACCATCTCAGTCTGTTCCAAAGAATGAATAAAAGACAATCACTCTCAAAGCTCCAACTGTGGGGTCCAGCACTTCCCGCTCTCCTGGGTTGCGACAAGATACACCTAAAGATGACATCAACCAGTGGGTGTACCATGAATAAATAGAACCATCTCTCCCCTTAAAATAATACTTCCAAGAGGCCTATCCTTGGCCTTCCAATTTTGTTGAAAAACACAACTATTAGGGGGGAGGTCTTGGTGTGACAGAACAAGGATGATTGCAGCCAATAGAAGATTTTATTCGACTAAAGAAGATGGGCTTAGGTTACGATACTAAATAGAAATGTCTTGTGGCATCCTCTAACACTTATAAAAATGTTATTGTTTACAATGGTTCCCTCGAGGATATACCAGAGGAGGAGTCCATCATACGTGCGTACGATGACATTGATCACATTGACCTCCCCGCCATGTTCAAATGTCTATCTGTTTGCACCATCACCTTATCCCTCAAACATCTTGAACTCATAGATTATGACCTACAAGGTACCGCACCTCCTAACAACTTTCCCTTAGTGGACCAATATGTACATCTCATGGGATTGGGGGAAGATGAACGCCCTAGCCACAAAAATAAGAAACAGAATAAAAAAAAGTCACCTGGTGAAAACCTCCCCGAGGCACTTTGTGACTTTGAAAAAGTAAAAAAAAATGGTGTATCTAATATTGAAAACCTTGAAGAGGCACTAGAATATGGGGATGTTCATCTTCCCCTTGTAGGAACTCACTTATTCGGTTGATCATCCATCTTGATTGAAGAAACACAAGTAGTAAACTTGGAAACCGAAGAGAACCCCAAGATCACTTATGTGGCTAAGGCACTATCATAAGAAGAAAACTCTACCATCATCAACCTGTTAAAAGAAGGAATCGTCAAATTTTCCTGGGCATACTCAAACATGCCTGACCTTGATCCAACTTTGGTGGTACATCACCTAGATGTCCAACCCGATGCAAAACCTGTTAAACAGAAGCCTAGAAAAATGCACCCTCAAGTGGCCCTACTAGTTAAGAAATAATTAGAAAATATTTTGGAAGCAGGGTTCATGCGACCAATTGACTACTCCGACTGGATCTCCAATATATTCCTAGTTGCTAAATCTAGCGGATACATGTGAATTTGTATAGACTTTGGAGATCTTAATAAAGCTTGTCCCAAGGACGTCTTCCCTCTACCAAATATTGATATGTTGGTCAACCTCACCACAAGAAATGAGATGTTGTCCCTCATGGATGGTTTCTCTGGCTACAACCAAATCAAGATTTCCCCTAAGGACCAACAGAAGACTACCTTGAATACACCTTGGGGTACATGCTGTTATAATGTCATGCCCTTTTTCCTCAAGAATGCGGGGGCAACATATCAACGTGCTATGACATTTATCTTCCATGACCTCATACACATAATAATGGAAGACTATGTTGATGACCTGCTAGGAAATTCAAGAACGAGGGAAGACCACCCTACCATCCTCAAAAATATCTTTGAACGTCTGGAATAGTACAAGCTATGCCTCAATCCAAAGAAATGAGTTTTTGATGTAACAATCAGCAAACTCCTAGGATTCATTGTCTCTCGTAGAGGAATCGAGGTTGATCCTGCTAAGGTCAAGGAAATTATGGAAATGCATCCACCATGCACCCTTAAATAGCTAAGAAGTCTACAAGGTAATATTTATTCCATCCAAAAATTCATTGTTGAACTTGCCAACAAATGTCAGTCATTCACACACCTCCTGAAGAAAGACATTGCATTTAAGTGGAGCCCACAATGTCAGTTTGGTTTTGATTAGATCAAGGAATATTTGGCTCACCCACCTATTCTCATGCCACCTATCCCAAGAAAGCTACTCCTTCTTTGGAACCTTTGACTCTCCAAGCTTGGGAATATGAGTGATGATGGGTGGGAACATGGCTTTGAGTGGAATTAGGACCAACCACTAGATATACTTTGTTCTTTACTTGAGAAGCCTACTTTTGTATTTGAGGATGCTTTTGATGGATACATTTCCCTTTTTGATTTTTCCCCATAGTTTCTTTGAATAATGGATTTTTGAAGGGATGATTTTCTTTATTTTTCTTTGGTATTCATTTGTATTTGCTTTATCCTTTTTTCTTTACTGCTTCATTTTATTTGTTGAGCTTCTCCTTGCTTTGATAAGAAATTTTCCTTTTATGTTGGTCCCAGTTTTATTATGAGATTATGGGTGGATGATGATTCATGATATGACTATTTGTAGTGTTGATAATACTTTCATCACAAGGATTCGTCATGCCCCCTATGTTGATGTTTGCATTAGACAAGACTGCCCTGACATTGTGAGGTATTACCGATACCTAATCCTTTTCCATGATAATGTATCCTCTGATCCATAGCCACTAAATATGACTTGTCATAAACATATGATATTTCTATAGGTTCTTGTTGTTCACTAATATGTACTATTTTCTTTGATTCTATGACATCATTATCTTTTGATACTGCTTCAAATGATGTCAATGATGAACAATCAATGTAAGAATCAATAATATCAACTATTGCTTGTTCTTGTGTAGGAATACCAAGAGTGGGAGACTCTTGTTTTGGATGAAGAACACATATATTTCCATCAAAAAGAAACATCTTAGGGGTGATATCGAGGACATCTTTGGATATTATAATAGTTTGGAAGATGTCCCTTAACTCTTGGTGTAACTCTAAAGATACGGGTTCTTGATCATGACTAGATTTAGAGTAACTTTTGTTATCCTCAAGAGCCTCTTCTTGACATGATCCTTGGGTGGATGATATATCATTGGTAAAAGACTCTTCACAACAATTTTTGGGTATGGGTGTAATAAGGGATATTTCTTGCTCATTTGGAATTTTTTGAATTGGACAGAGATCATCAAAAAATTAAGAGTACCTAAAGAATGTGCCTTGTTGAACCTTTGAACAACCATATTGATTGTAACAATGTTGTTGTTGCATTGTAGCAATACCCAGGCATCTGAAATGGCACGTAGCACTGGCATGTAGAATGATTCATGTCTTGAAGAAAGATTTTTTGTTTTTAAACTTCCTATGTTTTCCCCAAGTTAAACCGCCAGTCGTAAGTCTAGATAATACAACCTTTTCCAGCATCCTCCATGATATCTTTCCATGAAATTTGTGGAACTATTTCCTCAACATGTGGGAGGTTAATTTATTTTATTTCTTTCAAAATAATTTAAAGCTTTGTCCTATCTAAAAAAATAAGAAATACTATTTTATTAAACTATAATATTAAATTTTTATTTCTCAAAGTAAAAGTTGGGCACTTGGATCAGTATGTATTCTCTTTCTCAGTCAGTGTATAACATCTTTCCAAGTATTTTTGAACATTATGATTAATGGATTATGATATCTATTAATTTTCATGTGTTGATTTCAATGTAATAATATGCATTAACAGGTTTTGTAGACCTATAATTCTATGATTTCAGATCTTGAATTATTTTTAGCAGCTAGCAACATCAACTCTCTCGATGCATATATAAATTGATTTAGATTCCCTGCAACTTATTGTAAATCCTAAATACAAGGACAAGATTTTTTCTTTTTCTTATTCATAAATTTATATCAAATCATCCATCTACCTCAATGCATTGAATTTATGTTGTGTTGGCTTGGTGAAATTTTGGACAAATGGAATCCTTATGACATCTATTCTTACTTATTGGTCTACTTTTGTTTCTCGAGAAATGCATTTGATATTGGGTTTACTATGATCATAGAATGATCCAATTGAAATTTGGTATTTTAAAAATCTTTTGTTCTTGCTTAATGTATTTTAAATATTTCCTTGTAAAATTGATGAGTCGTGTCAAGATATGGTATTCAAATCATACATTGTTTCACCTCTCATTCTCCTTACTCGCTAATCTCTCTACTTGCATACATATTATGTAATATAATAGTTGCGCATGTATTAGGAGTACGCATTTTGGGAAGCATTACATACTTGTTTATTTTATTGACTTGAGCTCTATGTGTTAAAAATGTTAAAATCTTTGAAAGGTCAAAGACGATCATACAAATAATACTGGAATACTATATTATCAAACCGATATTAACCAAACATGCTAAAATTCATAAACTCAAATCCATGTGACATGATTGCAATTCATTAGAGGAATTATAGCTTAAAATAATATAGTAAGTTATCCAAATTTTTAAATTTGGACATCTATTAACATAACTTAAACAAAAGTAAAAGAAGTTGAAATTCTAAGTTTGTTCACTAGTATTTTTTTATATTTTTTCTCTTCTACACCAACATGCTTCAGGCTCACCGGTAGGAAAGCAAGTATTATCCAATTGCTTCTTCTTTTTAACTACATAATTTGCATTATTTCTAATGGCATAATTCACATAATAATCTAAAAACCTTGGGTGGATTCTATCTCTGAGTGCAAATGTGTTAATTTTGAGGTATTCCAATTTATTTATATAGTTTCAAGTGATTTTTTTATCCAAATCTAGCATTGCAAATCTTTAAATATTATAGGACATCATGTTTTTCTTTCAACTTCCTTTTTTTATTTTTTCGTTATTATATTTCATTTTTTAAAAATTTTATGAGTCCTAGTAAGTTTCTATGAATTAGGCTTTATTTTATCAGGGACTAGACTAGTGACAAATATAAAATCCAATTCTATATGCCTTAGAGCCATTTCCATAGAAAAAAATTGGATATGACCATAAAAGCTATATGTCATTCAGGAATTAATGAAATATGCATGTTTCCTCTATCAAAAGCTAGGTATATATACATGTTTCCTCTATTAAAATTTCATCTACAAACTCTAGAATTAGTCCATAAATTCTGCAATTTCTCAGGTCGGGTAGTGGGGATGGAAACGTTTTTCAACATTTTAGCAACAACTATTAAAACAACTTAAAAAAAATTAAAAGCAGTTGAAATTCTAAGTTTGGTCACTACTTTTTTATCCTCTTTCTTCTCTAAACCAACATGCTTCACAATTTGCATTATTTTTTATGCATAATTGACATAGTAATCTAAAAGTTTTGGGTGGATTATATCTCTGAGTGCAAATGTGTTAATTGTGAGGTTCTTCATCAACTTCTCAATTTATTTATACAATTCGAAGTGATTTGATTATCCAAGTCTAGCATTGCAAATCTTTAAACACTATAGGAAATCATGTTTTTGTTTCAACTTCCTTTTTATTTTGTAGTTCTTCTATTTTATTTTTAAAAAGTTTTTATCTATCATAGTAAGTTTCAAAGCATTTAGGCTTTACTTTTATTAGCGACCAAACTAGTGGAAAATATTAAATCGAGTTCTATATGTCTTAGAGCCCTTTCCAAAAAAAATTGGATATGACCATAAAAGCTATATTTAATCAAAACTAAACGCAGTTTAAATTCTAAGTTTGGTCACTACTTTTTTATCTACTTTCTCCTCTAAAGCAACATGCATCACGCTCTCTAGCAAGAACTCGATGCTTGTGTCTTTTGTTCAATTTTAGAGATGATATTCTAGAAAAGAAAATCAATCTGCTAAATAATGTATTAAAAAAATGATATCCTTAAAATAGAGTGATATAAAAGAAAGACTAGAGTGATTATTAGGATAGATCTTCTATTGAGAAGATGACATGAATGATAAATGAATAAATTATCGACAATGAGATAAGAGTCACTAGAATAGATAAATAAAGCTAAAGAAACCTTTAAGGTATTTAAAAATAACATAAGAAAAAAAGAAAAATATATTTTAGCATTGAAGGTATATGAGACAAGAACATTTAGGTATTTCATATTGGATGAACAAAATTAGGACCTACTTAATACAACTCCAATAGTTCTTGTGGACTAAAAAAAGGAATCTAAGAAGGACAAGGTGATAGTAGAGTATGTATCTAATGGTGTAAAGGATAATTAAAATCATGGATCATTTGGAATTTTTATTTTTAAAATTTAAAATTGAATATTCAAATTTAGGCATATGTCATAGGATTTTTGTTTAATTTACATTATATTTATTTTAAATGGGGAATTTCTAAAGGCTAATCTACCTTGAAATTTGTATTTTATTTTTAGCATAGGATCTTGAAGTTACTATACATTAAAGGATAAAAATTTCCTACTCAAAATATTTAATGCTTATAAATTTGTTACCATTGATTGTAAATTGACCTAGGATGACCAATTTTATGTTAATTTTATCTATTCTACTATAAAAGGTATTATATTATCATTGTATAGGGATTATAAATTATTGATTATAGATTAAATTAAATGAATATTTTATGTGGAGTTTACTTCATGGTTTCCAATCATTAAGATGAATGTTCTATTGTGTATGCATGGATGGAATGAGTATTTGATCAATATTGTGCTCATAAAACTAGTGATTTGTTGATTGTAAGTTGCGTTGTGTCGTTAGTCTAAGAATTTTTCATCCATATTATGAAGAGTATAAATAGATATATGGGTGATCCCACAATACTGGTTTACAATTTTTGGGCAAACTGGGCACTGAACTGATTTTTTTTAACTAAATCTTCACTTTCGGGCTCCTATAGCGGCTAAACCGTGAGGAATTTGAAGATGATGCAAATTAGTGATTTGTGAAGTTTTGTCTATAGATTCTAAATATATTTTATTCAAAAAAATTGGAATCAGTGGAAAAACCTACATTCACAAGAAATAAAAAATAAATATAATAATCAAATTTAATTTAATTAAAATTATAATTTTTTGGATACTTATAATAAGGACTACATAAACAAAAAATAAATTTTAAATTAATTCATTTGATCCCCCAAAAGGTAAATCAAGAGTGGCTTTTTATCAACATTTTGATAGGTGTAAAGGAGACTTCGTTATAGGTATGGTTTAAAACTAGCGGGGTTCTATCCAAGGGGGCTTGGTCTAAGGTGGTTTGATAAAACCCTCTTCAATTGGAATCCTTTAAATGGAAATTTTCAAGGCATAAATCATTATATTTTCTAAAAATATCTGATTTCAGCAAAAATCAAGATCTCCCAAAAAGTGTAAACCACTATTGTATTATGATAAAAATTGGGTGGTTGATGAAAAATACTTTTATACTTTGAAGATTGTACTATTCTTGTGATATTGTGAGTTATTTAGTAAAAAAAGATTGAATAAATTTAAGATTTGTCTACTCTTAATACACATCTAAAATAGAAGGTTTCTCTAAAAACTTTATCATTAGAAGTATTTATATGTAGTGGTTAATTTAGAATTAGACTCGAAAAAAAAAAAAAAATTCAAAACATGATAAATTATTATTTCCATCCATAATCATTATTAGATCTTAGATCAAGAAACATCAATTCTAGGGTTGAGATTAATATAAATCTCAATATCTTTAGGATATAACCCATATTATAGGATTCTAGTGAGGAAAGAATTGTAGGCCCCTTTATTGAAACGAAAAAAATACAAGGAATCCCTTAGCTATCCAACAAGTCAAGCACTAACTATCGAGGCCTTGGGATAGTCATTTTCTATTTTGGGAATTGATTTCTTTTTAGGGGAGGTGAGATAATAATTATTCATCTAATTTGAGATGTGTGTCAAAACACCCATAAACATATTAAAACTAAGAGGGCTTCAAATTGTAATTTAAAGATATTATTAGCCCATCTTAATCCATTGAAGGATATGTTTAACTACTAAATATTGATCACCATTAAAAATAACAAAGGATAAAGAGAAACCCGGAGTTTATCATGGAGTCCTCCATCCTTCCTCACATGATTTTTTATTTTCTCTCTTTTGGAGAGGAGTTTTGTACCACTGGGTTTTCTCCTTTTATCTTTTGAAGAGGAGTTTATCAGGGTGGTGGGCCCTTTTGCCCCAGTTACGCCCTCGATCACATCAGCAACTAGGGGCTAGGGCCCGAGGTGCTGAAATTTTGTACCTAATTAGCCTTACCAATACTTTATTTGGCCCCACACAACTATTTTTTTTCATTTTACCATAACTTTTCATGATGATATCAAAATTATGGAAACAAGATATTGATGGAAAGATGGTTCTATGTACTTTGTAGTGGTACAAGTCATTTTTCTAGATTTTTTTATAGGTACATATTATTCACAACTAAATTCAAATCTTCCTTTTGGATCTCTAAGCTCATAAATGTTTTCCAATTTCTCTGATTTTGGTGATTCAAGTTGCATTTGGAACGTGTTAAGGAGCTCTTTCATTTGGTTCATGTAATTTTTTCAGAATTAGCCCCAACTATGAGATATTTAGATTTTTGTATAATTTCTTTCTGGTTCATAACTTGGACATTCCGACTCTTGAGAATTTTTTTTTGTGGGGGAGTTTATTTTTAGTTGTATCATCATATTTGGGAGTTTATAATTGTTGTTGGAGGTCAATGTCTTTGTAATCTTGGAGATCAATCGTAGCTCATTATGGGGTTTTCGTTTCATCCTGGTGTGATTATGTTAAAAAGGGAAAACTATAAACAATGGAGAGATGGTATCATAAAACATCTCTGATGGCTTAATTTGGTGCCACATTTGTATAATCCTGTTCCCCTCCTAATACTGATAGTAAGAAATTTACATGAAATTGCAAAAGGGATCATGTTTTAGGAGTTATTGCAATGGATATTGATGATGTCACTTTGAATGTTATTGATCATTTTGATTCTCCTCATACTTTTTGGACTAAAATTTTGGAGATACATGGAGATCTTAATACTCAACCATTCCCAAATGATATTTTTTTAGATTGTCTTATGCCTCTTCATTTTTCAAACAAGATACCCTATGATCATGATACTATGTAGGATTTTGAATATTTGGAATACTCTGAATCTTTTGAAGAGGTTGACAAGGGTTGTTCAAATGCTCCTCCTTCTCCATTAGAGATAGTTTGTTTATCTTCACCTTTAGCTATTCATTGTGCAGATGCATTTTTTGAGGCTTCCATCATTCCTGTTCAATAGGACCATTCATCTTATTTTGGTGATTTATTGAGAACTTCAAGTGATTCATTACAACAAGTATCATTAGCTCTTACAGAGTTAGCCATGCTATTTTTGTGGGATAAGTAGCTCAAAATAGTACCTCTTTTACTAATATTATAAACCGTCCAATTATACCCAAGGTATGGTTTGAAAAAAATGAGTTTCCCATAAAATTTGCTATTTATTTATTTACCCAAAAACGCAAACAAGATATGTATAAAATATATAATAGCAATAAATTTAACAAGACCATATAAAAATATTTAAAGACAATTTTTTTAGATCTCAAATCTAATATGAATAGGTGGTTTGTAGTTTATTCCTATATAATTTAGGAGTTGATGCATATGATTGGTATAATATTATTCCTTGAAACTCCATCTCCACTTTGAATTAATTAGAAAAAATATTTTCTTTCTAATTTTAGGGTCCAATTGATGTTGCTACTTGTATCATTAGTTTGTAGATATTAAAAGGGGAGATGTTGATAAATGCTTTTAATGATAGCTTCTGAATTTCCTTTTTCTTCTTGAAATACCCCTACTAAATAATTGAAATTATAGCTCTCAGAGTTTATTTTTCATCGTTCTATTCACTAACTTTAATGTGTGTTAGGCTCAGAGGAATCCATACCATAACTATAATATCTATAGCATATGCTAAATTTGTGAAGGTGAATACTGAAATGGGCAATCTAGGCATGGACCTCTCAACTATATTGTAAATCCATAAATTCCTAATCATACATATAGGATAAATAATTTTATAGCTGATCATACTCTTGTTTAAAATCTTGTTCCTTTATCTAGAAAAAATATTAATGATCTAAGATCCATGTAGGAATTAGTCATACACCATACTACACTTAGTTATTTTTTTATGAAGCTCTAAATAGTTTTCCTTATTGTATTCCTACAAATGATTTATTTATTAAGGCATAAGAATATAGGAATAATATAAGGGACTTAGGTGAAACAATGAATAAATTGTCAAATGAGGTTCAACTTAGGAATCAAAGCTTATATTTAGAGAGTTATCTCAAGGAAGGAATTATAATTATCCAAGATAGAATAGAGCCTGAATTATTTGACCCAAAAATGGTTGGGTCTCTTCTCCTTTGGATAATCACTACAACAAATCCCTATGATTTGCTCCATTTTTTGCTCCGTTTTTTGCTTTCATCCACTATTTTAATGTATTTTTTGGCAATTTTTTGAAAACGCCAGTGCCATTTATCAGGATGGCATAATTTTTAGCATTTATTATGTCAATCAATACAATTCAGTGCTAATTTAGGTTATAATTAGTACCTCAAGTAATGTTTCCTTTAGAACTGATATTAGCTTCGAGTGTAGCATCACCTTCATTGATGCCTTTAGCTCCGATTTTAGCATCGTGTTTAGCTCTGAATTTAGCTTCAAGTTTAGCACGGGTTTAGACACCCCTATGTCGAAGAGACTTATTTATATGTCTCATCGACGATGTAAAATAGTGAAATGTCAACAAGATACTGGCATATCGAGGAGAGAATCACTCACTTATGTCACATCGACAAGGTATATCTACAAGTGCTCGACAAAACACAACTCTTGGATATAACAAAGTAATTTCGATGAGACATTGAGATATCGGTAAGACAAATAAGATTGTCTCATTGACACTCTTCAAGTAATGATCAAAAGCATACACCACTATACCATCAGGAAGGTGAGCAACATATGCAGTAGAGCAGTATACACTACAATCCCATAGCAAGAAGCCTTGAGCTAGGCGATAGTGTGGTAAACAACAGAAGGGAAGGGAAAAACACCACTATACCACAACAATAATCACAAGTCTCTCTGACATGGCAGAGTTACACTGATATTTAAAGAAATACTGCCAAAGGAAAATATTGATAAGACAGTGGCATATAAACAAGAGATATTAACTTGTATCATCGACACCAGTAACCAACATCAGAGGAACATAAGATCCAATGGATATTGGTAAGACAAATAAGAGTCTCATTGACACTCTTCAAGTAATGATCAAAAGCATACACCACTATATCGTCTAGAAGGTGAGCAACATATGTGGTAGAGTAGTATACACCGCAACCTTGCAACAAGAAGCCTTGAGGAAGGTAGTAGTGTGGTAAATAGCAGAAGGGAAGCGAAAAACACTGCCATACCACAACAGGTATAATAAGAGATGGCGCTAGTATGATAATTGTGGCATCATTAAAATTTATAGCAATAAATGCAAAAAATCACATCAGTTGCCAAAATTAAATGCTATTACATTATTAAGAGTTGCCAAAACTAATATGATAGAATACCGAGCCATCCAAAGATAAGTGAGTTTTCCCAATATCACACTCAATTATAGTGAACTAGCGTGGAAGGAGCTAAGGATATGAGAAGAATAAGTCTTGCAAGCATGAAATACTTAGGTAAGTGCACAAAAAATCTCCGAAAGAGCTCTATTAATATAAAAAAACTTTCAAGGTTTTGTTATCTAAAGCAATAGTAGAGAAAATTGAAACATGCCTCCTATAAGAAAACGATAAGAAGTAAAAGAAATTTGACCTAAAATTAAAGATGAAGAACCTAAAGTAAAGAAGAAAGCACTCCATCCTAAAACAAAACAATCAGAAATAAAATAAATTCAGCCTAAAATTAAAGATGAAGAACCTAAAGTAAAGAAGAGACCACTCAATCAGTCCATATTAGATATACTTCCAGGGGCTACTAAAGAGGGTAATAAGAGGTTTCTCATGGACACCACACAAATTTGTAGGGATGCCCTCATTTCCAAATCTAGATGGGACCTATTTTGGTATTTTTACAGTAAGAGAAATGAGAAGATTCCAGTGTCAAATGCTTGGATGTTGGATATAGCAAGGTTGATTGTCCCAAATGTGTTTTTTGATGTGGAATTTATCAGACTACTAACTAAACACTATCACTCAGCTACCAAAATAGTAAGGTTTCCAAATGGCACAGTATTGGTAGAAGTAACCAGAAAAGTGATCATTGAGTGTTTTGGCTTAAACAAGTAGGCTCTGACTAAGATAAACCTGTAGAAAACTGAGGATTATGCTAGGTTAAAAAAGACTTATAGAAGTGATGAGGTACCCCTGTATATGAAAAGAGGCATTGATAATAAAACATTCCCCATCTCTACTACCACTACTGAACCATTTAATGTGACTGATTTTCAGTATTACTTTGTGAATGCATATTTAGCTCTTTTCCAAGTGTTTGGGATAGATGCTTAAGATAAAATACCAATAGGCCTAATGATGATGGCCATGAGAATTCAAAACCCTGAAACTAATATTGAATATGAATTTTCTTCATACCTTGAGAAGGCATTAGATGATGAATTCTCCCAAGTTATAGAGGATAAAGCATCAATTACATTCAGACACTATTCCCTATTGTGTCACCTGATATTGTACCAGAATAGGGACCATTGGACTAAAAGAATGGACTTGGCTATAGTAGATGAGCAAGGGAATCCCACACCTATCCAAAAATGGTGCTATATTTGGGACAGTCAATGCAAGAATTTTAGCTTTGTTGTATTCGACGAAGACTTTGTACATAGAATCCTTCAAGTTCTTGGGTATGCAATACCAAGATTCTCAACCAAAATATTGCAACTAGTGAGACCTTTGTATTTAAGACCAGAGTAGGGTCATACAGACAATTTTGGAGATTGGTTCTTCCTCCCATAAGTTACAATAATAAGAGTTTATGGATGCCCTGTTGCTCCACACATACTGCCAAAATTTGTGCCCCTCAAATTAGCATTTCTTGAATTTATGTGGAAAATAATGTGGATGGAGAAAGATGTAATGCACAAGTAGAAGAAAGGCACTTTCCTACCAAACCAAACCAAGTGTGAAGATTGGACTATAGGCTCAAACATACTAGAGGATTTACAATATTATTTGAAGACACGATATGCATTGAAATTTAGAAAAGAAAGAGGATTTGACCCTAAAAATCATATGAACAACATCTGGCACAATCTTCTTACCAAAATGATAGTGCCACACCAAGTGGATTTTGAAGAAGATGTCATAAGGAACTGTATTACTTATAATGGTGTATTTAGTAGAAGGAAAAAATGGGAATATATGAAGAACTTGAAGAAAGGACGAAGCGGAGGTCCAAGGATTTCCTAGGATACTTTGTTGAGGAAAAGGACCCCATCAAGACGATAGAATTGATATTTGGTAGATTTTAAGACTTGTACAAAAAGAAGGAAGCATATCTTGAACAACATGATAGTGGTACAACTACAAAGCATACCCTAGGTGAAACCTCTAAGTCTCCCATGGAGCAATTACCTCCCAAAAGATAGAAGACAAGAAGCATTGAACAGTTAGCACCTTATGAGGATACTAAAGAAGTGGGTGATACTAATGAAGTGGCTACAATACTGCAATCATTGAAAGGTGATATTGAGTTTGATCAACCCATCCTTGATACCATTTCCCATAAACATGAGGAAAGGATGGGTGATGTAAAAAAACCAAGTACAAAGGTACATGAAGATGAAAGGAAAATTACAGCTAGGAGATTCATAGAAGATGATGAATTCATTAAGACTCCCTAGTTTAAGGATTTCTAGATGAAGATGAAGATAAAATTATTTCAAAAGAGGATGGAATCAGCTAAAGTAGGAATTGAAGAATTAGAGAAAAATGAAATGGTAGCACAAACTTTCCAGGAATTAAGAGTTGACAACATTGAAATTAGCCCCCAGAAGGCTAGAGAAATGGTCTTGACCATGCATTCACAATGACCCTGCATTCAACCATGTTCACTCGAGCAATTGTTAAGGGATTAGAAGTGTGAATCCCTAAACCTGCATATGCACAAAAGAAGTCAAACGTTGTTAGTGTTAGTTCAAATATGCATGTAACAATGAGGGATTCCCCATAAAATCCATCTATCTAAAACTTAAGTTAGGAAATGAAGAACACAATGAAATTACAACATTTAAATCCTAATTAAGCAAATAGCATGTTGGTTCCATGGGGGAATTGGTGCCAATGGTATGTTGCAATTGGCCCTTTCCCAATTCCTAATTGCAATGCTTGATTGAATGGGAGAAATGGTCAAATCTCCAAAGAGATTTGAGCATAACCTTGTTACAAAATCTCAAATATGGTGGATAATTGGATGGAATTGGCAAAATTAGCTCTCAATGTGGAGAGAGTAACTTTTCATATGAGTTGTGGATGAAGATTGAGGAGAAAAACCTCTAATTTATAGATTTCAATCTTGAAAAAATGAATGAAAACAAGCAATGTGGGATAAAAGATAGTTCAATGGCATTGTGCCACTTGTCCAAATGTGATTGGATGAGGAATGAGCAAGTTTTGGCCAATGTGCCAATAAATGCAATTAGGTGGCATTTCAAACTTGAGAAATGACATGTTGAAGAGGGAAAAGAAATGAATTTATCGTCACTCGGCTCAAGGTCAAAGACATGTAAGGGAATTTTAATGCCTTATTGGAAGGACCAAGTCCACTTGGACTTTTTGAATTCAAAAGAGGAATATTCCCTTTTTGATGCTTTGTGAGCGAAAATAAAGAATTTAGTAAATCAAATAAATTGATTTATTGTGCAACTTGCATTCTCTAGAAGATTTTAATGAAAGAGATTAACTTAATCAAAGTTTTGATTAAATTAATGAAGAATTAGGTGATGTGATAATTTAGACTTAGATTTATGAATTAACTTAAGCCCAAAATTGAGAGGAAATGATTCATTAAATAAATGATTTGATTTATTTAATAAAGAAGAAATGTGTTAGATTAAATCAAATAAGGTTTAATTTATTTAATTTAATGAGAAGATTTTAGAGATTTTTAATCAAATAAAAAGATTTATTTAATTAAACAACAATGTAGGGTTAATTAAATTAAACTGATTAATTTGATCAAAAGGGGTGATAGACTTAATCCAATAAACAGTGATTTATTGAATTAAAGGATAGAAAGTGATGAAATGCTGAGAATTTGATCTGAGAGGAAATGTTGTTAGTAATCGGGATCAGGTGTGCCAAAATGAACTTGTACATTTTTCATGTCTACATTTTTCCCCTCTTTGAAGTAATGTACTTGTTGCATTAGTTCAAAGAATAACTATTGTAATCAAAGTTCAAAATTTTATTGATTTTCAGATGCCCCACTGCTACCCCAGTGGAAGGATATTGTTGGATATTGCCCCCTCGAGAGATCGGACGAAAATTTTGAATTTTTGGATGATCTCATGAAAATGATGGCAAGGTGCCTGCCAGGCCAGAAATGCCCCAGAATGCTAGAAAACTGCTTTAAAATGCCAGAAGGGATGCAAAACGACTCTCAGTTGGATGAAAACAGGCTTAGGGGACCAAAACCCAAGCTAGAAGGTCAAATTAGGTTAAAAAACCCTAATTTTTAGGCTTAAATAGACCACAAGGGGTCATTTTCAATTCATTTTGCAATCTTAGCCTTCAGAAAATTTCAAATTTTAGCTCTGAGTTTGAGTGGAAATGGTGCAACGACAGCTTCCCAGGCACGTGACGGAGAGGGTTCAGACACATCAGCGGCCAGTCAGCATAGGACCTATGGTATGTACCCCTATCTGTCTTTTAATTTCATCATTTTATGTGCATTAAATAGGGCTAAGAATCTGTTCAAACTGCGTGGTGCCATATGGCACCACTGAAAGTCCCTTATCACAATCGCACGGTGCTGTATTGCACCACATATGCAAACTGTACCACGTGGGGTAGTTTGCAATTTGTCATTTAGTTGGCCAAAAGTTCCACGCCTTCCATTCTTCACCGCGTGGGTCAGTTAGAAAATTAGGGTTTGCAATAAACAGGACCACATATGAAAAGTGCACCACACGGGTCACTTTGCAACTGGTAAAATGGCAATCTCCACCGCGGCGGTGCAGTTTGGAACTTTCCAAACTGCGTCGTACCCACAAACAGCACCACACTTGCCAGTTTGAGGCAGATTTTGACTTTTAAACTTAATTTTTTCTAACTTGACAACCTTCCTTGTGCAGGAGGAGCCTAGCATACTCTATTCACGGGAGCATCGATGGCTAGTACTTAGTAGATTAAGGGCTATGCCTGAGCTGGTCCAGGAGCATCTTGGTGCCATTGGCCTTTGGTAAATTACGTATGCTCCTGCTGTTCGGGCTCATCTAGGCATGCTTATGGCTTTGGCGGAGCGATGGTATAGTGAGACCTCCTCCTTCCATCTTCCTACTAGCGAGGCCACCATCACACTTGAGGACGTATGGTGCATCCTCTGATTACCCATTCATGAGACCCGAGTCATCTATGATCCAGATGCTGGCAGAGAGGCCTGTTACGGAGTGATGCAGATAGATGTTATTGAGTTTTGTGATGGTCAGATTGACTTGGAGTTGTATTGTGACTGAGTGCACATGTACCGACTGATTGTAGCTGCTATTATCTCAGGCCTTGTAGTACCTGATCGGCGGGGCTGATATTTCAGTCCAGGATGGGGACTTGCATGGCATCATATGGTTCATCAGAGGGAGTGTTTTTCCTAGGGACCAATACTACTGGCGTCCCTTTATAGGGACCTTCATGAGTTTGTCTATTTAGAAAGCAGATCCATTGGGGCAGGAGGCACTTTACTGCACATGTGGGGATGGGAGAGGATCCCAGTACTTCATCCAGACATCACACTAGTTCCTTTGGAGACAGATGATCCCCTCATTTGGCGGTACGGTGGGGCATTGATGCACTTTTTTTTTACTGGTGCGAGTGGTATTCCGCACTAGCGGTGAGTTCTTGATGAGATGAGAGAGTTTGTCTGGAGACCATGGAAGGATATTGGTCCGTGGGAAGATGATGTCCAATAGCTCTTCTTCACTCGACAGGACAGGCTGATCCAGGGTCGAGAGCATACTATGAGAGGTACCTTCCAGATAGGGTTGCTCACTAGTTCGGGGAGGTTCAGGACATGCCCAATGACCAGTATGTGGCCATCTTCACACGTACTACCAGGGAGACAGCATGGGGCTAGCCCATCTCGACAGCCGAGGCGGTGACCTTGTTTAGGGAGTTGGTGGCTTGGCCATGGCCATATGATCAGGGGTCGATAGATGCAGGAGTTATCGCAGCCTATAGGGCATGGTTGAGACCTCCCCCCAGGTTGACAGTTCCAGGCGTAGTTGTCACGCAGTGCAGATGCAGGGGTCAGACAGGTGGCAGGGGGTGAGGCAGAGGATGAGGTGAGGCACCTCCTTATCAGACATCTCCCAGGGACAGGGCCCAGCAGTCACGTGTCCGAGGAGGAGATCAGGATGATCAGCCAAGGGCAGATCCTCAGTAGCAGCCGGCAGGGCAGCCAGCAGGACAACCCGATCATCGAGATGTGTTGATTCAATAGCTACAGGGGCAAATACAAGTTTTGACTAAGGAGAGAAACTAGTTATGATCCAAGAGGGATCAGGAAATAGGTCAGCAGTGGTAGTTAGAGACTGTAGCGTCCTCATCTCGGGCCTGATCGATTGATATTCGGGATTACAGAGAGGCTATCAAAGAGGTCAAGTACTATCGGTATCATTATCAGCAGGAAGTGCCACCAGACCGCAGAGTGTGAGACTTCTCATAGTAGATAGGGAGCTATCCAGCAGAGGCACATGGTGAGAGATAGGATGGGGAGGGTAGTAGCCAGCAGGGCCCACCCGCCTTTTGATCACTTATAGTTTTGCTTCATTTTTGATATACGGGTTGCAGTATTTTGGCCTTATTATATTATGTATCCGATGGACACTCGATCCGATTCTGTATTATAATAGTGATTTTTGATGATATATATGAGACAATTCACCCTTTTATGATGTACATGCAAATATGTGATGTTATGAGATGTTTCTATCCTTATGGTTCATGTGATGCAGTGTATGTAATGAATGCATTTTTTTTTGTATTTTTTCGTGCTTTAAATGATGTAATGCATATTAATGATGGTAATGGATGTAAATGATAATGGTAATGGTTGCAGATGATAATGTATGATGTAATGATGTCTTAAGATGCTTAGAATAACAAATTTATATTATTCATCATAACTTAATATATTGATATGATGCAATGCTCTTCTGATGTTAACTATCTAGTGGATGCAGGATGTATGCATGGGCGATGTTTTGATTACTATTATAAAACCATGTTAGTGTGGAAAGAAGGTAGAAGAAATGTAGAATTAATGAGTTAGTGAGGATGATAATAGTGATTTTACATTTTCATATAGGAATTGAGATTTTCAAAGGGTCAATTGCGTTATGTTTGATAACACACATAGGTACGAGGCATCAAGGTATTAAGAACCAGGATGGCATGGTACCTAGTGTGATGGAATTTGACTTGAAAATTAGATAGGAGTGTTCTTTTTCACACTCAACATACGTATGTCATTCAGGATATAGTTCAGAAATTCTAAATATCTCAGGCCAAAACACAAGAAAGCAAGCTTTCCTATGTGGTCAATAAGATACCTAAAACATCCTCCCTACAAACCAAACAAAACATGCATAATTAAGTTATTTTACAAGAGTATCCAACAAGCATAGTAGATAAAAAGATAATGATCCTTGCCCCATTCCTTTCTCTCTAAACCTGTTTTGTTTAAGCATCATCGAGAGGTCCTTGGAATGAGCGCAAACTAAGATAAGTTAACAAAGACCAAAATAGAGTAAATAAACAAGATAATGTTCTTCGTATCGCTAGCCAAGACTAACTACTGTGAGGGGTACCTGATGCTTATGTCCATTGCAGGAAAGCTTCATCCTAGGACATGTAGTGATTAGGGTTTTGGTGAGACTGATTTGGTGATAAGCTATTGATACTCTGAGTTGACCAACTTTCTTGCTTACTGAATTAGGCTTGTGAATTTTGATGATTGGGCATTCACTTTTTGAACCTACTAAACTTGCTTCTGACTGACTCACCAAAGGGTGAAAGTGATGATTGACTTTATTATGAATGAGATGATCATGGGTGAAAGCAAAAATGAAATGGATGCACCATTTTGGATTTTCAAATATTTTGAGGCTGTTTTTGGATTTTCAAGATTTACGACGAACAAAATAACCTAAAGACCTATCCTAGGGGTCTCGGGAGCTGATCCGTAGATGAGCCTTGCCTACGTTATATATGCAAAGACCACGTAGTTCGACTGACGACACACTTGACTTAATGAAGAGATGGATGGGCAAACGGATTGCCAATGCGACAGACGCCTAAAGGATTGACCCTAACTGTCTCAGGGGATGATCAAAGATCAACCTTGCCTACGTTCAAGCTTAGAGATGACGTAGTTCGACAAGGTGAAAACTGACAAGACTCAATGATGCAATTTTTTGAAAATTTTCTGAATGTTTCGACATGTTTTGGATTTTTTTTGAATGATTTTTTGAATGTTTTTAGTTTTTTCTGATGAATTTTGAAAAAGATCACGAGAATGTGCACGAATCTGATCTAATGCTGTGAGAATGTGCCCCCAGTGTGGTGCGACAGACTACTTCGATAAAGGTGGGAGAGATTGACCTTAGAAATTCCAAGTAGTTCCATGGTGTAGACACCAATGCAGGCTTTGGTATGGATGTGAGTGGATGAGTGGATGAATGAGTGATGGAATGAGTGATGGAATGAGTGATGGAATGAGTCGTGTCGATCCTGGTAGATGGGGAAGGTGCTTTATTTACACTTGGTGCTTGTTTACTAGATATTCACCAAGGTACTTATCCAAAGCGCCACCGAAGTGGTTTTCACTAGAGGACGAATTTTTTCTTTTTACTATTTTCAATCCTTTTCTGATTTTTTGGATTTTTTGAGTTTTTGATTTTTTTGTTGTCGCCAAGACACCTATTTGCTAGGTTTTCATCAAGGTGACCATTTTTTCAGGACTTTTTCTGATTGTTTTTGTATTTTTGGTTCTATACCTTGCAAGATTTAGGCATAAAACTTTTTGAGGTGTGAACTGTTCATGGGCTCTTGCAAGGGCTCACCTTCTGGTGTCGACAACTGATATGCCCCTGATTTGTAGCTTGTAGTGATGATAAAGGGTCCCAACCAGTTGGGCTCAAACTTTCCTTTTGTATCTGAATTTGGCACGTTCTTTTGGTTTTCTTTCAACACGAGGTCACCAACTTGGAAAGTGCGTTGTCTGATCTTCTTATTGTAGCTCCTTTTTAGACGATTTTGGTACACTTGTAGATGATTAAGGGCATCCATGAGCCTTTCATCTAGTAATTCCAGCTCATTGAGTCTTGTGACCCTATATTCCTCATCTGTGATGAGGTTTTGCAGTGATATCCTCAGCGACGGGAGCTCGATCTCAATGGGGAGGATGGCTTCTGATCCGTAGACTAGAGAGAATGGGGTGGCGCCTGTTGGCATGCGGATGTTAGTATGGTAGGCCCATAAGGCGAGATTTAACTGTAGATGCTAGTCATGACTAGAGTCATTGACTATTTTTCTTGAGGATTTTCAAAATGGTTTTATTTGTAGTTTCTACTTGGCCATTGCCTTGTGGATAATATGGAGTGGAAAATCGGTGTTGGATTTTGAATTTTTCACACAAATCACAGACATCCTGATTTTTGAAGGGCATCCCATTATCAGAGATAATGGATTGGGGAACACCATATCAACAAATGAGGTAATTCAGGATGAACTTGGATATTTGTTTTCCCGTGATGTAGGTCATGGGAATTGCTTCAACCCACTTTGTGAAATATTCGGTGGCGGTGATGATGAACTTGTGGCCATTGGATGAGGTGGGTGATATTTTACCAATGAGATCGAGCCCCCATTGTGAAAAGGGCCAAGGTGTGACAATAGGATGCAGTTCTTGAGCTGGTGCATGAATAAGGTCTCCATGCTATTGACATTGTAGGCATTTCCTGACAAAGTTGTGTGCCTCTCTTTCCATCGTCGGTCAGTAGTACCTTGTTCTCAACAACTTTTTAGCCAAGTTCATACCACTTGAGTGTGACCCGCATGTGCCATTGTGTACTTCTGTTAGAGCAGTCAAGGCTTCCTCGAGTTTTAAACAATGTAGCAAGGTTCCGTCGGTACTTCTTCGGAAGAGGGTCTCTCCTAAGATGATGAATCGTGAAGTCCTTTTGACAAAAGTGCGTTTTAGGTTCGAGGTGATGTCAGTGGGGAGGATTCATAACTTTAGGTAGGTGTATATATCATGATACCAAAGATCACCGGGACCAATGAGTTCATATGCATATTCTGACTTTCGTACCTCGAATGTGGGTACGAGAAGCTGTTCTATGAGGAATTCATGTTTTGAGACGTTGCGAGGGATGTCTAGTAAGGATCCAATTGTCACCATTGCATCGGCCGCTCTGTTGTTTATCCTTGGTATCTACTCAAAGGTAATGTTAACAAAAGATTCTTTGAGGCTTTCTAGGACCTTCTTGTATGGTGCGAGCTTATCATCCTTCGTTTGGTATTCACCATTGACTTGGTTGATGATAAGTTGTGAGTCCCCATAGACTTTTAATGCCATGATTCACCATTATGCTGCGATTTTGAGGCCTATGGTCAAAGCCTTGTATTCTGCAATATTGTTAGTACAAGGGAATGCCAGCTTGTATGATCTAGGTATAAAGTCTCCTTGCGGCGTGATGAAGAACACCCTAGCTCCTGATCCATGTTGCGTGTGAGAGCCATCAAAGTATAACTTCCAGTGGTCTGTTGCACCAAGGTTAAAAAGGGACTCATCCAAGAATTATGATACGAGTGGGTTATCTGTGTAGAGGGGAGCTTCTACCAGCTGATCCGCAATGAATTGTCCTTTTATGGCTTTTCATTCTACATTCTCAATATCATGTCTAGATAATATCATTACCCACTTAGCCATTCTTCCTGTAAGTGCTGCTTTTGACAATAGGTACTTTAAAGGGTCTATTTTGGCAATCAACTTGATTTGGTGCACTAGCATGTAGTGTCTGAATTTTTGAGCCGCAAATACTAGTGCCAGGCAAGCTTTTTCTATTGATGTGTAATTGAGCTCATGTCCCACCATTGTTCTACTAATGTAGTAGATACCTGCTTGGTTCCCTTTTCATCATGTTGGGCTAAAAGGGCCCCCAGGGCGGCTGTTGTTATAGAGATATATAGGATTAATGATTTCCCCACAATTGGTGGCATGAACATAGGTGGTGTAAGTAGATATTATTTTATTTTGTTGAATGCTTGCTCGCATTTTTCATCCCATCTGAAAGCTACTCCCTTGTGAAGTAGGTGTGAATAGGCAATCTGCTTGTCTGCCAGTTGTGCTATGAATCTTTAGATGGACTGGAGTTTACCTTGCCATCCTCTTAGTTGTTTCAACTTTCTTGGTGCTTCCATTTCAAGGATTGCTTTTACCTTTGCAGGGTCCACCTCTATTCCTCTCATTGAAACTATGTATCCTATCAGTTTTCCCGATTGTACCCCAAAGACACACTTCTTTGGGTTGAGTCTAACCTTATATTGTTCGAGCCTATCAAAGATAGCACTTAGAGTTGCTATATGGTCTTGTCTCTTCTTTGATTTATCCAGTATGTCATCTACATAATCTTTGACTGTTTTATGGATCATGTCATGGAAGATTAGTGTCATGGCTCTCTGATATGTAGCTCCTGCATTTTTTAACCCGAATGGCATTACGTTCCAGCAGTAGGTGCCCCAAGGACATGTGAATGTTGTCTTGTGTTGGTCTTCTTTTGTGATCATTATCTGACTGTACCCCGAGAAGCCATCCATTAGGGAGAGCATCTCATGTCCGGCCATCATATCCACTATCATGTCAATGTTGGGTAGTGGACAGTCATCCTTGGGACATGCTTTGTTTAGGTCTCTGAAATTAGTGCAGATGCGGATGCCCCCTTTTGGTTTTGAGACTAGTATGAGATTTGATACCCATTCTGGATAGTCAATCAGGTGTATGAAGCCAACATCCAAAAGTTTCTGCGGCTCAATCTTTACAAGCAAGGCTATTTGTGGGTGCATTTTCCTTAACTTTTGTCTGACTGGTTTTGCTTCGGGGTAAACAACCAAATGATGAACTACTACTTCAGGGTCCAAGCCTGGCATGTCTGCATAGGTCTAAGCAAAATTCACCTTTCTTTCCTTTAGGAATGCTGCCAATAGTTCTTGTTCTTCTTCTAGGAGGGATTTTACGTAGAAGGTGATTTGTGGCTCTGTTTCTCTTCCTAAGTTCATCGGGTTGCACTATTCTGCCAATACTGCGGACTTCTCCTGATGTAAAGCAGTAAGGGGGAGATTGAATCCTTCATCCTCTGGCACCTCGGGGAGGTTTTCACCATCGGATGCGTCCTTTATTTTTACTATTTTATGGTTAGAGAGTGCCACAGTGTGGTTTTCACTCAATAACTCCGAGCTTATTCTCAATCTTTTTCTTTTGCAACTGAAGGACTCAATCATCTCCCCATAGTATGCTTATGTATCTAGTGTGATGTTGAATCCAGCCTTGTGATCTCTGTGTAGGATTGTATCCCTTAGTTCCATGAATTCTGAGAGAGCCTCATCATTTTTGAACGAGTCTAGAATTGGCGGTCCCCATTGGTCGTGATCGATGAGTTGGGGGTACACTAAGTGGATTTGGTGGGTTCATTGGATTGGCTCAGTGGGTGAGGCACTAATCATCAATAGGGTGGAATCTTCAAAGAGCCTAGGGAGACTTGCTATGGTATCCTCATCATCACTACTAGCACATACATCGGTAACGTCAAAGGTGTATTTGTCGATTGGGATCCCTAAGCAAACGGGTGGTCTAGGGATTGTTGTTGTTACTTGAGGGGAGGATCGGACTGCTCTTCTAGGCGTACCTCTACCACATATGGTTATACTCGGAGGGGTATAGCCGAGGCCAATGTTTTGCATCCTTCTTTCCACCATGATGGGCTCCAACCATCCATCACTATTTCTTCCTAGGCTTTCATTCCTGTTATAGCCCATGCCGAACATCATTTGCAATCCTCTGTTTGTTTCCTCCATGGGTAGGTTGGGAGTGGGTCTTTCATCTTGGTACAAAGTGTTTGTGATGTCCTCCTCATCTACATTCTCCCGACTGAGATCCCCCCAATGGTGGAATCTAGCAGGTTCCATTCTAGTGCGAACAGGTGTTTGAATCAATTGTGGTTTCCCATGTGACCTAGGAGATTGTGGTAACTCTCCTACAACAAAAGAATTTCTCTTCATTCTATAATCACTACATCCATTGTCCTGTATCATGTTTTTGATCTCAAATATATCGGGGATGGTGGGTGTCTTTGTCGCAGAAGTGGATGCGAGATTAGCTGGGTCTATGTATGAAGTGGATGGTCCTTCATCATTTTTAGGTACTTGAGGGATCTTGTAAAACTTGGCTTCCAATTTTTTGCAATAGGCGAAAGGTTCGAGATCCCCATGTATACTGACCTCCTCATTTTGATATGAGAACTTAATACATTGGTGATAGGTTGAGGCCACTGCCTTCATTCCATGTATCCATGGGCATCCCAGGAGGATGTTGTAGGGTAGATCAAGGTCAAGAACTTGACAGGTTGTTTCCATGGTTGTTGGCCCCACTTGGATGGGGATCTTGATAGTGCCCTGAGACACTCTTTCTTGGTCATCATATGCTCTTATTGTGATGATTTTGTTCTTATTGATGGAATCCTCAGTGAATCCCAATTTCTTTATAAGTTTCAGAGAACAAATATTAAGGCCTGCACCTCCATCTACCAGGACCCGTTTGACTTTCTTTTTGTGGATTAGGACTTGGAGGTGGAGTGCACGATTATGAGATGGTTGCAGAGGGAAGTCTTGATTCGAAAATGTGATGAGATTTGGGGTAACAATGTTACCCACCATAGCCTGAAATTGCTCTGTGTCAAGGGTGGCAATAATGGTAGACACAGCTAGTGCTTCATCTAGGATCTGTCTATGGGCGGCAGAGATTTTTAGTAATTCCATGATGGAGATTTGTGTAGGTGTTCTTTTCAGCTGGTCAATTACATTGTAATCATAGGGGATAGCCTTTGTGTTGGTAATGGGGGTCTTAGCAGGTGCCCCAACAATGGTAACCTTTTCGCCTCATGTGGTGACTCCACAGTCATTGTTGGCTCCCTTGATATTTATGACAGTAACCATCTCGTCGACACATCTGACTATCTCCTCGTATACTAGATTAGCACTAGCATACTTTTTCTTACCCTTATTATTCCCTTGGTTATGATTCGGCATCGAATTCGTGTAGATTTTCAGATCTTGGTTTCTGATCGGCTGCTCGATGTTGATGACCTTATCCTCGATGAGGTCTTGGATGATATTCTTGAGTCTCATGCAGTTGGCGGTGGTGTGTCCTTTGACTTTGTGAAAGTCACATAGGAGATTATTGTTGTACCATGGAAGTTTGGTCATGGGCTCCGTGTATTGTTTGGAGTTAGAGATCTTGATTAAGTTCTCTTTGACTAGTTTCTTAATGACAGACTCAATCGATTCGCCAAGGGCTATGAACTTCCTCTTGGGGGGAAACCTATTGCGGGGAGGTGGTCCTCCTTGATTACCCACATTGTTGACTTGGCTAGTGGAAGGTGGTTGTGCCACTACCGCATTAGTCTGCACATTATTGTGATTATGATTTTGCGATTGATGATAGTTTTGGGTATTTTGCTTAGGAGCACTGATGACTACCTTAGCGTCGACCACACCGTCATTCATGATATTTTTGTTCCTCGACCATGTTCGAGGTTTATCATTGTAGTTGTTAGACAGGCGGTTATCCTGTGGTGGTTTTAATGATGGTGCGCCTTCTCGTGGCATAAGGGCTCTTTCAATGTTGAGCGCCTTTGGAATTAGTTGGTCATATGATGTGATGCACTACATTTTTAAGTAAAACGCCAAGTTTTTATCAAGGTTGGCTATGATGGTGCTGACTTGTTGTTCTTCTGGCATAGTCCACTTGCTCTGATTGGCCTTGGATCACCATCTTTGCAAGAAGGATGCGAATAACTCTCCTTTTTCTTGTTTGAGTGCAGATAGTTCTTCTAAATTGACATCCGCACCCATATTAAAAGCGTAATTTTTAAGGAAAGCCTCCACTACTTCCTCGAATGTTTTAATGCCTGTGGGTAGGCAAGAAAACCATTCCATAGCTGGACCAATCAGGCTTCGAGGGAAGAGCTGCATTAGATACATGTCATCATATGCGACTTCCATGCAGTGCACCTGAAATTCCTTGACGAGGTTTTTAGGGTTGCCCATTCCATTGTATTTATCAAATTTAGGGATCTTGAATCCCTTTGGAAATGGTACTATGGTGAGACTTCTATCGAACAGATAAGGGCACAAGTTGCCTGGTGTCCTTGTGGTTTTTCCTGCTTGCAAGTCCAACACCTGCTGCGAGAGCAGTTTGATTTGTGTTGTGACATCTTTGCTTGGATCGAGGGGTGGGATGAATGAGTTATAAGGCGTTTGGGGGGTGCATGTGGTGGGAGGAGTACTAGTGGGTGTTTGCTACAAACTTGGTTGTGTATTTAAGGCTTGTTGGTAAGCCTGCATTTGTGCCAACAACGCTTGTTGTTGTTCCAATAGCGCTTGCAATTGGTCCATTTGTTGTTGTTCCCATGAAGCCTGTTGTTGGTCAAATTGCTATTGAGCTAGTAATGCTTGTTTTTGGTCTAGCTGTTGTTGCACCAACAATGCTTGTTGTTGGTCGAGCTGTTGTTGTGCCAATAAAGCTTGTTGTTTAGCTTGGTGTTGTGCCTAAAAGTCTTGCAGGGCTTGTTGGTAGGCTTGCAGGTGGATTGCTTGCAATTGCGCTTGGTATTGAGCTTGTGCTTGTTGTTGGGCTTGAGCTTGAGCTTGTGCTTGTGCTTGAGCTTGAGCTTGGGCTTGGGCTTGGGCTTGAGCTTGTGATTGGGCTTGGGCTTGAGCTTGCGCTTGAGCTTAAGCTTGCGCTTGAGCTTGAGCTTGCGCTTGGGCTTGAGCTTGCTGATTTTGCTGGAGTACTCTTTGTTGGTTTTCCTTTTGGAAGGTTTGGATTAGAGTGGTGAATGAATTTGTTGTGTTTGCTTTTGATGGGATTGGTGGTGGAGTAGGAATCATGCCAATTGTTGTGGCGGGTGGAGGGATTGTGGTGGTGATTGTGATTTGGGTTGTCGGGGGGGTGTTTGAGACGATTGGTCCTTGAGGAGGCATGCTTTGGGAGACTTGAGGACCAATAGATGCATTAACCATGGTAAAGGGAATAGTTGCAATTTGTTGTGAGGATATGGGCAAAAGAAGCGGGTTCAAAGTGGTGGTCGGATTGCTTGAATTGGAAATTTTTTTGATGGGTAAAGGTAGAAAAACTATTCCAAGAGGTGATGCGGATGCAAAAGGAAGCGGGGGAAGGGATGATGCACTAATTTGGAATGAGAAAGGATTTATAGCTTCTATCATTCTAAGCAAGTCAACTTCCTCATGCGGTGGGGCAGTTGGTATGTTCAATTGATAAGCTGGTGTGGCATGAAATGTGAGTGGGATGTATGGGTGAGATGGATTTTCTGGAATAAATGTAGCTGGTGTGGGGGTGATGATTGCTTCTTTATTAGCCACAAGGCGGTGTTTTTGCAATTCCTGGAACATGGCACTCCCCTTGTTCACATTCGGGGAGGTTGGTGTGATGATCGATGTGGTGCAAGGTACTTCTTGATTGATGTTTGACAATGGGGATGTATCTGTACTAGTGCTTGTGTTAAGGTCGGGAGGTGGCATGACCCCTCTTCTTGCTATCATATTTAGGTATTTGAACATAGCACTAACAACTTTGTGGTTCTCTAGATTTTGAACCATTTCCATGATTTCATTTGGTGTCATCCCCATGTCTTCATTTGTGTTGTCCTCTTGATGACTCTCCTCTTGAGGATTTTGTGATGATAAGGGAGAGTTGCTTGGGGGATTGCTTGATCCTGCTAGGTCCACTTCGGTATTTAGATGACTCATGTCCATAGAAGCTGATATTTCTCTGATATTCTCCATGTCCTTCTTGTATTGAGATCTTGTTTGAACCATAAAAAATAGGGATTTGTTCGATCCTAATCCTTTAGGTCCAAAAGAGAAGAACTAGGGAAGCTAAAAGATCAAAGATGGTGATAATGGTGATGGGTTAAATGGATGGGATGAGTGAGTGAAACCTTTTTGAAGAACTTTTGAAGGTGTGTGCTAAACTTGTAAGGGCTTTTGATTTGATTGATTGTGATAATTTGACTAGATGCATTAAGCCAAACAAGATTGTTTGTGAAGTTGTTTTCCCTAGGAAGTTGTGTTATCCTAAGGGAACTTGCACAAATGGATGAATTGACAAGGTGTGTTATGCCAATGAGATTGAGAACTAATATAATTTAAGAAGTTGTGTTATCTCAAAGAAAATTTGTCCAATGGTTGAGACTATGTTGGCTAAGTGTGTTAAGCCAAGGTATGATGATGTTGATTTAGCCCTCTAAGTTTAGTGTGATGATTGATTCTAGAGTTCTTAAAAAGGTTTGATGACGGAATGAGATTTGGTTGATGGAGGAATGGATGAGAAATGACAACTTTGACCTTGAACCTTAACCTAGATGTGACTCTCTCTACAAAACCTTGGTATTGAAGAACATGCTAGACTTCCTATGGGAGAAATGCAAACCTTTGAAAAAGTTCAGGATTTTGTTGACAATAAAATGCATACAATGCGGGATTGTTCCTTGAGGCTTTTTTGTAGAAATTGTACACAAGTCTCTCCCTTACTTCAAGGAGCATCTCAAGGCATTGCTCATGGATTTTTAGACTCACTTTCTTGAACTTTGGCTTTGGGATTTTAATCTTTCGGGAAATCATTGGAAACAACACATGTGAAATTCAATTTGTCTCTTTATCTTGGTTAAATGAGGTTCCTTTTATCCAAGACACTTGCTTGCCTAGGTTTTCAAACTATATGTCTAGTGTCCCATTTTCTTTCTCATCCCACAAGGTCCTTTGTGTGGAAATCGAGGAAAATAGGGCAAAAGTTCCCTATGTTTATCCTTATTGGAAACAAATGATGCTAGAACTTGTACACTTAGAAACCTCTAGGAATGTGATTCCTAGAGAAAGCAAGAGTGGGAAGTTCATCAATAGGTATTTGTTTCCCACAAGGTGTTTGAAATTTCAAGGATCTTGTGTATGTTCATTTTTCAAATGTTTTCAAGATCAAGCAATGTGTTCTTTCCAAGCATTTTTACACTCCTAGGTTGATGAGGCAATACCTTTTTGGGTTCCCACTTGGATAAATCCAGCTACGCATATCTTGTGCAAATGGCTAAATGCTTGACCACACTCGCTCCCCTCCATGGCACTCACTTATTTGGGTCAACCAAGCATTAGTACCCATGAATCTCCCATGGCATACCTTCCATTTCCACAACAAGACTACATGTTATGTGGGGCGGCTTCAAAGGACATAACCTTTTGCACCAACAAGATAGATAAGGTTTTGGCCTTTTTCTAAACAAGGGGTTCTAATTCGGGCATTCCATTCGTGGGGGATTATCCAACATCGGCGAGAGTCCATTGCTGTCCATCTCATCGGAATAATCCTCGTGACATTGGCCTTTGTTCCAATATCCACACTTATATCCCAAGAGGAAGTCGCTTGGCTTTAGCGTGTTCCCGATTGGGTCATTCCCTTGGGTGATTACTTTTCCCACAAGGCAGGCCCTCTAAGTTAACAAAAGTGAGCTAACATATCCCGTCATTCACACAACCCTTGTTGAAAAACAAAGGGGAGAACCTCCACAATATATCGTGCTCACACTCGCATGTTTTGTTCAATTTTAAGTGCCCAAATCAAATGTGGAGGCAATCTTTTCGACAAGTTAATATCACTAAAATGCTTTTGATTCTCAAGATCGCTATAAAGCGCGAGAGAAGTGCATATGCATTTTAATGATGTTAATTTGTTAAAAAATTTGCAAAACATAAAAGACACATGTTCAATTTTAACCTTCAAAGCAATGATGAGTTCATTTTAGAAGCACCAAAATGAAATGTGAAGTTTGCCTTGTCTAATTTTAAATCCAAATTGAAAACTAGTGAATGTCTAAAATTCTTTTTAGCCCCTTGGCAACTTTAAAAAACAAAGTTTGTTTTTTCTTTTTAGATCCCAATGAAAAATTAGTAGCCTAAGGTCAAATATTTTAACAAATTTTCAAGAAGTGTTGAAGAACACTTAAGTGTTTAGAAACACTTTGCACAAGATGAACATGAAAATTTAAACATTTTTTAAAGCCCAAAGTAAAGTTATTTTTTCCTAAGGTCAAAGATTCAAAAGAATTTCTCAAGAAGTGTTAAAGAACACTTTTAGTGTTTAGAAACACTTTGGGTTTGTGAAGATAACATGATTATGAACTTCTCCTTTTGCCTCCATCCTGCAAAATAATAGAAAAATAGAGAGTGAGAAAAGGAAAAAATAGCAAATCAGGTTAATATTAAAAAAATATTCGAATTTTAAAAACCAGACTGATCTCGTGGCGGAGTTTGTCAAATGCGGTTCTCCTTAATGGGTGTGGTGCTGCTTAAAAAACACAGGCGGTGCTATACAGCACTGCGCAGTCAACTGTATGCGGTGCTCTGCAGAAACAAAGACCCTGGGTGTGGCGGAGTTTTACACGCGGCGGTGTTTGGCAGTGGCGATGTTTGGCAAAATTTCAAATTTGACACGTGGGAAGCAGTTGCGGTGCTATATGGTGTCGTGGGCTTTGGGAGGTGCGGTGCAATATAGTGCCGCATATGAGGCCGCGGTGCAATACAGCACCGCGTGTCTGGTACGCGATGCAGTTTCCTGTGTATGAAGAAAAATGTGAAGAAAACCACGGAAATTTGAGGAAAAACGTGTCAAAAAACTTCAAACCCTCCTTCTAGCACCAAAATGTGAACCCCTAAACTTGCATATGCACAAAAGAAGTCAAACGTTGTTAGTGTTAGTTCAAATATGCATGTAACAATGAGGGATTCCCCATAAAATCCATCTATCTAAAACTTAAGTTAGGAAATGAAGAACACAATGAAATTACAACATTTAATCCTAATTAAGCAAATAGCATGTTGGTTCCATGGGAGAATTGGTGCCAATGGTATGTTGCAATTGGCCCTTTCCCAATTCCTAATTGGAATGTTTGATTGAATGAGAGAAATGGTCAAATCTTCAAAGAGATTTGAGCATAACCTTGTTACAAAATCTCAAATATGGTGGATGATTGGATGAAATTGGCAAAATTAGCTCTCAATGTGGAGAGAGTAACTTTGCATATGAGTTGTGGATGAAGATTGAGGAGAAGAGCCTCTAATTTATAGATTTCAATCTTGAAAAAATGAATGAAAACAAGCAATGTGGGATAAAAGATAGTTCAATGGCATTGTGCCACTTGTCCAAATGTGATTGGATGAGGAATGAGCAAGTTTTGGCCAATGTGCCAATAAATGCAATTAGGTGGCATTTCAAACTTGAGAAATGACATGTTGAAGAGGGAAAAGAAATGAATTTATTGTCACTTAGCTCAAGGTCAAAGACATGTAAGAGGCTTTTAATGCCTTGTTGGAAGGACCAAGTCCACTTGGACTTTTTGAATTCAAAAGAGGAATATTCCCTTTTTGATGCTTTGCGAGGGAAAATAGAGAATTTAGTAAATCAAATAAATTGATTTATTGTGCAACTTGCATTCTCTAGAAGATTTTAATGAAAGAGATTAACTTAATCAAAGTTTTGATTAACTTAATGAAGAATTAGGTGATGTGACAATTTAGACTTAGATTTATGAATTAACTTAAGTCCAAAATTGAGAGGAAATGATTCATTAAATAAATGATTTGATTTATTTAATAAAGAAGGAATGTGTTAGATTAAATCAAATAAGGTTTAATTTATTTAATTTAATGAGAAGACTTTAGAGATTTTTAATCAAATAAAATGATTTATTTAATTAAACAGCAATGTAGGGTTAATTAAATTAAACTAATTAATTTGATCAAAGGGGGTGATAGACTTAATCCAATAAACAGTGATTTATTGAATTAAAGGATAGAAAGTGATGAAATGCTGAGAATTTGATCTGAGAGGAAATGTTGTTAGTAATCGGGATCAGGTGTGCCAAAACAAACTTGTACATTTTTCATGTCTACAAGAAGATAAATTGAAGGAGTATGAAAAGGAACAAAGGTTCCTAAATGATTAAGTTAATAAACTATTCATGGAGAATGTCAAATTGAAAGAACAATTAAGAGGAGCGGGATCCTCACAAAGCAAGGAGATGGTGTTAATTAGGCCTCCTATTGCTCCAATGGATATTGTGAAGAACATTTCTGTAGAATAGGTAAAAACTCCAGAGAAGGAAGTGGATGATGTAAAGAAGGCCAACAATCAAATGCAGGATAAAATGAAAAGATGAATTTGTGAAGTTATGGAAAAGATTATTGAGCACGGGATAAAATTAGTTATGGATAAACTGGAGAATGTGCATGATAGTTATAAGAAACTTCAGGAGGAAATGGATCAAATAAAGACACATATGCTTGTATTAGATCCTTTGTTCAAAAGGTGGCAACCTATTCACCACACTTTGGCTAAATTATGCAAAGTTCTACAAAGAAGTCATGATGCACCCTCAACATTAAAGACAACTTAACAAACTGTGAAGATGATTATTGATGAATTTCAGTATGTACAAGGGTTTGATAAAAATATTGTAACATGAATGGATTTATTCCATACCTAGAAATAGTGGTATATACCTGAAATCGTGAGATGGTGATCAGTTGAAGGACTTGGATAAGTGGAAGAAAGAATTTAGTCAAGTTGTTCATAAGTGTGTAACTCATATACAGGAGGATGATGATACCAGTCTTCCCAGGCTAAATCGGATGATGGATGGGTTGATTGTTCTTGATGCAAGATACCTAAATTTTGTCAATGATACAAAGGCATTACTAGATAGTCGATGGAAAACTCATCTTGAAAACATGCAAAAGATCCAGGAATATAAGTGGCCATCAGATTTTATGGTGTATCAGTGGGAGGAAAAGTATTTGGTTTCAAAAGAATAAGACACTAAGGTGAGAGCATTTGGACGTTCATTATGGAGAGGAATACTTTGTCAGATCAATGATCATGGGTCTTCTAAATTGAATAATGGAACCATATGTCAAAATGTCTTAAGTCTTGTTATTTCCTTAATTATGCTATTTAAATAGTTGTTAGTTTTAGAAGAATTGGACACTAAGGTGAGAGCATTTGGACCTTCATCATGGAGAGGAAGAATTTTTCGGATCAATGATCACAGGTCTTCTACATTGAATAATGGAACCATATGTCAAAATGTCTTAAGGCTTGTTATTTCCTTAATTATGCTAATTAAATAGTTGTTAGTAAAATAAGTAGTTATGAAAGGTCGTTTCTTTTTGTAAAAGGCCGGTAGCTTGTTGCTTCCTATATAAATAGGAAACCAAGGCCTAGTTTTAAATTATCATCATCATATATCATTTCCATTTTGAAAACTTCTATTATTAATATATATCAATTGAAGCAATATAATGGAGAACATCTTATTATCAAAGATTCTCCATGACTATGTTATCATTCTGTATTTTTCTTATGTTTTCCATACTTATTTCTTCTTATATTTGAATGAATATCAATTATTGAGCCTCAATAATGTGCTTATGTGAATGAATATGTTGATACAATAAAGCATTTATTGTGGATGTTGGTAGAGCTGCTAATTTTTTTGAAAATTTGAGTTTATTTTGCCTTGCTACATGTTCAACATAAAAATGGAAACTATTTAAAAATAATAAAGTTAACAAAGTTGCTTATTTAAATAATTGTGAGTTATGTGAATTAATATTTTATTAAATTTTGTGTCTTCACGAACATATATTGATACAAAATGAATGGAAGATGCATCCAAGTAATCTTATTTTTTTCTACCAACAATTCATACCAAAGATTGAACAATTTAAGGATATTACAATAGGTAATTAAGGATATGATGATGATGATATAGTCTTCTACTTATGTATTCTATGAAACATTCCTTATTTTCTATGAAACAGTGTATATACTCTTGTACTTGTAAATATTATTTTATTGTTATGTCTATTACATAAAATAGAGTTTGAATAAAAAATGCTTCACCCTTTTTTGTAAGTGAGTATGTGAATTATTGTTTAAGGAAAAATCTTACAATGTTTACATTTTAATTTTACTAGTTTCAAATCTTCATTTGCTATGCATATAAAATTGTATGTGCTCTTTATCTCGAATGACATAAAATAGTAATATCATCATAATCAGGGTTTCCAATTTCAGCATGATCATTGTCCACAATTTTCATATCCTGTTCACTTTTAATTACAATCATCAAAATTTTATTTTTATTTCTTGTCCCAGTTAATCTTGATTCCTTTCAACACAACACAGTAGGTTGTATGTTAAATTTCAAACATTTTCTTTGCATTTTTTTGTATATATTATTTTCTCAGTGCATCATTATGTAACAACAATTTCACTTCTGAGATATACAGTAAAAAAAAATGAAAGTACGTGTTTGATTTGTCAAGGGAAATGTATGGTGAATACCCTATGTCTTTCAGATAAGTGTGCAAGTGAAATAAGACATAACTGATTGAATATGATTTTCTACTGTACAATTGTTTTTTTGTGTTTTTTACTTTTTGCACGTGGATTACCCTCAGAAAGAGACTACTTATCTTTTTTTAATTGAAGCATTTAGATTTCCAATCTATGAAAGGAATTTACTGCTTGACAATAGGTTTGTGAACTTCATACAAATTAAGATTGGTGTAAAAGGCCATGCATGCAAATTTTGTTTGGTCTAGAATTATAAAGGAAAATAAAAAATCTTGCTAGGAGAATAAAATAGGTTTTCAATTGTCCATGTACAACATAATATTACTGAAGAATTTCAAATTTTTGGCCATAAGAATCATCCTTTTTTAAACATGAATTGAAAATAATTCTAAAAATTTAGAATTCTTGGTCATTAATATTAATGTCTACTACAATTTCATCCAGTGTATCATTGTCAATGTTCATATGTTCTTTCAAATATTTAATATTATCATCATCCTCATCTTGACCTGCATCATCTTCATCATCATTTAAATTTGACTGTAGACCATCTATATTGTTACCAGATGTATTTGGATCATCATTTTCTATACCATCCATATTGTTGTCTTTCATAACATGATCTAACTCTATATTGTTGTCTTCTTGTGCCTGAACATAACCATCTTCAACATCATCATGGATGTCAATTTATTCAATGTTCTCTAATCCCTCTCTCTCATTTTGTTGGCCATCATTTTTTTGCTCAATATCCACTAATGCATTATCAAATGCATGCCTTAATCTTGGATCATAATGTATGACAAATATCCATTTCGGGTCCAAAATATCTTCATAGAAAAATAACTGCACATGAATAACATACATATATTAGACATTATATAAATTATATGAACATATATACATCAATTGAATAATGGAACATTATTTTATAGACTACCTTTTTTATACAATAATTTCTATAAACACAATTTTGACAACATAGTTGATAAAACATCAGTCCACACTCATTTATTATTCTTTGGTTTTTTGCCCTTAAGAACATCCTTAGGGAGACCTTGTTCTTCCCTCTTCTTTCACACAAGAGTGCATTTTAAGAATGGGTAATCAATAAATAACTCATCCCCAATGGTAAGGTCCATAATATCCTCAACCATTATCAATAAATCAACCTCTCTTTATATATCTCCATCTTTATCATTTATAACCTCAACAAATTGACAATTTTGGTCTTACAGTAAGGTCCCTTCCCTTACTACTATTTATAAATCCTGCAATAATTTTTTGTGTGTATGCATGTCCATCTATATACATAAGATGACCTCTATTCATTTCTTTTCCACTTTCTAATTGGAGATGATGTCTATACATATTCGAATTTAGACCATATGCTAACATGCTAGGCTTATATTCTGCTAGCCTTCTCCATTCACCACTGTAATATGATGGACCATAATATGGCATTAATCTCCTAGTGGTTTGTTATGAATTGTTTCTATTTTTGGATCCCACATGTACACTTTGGACAATAAAGAGGCCTAGATCCATTCCATGAATATTGGAGGGTCGTATCATGTAGCTATATCCCCAAAATTGAAACACCTCATACACTCTAGGTAGTTGTTGATCACTAGGCCAAGTGTAATATAGTCGACGATCAACTGTCTCTTTGTAAATTGATCTCAAACTCAGGAGCAAGTCATCATCTCCATCACATTAATTCCCATAGGGTATGTAGTCCACCTTCCCCTTGTCTTGAAGAAAATTATGCATCTTCACACCAGTTCTTGTTTTGTTACTTGTTTGCGTCAATTCGTCATCTTTCGAGCTGGTATATTGGCACATATTTTGTTAGATGTAATAGTCGATAATTTATCATTTCCCTCTAGGCTGGAAGTCGGTGATCTCAAAAACTTTAAACTAATAAATTTATCCTACAAGTATCCATTAAGAAAAAACTAGTTATTTAAATAATATAAAACAATGTTTAAACAAAGTATACATGTTATTTATATCAAATTGGAAAATTCCTCACCAAAATTCCTATTGGATTTGAATCAATTGTAGGAGGCATACTACCGACTGGAAGCTCATCATATATTTAATTTCTTTGTATAATCACTCATTTGAATTGTTTATTTTCACAACATACAAAACATCCACAAACAACAATTTTCTCAAAGTATTCATCCCATGTACTATAGTCCTGACCTACCTCTTCTTCAGTGCAATCATTTGTTGTGTTTGCAGTATCCATTGTCATATTTATTGGGAATTATGCCTCAACTTTCTGGTGACCCCCTTTGAAGACTTAGGTGAATTCTCTTGTTTCCTTGGCAAAGTCTTTTGTTCTGGCGGAGGCGGAACTGGGATGGAACTTGGCATTGTTTCGTTTGCCTTGTTCCGGGTCTTGTTCCCATTCTGTCTCTAGCTCCACTGCCCGCTTTCTTGGTTCTTCGAGTTTTGTTCTGGCAGAGGTGGAACTGGATTGGAACTTGGCATTGTTCCTTTTGTCATGTTCCGGGTTTGGCTCTAGATCCGGCTCCGGCTCCGGCAGTCTGTTGCTCTTCGCTTGGTTCTAGCGGAGGCGGAACCAGTTTTGGAAGTTGGAAATGCCTATTGGCCACGTTCCTGTTCCTGTTCCTGTTTTGACTCTAGGTCCGACTCCTGCTTTTGTGATCTAGTTCCTCTGGATGTTTGGATTCTCCTCGAGGAGTTTTCCTCCGCTTTGTCCATGTTCTAGATTGTTGTTTCTTGTAGTTGGCGGAGGCAGAACCAGAACTGGTTTGGTTCCTGATCTTGGACTTTTGGTAAAGTCCTGTTTATGTTCTTGTTTCGTCCCTGACTCTGACTCTGATCTTTTGTGCTCCCGTCTTGGTTTGACCCCACGTTGACTTTACCCGGTCAGTCCTATTTTCGATGTGTTCCTCGTTGCCGCAGGTGGACGCAGAACCGAATTGGTTCCTGAACTTGTAAATTCGGTGGAGTCATGTTTCAACTCTAGTTCCGTCTCCATCTCCGACTTTGACTCTGATAGTGTGCTTTTTCGGTGGAGTCTTGTTTCGACTCCTGTTCCGAATCCAACTCCGACAGTGTTAGGTTTGGCTTGAAGCCTTGGACGCGCCCGATGTCTGTTTGACCATTTTGGTTGCTCTATCAGCTGTGATTACTAATGGGTCTTGGATGCGTGGCACCTAGTTGAATAGTGATTGGATGGTTACCTAACTTGTTGTGCTGCATGTTTAGTCAATGAAGGTTGGCGGAGCTGAACCCATTTTTGGAATGGCATTGAATGCTGGGGTAGCTCGTTGTAGGGAGATCTATCAAATCCGACCAGATGTGTGATTTGCAGATGGTCTTCTTTTCTCTTGTTGAGTCGGTTACATATTGGATGAGAGATGTATTATTTCTCAAGCAAGCAAGTAAGTTGGACGAGTTTGCAAGAGTCGTGGGTTGCAGAGTAAGTGCGAGATGTGCGAGCTGAATGCGCGACCATGAGACTGCGAGCAGGATACGCGGGCATGTGAATGCATGTGCATGGGGCTGCAAGCATAATGCATGATGCATGATGCGAGATTGCAGATGTTGGACTTGCAGGTTGGAGAGCCGAAGCTATGAAGAGATTTGTAGAGAGATGGAGAGGGTGTTTGAGCAGTTTGCTTAGGCAATGTAACTGTGAACACTCTATTTCTCGGATCTGGGCATGGGAATCATTGGAGGCCAAATGACTGGGCTGGCCATGAGGCTAGCTGTGACAGCCATCTGAGGAGTTGAGAGGAATCTTGCGGGTACCTGTTACTTCTCCAGTAGAACAAGATGTAACTCCTGTATTGGCTTTGAGCCTGATATTGTATTGTAACTGGTTTTGTTGCTGAATAATACAATGGCTCAAAATTTTGGAGTGTGGGGTTTTTACCTGACAGGGTTTTCCCCACGTATATCTTTGTGTCTTCTTTTTGTCTTTCATGGTATCTGGTTATGTTGAATCTATTTCTTGTTGCATTCATTTCTCTCAGAGGATCAATGGGGGATCAACTGTGGTTGTTTCCACTTTATAGCATAGTTGGTTGTGTCTTTGTTGTGATTTTGAATTGAAATCACTAAGGCACTACTGTCTTAGATGCCTATCCTGATGACAGACTGAATCCGTATTACCAACAAGTGGTATCAAAGCTAGTAGCTTGTTACTTGTGATACCAACAGTGGTATCAGAGCATGTTTAAGGGAGGTCATGGCTTGATGATACCGACAGTGGTATCAGAGCCTTCTCCTAGTTGTTGAAGTTCTGGGTTTTCTCCTGTGGTGATTTCTTAGCCTGGCAAGCTTGAGAAAGTTTGGAGAAATCAGTTGGTGATTGGTCCTTCGGTGAGTGGAAGTGTGTGCTTCATTGTTTCAACATAAAGTTTGAAAGGCACTGGGAAAGTATGGAGTGGGTCATGTTGTGGCAACATGATCTGGAGCTCCTGACTGGTAACATCGTTCCTGATGCAAAGGGCATGAGATGTGTTCATGGTTGTGTTGCAGCAAAGTGTGGTGTTCATACTGGGTGTCTATGTGAGAGGCTCCTTGGTGGTATGGACTAGCTTGTGTCGTTGTTCAGCTATGGATTGTGTGCTTGTGCTGGGTGTTTCTGACTTAGCACTAAAGGCATTTTCTCTAGTGCTCTGATTGCATGGAGGCTATGAGGTGACCTTGGTGATCTGCAACTTCTGGATAGCCTGGCTCTTCCTTGTGCTTGTGCATGACTGTGGCATTGGAACTGGTCTGAAACGGACCTGTTGTTCCTATGTGCCTCTTTCTTGCACTTGCATGGTTCAAATTCATGTCTTTGGCTCTGAAGGTTTTGTGTAGATTTTCCTAAAAATTCTATGGTGCATTCTTTTGTTCTTTCATTGTTCTGGTTTACTGTGATGGTTGTGTGAAGACTCCTAAGTTGTCCAGATGAGCAGTGAATATGGAGGTGTGTGGGTGTTTTGGAAACATTGTGGTTTTTTGCAGGTTTTGCACGGTCAAGGAAAACTTGTGTTTTGTGGAACTGCTGTTTGTTATTTTTTTAGATCCTAGTTTTTGGGGTGTGACTGGATGAGATAGCTGCAGTTCGACTGGTTTTGAGGAGTGGTGTCTTCTCTGCATGGGAGTGTTGGTATGTTTTTCCTTCAACATTCTTGTGGTATGCTTTGATGGTTTTCTAGATTTTCGTGCTTGGGTTGTGGACGTGACTGGAAAATCGGATCTGTTGCTAATTTGGTGTTTGAGTCATGATTGTCTGCTTTGGCTGTTCTCTTTGATTATCTCAGTTTTGTAGTTTCCAGTGCAATAATAGATTTGCAGGTTTACTTTTGGTTGCATCCATGGGTTGTGCAATATTGTAGGCTGTCCTTACCTACATGCTTGTTGTGAGACAACTCAGAAGTGGACTGTCTATATCCACGAGGGTGTAACCATGTTGTGTAGATCTATTAGTTGACCTTGTCTGTGGTCACTTGTGCATTGGTGTGGCTATTTTGAGATGAGAGGAGGAATGGCGTTTAAGTACCTGAATAGTTAGTGATGGGGACCTGAAGCATGTGGATCACGATGTCATGGAGAGCTGGGTACACTGGCATAGTGTAAGCTTTTGACAGTGATGGTGTGGTCATTCATGGTGCTTGGAAAGCTCAGTGTCACATTTCAGTGGGAGCTTTAGCAATGACTGGTGTCTTCTTTGGTGTTGCAGAATTTGCATCTGCATGTTCACTATTTGAAGATGTGCAGCACTTTGGAGCCATGAAGGACCTTGGTAGTCTTTGGCTGAGTTATTGGTGGTGCTTGACAGGTGATGTTTGTTTAGAGTTGTTTGCTTTATTTCATGGTATACTCTTGCTTGTGCAGTAGAGTTTTGGCATGTTGTTTTTCTCTTGAAGACCATGGACAGTTCACTTGAAGCATGGTATCTCCCTTGGAGATGTGTAGATCATGGTGTCATGATAAGTTCCTATTCTAGGTTATGGAACTTTGACAGTGGTCTAGGGGTTCTCTTTACTTTGAGTACATTGGACATATGCTAGAGGACTTCTGGTTATTGCAGTGCTGCAGTTTGGAGTTAGCATGAGATGACAGGTGTTGATACTCATGGATGCATGGAGAATAAAAGTGAGGCTTGAATTCTTAAGTGAATGTTGTTGTTACAACTGAATGTCCGAGAAGCCTGCACTTTGGTTGAATGTAAATTCAACAGAGATCTTGAAGGAGAATGCTCTTAGGTTAGCCATGGTGGCTTGTATATCTTGGATGAGCATGTTTCTTTTTTCTTCTTGATCTGCTCGGCAATGGTGTCATTGTGAAAGGTATTTACCCATTATACTTTTCAAGTGCTTTATGTTTTATCTTTCATGATATGAATCTTGAGTTGGTTTAGATTCTGGGGGATTCATAATGAAAGGTTGGAAAACATAGTTTAGCTCCTTGTGCTTTTGAGGACTGAAAGGAGATGGTTATATGGGTAGGTTTGATCTTCTTTGAAGAGCTTACATCCATGTTTTGTTGGATGTTGTCAAGGCTTTTCCCTTTGGGATGTAAAGAATATCATTCTTGGCATAGCTGGCATTTAGAAGTGTTTGTAGAAGGACATGTTTCTTGTTGATTTGTAGTTTCTCTCTTATCTGGTCTTTTTCTTCCTGATTGCTCTTGTGACTTTACATGTGAGTTGCCTTTGTGGTACCGGGTTGGTCATTGTTTGTGGTCATGTGTTGTCACCTAGGTGATGACACGAAGGTGCCTGTGCTTCTTTCTTCAGTCAGCTTTGGAGGTGTTTGGAAGAACTGTGGAAGACAATTGAGAGAAATTTTTCTTGCAGCAGGTGGTTGCAGATGTTGCAGATTAGTATGGATGTTCCTTGGAACTACATGGTTACATTTGTTTATGCTGGGTTTGGTGGACTTGGTATGCCTAGATCATTTGTGATGGTGCTCTGTTTGCATTCATCTGGACAGAACCCTTGCAGTGGGAGTACTTGGATGTGTTTGGTCTATGACTGGTTGACACAAGGTGTTTGTTTGCTGCTGAGATGGGTGGGTTTCTTTTAATGACATGAGTTCACTTTTAGGTCATACCTTTAAGGTATGGATGGTTAGATGTTTCAGCATGAGCTATGGGTGTTGGTTTTCAGTCATGTGGGTTTGATCAGTTGGATGAGGGCAGTCTGTTCATGGTTGCCTTTCTAGCTGGTCAATTTTTTCTTGTTCTGGAGTTTTGGTTGGAGTGGTGCTTTGTTGTTTTTTTCCTTTGCCGTCTGGAGGATCTTTCGCTTTCATTCCTGAGACTGTTGATGTTTCACTTTGGTGTGCTCCTATGTTTGGAGTTGTTGCTTAAGGTGGTGGACATCTTTCTGATGTTGTTGCAGTGGTTTTGATTGGAGTGTCAGAGCATGTGTTGGTCCTTGTTCGGGCTAGTTTAGAGGATGCCTGAAAGTTTTCGGCAAGTGGGATATTGTTGGGAATTATGCCTCAACTTTCTGGTGACCCCCTTTGAAGACTTAGGCGAATTCTCTTGTTTCCTTAGCAAAGTCTTTTGTTTTGGAAAAGGCGGAATCGGGATGGAACTTGGCATTGTCCCATTTGCCTTGTTTTGGGTCTTGTTCCCATTCCGTCTCCAGCTCCGCTCCCCACTTTCTTGGTTCTTCGAGTTTTATTCTAGCAAAGGAAAAACCGGATTGGAACTTGGCATTGTTCCTTTTGTCATGTTCCAGGTTTGGCTCTAGATCCGGCTCTGACAGTCTGTTGCTCTTCACTTGGTTCTGGCAGAGGCGGAACCAGTTTTGGAAGTTGGCAATCCTTGTTTGCCATGTTCCTGTTCCTGTTCCAACTCCAGGTCTGACTCCTGCTTTTGTGATCTAGTTCCTGTGGATGTTTGGATTCTCCTCGGGGAGTTTTCCTCCACTTTGTCCATGTTCTAGATTGTTTTTTCTTGCAGTTGGCGGAGGCGAAACCGGAACTGGTTTGGTTCCTGATCTTGGACTTTTGGTAAAGTTCTGTTTCTATTCCTGTTCCATCCCCGACTCCGACTCTGATCTTTTGTGCTCCTATCTTGGTTTGACCCTGGGTTGACTTTACTCGGTCAGTCCTGTTTTCGATGTGTTCCTCATTGTCGCGAGTGGACGCGGAACTGAATTGGTTCCTGAACCTATAAATTCGATGGAGTCATGTTTTGACTCCAGTTCCATCTCCGTCTCTGACTCTGACTCTGGTAGTGTGCTTTTTCGGTGGAGTCCTATTTTGACTCTTGTTCCGACTCCGGCTTCGGTAGTGTTAGGTTTGGCTTGAAGCCTTGGATGCGCCCGATGTCTGTTTGACCATTTTGGTTGCTCTATCAGCTATGATTGATGATGGGTCTTGGACGCATGGCTCCTAGTTGAATAGTGATTGGATGGTTACCTAACTTGTTGTGTTGCATGTTTAGTCAATGAAGGTTGGCAGAGTTGAACCCGTTTTTGGAATGGCATTGAATGCCTGGGCGACTCGTTGCAGGGAGATCTGTCAGATCCGACCAGATGCATGATTTGCGGATGGTCTTCTTTGCTCTTGTTGAGTCAGTTACATATTGGATGAGAGATGTATTATTTCTCAAGCAAGCAAGTAAGTTCGATGAGTCTGCAAGAGTCGTGGGTTGTAGAGCAAGTGCGAGATGTGTGAGCTGAATGCGCGACCATGAGACTGCGAGCAGGATGCACAGGCATGTGAATGCATGTGCATGGGGCTACAAGCATAATGCATGATGCATGATGCGAGATTGCAGATGTTGGACTTGCAGGTTGGAGAGCCGAAGCTGTGAAGAGATTTGTAGAGAGATGGAGAGGGTGTTTGAGTAGTTTGCTTAGGCAATGTAACTGTGAACACTCTATCTCTCAGATCTGGGCATGGGAATCAATGGAGGCCGAATGAATGGGCTAGCCATGAGGCTAGCTATGACAGTCATCTAAGGAGCTGAGAGGAATCTTGCGGGTACCTATTACTTCTCCAGTAGAACAAGACGTAACTCCTATATTAGCTTTGAGCCTGATATTGTATTGTAACTGGTTTTGTTGCTGAATAATACAATGGCTCGAAATTTTGGAGTGTGGGGTTTTTACCTGAAAACGTTTTCCCCACGTATATCTTTGTGTCTTCTTTTTGTCTTTCATGGTATTTGGTTATGTTGAATCTATTTCTTGTTGCATTCATTTCTCTCAGAGGATCAATGGGGGATCAACTGTGGTTGTTTCCACTTTATAGCATAGTTGGTTGTGTCTTTGTTGTGATTTTGAATTGAAATCACTAAGGCACTATTGTCTTAGATGCCTATCTTGATGACAGACCGAATCCATATCCCCAACAATATCCTCTTCCACCCACTTTCATCTACATGATTTAACAGTTTTAGGTCCACCTCCACATGCGTATCTTGTTCTTTTGCTAGTTGAATGCTTAGGCTCTACATTTGTTCCAATCTACATCTAAAATAATCAACAACATGCATTAATTTATGTCAATATTGGATAATACATTATAAATTTCAATAATACTATGAAAAAGGATGGACGTATTAGAAAATGCCATCAAATCATTTTTTCCAAAGTTAAGTCAAAATTTGAGTACCTAATGTCTCGCTTCATCCGTTGTGTGCTCATTTGATATGACACAATATTTTGCCATGGCCTCATCTCACCCCTATAATACACAACATAGTAAATAATGTTTAGTACACCAATTATATCATTTCAACGAATATGCTATCCAACACAAAACATCACTTTAGTCATATATTTGACATATTGATATCATGTTTTGGCTATCCTAATTTTCAAACTTCTCCCTTGATCATAGAATCACATTTAATCACCATTCCTATGATTTTTCAACCAATAAGTTTGACCTCAGAGGCCTCATGGACAAAAAAATGATTTTTCTCCTCTATGTTGTATCATTTGTGAATTCATAAACACCTTCCTCCTTTGATTGAGGTTGCTTTCTCTTCTTACCTCTATTGTATCTGCAGATTTCTTTGTCTCATCTATTTCCACCCACTTTCCTCTCAATGATTTAGTATTTATGCGTTGTTCATGTCTTCTCTCCATGGCCTCCTTTGTGAATAAAAAAATTTCCACATAAGCTTTCACCACACTACTGCTGAGAAGGAAAAAGCAACTTGCGGGATTGCGGTAAAAAATGATCTATCGCATCGAGCTGATGAAGGAGCCATGGGACAACAATGGTCATTGCACTACCACACACCAATGGTAGAAGACTTGCAGGGCTGCGGGATTCACCACAACACGACCAGGAATAGAAGGAAGACTTGTATGCCACCATAGAAGCTTTCACCACACTACCATCGAGAAGGATGAAGCACCTTGCAAGACCACTGTAAAAATCACTCTACCACACTGAGCTGATGAAGGATCCATGGGACAATGGTGGTCACAAAAACAAGGCAGGAGTTGGAATTATTTCCAACACTCACGATCCTGTGATACACAAAAATGAAAATAGTCACTATATATCAATGATAGGCACTAAATTAGGCACACTTGATGCTGCCTTATACATCCCAAATAGATTACATTAACAGCCAAAAGTCGGTACTAAATTTAGTGTTAACTAACACTAACTAAAGCATTGACTAATGCATCAAATTCAAAAATTTAAAACTTTCTTGTGTGAAGGAAGAAATTAGACGACAAAAAAGGGAAAAACATCGTGCGAAGGAAGAGAGCAGGGTGCTACCAACAACTGATGAGAAATTCGATTTAGTTTGCGACACCATAGGTAAGGTTACAATTTTTTTTCTTGTTTGAATTCATTATTTTCTACTTCTCTTTGTATTGCATTTGAATTCATGATTGTTTACTAGTTCATGGCCTAACCAGTCCAGGCAACCTCTAAATTGTCCCATCATTATAAATTGCAAAACCTTTGAGAAACCAACAAAAAAATTAGCCTACCCATTTGAGCTTTGGATCAAAATATTATAGCACGAAGCGAGGATGCCACTGTATTCTTTCCCTAACCTAGGTATCAAGGAAATAGTGAATTGCTTGGCAAATTTAGGAATTGGGTCGGTCAATGTTGAGCAACTGCTAAAAATAAATGCAGAAACTGCTTGGCTTTTCCCAGCCACACCATAGTCACTGATGCCATGAAAATTTTATGCAAGATTCCATTATGAAAGAGTTTCCATGATAAGGTTACCAACACTAAGAAAATCAAGCAAACATTTTTTCCCTAGGTTATCAACACTAAGAAAACCCAGTGAACATATTTTCCTGCAAAACAAAGCTTTCATACCACAAACTGGACGAAAACTTTCATACCTGACAGTGTGTACTTCATTTTCCTCCACAGACTGGACAAAAATAATTTTCCCTAGGTCACCTCAAAATGTCAAGCAATGGACAAAAGTGAGCATTGTCAACAAACTCTGGCCACAATGAGGTAATTCATTGTCAATTTATAGATTTGTAAATGTTTCCATTTTTTCTTTGAATTTTACATTTTAGTTTTTTATTTCTAAATTTAAAAAAAGAAATATAATTTTAAAATATATATATAGGGACATGAGACTGACAAAGATAAAGAGGATTTGGCTTTCATATTGGGGGTAGAGGCAGTGAACAAATTGGTTAATGTGGACTGGACAACACTTGCCAGATACATAGAAAAACAATCTAGTAATGCCCCTCAAACATTGCAAACAAATCAATTATGTCAAAGGGAATCAATTTATTCCCCAACTAGTCTTGGATTGAGAAAAATATCCAAGAGGAAATCAGTGAAAGTAAACTCTAAGAATGTGGAAAAGGGAGCAGATACTTCCACTCTTGAGACACAAACTTCTTCCACCATACCATGTTTTCAATCTTGCATTGGTAGCTACAATGCAAAGATAGAACACGAGGTACTTTCAAGGGAAGTCTGAATGACATATGTTGGGAAAAGGTTTGTGAATAGGTTGAAGGAATCATGCCTTCAACGATTCAAAGACCATCTACATTTTACATTCTCAAAGATACCCATGCACCTGAAAAAAGTAGTTATCCATGACATGGAGAATGAATTTGGTATAGGCTGGTCTGTAAAGAAGATGAAGCTACAAATGTCTCAAAACTGCAAGAGATTTTCATGTAAAGAAGATAAAAAAAATCCCTCCTAAGCTAAGGCGGAAAAAAAGGCCAATTGATGTAAGTGTGAAAATATGGAAAGAGCTTGTAAAAGCATATGAGAAGTTTAATGCATGGAAGAATTCTGGTGACGAGAGTACATAGGTATTTTAATTTTCTCATAAGATTATATCAAATTTATTAAACGATATTTAAATTTTATTTGTGCATAGTTAAATTGAATTGGTATATGTTTGAGGACAAGGCCTCCAAGGCTAGGCTTGAGAAACTTCGTACCACACATCGCAGTGGCTAGAAAAGTTTGCAGGCCTTGATCTGTACATTTGTAAGTATATTTAATATGTTAAATTATTTTTATTTCCTTGTAAAAATTAAATGATTGCATATTAATTAGCTTAACTAGTCCATGTGCCATGTTTTGACACGAGGAGAAATATGGCTGCCATCCAAAGCAGTTTGAAAAGAATATGTTACAAAACAAAAAGTGGAACGATCTTTTAATCTAGATGGAGAATGAGGTATAAATAGTTGAGTTTCAATAACTTAGTTTGATATTGTTGTATTAATATGTTAATTTGCATCTCTTGTGTTGATTTGTTTATTGATGCATAGGATGAGTAAACAAAGCTCAAATCTTATGATTACAAGATGATTGTTTATACGCATAAATAAATAGTAGAAGGATGTAGATGAACTCAATTCATCTAACTTTATGCCTCTTGGTAGGCATTCCTCTTGAATCTCTAATATCAGGTGCCTGAGACTTCCCTATAGCTTTTACCTTTTGTTGTTGGCTTTCCTCGTCACTGTTGGACTCGACTCCTTTTTCCTTATCTACATTTTTGGCTTTGGCTTCTAATTCATCCCATTTTTTACGTTCCTCCTCTTCAAAATCTTCTTCTTCATCATCCTCCTTTGGCTCCACAAGAGATTCATCTTATGAACCTTCCTCATTTGATTTGATTCCTCTTCTACATCAAAGGGTTCATATCCTTGATCTGACTCTTCTAAATTATCATAATCAGAATCACTAGCTTCCATAATCAAAAATTCCTAACCAACATCTTCAATAAATTGATCTAGATCATCAGTAATACTCATCAAATTGGTCACTAGTTCAAGGTCATTTTGCTTTCATAATAATTTATATCCATAGAGTTCAACCATTCCTTGATGCCATCAAGCGAAGATTGAGGAATGGCCTACATGCGGAGTACATCCCGTTTGAAGTCTTTGAAAACAATAGCCATATCAAATGCCTTTTTCCCAAGTCCTGCTCTCTCAAGGTTAACAATCTCAATCTCGCTAATAGCGATTACTAAGAAAGGTAATTCCACTAAATCTACCAAATTGTTTACCGTAGGAACAATAAAAGCAAAGGTTTTGAAAGGAACTCCATGAAAACCAAGCTCTCTAAATGGTATATCAAACTCTAGTTCAAAATCTTTTAGATGAGGCTTCTCCCATAGCTCTCTTACTCACTTGAAAAATCCTTGAAACTCTATTGATTTTATTTTTGATGTCCCTCTCTTGTTGTTCTTCCTCAATTTCATCAAGATCATACATTGACCTTCTCACCCCTCCTAAATTTTGGACCACATCCATTACCTCCACATAAATTTGGACATCCTTGGTCTTCTTGGTTCCCACGCCATGATATGGTTATGCTAATGAAAATGAAGCAAAGTAATCATCTCCTTCTTCATTGTCTAGAAGAATGCATGCTTAATGTTTTGATACATGATATCAGCTCTCTCTTCTACTCTCATGGTTGAATACTGAAATCCAATATGGTGGGCCTACAAAGTTCCAGTCATCTTTCTTCCTCTTCCACCAAATGTTGGCTTGATCCACACATCTACCAGCCTAATTGGCTTTGTTTTTTAAAGCTGAAGTTTCTCCCAAGTCACCAATGTAGCTCTCTTTTCCTTTTCAGACTCTTTCATTGCTATAGATTGTCTCTGGGATTTAATCATTTGTACCACATGGTTGATGTGCTTTGAATCCTTGCATCTAAAGGAAATTTCCTTAACATAAATACTACTAGGGAATTTCAATGTTTCCATTGTAGTTGGCATTAAAGTCGGTACCTACAACATTGAAAATTATCCTTATATAAGAATTCCCTCCATCTTGTTAATTGGATTGTAACACTCTTGATGGTGGCTACATGAAATCTGATTTTTATTCCTCTTCTACATTAGAGGGTTCGTACCCTTGATCTGACTCTTTTGAATTATCAAAATCAGAATCACTAGCTTCCATATTCAAAAATTCCCAACCAACATCTTCAATAAATTTATCTGGATCATCAGTAATAGTCTTCAAAATTGGCCGCTAGTTCAAGTTCATTATGCTTTCATAATACTTTATATCCATGGAGTTCAACCATTCCTTGATGCCATCAAGTGAAGATTGAGGAATGGCGTACATGTGGAGTACATCCCACTTGAAGTCTTTGAAAACAATAGCCATATCAAATTCCTTTTGCACAAATCCTACTCTCTCAAGGTTAACAATCTCAATCTCACTAATAGCGATTACTAAGAAAGGAAATTCCACCAACTCTACCAAAAAAATTACCATAGGAACAATAAAAGCAAAGGCTTTGAAAGGAACTCCATGAAAACCAAGCTCTCTAAATGGTATATCAAACTCTAGTTAAAAATATTTTAGATGAGGCTGCTCCTATAGCTCTCTTCCTCACTTGAGAAATCCTTGAAACTTTGTATTGATTTTATTTTTCATGTCCCTCTCTTGTTGTTCTTCCTCAATTTCATTAGGATCATACATTGACCTTCTTGCCTCTCCTAAATTTTGGACCACATCCATTACCTCCACATAAAACTAGACATCCTTGGTCTTCTCGGTTCCCACGCCATGATATGGTTATGCAAATGAAAATGAAGCAAAGTAATCATCTCCTTCTCTGTTGACTAGAAGAATGCATGCTTAATGTTTTGATACATGATATCAGCTCTGTCTTCTGCTCTCATGGTTGAATACCGAAATTGAGTATGGTGGGCCTCCAGAGTTCCAGTCATCTTTCTTCCTCTTCCACCAAATGTTGGACTGATCCACATGTCTGCCAGCCTAATTGACTTTGTTTCTGAAAGCTGAAGTTTCTCTCGATCACCAGTGTAGCTCTCTCTACCTTTTCAAACTCTTTCATTTCTATAGATCATCTTTGGGATTTAATCATTTGTATCACATGGTTGATGTGCTTTGAATCCTTGTATCTAAAGGAAATTTCCTTAACATAAATACTGCTAGGGAATTTCAATGTTGCCATTGTAGTTAGCATTAAAATTGGTCCCTACAACATTGAAAATTATCCTTTTATAAGAATTCCCTCCATCTTGTTAATTGGCTTGTAACACTCTTGATGGTGGCTACATGAAATATGATTATGAATCCTCTTCTACATATTAGGGTTCATATCCTTGATCCAACTCTTTTGAATTATCAGAATCAGAATCACTAGCTTCCATATTCAAAAATTCCCAACCAACATCTTCAATAAATTTATCTGGATCATCAGTAATAGTCTTCAAAATTGGTCGCCAATTCAAGTTCATTCTGCTTTCATAATACTTTATATCCTTGGAGTTCAGCCATTCCTTGATGCCATCAAGGAAAGATTGAGGAATGGTGTCAATGCGGATTACATCCCACTTGAAGTCTTTAAAAATAATAGCCATATCAAATGCATTTTTCCCAAGTCATACTCTCTCAAGGTTGACAATCTCAATCTCACTAAGAGTGATTACTAAGATAGGTAATTCCACCAACTCTACCAAATATTTTACCATAGGAACAATAAAAGCAAAGGATTTGAAAGGAACTCCATGAAAACCAAGCTCTCTAAATGGTATATCAAAATATAGTTCAAAATCTTTTAGATGAGGCTGCTCCCTCGCTTGACAAATCTTTGAAACTTTATATTGATTTTATTTTACTTGTCCCTTTCTTGTTGTTCTTCCTCAATTTCATCGGGATCATACATTGACCTTCTTGCCCCTCCTAAATTTTGGACCACATCCACTACCTCCACATAAAACTGGACATCCTTGGTCTTCTTGGTTCCCATGTTTTGATATGGTTATGCAAATGAAAATGAAGCAAAGTAATCATCTCCTTCTCTGTTGGCTAGAAGAATGCATGCTTAATGTTTTGATACATGATATCAACTCTCTCTTCTGCTCTCATGGTTGAATATTGAATTCCATTATGGTGGGCCTCTAGAGTTTCAATCATCTTTCTTCCTCTTCCACCAAATGTTGGCCTGATCCACAAGTTTTCTAGCCTAATTGGCTTTGTTTTTGAAAGATGAAGTTTCTCTTGACTCACTAGTATTAGTTGTAACTTTTTTGAAATTTTATTATGGTATGTGCACTTTGATATGATGTAATATCATTATGGTTTCATCTCATATGTTTTAATATTAAATATATAACAAAAAAATAAATTATTGCATGAAATAAATAATAAGTTTTTATTATAAATGTTTTTTTTTACAGAACATGGGTCTTCCAACAGATCAAGATGATCATCAACATGATATAGATCCACAAAATATTGGTTTTTCCAGTACAAATCACATGGTAGAGGATGATGATGACACATATATGAAAGACACCAAGGCCGATGACAATGATGATGATGACGATGATGAAAATGATGATGATGATGATCACAATGGTGATGATGATGATGAGACAATAGGTGGTAGTAACCAGTGACATGAATGATCATATAGACTGCATCATGGATCATTGTTGATGTATCATTATGTTGACTCTTTTCATGGTTACTATCATATGTATCATTTTCACGGCCTACAGTACTATATTATTGAGTTGTATCATATTGAAATGTATCATTTTCACTATATCATTTGGACATGTATCATCTTGACTTGTATTAGTTTGAGTTACATAATTTATCAATTTTATTTATACCATTTGTACATGTATCATTTTCACTTATGTCAACCATTGGACATGTATCATTTTGACATGTTTTTGATGTATTGGAATATTTGAATTTCACTTGTTTTAGTTATATATGATGATGATCTTATCAGTATTGACTTGTCAATTTATATATAGTAAAAGTGGTCGATGATTTTTGGATGGATATTTATTATGTATGATAATTTTAAATTACTGCTCAAGATGGATGTTTTCAATTCAATTAAATTATAGATATTTGACTCACTTGTTTTAATTATAGATGATTACCATGTTATAATGATAGTTTAGGCGGTGGTGAAAGGTAAAATTAATGCTTGGCACCTCCATAACGTAATTGAACAAATTAGAGAAGTGTTAAGCTCTTTTGAAAGTTTTGTGGTGAGCCACATTAAAAGAGGTGGTAATATGGAAGCAGATGTCTTATCTAAATGGGCTTTAATTTTTGGTGAAACAATGGAATTCAAGTTGGAGGATTTTAGAGGTGTTAAGCTAGTAGACTTAGGTGAAAACACAAGATAGGACAAAACCTTAAATCACAAGTGAAGGCAGGGATGGCGGGTGGCAATGAAGTAGTACTTCATTAATAGAAGTGTGGGTAATCCAAGATGGTGTTGAATGCAAGCTCTCGATTAAGATGTGTTAATTGCATTTGGAAAGGGTCGAGAAAAACTCTACCACAAACTTTACTGGTAAATAGTTATAGGGGTTATGGGGCTTATTTAATGTTTATAGTTTCTGGGAGTAAGGATTCTACTGGTAAACAGTTATAGGGGTTACGGGATTTATTTAATGTTTTATTCTACACATTCAGGTGCCTCTGGTTTTTATTGTTTTCTATGGAATTTTGGTGGGTAGTGACACTGAGCAATAGATGTACTTTTTAATCTTTGCAAGCAATACAAAAAATTTGTGTTACTGACCCAAAAAAAATAATTATCTTGTTATTTAATCATGAGTTAAATAATTAAATTACTTACTCTATAATCATATGAGTTATTTAAGAGGTGTGATATATTTAACTAATTAAATTGAAATAAAATATATTAAATTAATAAATGGAAGCAAAACAAGAAGCATTTTTAGAAGCAAGAAATGAAGCAACGATGGAAGCCAAACTCGAAGCAAACCAGAAGCAATCTTGAAAGAAAAATTGGAAGCAAAACCAGAAGCAAACCTAGAAGAAAAACTGGAAGCAAAACCAAAAGAAAACCTGGAAGCAAAACCAGAAGCAGACCTAGAAGCAAAATCGGAAGTAAAATTGGAAGCAAAATTCAGAAGCAAACATGGAAGCAAAACCGAAAGCAAAACGGAAGCAAAATTAGAAGCAAAAACGGAAGCAAAACCGGAAGCAAAAGTGGAAACAAAACCGGAAGCAAAATTGAAAGCAAACCTAGAAGCAAAACCGAAAGCAAAACCAGAAGCAAAACTAGAAGAAAAAATGGGAGTAGACATCGAAGCAACATCAGAAGCCAAATTGGGTGCTAATTTAGGCACTATTTCCGACATTATTTTTGGCACTATTTTAGGTGCTAATAGAGGCACTATTTTCAGCGCTATTTCTCGGTGCTCTTTTAGGCGCTAACAGGGGGCTGTGATTTTTTGGCGCTAAGTCCGATGCAACATCCGATGCCAAAGTCGGCACCAAGATGACCATGCCTGTTTGCATTGATTTTAGCGCTAGCAAAATCGCCTAATTTATGAATTGAAAGACACTAAAATCCAGTGCTATTTTAGGCGTTATTTTTTTGTACTATTGTAGTGAGTTCAATATCAATCAATAATCAACTACTAAGAAAAAATAATTTAGGAGACATGGCTTTATGCATGGGCTATAGGTTACAAAATAAAAAAATTCTCATACTAAAAAAATGTTCCCTCAATTTAAAGTAGCCTAAAAAAATAAAAGGAATTCTAGAACTTGGAAGAAACTAAAGATCCTTGGCCATAAAATAGCTATGAAATGGCTCCAACCAGTTATGATACCACAATGGCTATTGACATATATGAATTCCCTCCTAAAAAGAGATTGAACTTGATTACAACTTGGATGAAGTTTAGGAATATCACTAGTACCAAAGGAGAAATAATTATTTCCTAAGAATTAATAAGCCAAAATGTCCTTTCACTACCTCACATCTCTAATTAATTACCAAACACCTCCTAATATAGAGGCTATTAACAATCTTGAGCCTCCAAACATAATAGTATCTTCTTGTTATTCTTAAAATTATCAAAGTGCACCAAACATTTCATGAAAGAAGATAGAAGCAAGCAAACTTAGATACTATTTTACAAAATAAAGTAAAAATATTAAAGTGAAAATCCCTATTGTTTAGGGGTAGTGGGCCTAGCTCAATTGGCTAAAGCATCATGTTGCAAGAAAGAGGTCATGAGGTCTAGTCTCCCCACTGTCCTCATGGTACCAAAGGGAGTTTCATGCTAGCGTCACTAATCACGTGAAAATTTTTTACTAGGTGCATTGCAGTTTATAAGGGGACGGATACTCGACCGATTCCTGCAATCTAAATAAAATCCTTATTTTTTAGATAAAGAAGATATTGGAAGTCAAGAATGTATTTATCTATTCTTTGGAAGATTCCCAAATGAAAGAAACTCCACTCAAGGATATATTAGAAAAAAATATAGTAAAGGATAATGCAGGGAAAGATAAAACACTTGGTCCAACCTCAAATGCACATGTGGTGATCTACAAAGAGAATATTGAGTCAGTCCCATTTTTATTAACATTAAGAATATTTAGTATGATTATATAGATATAATTTCCTAGTTGATTTAAGAGCTTCCATCAATGTCATGTCATTATCAATATGTAAGGCCTCTGGTTAACTCTAACATTTTTAGTTAAAAGGTTAATAAATTAGATAAATTGAAGTGAATGTAATTGGAAAGATAAGTCACATTCATATGTAGATGGATTCTAACAGGCTTGCATCCAACACTATATAGTTATTCAAGTGGTGTATATTACAAACACCTATGGTGTGTTATTAAGGAGGGATTGGTCCAAGAATCTAAATGGATACATGGCCACTAACTTCTCCCACATGTGGCTTCTTTGGAGAGAGATTTTTGAACTAGATCAAGATTGATAGAGTACAAAAATGAAGCATATCATCACAAAATATAATTAGAATAATGAAATATTATATGTAGAATCTTAATTAGTTGTCTATATCCCATCTAATGTGAAATTAAAAGAAGATGATTTTTTTTTATGTCAATAAAAAAGGATCATCATTCACTTATATGTAGAATTTCCTAATCAATATATTCTAAAAATGTATGATAATAATGAAATTTGATAATGAATCTTCTTCTTATGATGGTGAATTTATAAAAAGTTTCCATATGAATATAATATTGGGAAGCGAGTATTTTGAAAGATTTATTATTTCCTAATTATTATGAAATCCTAAATATATCTCACTTAACATTGACTAGTTATTTTTGCCTGCACATGAATAAGGTAAAAGGTTTGGCTAACAATCGAGATCAGTTGCATCTAATGCTACGATCATGGCACATTTCAATGCAATCTTCTCAAAAAGAACCCCAAAAATGTTAGCATATTATTTCTTATTATTACATCATTCTTATTTCATTACCGAGCTATAGGTAGTTTTTTGGTTTGGTCAGTGATGTGGTTGTAATAACCACTTCTATTTCGTATTTATTTGCTTCGTGGTTTGTTCTGATCATTGCTTCTGCTCTTAATATGGTATCAGATCCAACTTGATTATGTGTCGTGTAAAGAAGAATTGAGGCAAATAAAAATTCATCAAAATTCATTTCAATGTTTGAAAGAGAAGTGACATAAAATCTGCAAAGGAGGCAAGAATAGAGGCATGTGAATGACCTATAAAAAGGCATTCACAGTGAGTTGGAAAAACCTTTACAGAAGAACCCGAAAGAAACTGGTTGGAATTTGTAGTGTAAAAAGTACATTTTTTACTCTTCCCTAGTTTATATTCAGCAAATATAGTTATAAACTTTTAAAAATTATATTTTTATTGCATTTGAATGATTAAATTTGGGAGAAAATAAGTGTATATTTTGTTTCAAGAAATCCATTAGAAGTTTTACAAAAACTCTTATAAAAATCAAACTCTTAGGGAGTTATAAGATTTTTTTTTAAGAAAATGGTAAATAGTGCATTAAAAAATTATGCTTCTCAAGTCTCAACTTTTGAGACGAGACAAATATGCTACATGGAAGACAAAATTTCAAACCCAATTGGAGTTTGAAGATTTATGTGATATTGTCTCTAGAAACATCACCAGACCTCCAAATGTGAGTGCAGACCAAAATAGATTTGACAAGGCCAACCAATCAAAAGGCTAAACTGATCATCTTTTTTGGAGTTTTAGATGAGGTTCAACCTCACATTAGGACAACCACCACTATAAAAGACACTTGGTATCATCTTAAAACAATCTATGAGGCCAAAAACCAAAATCAAATTCTCCATTTGCAACGATAGTTATGTTCCTTCAAATGTAACATGAGGATAAATTAAAGAACTCTCTTAGAATAGTAGCAAAGATTAGGACATCGTTGCAAGTGTTAGGGGAAGAAGTCACAAATGAATCTCGTGTACTCATAGTCTTGAGAGCACTAACCCCTTCATTTTGTGTGTTTGTCACTTGTATCAATGTGGAAAGTACAAAACCATCCTTTGAAGATTTGGTAAACTTTCTTCAACAACAAGAAGTAATCTATGGTGAGACATCAAACTCATAAGACAATCAAGCCCTCACAACAAAGAATGAAAAACACTTGAACGTCAAAGTGGTCCACCAATATCTTTAAAACCAAATCAACAAAGCTCTTCCAAGAAAAAGAAATGTCTCATTTGTGAAAGAAAGGGACATGATCTCAAAGAAGTTATTGGTACAATTCCTATGCAAATAGTGAATCTAGTCATAAAAATCCATAGAGGCCTTCTTAAGGGGAAAAAAATAATAATCCTCATTGGAAGAAAAATATAAATAAATAACATGGTAATGTTGCATCCATAGGAGATTCAAATGAAGAGGATTTCTTGTATGGTGTTGAAACTAAAGCCTCTACTTCAAATATTTTAGTCTGGTATGTTGATTTTGGAGCATCCAAATATATGATAGGTGAACAAGAGTGGTTTTGTGAACTCACTCTTTCCACATCGTATGGGAAAATATCTCTTGGAGATGACACAACATTTGAATTTAAAGGAATTGGAGATATATATTTGTCTCTCAAAACTCGCAAATGTAAAATTACAAAGGTTATTTATGTTCTAGGGCTCATAGAGAACCTTCTTTCATTTATTCAGTTATTAGAACACAACTTGAAAGTTGAGTTTGATTATCATAATGGTGAGAATATTTATCTCATTAGAGAAAAATTCAAAAATGGTGAATTTGTTGCTTGTGCTTTAGGGGTCAGAAAGTTGCTTCAACTTTTTGATGTCATACATGAAGATAAGGCCCTTGTAGTGAAAACTAGTGCATCCATAACCCTTTGGCATTATATATTTGGTCATCTTAGTTTTGGCTATCTTCTTGAATTGAGTAAGAGAGATAGGGTATATGAAAATCTCCCCATGTAGAAATCAAAATTTCTTTGTTCACATTGTCTGGTTGGAAAGCAATATTGATCTCATTTTCCTATTGCAAAGAATAGAGCCTCAAGTCCCTTAGAATTGGTTTGACATGTTAATTAATCTATGCAGACTGGTAGAAGGTTCATTAGATGGATGTCAAAAGTGTCTTTCTTAATGGATATCTCAAGGAGTAGGTCTACATGACTCAACTTGAGGGAAATGTTTCACCTAGCCAATAGTACAAAGTTTATAGACCTGTCAAATCCCTCTATGGTCTTAAAAAGCTCCTCAAGAATGGTATATTAAGATCAATGAGCATCTCCTTAATCATGGATTTGTTAAGAATCCTTATGATCCCAATCTCTACCTCAAAGAAAAAGGAACAAAAATTAATTGTGATTGTATATGTCGATGATTTGGTCATCATGGTCATCATTGATATTTCACCACAAATGATTGATGTTGCAAAGAATGATCTCAAACAATTGTTCAACATGATAGATCTCAATCTCTTGTATTATTGTCTTAGACATGAAGTCTGGCAACACAAGAATCATATTTATGTCTCCCAAATGAAATATGCCAAGACATTGCTCAAAAAAATTAGAATGGAATATTTTAAACCTATGTTGACACCCATGGAGACAAGTTTGTAGTTTTCTTGTGATGATCCATCACCTCAAGTGAAAGTTACTCTTTATTGTAAATTGATTGAAAGTCTTTTTTACTCGACTTATATGAGGCCAAATATTAAATATGATATTAGATATCTTTGTAGGTTTATGTAGGAACCTAAGGTTATTTATTGTGTAAGGCTCATCATCAATTAGATTATGGACAATATGTTTTGTTATTATTCGCATGGTTGTACTTGGATACATGTGAGGCCCATCATTAGTTGGACTTATGGACATCATATTTTGGTTGTTATGCTCATGATCACACTTTAATACATTATACTTTTATCCGATACTTTGTGATGAATGGTTGTGAACATTAAAATTGTCCATTGTTGTGCATGTCAGATTAATTACTTTTATCGACTATAATTTAATAGTATGCTAATTATGATTAATTATGATTAATTAATTTTATTGATATCTTGAATGATATGATAATTGAAAGAACATGCTTAGAGTAGAATATGTGATATAGTGTTAATCGGATGAATTTTGCATTACCATGCAATGTGAATGCATATATGATATTATGTGACCATAAGTGGATAATGGAATGGCTCTGCAAATGATTACGAGCATTGCAAATTAATGTGGTATAAGTGGAAAAGATATTGCTTTGAGTTGTAACATCCGTTTTGATTTTTCTTTTGAAAAAGAAAAATATAAATTATGCATGTGTTTGTGTGTACAATGAATGTAATATATATTGTACTCCGATATATTATGTTATGTACATCTGATTAAATTTTGTTGGAAAATGGACTAATTTTTTCATTAAGTGTGCAGGTTAATTTCCCTTAGCCATGGGAATTGGAGGCTACTAAACAGACCTTGTTGTGTCACCCTATTAAACCTAACTCAGCTACATAGAAAGGCTTTAGTCTTATGTGTTGTGATAAAAGTTGTGTAATTTGTGTTACACAAATTGGGGTAAATGTGTAAATGTTGAATTGTGGACAAACAAATGTGATCTCAAAAGGAAATGGTAAATTTGGATTTGTCATTTTAGACAGTTTTATGGATCAATTTGATCTTGATTTTAATTAATGGTTGTTTATTATACACCCTAAGCCTATGACATAAAGGTTGGGGGGTATTTTTATATTGTAATCATTGTCATATCTCATTAATGACCCCTCTTACATTGCTTGTAAAAGGGGTGATGAAAATGAGTGCATGTAGCCCATGTGAAGGCCATGCCTCGTAAAAGAAAGAAAGATATGGTCGTTGGAGTGGTTGGGAGAAAAATTTGAGAGAAAGATAGTTAAGTTTTAGGCATTCTTGTTTTTGGCTAAGAAAGGGGAGGAGATAGGAAGTGCTGGAAGGAGTGGAAGAAAGGATTGGGAAAGAGCAAACAACAAACTTATTTCATGGTTTAAAGGTGTAATATCTTCACCCTATCATTGTGTTGATTGAATGTGTGTGTTAAATCTATGTCATGCTTGATTATTTTTCTATTTTGGTTGGAATTTTAGTTGTGTAGTGTTTTAGAACTGTGTATGTTGTTGGGTTGGCTCCGCAGCATTGGCAGTGAGTAACCCATATGGGGGATAGAGAGGGAGAGATCCCCATGAGGGCATATGATAATTTCTATGTGAAAATTTGGTGTTTACAACTGTAAGGAAATTGGTATGAGTACCCAAAGGTAAGAGTGCCCTTTATGAAAAAAATGCGAAGTTGGGTAAATCTATGAATGGAGAAAAATGTTGATTGGAAACTTATATGAAGTATCTGTTGTTAGTTTGCCCATGGTTGTGATCCTCCTAGCCTCTTCCCATAAGACCTTTGAGAGGTCTTTGTGTAGCATTCCACCTGACTTAAATGAATGACTGTTGTGTAAATCCATGTGAAATTATGTTTCTTTTTTGGAAGGGGTTGTTGTATGTCACCCAGGTCTATTTGGTGGCCTCCCAGCTCGAGGGTGGCTGGTTTTCTGGCATATGGTTGGGTGGTGAGCACCCCATGGCTTGGAAAGAATTGTTCTATGTGCAGGTAAAAACTGGAAAGTTTGCTAATTTGGAAGACTGTTGTCATATGTGCAAAGTTACAAACAAATGTAAAATCTCGGCAAGGAAAGCAAGATATTAGAATTAGTTTACTGTTAGTAAAGGAGTAAAAGCAAGTAGTGTGTTCTATTCTAAGAAAATATGTTATGTTGCAGATAAGAAACGTATTCTGCTAAAGAAAGTATATTTCTGTTCTAATACATGTATACTATTTTAAGAGAGGATGCTATGTTCTACCCATGTGTAATATTTCAGTCAGGAGTGTAATCTTATTTAAAAAAATGTATTGTGTTTCAGAAAGAAAAATAATAATGGTAATGTGTATCCTGAGCAGATTAGGTTGCATTTATAAATTCCCAATTTTATACATTTAAAAGAAAGAGAGAGTAATTGTTCCCATTTGAAATTTATTTATCTAGCTTGTGAAAATAGAGATGTTGGCTTATTTCTTGTAATGACAGATAATATTTTTGGGGTGGAAATATTGTATCGAAAAAGAAATACATGGTTGCTGATGTTGCTCTGGGGTGATGTTAGTGGTTCCTTATTTCTTTTCTTTTTTTTTCCTTTGAAAAAAACACAAAGAAAGCAAAGCATCTTCTATGTAGTCTATAAAAACCTGTAACTGTGTCTTGTGGTCCATGTAGGAAAAGAAGAATAAAAACTCAGATATTGCTGGCCTATAAATCATATGTGCATAAACATGCCTACTTCTCGTAATAGGATGAGAGTACATGGAATAGGATTTAAATTCTATTCTATTTCATTTCTTTGAATTTATTAAAAGCATCCCCTGTAGGATAGGGCATTGTAGGTGAATACTACTTTACTGTAATGGAGTTCTAGTCTCTAAAGTAACTAACCATTCTAGGAAATGTAATAATGAAAAACACCCACAACTAAGAGATTACAAAGCATCATAATTTTCTATGTATTTGGAAAAGTGAATAAATAAAATAAACAAAATGAAACACACATGAGCATTGTAGGAGGAAGATGTGCAGTAGCTAACTATGTGCCTTGTAGATCTGTATATAGTAGAAATAAATAAATAGGAGGGCTGAAAATGAAACAAAGTTTTTGAATATGTAGGTCTGTAGCCATGCCAGATAGATATTCAAGGTGCGAGCCCTCAATGTATTGGATCAACATGCCTAAATCTGCAAACCACCCTGTGAAGCCATGCTGATAGAATCCCTACCAAAAGAATAAGATGAAATTATATACAAAATACTTATTAATCTACTACGCTAGGCAACAGAGAACTAGAGATTTATAAAGTAAACTAAAAGAGGGTCATAATACCCACACCAAATTAACTCCGCGCTTCTCTATAAATAGTATCAGTGCCAGAAGGGGTCAAGGGCCTATGAAGTATAAAGAAATTAAAAAAAAAAACAAATAAAAAGAAAATATCGAATTTGTTGAAGCTATTGGGAGTGGAATCACATAATGGAAGGGTGCATTTTGGTCGTGCCCTATGTGATTTGCATTCTTCAAATACATAGTAAACCCATGTTAGCAGCTAGTCCAAAATGAGTCGAGCTAGTAGTAAGCAAACGAAGGAAGAATTGAGAAAAAAAAATCCAAATGCAACCGAGAAATAACACAATACCTGTAAATAGATGAACATCTTTGAATGACAAAAATAAGAAATTCAAATGGGCATCCAAAAATAAATAAATAAAACGAAACTCTGCTCAAATCCACAGACTCCCTACACCTCAATGCCGCCATGTCCTTTGTGCTCAAAATGCTATACACCTAGGTGAGGTTTTATCAGAAAGAAAATATTTGTAGAGTGTTCTCATGTTTGAGCTCAAATACAATAGAAAATGCAGTTTAAAACATAGTTTTCTTCACAAATAGAAATACCCATACACAGATTTTAATCATTTCTTCAAAACAGTTCATTCTTGTTTGGGGTTTTAACAGAAAACAAAAATGGAGGAATTTCTTTTCAAGTTTGCAAAAACCCACATACAGTTGTTTGCTCAAAAACAAATTTTATCCATATATAGATATACCCACATGGGGTTTTCAACAGAAGTGTAGATTTACTATCAGTTTGCAGTTCACCCATTTTGGGGTTTTTAAAGTAAGTCAAAATCAATGTATTTTCCAGAATACCCAGGTGGGGTTTCTATACAAAATGGAGGATAACATAAATCAAGGTAAAATGCATGAACATGGCGCGGCCTATATGAAAAACTACAAGTTTACAAGAAATGAGAGGGAGCCTTTCGAGTTTTGCATAGGAGAGCAGGACCATGAAGATTTGTAGAGTGTCAGTTTCCATATTAAGAAGCCACCAGTCAACTACACAGGTCGTGCCCAGCTCATTGGAGCCCATAAAGCTAAGGGTTGAGCCCTCTCATGGTGCCCAAGTTAATGATAAGGTAAGCACAGTGAGAAAATACAAAGGAAATTAGAGAGGAATGGAGGAGAGGTCACGACCTTATGGCTTTTTTTTAGCTTTCAAAGCAATGGAGAAGTCATCGAATACAAGAAAGACCAACTTACCATGTAGTCTCATGTGAAGGTCGACCAAAATGATGGAGAAGTTCGAAGTTCAAAGAATTTCAAGTTGCAGAATCTTAGCTCATGCATGGCAACGCTCCTCCCAGGCAGAACTATTCAAAAGTTGAAAGTGCGAAATGAGAGAAGATTTAGGGTTTGCTTTCTTTTGTTCTAAGTTTCCCTAATTCGACTCATAGAGAAGATTGGATAGTTTGGAGGATAAAAGCTTAGGTAAATACTTTGGTGGTCATGATTAATGCCTTAGGTCGAACCTTTTGGAGGATTTACAAGACTTCATAGGTTTATTTGTTAATGATTTAGGGGTTATTTATATCTCAAGGCATTTGTTTCCTAGAAATTAATAATTGTAATATGCCTTAGGATTAAGGTTTAAGACTTGATTTTATTTTATTTTTTAATTGTTTTTTGAGAAAACAATTTAAATATGTAAAGAAATTATTATTTTTATGATTTTTTCATGAGAAAAATCAAAACTTTGTAAAGGAGATATAAGGGCTTATGTGCAAGGTTATTTTTCTTTAATTTATAATTGTAAAAGGAATAATAGACAAACTGCATCATGTAAAGCAGAAGCAAAGCAATGCTTTATAATTACTTTATTTTCTTACTAATTTTTTGGTACTTAAGTTTGACTTTTCTCCTTGGTCAGAATTGGGTTTTCAGTTGGAGAGATAAGGTGTTTTTCTTGCTTTAAAAGCAGTTTTTTTGCTTTTTTTAGAGGCTTGACAGTTGATGTAGCAAAAAGTGTGACTTTCCACTTTTTTGCCAATTGGTTGCATTGTTTTTGGAACCTTTTCCTTGAGCTTTTCTCAAGAGCTCGGATTAGGGTTTGAAACATATATCTTTGGGGAAATTTTAGGGTTTTTTCAGTTCAGTCTGTTTTGGCTCTTACACATTTTTGAGCTAAAACTGTTTTTGTACTCAAAGAGATTGTTTTGGCATACTCTTATAGTGAATAGAAGAAAAACATTACTACCTATCATATTTTGTGTCCATTTATAGTTCAGTTGATGTTATACTTGTGATTTTCAGTTTGAGATCCTTGTTATGTCCTAGGCTGTAATTTGATGCATAAAAGTGCAAAAATAGAGGTTGCATGTTGTGTTTGGAATAAACCTTCATGTAAAGTACTTATGTAATTTTTTTTTTTAGAGGTTGTGATATCATTGTTAGTTGTCTGAGCACTGTTTTTGGAAAAAAAATCTAGAATAGTCAATATTTCATCATCCAATATTGAAAGTCACTTCAAAATCATAAATTTTTAAGTTCTGCTTTTCTCTCTATCTCTTTTCCTAGAAGATTTTAGAATAGGATCATTATACGGAGAACCAACTTGCTCTAGAGATTCTCTTTCCTTATAGACCACCCACGTCTAGAAAGAGTTTCAATGTTGCAACAGATAGTCTGATTTTTGCAAATCTGACGGGGTGCATATCTGATTGCTAAGAGTACCAATTTAGGCATCTTTGAAGCATAGATAATTGATGAATCTAAAAGTGAAAATATTGAATTGGATGATGAAGGAATAGTGTAATTGAAAATGAATAGAGTTCCTAAAGGAATAATATATAGAATTGATATTTAATTTAGATCAAATTAGTAAGAAGAATAGTGTTTACTTTGAAGGAGGAGAGTCTCTTCCTTACAAGATGGGGCATAAAGACAATGTCATGAACATATTCTTAGAAAAACTTGGACTAAAAAAGAATAAATTGGTATCATTAAAATACTTAAATATTATCATGAGGTAGTTTCATTGAGATTTATGATTAAAAAAATGATACTTCTATCATCACTCACACTATCTTGGTCAATTCTTGAGTAAAGTAATTCAAACAAAAATAGTGACTTGTTAATGCATTACTAAAACCTTTGATCCTATAAGAGGTACATAGATTTATATATGCTAGAATTACCTTTCCAATAAGATTCTCCACTTGGGTAGAAAATAAATACCTAGTTAAATTAATAATGGATAAATAAGGTTATATATATAATTTATGAATTTTAATAGAGTCTTTGAGAAAGACAATTCCACTACCTTCTTTGGATGAAGTAGTAAACTTTGTAAATGATTCATAAATGATATCTGTAAAAGTATGAAGTTGTATCACAATTTCAGCCAAATAAATAGTTCTAAGTGAAACATGTTCAGCTGAAAATTTTTTGACCAAAACCACATGGCCTATGCATGACACACAAACTTTCAGCCGAATTTATGTTTTTCCTGAATCCAAAAAAAAAAAAATTCCCCTTTATCGCTTTAAAATTGGCTTATTTTATATGCAGGGTTTCGGTAGAAAGGGTTTCGGTCGAAACCCTTTCTACTAAAACTATCTATGTGGCATCCTAGTTGCTAGCCAACTCAGTTTTTTTTAGAATTTTTTGAAACTTTCAACTTCAACTAAGTATTTATTCAGTCAAAGCTTAGAGTGATGAATCCGAATATGTAATTTTTTTAATATTTTGATTAGTTTTAATATATATATTTTTTTAAATAATGCAAATAGGTTGTTAAAGTTAAACAAGAGGTTGATTAGAATTTTCTTTTTAAATAGTAAAAAAAATAATTTTTTTAAAAAATATATGGTGCACTAGAGGAGAGAGTCCTCTTCAAAAGGGTATAATTTGTTTTTTGAAAATGATAGAATAGACAATAGTTGGCATCCAATGGAAACTGTCAAATTCTGACAAGTTTGACTTTAAAATGTTATTACGAGAAAAATATACATCAAAATTTCAAAAAAAAATCCATGCACTAGATATTGAAGTTACCAATTTGGAAAAAAAATTAGGGGAAAATAATTTGTTTTTCTATTTGTTTCTTGACATCAAGTGAATGCCACTTTTTCTTGAAATTTTCAGGATTCCAAAATCTACTCTTAAATTGATTAAAAAATAGTCATAACAATTTTTTAAAAATCTAAAAAATTACAAGATTAAACTTCATCTGATATTTCTACCTTTCATTAGTTTACATCATTTTGAAATTCAAAACATAAAGACCACTTTTGTGTGGTCAAAATTCATAATTTTTTTTGTTGTTGGTCAATTCCTTTATACAGTGTAAGACAAGTTTGTGCTTTTACCCATTATATATTTTCTAGATGGTTATTCTAGGTATAATAAATCTATATTTGAACATGATGACATATTAAAAATATCTTTCACTACTAAACAGGGGACTTTTATGTATGAAATAGTTCCATTCAAGTCGACTAATGTATGTGATATGTTTCAAAGAGAAATGGATATCACCTTCAAATATTTATTTGGAAAATACATAATTATATATGAATGATCTACTAATATTTTCTAGGAAAATAGGTGAACACATAAATGATCTCAACAAAGTAATTCAGCCATGTAAAGAACATGGAATATCATTAAATCTAAATAATTGTATATTTGGTGTCACTAAAAGGAAATTATTAGGCCATCAAATTTTTAAAAAGGGAATCTTCATAGATCTAGAAAGAGTGTATTTCATCCTCAAAATATCTCCACATATGAGGAAAAAGAAACTTGAGTCTTATTTGGGCAAGGGCAACTTTGTGTGCACATATTTATCACTAAATTTTCTTAAATTATGAGACCTCTAAATGCTACACTAAAATAGAATAAAAAATTAGAATGGACACATTAGGGGAAAAAGGATTTTGCTAAAATCAAAAAATAAGTTACAAAGGCATTAATATTAATTAGTATATATTAGACCAATCCATTTTATTTATTTTTTATTGCATCTGAACATACATGTGTGTCTATATTGAACCATACAAAAGAACAAGGTGATTATTGTCAACTAGCTATGAACTCTTGCTAAACACTTGGCTTAGCAATCCAATGAGACATGGAAACTCTCCAAAGCCTATGGGTTGCCCATAGCTTGGAATGAATCTCTAGAGAGTATTGGTTCCCTTGTTGCAATCACGTAATCTTGAGCTAAAATACTATTGATATGCTTAGAAAAAGGGTAGGAAATGTGTTGGACTCAAGGGAACATTGAGAGGGGGGCTAAATCAATGTTCAACAAATCTTAACTTCGTTGATCTAAAACTTAAACCATTCTAACATTCAACGAAAAGAAAGATGCAAACACATAAGGAAATTATCCACAACACCATAACACAAGGATTTTTGGTTGGAAACCTTGTTAGGGAAAAAACCACAATGGAGGTTAATCCACAATTTGAGTACTCAAATAAATTTTTTACAAAAGATAATGCACTTGCATTTAGACACACTTCTTAGAGCTCACTACTCAAAGGGAAGGCTCACTTCCTTACAAAAGTTCAGATTAAAACCATCTAAAGGTTGAACTAAAATGGTAGCATCTACTCATTCCAGGTTACAGTTCTGGTGAAGCTCATAGATCAAATTTTGAGTCCTTTGTCTAAATCTACACTTCGCTCTGCTCTACTCTACACTTTTCTCCTCTTCACATCACACATAGATAAATTCACACTATTACTCTACTGAATTTTGAACCACACACTGATATACTTCGCATTCCACACATTCGCTATATCAAAATGATAAAACCAATCTCAGATATATATCTACTATCAAGGATTTGATCATACATATGTCGGCTTCATAAAACATTAAGTTCTTTACAATTTTCGGCTAGATCCCTAATTAAATATTTATGTTCACCAACCATAGTCATCCATAACATAGTAGGGACCCAAATAAACATATTTCAAAAACAAAAACATTTAATTAATCACTCCTTATACATTCGCAATTACTATGTTTGACAAGTTGGCCTTCTAGCACAGATAACCAACAAACTAATGTATCAGATCTTCTAGATCATTCACCAATTAATGTGCTTTGAGATACTTCATGATAAGGTATTACAAACATCAATAGACCTTTCTCTAATATCCACAACCCAAAATAATAGTCCGGTGATGGTATTCAGATCGACATTTATCCCTTTAATCAGATGACATATTCTTCATTTTGTTTTGCCGATGTAAACCAAAACTAAACTGTAGACCGGATGAATGACTTAGGTTGCCATCAATGACAACAATAGAAGCCATATCCCAATAATCTCCCCCTTTGGCATTGATGGCAACACTTAGTGAAAAATGACTAAGTGTCAAAATCAATATAAGTATGTTGCCAAACTTCACTACTCTCTCTCCCTTACGCTTCAAAAATTTAAAAACATAGCTCCCCCTAAGATTGATGAGACATTTTTCACTGCACTCTCTCCCCCTTTGACATCAATGCCAAATCATGGAAACCATATGCCAAAAATGACAAAACATGTGTTCAAAATCCTCCAAAACTTCAAAACTGATTCAAAACTTTTGAGAAAGAGATAGAAAATTATCTTATGATTTTCCTTCATTTCTAGAAGGAAATTCTTCCAAGCATCTATTGTGATCCAAATGATTATGATCATTTTGTTGTTCTTGGATGTCTTGTTGACAATTTTAGTGAGTGATTTCGGAATTGTAATTGCTTCCTCTAGTTTCTCACCTTTCCTTAGTATTTCAACCATTTGTTCCAGTCTACATTCGATTAGATCCTTCACCTTCCAAAAAGTATCCACAAGTGTGTTCTTGGTGAATTGAACTTTGGTGTGTTCAGACTGCAGCTTTCAAATTATTTTCTTGATTGTACAGTCCTGATCGTAAAATATCTCAAAGCTTTTTCATATCCCATTCAACTCTGTTTCAATTTGGTCCAATTTCTCTTTGTATTTTCCAACTGCATGAGGCCAATGAATGCAATAGTTATAGATGTTATTATCTGCACTTATGCATTGTCTCAGCTCATTCATTTTATTCTTCAATTTGGTGAGTGATATCCTGAATTGCCCCTTCAAATGTGAGATAACTCCTTCTTCTTTGTCTTGAAACTTAGAGTTCATTGTTTCTTTACTGCATTCAATAATTTCTTCAGGTAGAATGTTCTGCAAACTTTCTAATTTGATCTTGTAGTGCTCAACATGATCATTTAGTACACTTAGAATCATATCATGCTCATATGATGGTTTGATAGACCATAACTTAGCAATTTTTTGCATTCCACCTTCCTCCTGAATAAGTTGTTGTAGCTTCTCTTTTGTCAGGAGATCTTCTTCTTCACTTGCCTTTTTTGGTTCTTGTTCATTTCCCTGTGGATTCTCAGTTTCTTCATTAGATTCTTTATCTAGAATATCCATAATTTCCTATTCTTTTCCTTTTCCTTCAATTCTTGGAATCTTGCATTACAGAGGGCTATATTCAACAATTCCTTTTTCTCTCTTCTTATTTTTCTCCATGCCACCAGAAGAGGAACCAACTTCAATTTCTCTTACCAGAAGAGAAATACTGACTATCACACTTTCTAATCAAATTCTTAAAGAAAATTTCAAATTCTTGATCCCAATTAGCCAAGCTCTTAGAATATGAGTATATTTTTTTGCATACCGATTCATTTGCTTTCTACACCACATTGTTGATCTTTGGAAAACAATTCAAGAAATACATTACTAAACATATAATCAGAGTACCGAACCTGAAAGGGCAGCATGTCTCTTTTGTTAGTTACACATTCTCCATTAGTTGATCCTTTATCAATCCACACAGGTCAAAGTCCTAATCTTCAATTATCATTTTGTGAGAGATGTAGACTCCGCCAGCTGAGGTTTCTCCTTCTCGATTTCTAAAAAAGACTTTGTATGATATTTTGTGTGCAATCTACTTTGTAACATGATTCTTGATCATCAAGATTATTAGTGCCATTTGATCTCCAATTATTCCCATTAGGGTTTCAACTTCTTTGTTCTGGATGGATTTATTCCTCGGTATGTCTCTAACTTTGCATAATCCATAGGGTTTGTCTAGAATCAAGGTGTCATTATGCAATCTGTTCAAAATGAATTTAACGAATTTTGCATTCTTGAAATGGGGAAACTCATCCTAGGCAAATATCCAAATTCTTATGTTTGGCTTCATTCAAGCTCTTCAATTCATCGAGCAACAACAAATTTCTCATGGACCTAATATTTCCACTATTGTATTCATCCAAGTTGATCGACCCTTTGATTTGTTCCATTTTTTTTTCGCACTTAGGTTTAACAACCGCATGACAAATTATATGAAAATTCTGAAAACAATTGAAATACCTGATAGAATTTGAGTTTCGCCGATGAATCAACTTCTCTGCTTCAAAATTTTGCTACTGAGTGTTCTCCTTCTTTTATTTTTCAATGCAAAGTGACAAATGAGAGTTTCAACTTGTCTTTTATAGCTCACAGAGTTGTAATAAATGTGTTTGCCCTAAGTTTTTTGGATGCCCTATTTTCTCAGACAGTGAAAGAAAAATTATTCTATGGACCTATGAATTCTCTGAATTTTCTTGTGAAAGTTCTCCAAAACCTCTGTATATCATTGATACACCTTTTTTTATCATCCTTCACTTTTCGGTACCAACTATGGACAGGCGAGGAAAGATTTTCTTGAAAAAACCCTCCTAGGCTAGTGGCTTGAAATCAATAACCGGAAGCAGGTTCTGATGTAGAACCATTTCCAGCATTAGACTCATTATTCCTTACCCATGTCTTCTTCATATGATCTTTGATTTCATCCGCAATCACTTTTACTTTTCCTTTGTCATCTTTCTATATATTTTTTCCTTTGTATACCAGACCTCTTCTATCCACATTTTTGTTTCTACAGAATCTTGTAATGTGACCATATTTATTACAATTTTAGCACATAGTACTTCCTTGTCCAGACCAATCATTCCATTGATTTATTCTTGATCTGTATTGATTAGCAATATGCCCAAATTTTCCACAAGTATAACATTCAACATTCCTTTTGTTCACAAAGTAGTTTGACAAATTTATGCATTTAATTGATTTATGACCAAACTTTTTGCAATTGAAACACTGAACAAAGAATAATGAATCTCTTGATTTCATATTACTTCTACACTGAGTAGCCATATGGCCAAATTTATTGCAAGCAAAACAGTATCCATTAATTTTTTGAGCATTAGGTTGTCTTACCGGATACCTTCCACCTTTGTTCATCTAGTTTCCTTGTCTGAAATTCTTTTGTCCAGATCTGGAACTTTCTCCTTTTTCATATCCAAGAGACCTCTTGTCATTTCCACTCTTCTATCCTTGAGTCATCTCATCAAGCTTAACTAAACTAATCTTAAACTTCTCCTTGTATTCATTTTCAGTGGTAAGTTCATTCCTGAGAATAATAATCTATTTACCAAGTTCTTCATTATTTCTAGATCATTGCAATTCACTTTCCAATTGAGTGAATTCTTCATTTACTCTTTTGTGTTCATCAGATTTCTCTTTTAAGGACTGAGCAAGATTCTCCCCATCCTTCTTCTTTTCTTCAATCTCTTTAGTCAGCTTCATCACCATAGATTCTATTTCATGTTTTAGGGTAGCATTGTCTCTAGCAAGCTTTTCACATTCTTCAGTTATTTCTTTCAAGGTTTGTTTTAGGTGAGCATCATCCATATTTTCGTTCTCTTTTTGTTGTATCTAATCATCCTTTCTCTTCTCCCTAGATTTAACAATTTGATCCTTCAATGTCTGAATGAATTTATCAACATCTTTAAGATTCGCTCTCAATTCCCTAACTTTTTCTTTAGACTGATCAAGATCATCAAGTGCCACAAGAAGTTATTGTTGAAGACCATCATATTCCATTACATTCCAAGATCCACCTCAAGTTGCTAAAATTTTCTGAGGAACTAGGCTCTGATACCAATTGTTGGACTCAAGGGAACACTAAAAGAGGGAGGGTGAATCCGTGTTCAACAAATCTTAACTTCATTAATCTGAAATTAAACCATCCTAACATTCAACCAAAAGAAATATGAAAACACATAAAGAAATTATCCACAACACCATAACAAAAGTATTTTTTCATGGAAAACCTGTTAGGGGAAAAACCATAGTGGAGGTTAATCTACAATTTGAGTACTCAAATAAAAGTTTTACAAAAGAGAATGCACTTGCATTTAGGCACACTACCTAGAGCTCACTACTCAAAGGGAAGGCTCACTTCCTTACAAAATTTTAGATTAAAACCATCTGAAGGTTGAACTAAAATGGTAGCATCTACTCATGCCAGGTTATTGTTTTGGTGAAGCTCATAGATCAGATTTTGAGTCCTTTGTCTGACTTTGCACTTCGCTTTGCTCTGCTCTACTCTTTTTTGCTCTTCACATCACACATAGATAAATTCACACTATTACTCTGTTAAATTTTGCACCACAAATTGATATACTTCTTATTCCACACATTTGCTATATCAAAATGATAAAACCAGTCTCATATATATATCCACTATCAAGGATTTGATCATACATATGTCGGCTTCATAAAAAATTAAGTTCTTTACAATTATCGGCTAGATCCTACATTAAATATTTATGTGAACCAACCATAGTCATCCATAAAATAGTAGGGAACCAAATAAACATATTTTGAACACAATTTTTTTTAATTAATTACACCTTATACATCCACCATTACTATGTTTGACAAGTCATCCTTCTAGAACAGATAACCAATAGATTAATGTACCGGATCTTCTGGATCATTCACTAGTTAATTCACATTGAGATACTTCATGAGTAAGGTATTAAAAACATCAAAAAACCTTTCTCTAAGATCCACAACTCAAAATAATAGTCTGGTGATGGTATTCAGATCGACATTATGCCTTTAACTGAATGCCTTATTCTTCATTTTGTTCTGCCAATGTAAACCAAAAACTAGACTATAGACTGGATGAATGACTTAGGTTGCCATCAATGACAACACTAGAATCCATATGCCAACAAAATTATTTGAAATGAAAACCAAGTCTATGAAGGTGATGCACCAAACTATTTTTGTGAAACCTATGATGTTGTTATTACATACAAATGTTTAATACTCAACTATTTTGCATACTTTTTGCATCAATTTTTTATGAGAAGGATAAATGTTTCATAGTTTTCAAGGATAAATAAACTTTCACATCTAAAATTGATCATACTCATTGCACAGCCTATAACCTACAAAAATATATCTATGTCTTGTTTCCAATGTGATATGAATGAGACATTTGTTTAATGTTTTGCATGAAAAACAAAAAAAAACTTACATCAATAATTACAATGTACACATCGAAACAAGAGTTGAGGAGGTAAAATTATAATTTTATTACCTAAAAGTGTTGTTACAATAGTACATAGATTGAAAATGCTTGAATAATCATGAAATTATATTGGTGTTTAGTAATAAAATGACTAGTTCTATGTTTCAAAATAATATTTTTGTTGAAAGGGCTATGAAAAGGCTATCATTCTTCTTCAAAATCTATAACTAAAAGTGAAAAAAACTTAGGTGACCTCTTATTCTTTACAATAAATTATTTACTTTTTTGTTGCTTTTGCAACATACTGCCTTGTTTTGGCTATTTCAACAACGTGTTTCCCTACTTTTTTCCACTTTTATAACATACTACCCTATTTTTTTGCTGCTTTTGCAATGGAACCTACTTTTCTACTACTTCTACAACATGTCTTACTTTTTTGGTGCTTCTAAAATGTGTTGACTTACTTTTTTTCTTCTTCTACAACATGTTGCCCTACCTTTCTGCCACTTATACAATTTGTTGGCTAGAGAAATACATCATGTTTCTATGCCAAAAATGGAGGCTTATTGAATGCAATAACTAACAAAACCTAGGGCCCATTGAGGAGTGGAGTTGGTTGTTGTCTTTGGCCTAAGATGCATTGTTGTGGGTCTTATACCTTCAAATCTGAGCTTCAATTTTAGAAACTACCCAATTATGTTTAGTTTTTTTTCTTCTTGCATCAAACTCATCAAGAATCAGAGATTTTCATGAAGTTTCTTCATTTTAAACAAATAATTCTATATAAATCTAATAGAATTACTAAAAACTATAGAATTAACCAATCTATAATATGAAATTATAACAATAAAATCACAATAAACATTGTAACACTACAAACATGAAAATTTGAGTTCATATATAATCAAGTTTTATGTAAAAATCTTGTTATTTCCTCCTTCCTAAGTTGGGAAACCAAAAAAAGTGGTGAAAAGGTGGTGGAATGTGTAAAAATGCATGTGATTTCCCCAACATCATGAAAGAGTGTTTTGTGTTGAATAACATGTAGAAGCAGGAGAATAACAAAGCATGTGGGCCTGGATCATGGCTATCCTACCTTTTTACCATTTTTAGAAGTCTACAAAATGTAATTGTGTTATAACATAAGCATGATTTAAGTTGCACAAAGTGTGATCACACTTTGGCTTTCTCTAAACAATGTAAAATTTTAACTTTTTCAAAGCACACTCATGTTTTGAAAAATTTGAATTTGTTAAGGTTTTGTGAGTGCCATCATTTTTGTGTAGGGGGTTGGGTTGAGGTATTTCTATGGGACCATTCTTCAAGTAATTGTGACATCTTATAAGTGATAATGTATGTCTTTTTTTGTGTGTGATATAAAAATTTCACCACAATTCCCTTGTTATGCCATATGTGTCATTGTACATAGCATGACCCTTTTGTGTGTGTTTCCATTCAATGCAACATCTCTATACACTCAATCCTATACATTAAAGCCTCAACCCTATACCTTAAACCCTAAACCATACACCCTTAACCTTTAACCCAATACATAAGCCCTAATCCCTCAACCCTCAACCCTATATAGGTCTTAAACCCTAAACCCTACAAACTCAACCCTCATACCTATACCCTATACCCTATACCCTATACTCTAAATGCTCAACCTTATACCTTAAACCCTAAACCCCACAAAATCAACCCTCATCCCTAAACCCTAAACCCTACACCCTCAACCCTATACTTAAGCCCTAATACCTCAACCCTCAACCCTAAACCCTACACCCTCAACCATCACCCCTATTCCTTATACCCTCAACCTTATACCCTAAACCCTAAACATTGTCCCTTAATACTATACTTAAACCATAAACCATACACTCTCAACCATTCACCTTGTGTCTTATACCTTTAATCCCTCAACCCTATACCCTATACCCTCAACCCAATACTTAAACCCTAATCCCTCAACCTTGAACCTTATACCTTAAACCCTAAACCCTACAACATCAACCCTCATCCCTATACCCTTATACCCTAAACCCTGAATATTGTCCCTCAACCCTATACATAAACCTTAAACCATACAATCTCAACCCTTCACCCTATGCCTTATACCCTCAATCCATACCCCAAACCCTATACCCAATATCTTAAACCCTAATCCCTATACCCTTACACTTAACCTTAGACACTCAACCCTGAACAATATCCCTCAACTATAAAATCTCTACCCTCTACCCTATTTCCTATACCCTCAAACCTATACTTAAGCCCTAACCCCTCCACCCTCAAACCTATACCTTAAACCATAAACCCTACACCCTCAAACCTCATCCCTATACCCTATACCCTCAGCCTTATACCCTAAACCTTGAACATTGTCCCTCAACCGTATACTTAAACTCTAAACCCTACACTGTTAACCCTTAACCCTATGCCTTATACCCTAAACCCTATACCCAATATCCTTAACCCTAATCCCTATAGCATGTAGACTTAACCTTATACCCTCAAAATTGAACATTATCCCTCAATCATAAACCCTCGACCCTCAACCCCATACTTAAACCCTAAACTATACTTTCAACCTTGTACCTTGAACCCTAAAACCTAAACCCTATATCGAATATCCTAAAACCTAATCCATATACCCTATACACTTAACCCTATATGCTCAACCTTGAACACTATCCCTCAACCCTCAACCCTATACCTTAAACCCTAAACCCTTAACCCTCAACCCTCATCCCTATATCCTAAATCCTCAACCTAATACCCTATACTCTAGAGCTTCAAGTTGACCATACTAGTGTATAAACTTGACACAGTTTTTAAAGCCACTTTGTGACCCCTTCTAATGGTGAATACTTTCTCTAAGGAAATGGATGTCATGTAATAAATGCATACAAACATACATACATACATGTACATATATACATACAAGCATACATACATACATACATACATACAAGCATACATTTATACATACAAACATATATACATTCATATATAATTCCATACATACATGCATGCATGCATAAATGCATTCATACATGCATACAAGAATAATTCACACATACAAACATACATACATAAACCATGCATTTATACAAACATACACAAAAATATAAAGTGAGTCATAACATGAGCGCATTATAAAATGCTCGCATTGTGTGATATACAAACATAGATATGTAAAACATACACAAAAACATAAAGTGAGGCATAACACAAGTGCATTATAACATGCTCGTGTTATGTCAAAATTGTGACATAACATGAGTGTGTTATAATGTGCTAACCATCAAGTTTGAACGTGTTTTAAGGTCGAGAAAAATAAACACCTGGGTAATGTTGATCTCTCTTAGCTATTTAACGATGTAATTGCTTCCACATTTTGACTATGTTAAGGCTTTCATCTTTAATTTCTTTTGTTTGTGTATCTGTTTTTTGTCAAAAACCAATGTTTGGCATTATTTACTTTATTTTTAATTGTTCATTAAAATTTCAAATAAATTAAATTTTTATAAACTATACTCCATTCTACACATATTAAAAATAATAATTTTCAATTAATTTTTAAAATTTATAGGGGTAGCATGACCAGATTTATGTTTTCAGGATGTGTCCACTTTGAAAATTAGTAAAAAATTATATATTCATTAAAAAACTACCAAAAAGATTGGGCATAAACTACATGCTATTAGTTAATTTCTCATAGAAACAATTTTAAAAATAATAAAAAAGTTAACCCTTTGAGGGAGGACAATAGACACTATGTTATGTTTTTTTGAAAAAAAACACCAAATTTTGTGGCTCCCTTTTTTGAACCCTTTAACCTCTACCACTTTTAAATAAAATTATAGATTTAGAAACTCAAAGCACTATGACCCTTTTTTGTTGCATCTTAAAAAAAAAGTGGCCACTTAAAACCCCTTTTTGGTCCCTCATCTTTGTGCACTTACCCATAGATAACCACAACTATATATTTTAAATAGAAAATATACAAAAAAATAGATCCAAAATAAATATACATGTAAGGATAATAATCCAAGAGTATTAGAGGGATATTTAAGAATAAAGTTAGCTAGGAATTTCTAGGTCACAAAAATGCTAACTCCACAACATACATGCAACCAGGGTCTAGTCATTTAGTGCTTCCATGCAACTTGGGATTGAGCCATGGATCCAACACAATAATTCCAAATGCTAGCCAGCATAGCTAGTGTTTTCCCATGTGACCAAGAATAATTAAATAAATAACCCACCATGAAGACTCTTTCAATGCACATTACCACAAGATAAATAAAAATAGCAATAATGTTAAAGGGTAGTCCGACACTAGGAAACATAAGCTCTAGGTCACAAACATGTAAAATTAAAACACATGAAAAGCTCTAAGGTCTTCCATATTGAGCATCCAATTCCCAACATTAGTTCCTTGGAAATTTTTACCATTTGATTAGTGCTTTTCATACTATTTCCTAAAAATCAAACTTAATCCTCTATAAAATCTCGCTAAAAAAAGGATCAATAATTAGTTGATTCCTTCCTATATATTCTCATAATAAAATTTAAGCAATAACCATAACTAAAATGATCATGGATTAATCATATACAACAAAATTCAAGCATACAAGATTACATTTAAGCCACTTACAAGTACATGCAACTCACATGTAAGCACACAAAATCCATAGGATGATCTCTATTATAATACAAAATAAATAAAAGTATGCCCACAAAATCCTTAATAATTAAACTTAAAAGAAATATTTTAAATAAAAATGTATATATATCCAAACTAATCTTATGAGGATAATATTATAAAAAATGATATATAGAATGAACAACTCTTAGGAAATAATAAAAAATAAGAATAGAAGAAATAGAAGAAGAGTGGAATAGATATACCATGAGATATTATATTTAGAAATAACCTAACATCCAAAACATACCCAATTTATTATTCAATAACAATCAATGGTGTAATACATTCTAAAATTCTAGTACTCTATTAGGATAAAGAAGAGACCAACACCCTTCAATATTTAAGGAAAATTTATGGTATAAATAATACATGATGCCCCCTCTCAATCCCTTAGTCAATATATTTGAGGAGGCATAGAAAATTTCCAAAAATTAATATCATGAGACCAAACACAATCCCAAAATACCATCGTAAGAATTCTCATGACTTGGTCCAAGAGAGTGGTCTCCATGAGAATCTTTGATTTCCACCACTCAAGTTTGAATATGTAACTTCTAAGCACTCAAACATAAAATTCTAATAGTATCTTACAACCACTAATAATGTAATATTCCCTTGAAAGTTAATTATGAAATGCCCTATTCAATGCTTCACGATACAAAAAATATTTCCAAGTATCTAGAGAATAATAAAATAACTACATATGTCTTGACCCTCACATAATCATTCTATTTTTCCAATACATGCTTCTTGGATATACATACATTTTTTACTCATTTATGAATATTTAATTTGTAATATATCCTAGCATATACAAGGTGTATAACACATCTAATCCTAAAACCTTACACTATTTCTCTTGTAATGGATGATGCTATCTATTCTAAAATGGAATTTTCCTTGGGGCACTCTTAGCATTGAATGTCACATAAAAACTCATATTTTCCATTTTCTAATCATGGTTCCATTCTCGCCATCATATTTCTATGCACAAGGATCAATCAAATTTGGGCACAAATGAACCCCTAGGATGGTGGACTAGGCTATGGTGGTGAACCAATTTATAGTATTGAAGAATCCATTGGGGTTACTCATTTTTTTACCTAAGTAAATTATCCACCTTCCTTTAAAGAGGTGGTGGATTTTCTCAATTTAGGTTTTATGACAAAATATATTTCATTCTGTACAATGGCATAATTTATGGTGTGTTTAGACACCTAAAAATGACTAATACATTATGTCTCATCACTTTATCATTTCTCATCAATTCCTCTATTAATATTAATTAATAATTTTAATTATTTAATCAAGATGACACAATTCATATCAATTTCTCCCATCTTCATTAATTAAATAATTTTTAATTATCTAAATAATTTATCGTACACCATCATCAACATTAATTAAATTATTTTTGATTATTTAATTAATTTATCATTTTCCCTCATCAACATTGATTAAAAAATAATAATATTTTTTTATCTGTAAGTAATGGCAAGAGGCCCCACACCTTTTATTAAAACATAGAAAAATAGAAGTTACAAAAAGTCTTCCAAACATGAACCATAGGTTAGAAGATACCTAAGAGGAATTAGAGAGGATAGAAGGTCCCAAAAATAGAAAAAATAAAGAACTACATCTACAAAGAACTAGTTAGAGAGAAAAAAACAAAATCAAAAGCACAAGATCCAACAATAAGCCCTTAGGATTTTCTATTGTTTTGAGAGAAGAGAGCATCCACGATACATTGGGTGCCCCCCTCAATGTAATGTTTCTATAAGGTTAATTAGTACTTACTTTCAAAATGTTAGATGTTGGTCTAATCTATTTTCAAAAAATGCATATTAGAATTTGTATTCATTTTCAAGAAAATTTAACATTACCAAATCTATAATTGCAAAGTAAATTTCAAGTGTTTAGAATAGTTAATCTTTATTTTCAAAAAGAAGTTACTATTAGTTAAAGGTAACCCTTTAGATAGATTAAATAAATTTATTTTCAAGGAAGTTAATATTTGTTAAAGCAATTAGAGTAATTTATTTACAATTACGACATTAGTTTTAAAAGTTTAGAATAGTTTAAAGTGTTTTGAGAAGGAATAAGTATTTATTTATATTATACTTGAAAAAGTAGTTCTTGATGTATTTTAGTAATAGTATATTTTTTACCTAAGTGAATCCACCTTCCCTTAAAGAAGTGGTGGATTTTCTCAATTCAGGTTTTATGACATAATTGACTTCATCATGTACAATGGCATAATTTATGGTGTGTGTAGACACCTAAAAATGACTAATGCATTATGTCTCATCACTTTATCATTTCTCATCAATTATTCTATCAATATTAATTAATAATTTTAGTCGTTTAATCAAGATGACACCATTCATATCAATTTCTCTCATCTTCATTAATTAAATAATTTTTAATTATTTAAATAATTTATCAGATACCATCATCGACAATAATTAATAGTTTTTAATTATTTAATTAATTTATCATTTTCCCTCATCAACGTTGATTAAATAATAATTATTTTTTATCTGTAAGTAATGGGAAGAGAGCCCACACCCTTGTATTAAAACATAGAAAAATAGAAGTTGCAAAAAGTCTTCCAAACATCAACCATAGGGTGGAAGATACCTAAGAGGAACAAGAGAGGATAGAAGGTTCCAAAAATAGAAAAAGAAAAAAATACAATTACAAAGAACTAGTTAGAGAGTAGAAACAAAAATCAAAAGCACAAGATCCCACAATAAGCCCTTAGGATTTTCTATTGTTTTGAGAGAAGAGAGCATCAATGGTACATTGGGTGCCCCCCTCAATGTAATGTTTCTACAAGGTTAATTAGTACTTACTTTCAAAGTGTTGGATGTTGGTTTAATCTATTTTCAGAAGATGCATATTAGAAAATTTGTATTTATTTTCAAGAAAATTTAGCATTATCAAATCTATAATTGCAAAGTAAATTTCAAGTGTTTAGAGTAGTTAAGATTATTTATTTTAAAAAAGAAGTAAATATTAGTTAAAGGTAACCCTTTAGATAGATTAAATACATTTATTTTCAAGTTTAAACTAAATTTTATTAATTAAGTTTAGTCCAAATTTTATTGTTAAGTTTTAGATTAATGTTATTTTCCTTCTTAGTTTGATTTTTATTTTGTGGCTAATATTTGGATTTTTTGTAAGTTCGTTTGTCCAAGACTTCAAAATAAAAACTTAAACTTTCACATGTCAAAGAATTAAATGAAAGACACTCGTTTATCGAAGATTGGAGGCATAAAACTACTAATTAGTGTGTTGCAGGTTCGATTGTCAGAGAATCTATCTTAAAACATTGTGTCATCTTTTTTAGATTAGATCACATTTGTATTAGTTGGTCTAAAAAGAACTCAGGTGTTTGCTTTGACATCATAAGTGGGGTTAAAATTAACTAGTGTTTGCCATGTCTTGTGGTTTGCATTTTTGTCATTGAATGTGTATGCTCTTCTTTCGTGTCACTCAAAAATCTTGAGAATCAAAAGCATTCCTTTGAAATTTTGTATAACCACCCACATATTTTGATTTGTATTTAAAATGGACCCCATGCAAGTGTGAGGAAAATTCATTGTGTATGCTCTCTCCTTGCGCTTTGTGTGATCTGGGAGATCAAAAACAACATACTTACTTGCTTTTGTTAACCCTTTAGAGAGCTTCCCTCGAAAGAGAGAATGAACCAAGTGGCACTATTTTGTTCCACAATATAAATTTTTGTGACCATTACAAAAGTCTTGGATCACCTAGTGAGGATGTCCTATGAAGAAAAGTGCCACCCCTAGTGTTCGTGTGACATGTCAAAATATGTTCTTAGGAAGGGACTGGGAGGCCTCTTAATTGAGCTAATATTGCCTTGAGCATAGGCACTAGCATTTCCCCAAAACATAGACTAAGAACCATTGTTTTAGTGGAAAAAAACTCTTTACTTGCTAATGTGGGAACGGTTGCTTTGAAGCTGCTCTACGTCTTCACTATTCAAGTGTAGAGGCAAAAAATCCTCTTTGGGGAATGAGACTTGGTGTGCCCAAGAAGTGTGTGTTGTGTAAGGTGGAGCCAGTGCCACCAATTCTCTAGCTATCTACCTTGTTTAAGTGGATGGAGAAATCCAAGTGGGGATATAGCAGGTAGTATCTCTTCCTATCCTAGGTTGTGCAAAGTGTTTATAAAGTGTTTGTCATTTCACATCAAGATCAAAATAAAAAACATTCTATCTGTTGTGTCTTATGTGTGTGTTCAAAAAAAATCTCAACTAAACATCACCCTTAGGAATATACAACATCTCAACCTTACAAACCCAAAAATTCAAACAACAAAAACATCCAAAATGAACTTAAATCATTTAAATCTATTGGGCCATCATCCTTCAATTCTGGCCTTTCAATCCTTGCATTTTTCCTAGTCCTTACATATCCTCTGCCCTTACATATCCATCATTGGTCAAAAAAACCTTTAGCTTCCACTTAGGTTACTCTTCCTAGGTCTTGAAATCAAACCTTTGGCTATTAATTTCCCATATCACTTGAGGTTTATCATCCTTGAGCTAGGTAATTACCATTATCTTAGAGTAGGGAAATATTTTTGGAGTCCATCATAACACAAGTAAAGCCTTGCATCATAATTAGCTTTAGACCTAGAGTTGCCTTGAGCTCTTGTATTCTTATCATATCAAGCTTATCATACCATAACATTCTCATATATCATCTCAGAGTCATATCCTAATCTTAGGTCTCATTTATTATCTAATACTAGGTTGAAGATCAGAAAAATTGCCTATGACCCCTAGAACAAGAGTAAAAATGTTTCAAGAAGAGGGGAACCCTTGGGGAAAAGACTCTAATGGGGAAGATCACATTAGTGTTGCAACTAGTGAAACAAATGAAACTGATAATGAAGAAATAAACAAATCCCATATAAATGAAGCATGTAATGATCATAGATTCACTAAATTGCTTACAAAGGTAGTCAAACATAATTTGCAACAATACTTCAAGGCCCTTGTTGATGATGGAATAAAACTACCTCCTAATTTTGACATATCCTTACTCACGATGAATGAAAAAAATGAATCTGGTGAACCTAAGCATACAAGAAAAAACAATGAGGATAGAATCAAAGATCACATACCCTTTTATTTCAACCTGGATACAAGAGATCTTCAAAGATGTCAAAATCCACACCTACAAACAATTTTATTTTGGACGAGCTTAGAGCACCAAGACAAGAAATGGATACTCTCAAAAATAGTAAAACATCATCCCACAAGTTCTCCAATGAATATATATGTCCTTATCCTTTTGATTCAAGCATACCAATGCCACCTTTTCCTAGTCACTGGGACATACAAAGACTTGATAAATATAAGGGAAAAGGGGATCCTAAAGACCACTTAAGATAATTATGTGTTGCTATCTTGGAATTTGTAGTTGATGAGACATACCTTATGAGATTATTCCCCCACAGTCTAGGAGGAGAAGCTATGAAATGGTTTTCACAATTACCCCCAACCATCAAATCTTTTCAAGAATTTGTTGATAAATTTGTCTCCAATTATAGTTTCAACTGTGAACTTAAAGTGACCATGACAAACCTTTTTAACACCAAACAAAAACAAGGAGAATATTTTGTGTCATTTTTACAAAGATGGAGATATTTAAGAAAACAATTACCTTATATCATTCCAGACAAAGAATTGTTGACCTCTTTTGTTGAATTTGAACAAGGAAATTGGAAAGGAACTTCACCTCAAATGCTTGGATTTATTTGATGAATTCATAGAAATGGGATTTTGAATCGAAGAAACTCTCATCAATGATGGAAATATTAAACTTAATAATGACAAAGATCAAAAACTAGGTTCAAGCAACAAGATATCTTTTTGGGTTAAGAACAATAATTTGGTCGATGATGGAGTTGTTGATGCAAAAAAAACTAACACATCATCACCTATCTACAAAATTAAAGGTTCATCTTCAAATAAAGGAAAAGAAAAACAAAGAAGTTTACCTAAACAAAATTTTACACCATTAGGACAATCACTTGAACCCGTATTAAAATAACTCCTTGCAACTAATCTTATAATGCTACCTAAAATGAATGAATATAATCTATTGATGCAATATTTTGCATGTAGCAGCAGCCTTATGAGAAACTTAGCTATTGGGGGACACCATGCACTAGCTAAGTAACCTCCTAGATTTTGTTGAAGCCGGCTCTTCGTTTAATGGGTAAAGTAGAATGTGAAGGAGATTGCAGGAATGTAAAATTTACAGTACAGGCGATGCACCAAAGTCTTTAGACAACTTTACCAGAGCACAGTGCAGAATGCAAAGGCCCGAACCACTAAATTACTGTTAATTAAGATAATTTTCTCAAAAGCACTTATCATGCAAAAATACCCTCTAATTTGTATAATGTAATCAAGCATAACTTTATCTTAACACAGAAGAGTTGAAGAAACATGGTCTGCATTCATTTTAGCTATGAAAGGTTACAGAAATTGAAGAACAGGCATTCATACAAAAATAAAGATAATAGCACAGGTGAATAATCCTAACAAATGCTTAAAAATAGAAAGGATGAAAGTATTTGGCACAATCCGCAGTCTTTGAATTGAAAGCAACTATTACAAAAGGCTTACTTCTTAGTGATTGAGAGGTATTTAAACTTAATAAACAACCTAATAAAAGAAAACATGGCCCCATATATTGGCCAGCCCACCGCCTGGAGACACATCCAAAGAAGGGCAACCCACACACAGTGATCAATGCCTCATATCATCTTGAGCCACCATAGTAAATATCGACTGGTCAGCAACACGCCAGCGAGGCCACGACATAAAGTGGAAAAACATGCAACAGCAGGGGAGAACATGCGGTGGCAGGAAGTCAAAAGATCCGTTGGCATTTCCAAGGTAACCGGTACAGAAACAGAAATGCCATGTGTCGCTCAGACGGAGCCCAATGGAAAATTGAAAAGGTGCCCAATAGAAAACCTCGAGAGAGAGCCACGTGGAGAGCTCCAAAGATAGTGAGCATAGAAAAATAAGGCGCAGCCGCAATGGTAAATATAAAACTACAAAGACTTCAGCAGTTTTTGTTGAACAGTTTGGCAACTCATAGGGGTTTTTCGCTCGCAGAAAGGAGATCCCCAGAAACTTTGGTTCAACATAAAAAATGCTCACAACTTCGAGAGGGCAGCTTGTAGGTTGGTCCATACTTCGTTTGACAGTGCAGAGAGAGCTTGCAAATGCTCATGAGCCAGCCGGAGATCAATAATTGCTTTGAAGGGTAATCCACCTAACACTTTTGCTTCCAAATCTAATTGGAAAAAAAGCTAAGCTTACTGATGCACTATCCCCTCGATTTCTTCAGCGATCGGAGATTGATCAAAGGTCTGGAAAACCAAAAGGTCTTGCTTCTTCTCTTTGATCATTGCAATAATATGCTCCATGCTCGCTACCGCCTAGTCCATAATGAAAGGTGAAGGGAGGTCTCTCTGAGTCAAATGGGAAAACTTTGCCTGCATGTCGTTGATAATTTGGTTTAATTGAGCTCTGCAATCTGCAACCTGTTGAACAACCTCATGCATGGAGATGAGGCTACTTACACCCAAAGCCACCTTCGTTCGGTCATTGATGCCCACGCCACTCAATGATTCATCTGAAGCAGTATACAACTTACCCAATAAAATTCTAGCCTTTGAAACCTTGTTGGAAGTTAACTCATGAACCTGGTGAATTGATTCACTCATTGTTTCGCAGAGACTAGCCGCCTACGCCATAAATTTTAAGGTGGGCTGAAGAGTTAGGCATAAAGCCTTCACCTTGTCCTAGTATGATGCGTGTAACTTTTTGGCAATTTCTAATGAGCTCATCTGGGGCGTAAGGGTTTGGGTCCTTAGAGTAGCCAATTCCGCCTCTTTGCTGCTCAAACCTGCCATTGCCTCTGCCAAGTCTTTGTCCAATGCAGACATCTGCTCCTTCAAGGCAAGAATTTCTTTTTCCCTATCTGACAAGGCCAATTCGGCCTGCTTAGTCTTTTGGACCTGCAACTCTAAGTTGGTATTCATTTCAGCAATTTCGGCAGTAGTGTTCAGCCGAAGCTCTTTCATTCCCGCATTTAGCAAATCGGACTTAACCCAAAGCCTTTCATCATTTGCCTGGCTCTGCGCTACTTGCAGCTTGAGAATCGGGACAATCTCTTCACTCAACCTTTGCAGCTCCTTTATCTGACTTTCGAAGGTGCTCCTCTCCTTCTCAAGTCGCCCTATTTCATTCTCCTGGGCTTTGACCTTATTTACCTAGATGTCGACTTTACTTTTGAGCTCTATAATCTAATCATCCTTATTCTTCACCTGCCGGTTGAGTTTGAGAGAATCAGTGGTTACTATTTTTTGGGTCTCCTCCATCAGCTCAACTTTATCTTGCGGGCGGGCTTACTACAAGTCTAACCCGATAGCATTCACAGAATAGTGACTGGGCTACATTTCGCCTACTGCCCTGATCACATTAGGAGTGACCTTTGCAAACATCAAGGAATTCTGGCCATCATTGAATACGGTTTGCAAAAAGGGCTCCACCTACCGGCCTGCGTCTTTCAGTCTTCTTTTGCTAATCCGGTTGGCGTGAACAATTTTATTTGCATTGACCTACGAGAAATATTCCTGGTTCAGAATACTCAGTCCACCAGCAAAAGGATACTCCTAAGGAACAGCCAGTGGGAAAGACAGTGTGGCCAATACATCAAAGGTTTTGCTTGGCCGTGTTATAATAGTTGGGGAGAATGGCGGAATGAAATGACCACTCGGAGGGGATGAAAATGAGGTGTAAGGGAAAATTGTAGATGCACCGACTGTAGGGTTGGGCCTTAGAGATAAAAATTGTTGGCCCACGAGCCCAAAGCTTACACCAAATTGTGTTCCCAGCAAGACTTGGAAAGCGGAAGACAACGATGGGAAAGCAGGAGGAGTGGGGCTGGAATGCCCTACCAATCCAGTGGCAAAGAGAACTAGCACGGATGAAAGAGCAGGGGCAGACTGAGGCAAGACTAGAGACATAGATGAGAGAGAAGGAGGAAAAGTTACCTGATGCTCATGTGGAGCCGTAGATGCTTCGACCACTCCCTTCTTCAACTGTTCCTCCTCCGCATCGACATCCTCGATTTGTTGTCACTTTTCCTCTAGAAAATCATCAAGGTCAAGAATGATCCGTCTCTTACCGTCGATCGTCCTCGCCCGCCTTCGCGTTGATTTAGAAGAGGTGGTTGGCTAAGTTGTTTGTGCATGCGGCTCATCCTCCTGCACGGGTTGCTTACCCATACTCTTCTCATGTATTGGACTCCTATTAACGGTAAGGGGATTCTGATTTACTTCCTCTTTAGATTCTGCGGTAGCCTCCTCTCTTCTATATTGCTGTATGGATGTTGATTGGTTCAGAGAATTTTCAACATCCGAGTGTCCATTTTCTCAAATGTCATCAAATCTATCATCGAGGGCTACCTCGTTATACATCTTGCCAATTGCCAGAATTTCTTGTCAGTATATCCAGAAGGCCTGCATCTTATCGGGCACCCAACCGAGCTTACTCAATTGAGTGACCATGGAGGAGTTGATATTCAGCTTTGGGTTGACCCTCCCCACTATGTGATAAAAATTTAGCCATGGCAATCGACCATCCACTATAGGCAAATATTCAAGGCCTACATATCTACTTAAATTTCTCTCCTTGACATTTCGCCAGAGGTCCCAGAATGGCCGAAGTGAATGTGGGATCTTGATGCCGATTCCCGATAAATTATTGCCAGGGTTGTAATTCCAGGTATCGTCAATTAATACTAACCTGAGGTGACCCAACTTTGAAAGTAGAATCACCGAGGTATCAATCTTTGAGGTCCTCTTTTTAACCAACGAAACTAGACTAAACATGATTGGCAACAGTAAATGGGAGGTTAAGTGCTTTCCTCTCCAGTAATAATCTTCAAGGGTACATAGCTGCCTCATTGCCTCTAAGGCCAACACTCTGTCGGAAAGAAAATGAGGAAGTCGAAAAAGCTCCCTAATGAATTCTGGCATGCAGAGCATGGTGAAATCCACACCAAAGAACTAGTCATAGGGTGGAGTTACCTTCCCCAACCATGACTTCTATCAGGGTGATATGCGTTCGGTCATATTTATGTCAGCCTTGTCCAAAGTCCTTATAGCTGGGGCTATGAATGCATCCGAGAATGCATAATAATCGAAGGTTTTTAACATGACAGGGGTCCATGTTGAAACCGACTTCCTTAAACCACCCTCATCAAAAATAGACATGAACATATACGTTGAAAAATAATCCACGTTCTGGTGCAAAATCAAGTAAGCCAGGAAAGATGAATACCTGAACTTAGAGCTGACCCCAAAATCTTGTAATTGCTGCCAAATTCCATCACTGTTAACTCTTGCAAAGTCTAGGAGTGGAGACTCGCAATTCTTTTTCAACATAAAGCAGAGGGACATTTGAAACTGAAAAATGCTCGCGTCCGAGTCCAAACCGCACACCATCGCTAGCATAGAAGTGATAGAAGAAGCCCCACCTTTTAGAGCCTTCAAACTGAAAGGGAATTTCGGTGGTATTGAACTACTGGTTTGCTGAAGCTTGGAATGATAAAAATGTGGCCCTGACTGGAGCTCTCTCCACTTTTGTTGCATTCTTTCCACTTCAAAATTTTCAACCTCATTCCCCAAGGGAAGTGGGACGCACAACATATCTTGAATAGCTTTAGGGCTAATGACTACCCTAAAAATTTTGTCACTGATAACCCCTGTGTTTGGGTCAAAACATGCCACGCATGCTACCACAACCTATGGGCAAGGGTGCATTAAGGGAACAATGTACTGTGCAAGCCCACAAAACCATAGCCGTTTGTGAAATTGGTCCGTCATATGCTTCATTCTTTCGCATGTGGCCTCCCTAAGGCTCTTAGGATTGCAAGATAACTCAGGATTGAAGACGTTATCCCAATCCTCCAAGACCACTGCCTGGTCTTTATGAGGAACAATGCTTAATAACTTCTGGTTCACCAGATGAGTGAAAGGCTAGCTAGGTTTCATAGGTATGCCCGGAGTGGCATAAGACTCCCCATCATAAAGCTACACATGGGGTGCATTCCTCATTCACTCGCTTAGACTCACTGGATCTAGGATCTGTGATGGGTCCTCTGTAATTTTGGCCATTTTATATTCGCAGGAGTTTTTCTCTGCAAACCTTTGGTAAATGGCTTAGCTTTTATGAAAACTTCTCCCTTCTTTTGAATGCCTTAATTGTTCAACTCTTGGTAACTTTTGCAATAAATATGTTTCTCTGCATGCCATAACTTGCCTTTTTGATTTCTCAAGAAAGGCGGTCGAAAAGGTATGTGCCATCTATTTATTAAGTTGCTACTATGCATTACCAATTTATTCGTGCGAAAAGATCACCAACCAGCCAAACTGCTTGAGCATTGAATTGAAAATCTTTTGCATGTGATGAAAATGGATTTTTATCTCGAAAGACGAACCAGGCCAACCCTACAAGCCTCCCTGCAAGTTATCTGCATTGATTGATTTCAATGTTTGTATAGGGCACATCGCCCAATAAAGATTTTCTCTATAATTTCATCTGATTCAGATGAGATGGCGGCGCTTCTTATTATTGACACCTGGCTAATCCGTGAATTGATGTGGTAGATCAACAAAGCAAGTTGCATGTTGCACCTGTACTTTCCCATCACCTCGCACACTGAAATGCTAAAAATTGAGGTAATGCGACACACTCGGGCCTGGCTGATAATCATGATTTTCTTCGGCTGGCGAACCTTAGCCAGTTTATAAATATGACCTTTTATGCAGCATCGCAAATCACAACATCCTCAAGCTTTTCTAGCTCAGTAAGCTCCTACTGCCTTAGTAATTTTCATTCTTACCTAGAAAAGCAGACAACATGGAAACACCAGTGAGGCTTACTTGCAAAAAGACCCAGGTTGCCTTTCTTGGCAAAATTAAATGCAGGCGCCTAAAGCATATGATAGGTGCAAAAAACTTGTTATATGTGAAGGAAATCAAGTGGGTCCTTGGGAAGGATTGTGTGCACTATGAAGAGCAGCACCAGGTGAACACCAACATTTTCTCTCACTTTGTCGCCTCACTACTGGACATCAATGTCTTCAAGCGTAAGATTTTAAAACTGATGAAACGGGTCTCCCCTCAGTGCTACCTCGGAGGCCTGGAGTAGATTGTGTGCATGACCCAATTTGATCATGGGATTCCCTTGGTTTGAAACATTCGCCTGCAGTAGTTGCATGGAGGCATCGTTCCAACCAGACCTTACCTTTTCGGGTTCGAGTTGGAAACCTATGAGGAGCATCATGCCAAAGTCTGTGCAGACTGCTATTTCCCGATGCGTGTGCAGTATATTGGACCATTTCAAAATCTTCAGTGGTACGAAGATTTTGAAAGAATGGTGTTTCCCGACCTTGCACCGCCTGTTGCCATGATCACTGGTTCTTCCCAATGATATCTCGAGAACTGGAGCATATTTTTCATAAATTTTGCTTTTCTATGCTTATAGACTCCACGCTATAGTGGGCATGTGTAAATGTTAATGCAAGGCCTTCGACCTGAATATATTGTAAAATTTTCACTCTGATGAATATAATATATGTCCTTTTTAGACCACCTAGCCCATTTACGAATTTCTTTTAATTGTTTGCATCATTGTTGTATTTCATTTCTTGCACTAAGAGGATCCAAAACTTAAAGTCGGGAACAGTAATTACATATATACAAATGTACAAAAATAACACATAGACAAAATTAATAGAATTTTTTGAGATGTATTCCATTAATTGGAATACTCAGGTCATTTCCTTCCATATCTTCCAACTCGAAAGAGTTGAACTTTCTACACTGATAAATCTTGAATGACCCTTTCCAGAGACTGTCAAATTTGTTGTGTTGTCTGGGCTTTGCTCCTCCTTCATTGAATTTGAGGACCAAATCTCCGCATTGTAACCCTTAATCAGAAGCTATTTTTTTGAACCATTTCTTTACTACCTACTGGTGGCTATTCATTGCTTCCAGGGCGTGCTCTCTTTTCTCTTACACCTCGAGCAACTTGGAAAAACGCACCTCCATGGCCCCATTTCATTTGATTTCCAGGGACTTGAGTAGTTGTAGGGATGGAATTTCTATGGCAATGGGTGGCAATGCCTCCTTCCCATACACCATCTCATAAGAGGAAGTTTTCAGTATTTGCTTGGGCATAATTCAATCTGTCCAGAGCGCTATCTGAAGGTTCCTATGCCACTCTTTTTGATGTTCCGAGCCTATCCTTTTGATCAACCTGATGAGGTTTTTATTAGTAGACTCCGCGAGACCATTTCCTTGGGGATAGTAGTTGGAGGAGGTTTTCAGGAACACTCCATAATTTAGAGTGAACTAGCTCATTTTTGAGCCTAGAAAAGCCTTAGCATTGTTAGAGATAATTGTTTTAGGCAGGCCGAATCTGGCCACCAGTTCGTCTAGGAAATTAACAATCTCCAATTCAGTCGCATTTTTCAACGACACTGCTTCTGCCCACCTGGTAAAATAGTCCGTTGCTGTCAGTATCCATTTGTGTCTAGCTGCAAAAATAGGGTTAATCATCCCAATGAAATCTAAACCCAATTGAACAAAAGGTTCTTCTACCACTATAGGCCTCAAAGACATGGCAGCATTCTATCTCTTTCCGACATAAAACTGACATTCCTTGCAAGACTTAATCAATGAAATCACATCATTGAAAAGTGTCAACCAAAAATAACCCGCACATATAATTTTAATTGCCATGGTTCTTGTAGAAAAATGCCCACCGACAGGGCTGTTATGGTATTGCTCTAAAATATTCTTGGCTTGTTCCTCATTCACACATCTTAGCAGGATATCGTTAGAATTTCTTTTAAATAGGATGCCCTCCAAACTGACATAACTTCTATTCTGTAGGTGAAAGAAATGTCTTTTAAAGGATGGGAGATCAATTGGATACCTTCTTGTATGCATAAAATTTATTCTGTCATCAAGCCAGTTGCTCTGGAAATTCTCTTCGTTTATTAACAAAGGCTCCGGAGCTCTAAGCTCTGTCGCTATTTCACTGTTTTCAGTGATATATTCACACAGTCCTTTTCCCTTTACAGTCTTGACAGGTTTGACTTCAATGTCGTATTGTAGGATCTTGGTGATCCAATTAGCTCTCTTCTTGGTGATTTCTCCCTCCATGATATATTCTCACACACTAGGATGTGGTACACAGACAATCACCTTATTATATGATATTAAATGCCGGAACTTCTTGAGCCCCTTAACAATGGCAAAGGCCTATTTTTCTATAAAGTTATACTTTACTTCGTACTCTTTTAGGGTTCATGAGTAGAAAGCAACAGGGGACTCCCTAGTATCTTTACCATCCTTCTGCATGAGCACTGTGGCAATACTATTTCCACCACCAATAACATACATAATAAAATCTTTCAACAGGTCCAGGTTAACCAACACAGGGGCGAAAGAAATAGCCTCCTTTATTAGCTCAAAAGCTTTTCTGGCTTCCATTGTCCATTTGAAAATTTTCTCCTTCTTGAGCATTAAGGTAATAGGGTAGACAATACCTACAAAATCTGCAATAAAACGGCTAATAAAATTGACTTTTCCCAAGAAGGACTGCACACCTTTTTTGTTGACGAGTAACGAGAGTTCTCGGATCACATCCACTCTTTCTAGATCAATGGAAATGCCTTCTTTGGAGACAACATACCCTAATAACTTTCCTTGGGGAACTCCGAACACACAATTCTTTTGTTTCAAGGAGGTTTCGAATTCCTGGCATTTCTGGAAAACAAGCTCCAAATGATCAAAATGATCATCAACAAATTTTGAGAATACTGTTAAGTCATCATGATAGATGAGTATAATCTTATGGATCAAAGCTTTAAAAGCAATGTCCATAGCTCTCTGAAAATTGGCCCCAGCATTTGAGAGCCAAAAGGCATTTTAGCATATGCATACGTTCCCCACTTAGTGGTGAATGTTGTCTTGTATTGGTCTTCCTCCTTTACTCGAATCTAGTTATAGCCCGAAAAACCATCGAGGATTGAAAACATTTCAGAGCCAGCAACAGTTTGCAGGATTACTTCCATTGAAGGCAGGGGGTAATGATCCTTTAAAGATGCTCTATTTAGGTCTCGAAAGTCCACACATAGTCGTATATCTCCATTTTTCTTTTGGATTGGCACCAGGTTGACACCCAAGTGCTATGTTTGATCGGGAACACTATTCGAGACACGATCAACTTGTTCAACTCCTGTGACATGAGAGATTCTATCTTTGGGTTTAGAGGTCTTTGTTTTTTGGCGAACTGGCTTTGCCCCTTCCGATAGCTCAATAGTATGCTCGATGATTCGGGGATCATATCCCTTAAGATCATCATATGACCAAGATACTACACCTAGGTATTCTTCGTAGAAGTGTCTTAGTCTATCTTTATTCTTTTGTGAGACTTCTTTCCCAACTTTGAGTCTCCTACCTTCCCTGATATGCAAATCAATGTAATCGCCTTTATCCGCCACCAACTTCCTCTTATCTCTTGTCACATCATCAAAATCAAAAAGGCTTTCCAGAGTAACTAGGCCTCTTGGGAACTTGTTGGACTTCAACAGGATGATTTGATCTCTGTAAGCTTCGGCGATCTTTGGCTGCAGCTGATTGGTGAATTCTCCAAATGACTGGAGGAATGATGCAATATGAGCATCGCTATCAAATACTTGCCAATCTTGATTGTTGTCGGGAATAGTAGGTCTTATGATTACTCTTACCACATGCTTATTTCTTAATAATTCAGAGGCTGGCTCGAACTGAGCCCCTATAGTTGCCATTCTGTCAACTTTGGAATTCATCTCTCTCGGAATAGCCTAGATATTGAATGCTTCAAAGTCGTCAATCAGATCCCAGACTCTATGTCGATAGGATCACATACAAATGTTTTTTGTAGCAGAAGTCCCACGGACTTGGTTACACACTAACTCTGAATCTTCGAAGACACTTATCTATTTAGCATCCATTTGTTCCGCAAGGCTTAAACCATGGACGAGACCTTCATATTCAGCTTCATTGTTTGAGCATGCAAACTAGAAACGATAGGACCTCAAGGTCCTATCATCAGACAGGGATATCAGACAGATACCAGCTCCAGCTCTTATTTTACATCTAGCTCCATCAAAGTATAAAGTCCATATTTTCGAAGATTCTTCACCTTTGGGTTCTTTGGTAACCTTGGGTATGATCTACCCCTCTTCATGTATAACATAGGTTCCGAGGCCAGTTGAGTGGCAATTCCCGAAAGGGTCTGTATCAATAAATTCTTTCAACAAATTTTCTTCATCTACTGTTCGAGAGCTAGTAGCCTCTTCTTCTTCAAGAAATTCCACATTGTACCTTTCTTTCTAAGAGATTGAAGTGTGTGTTGCTTCAAAATTTAGCAAAGCCTCATCAGCAACATGTTCGAAATGAAGAGTTTCCGACAATAGTTTCATTTTAGCCCCATGCTTAGTCTTCATAATCAAGTGTGACCAGTCTAGCACCAGATATCCTCCTATGTTTGTAGTGAACTCTCGGGACAAAAAAATCCTGAACAGAGAAGGGATATCAATGAGTATGGTATCCTGATTTATAGTGATACTAGGGCAGGCAAACAAAGTCATAGGTAATCCCTTAAGTATCCTGATAGTATCAACGTTATTTCCATTAAGCTGCATGACTCCTTTATTCAGAGGCTCATATTTTAGACCCAAAGCATTAGCTACTTGCTTTGGCATGATAGTGGTGCTAGCACCAGAGTCGATCATATAGTTATGTAGTAGCTTGTCACCAATAATTAGTGTTAGAAAGAAAGGCTTAGGTTTAGGCTTACTTTCCCTTTCAGACTCGAGCTTCTCCTCTAGTTGAATTGTTAGCACTTTATCCAAGTTGGGCCTAGATACCCCCTCTCCATTAGATTGAGTAGGAACCTTAGAATCCTCCTCAACTAACAATGCCTTTTATAGCAACACCTTTTGCTCCAGAATAGCCAGGACATCCCATAGAGAAGTGTTGGCTGATGACTTCTTTAGTTGCTCCACCACGTTGAATTATGCTCATACTTGGTGAGTGGTAGTGGCTTGCTCCTTTAGTTTGAAGGTCGGTACAGGCCTTGTGGTTGGTATGTTCGGCAGTTTAGCATCAGCTGGAGTGATCGATGGAACCTTCTCCTTTAAAGGAAGTGAAATTGGAGAACTAGGAAGAGTTGCTTTTGATTGTGATGGGTTGGCAATAGGCCTGCCATTGGGCTAGGCATTGGTTGTGAACTCTCCGGTGAATCTATGCTTAGAACGTGTGTTATAGTCAGATTGCACTCAGGGTATTTTACCTATAGGGATGTCATTCAGAAACACTGACTCTTCTCCTTCCATCCAAGAAAAAAGAGCATGGTCCAGAATGATGTCCGACTCTTGCTGGATAGACATCCCCTGCATTTGTGTGGTGAGGACTGCATTGTCCATTTGTTGAGAAGCATATGGTGAGTTGACAGAAATGGATGCGCTACCCTGGCTACGTTGATTTGTGATTTGTTGTTGCAAATTTCCCCGCAGACAATTTCACGGCATGTGTGCATCATTGCAAGGAAAACACCATGAGTTAGCGTCTTCAACCAAATTGTTTTATCCTGCTACTAGTTCCTTATTCGAACTAGGATGAACAGTCTACATAGGTAGGGTTAACAGAACCATCTGGTTACTTGGTTGAGTCGAAGTATTCCCACGTGATCTATCCTACCACTGATTTGATTGGTACAGAGGTTTTCCGCCTTGGTAATTTTGGTACGTGGGCTTTTGATAGCTATATTGTTGTCGCTTCAAAGTAGTCAATTCATTAGTCATAGCCTGAATTTGTTCTCTCATCTCGTTCATCTCAGCAGCCATGGGATTAGGCACAAGAGCTACCACAAAAGCTGCCATCGGGGCCGTGCTTGGAACACTTCTGGGATAGATGTACATAGATTGGGGAGGAGCTGTAGGAGCACTAGTGGAGGGAACTTCGGCTTCTGCAATGTTGCACTCGGGGAACAATGGCATAATGGGTCTTGGTGCCAACTTCCCTGCGACGATCAAATTATTTTCTGCAACGACAGCTAGGGTGTAAGCATTGAGAAGAGTGTCTCCACCCAAAGCTTGTAACATCATGGAGATATCGGTGTTGATTGACTTCAAGTAGAACATAAATGCTAGATCCGAAGGTGGTCGGCTACCCACAAGCACTCTCTGCCAGGTCAAATGGAATCTCGTATTGAAGTTAGGCAGAGCTTCATGAGGGGCTTGCTTTATATTTTCTAGTTGGTGATAGGCGAAGATTTGTCACCAGCATTTGAAAAATGCTCATAAAATGGGGTCTCGAGTTGATCCCAGGTAGCAATAGTACCAGCTTGTAAAGTCCTGTACCAGTTTAGCACCTTTCCTCGGAAGGAGGCGACCAACAATCCGAGGGCTACATTTTCGTTTGATACACCATGTACCAGACATGCATCTGCTACATCTTGTAGATGCTCTATTGGTGTCTTTGATTCATCCCCAGAATGTTTAGGGATAACCTTTAGAGTGGAAACGAGGATAGGGGCCCATACTACAGGGGGCACAGGTGCTACTAACGGACTGCTAGAGTCCCAGGCTATGTAATTTCTAACAGCCATATATGTGGGTGGATTAGGTGATGTCGGAGAAGGAGGAGACGGAGGAGGTGAAGGGCTACGTCGGTGACCCCTCAGGCACACAAAAACTAAAGGGGGAACAAGCTAGCCAAGGACTCTTACAATTTGTGACCTATTCATAGGTTGATGGCTCATACACACCTATAAAGATCAGGCGAATGTGGTAGTTCGCGGTCCCACTGGGTGTGCTAGAAAAAGAACTGTTGACGCAATATTTTGTATGCAGCAACAACCTTATGGGAAACTTAGCTATTGGGGGACACCATGCGCTAGCTAAGTAACCTCCGAGATTTTGTCCAAGCCAGCTCTTCATTTAATGGGTAAAGTAGAATGTGAAGGAGATTGCAGGAATGTAAAATTTACACTATAGGCGATGCGCCAAAGTCTTTAGACAACTTTACCAGAGCATAGTGCAGAATGCGAACGCCCGAACCACTAAATTGCTATTAATTAAGATAATTTTCTCAAAAGAACTTATCATGCAAAATAACCCTTTAATTTGTATAATGTAATCAAGCATAACTTTATCTTAACACAGAAGAGTCGAAGAAACATGGTCTACATTCATTTTAGCTATGAAAGGTTACATAAACTGAAGAGCAGGCATTCATACAAATATAACGATAACAATACAAGTCAATAATCCTAACAAATGCTTAAAAATAGAAAGGCCGAAACTATTTGGCATAGTCCGCAGTCTTTGAATTGAAAGCAACTATTACAAGAGGCTTACTTCTCAGTGCTTGAGAGTTTTTTAAACTTAATCAAAAACCTAATAAAAGAAAACATGGCCCCATATATTGGCCAGCCCACCACCTGGAGATGCATCCAAAGAATGGCAACCCACATGTAGTGATCAACGCCTCAGATCATCTCGAGCCACCATAGTAAATATTGACTGGTCACCAACAAGCCAATGATGCCACGACATAAAGCGAAAAAACATGTAGCAGCAAGGGAGAACACACGGTGGCAGGAAGTACAAGAGATCCATTGGCATTTCCAAGGTAACCGATGCAGAAACAGAAATGCCACATGTTGCTCAGATGGAGCCCGACGGAAAGTTGAAAAGGCACCCAGTAGAAAACCTCGAGAGAGAGCCATGTGGAGAGCTCCGAACAAAATAAAGAATGAGGCGGGCCCAACTCATAAAAGTAGCCATTGTGAGCCACGCGGCATGCAAACAAAGATTGGAAAAAAGCGAAGTGAAGGAAAAGCCAAAGGCTTCGCGAGGAGCCACTTTAAGAGCTCCGAAGACAGTGAGCATAGAAAAATAAGGTGCAACCACAATGGTAAATATAAAACTGCAAAGACTTCGACAGTTTTTGTTGAACATAATCCATAAGTCAAGTCCCCATGGTGGAATGAGGATCACTTGTACAACTATCATAGACACAAAGGACATAAGACTAATAGTTACAAAAAACTTCGACATCTGATACAAGACCTTATTGATGACGGTAAGATAGCAGTTGATAGACACGATCCTTCTGGTAACTCTGATTATGAGATGTTTAAAATAATATCAGTGAGGATGATAATCATGTGAACACTTTTGTTATAAAAGGAAAAGAGCCTGATTGCAATGTTACTACTCGTAGAGGCACAGTTACCCTTAGAGTTCCTAATTCAAAAATCGCTACACCAACTTCACGATACAACCTTATAAATAATTTAGGTAAAACACTTGCAAAAATTTCCACACTGGAGTTGTTACACCTATCTCCTAAGCATAGAACTATCCTAGATAAAGTGCTTGCTAATACTATAGTGCCTACAAACCTACATGTGGATCAATTCCAAGCTATGGTGGGACACATCACCTCTCTTCACACTCCCACTTTTACTGAGAATGATGATTCATCCATCCGACAACCACATAACACAACTTTACACATTGAAGTCATTCTCCATAAAGTTAAGATCAAGAGAGTTATAATAGATGGAGGAGCAGGTCTTAATATTTGTACTCAAAAATTGATCATAGAATTAGGGTTCTCTAAAAATACAATTGATCCATGGAAAAAGATTACCATAAAAGCATATGATGAAGAAGAACGCTTATCTAAAGGATCAGTTACTTGACCAATCAAGGTTGGGCCTATGATAAAGGATGTGGTTTTCCAAGTTCTTGATCTTCCTCTAACCTATAACATCCTCCTTGGAAGAGCATGTATTCATGTAATGCAAGCAGTACCTTCGACATACTATCATTGCATTAAATTCCCACACAATGGTGTCGAAATCACAATACAAGGAGATCTGGACCCTTTCATGTATTTCCCTAATATAATCCCTAAAACTAAAATCACAATCCCTAGCAATCGTGAAGCACTTCCTTCTCAAGCATATGTTTATCCCGAGTTCTTAAAATCATCCACTTCATTTACCACACCATCAAACCCCAAGGTCAAAATCCATGATATGGGATGTAGAGAATACTGTTTGGATAATTTACTAGCAAAAGACAATGTTATGTCATCAAGAAGGGTCAGACTTCCAACAATGATGACAAGTCAACTATAGAAGGAACACAAACTAATGGTCATGCCTATATTGAAACTTTTTGGGATCCTGATGATATATCTTCCTTTACCATGTCCACTTTATCCCAATCCTTTCATTTCCATAATAATCTCATGTTTGATCATGATATCTATGATAATCTGCTTTTTGATCATGACCTTACTAAAGATATCCAAGATTATCCTTCTCCATCTTCTGAACCATCATTCTTCCATTTCGACCATCCTGGGTTAGGGTATGCATCCCTTACCATTGCCTCTACTAAGTCTTCTTGACAATTTGTTAAGTATGTTGAAGCTTCCTATGATGTTAACAACGACAAAAAGGATAGTCCTAAATAATCCATTGAATGAATTTCCAACCTTTTTCATGAACCACAAATTCTCACCACTTCATCTATCTCATCCATCTCACTCACATCCATCCACCTCATAGACATGGATGAACAAGTATCACCTAAATAAAATAAAAAGGATACAATTCAAAAATCAAAGGTAAAAATGCCTTTTTCAAATGGAGATCTAGAATCAAAAGAAAGCATACAAAGAAAGAAAGATGAAGACAAGTCCCCTAGCCAAAATAAAAAGCTATTGGACAAATAAAAAATTAAATAAGATCAAGACAAGTCCCCTATCCAAAATAAAAATCTATCAGACAAATCTAAAATAAAATTCAAAAATAAAAGCAAGCAAAAGTCGATCTCCAATTATGCCTCTCCACCAAAAATCACTGGGGGCATCTATCAAAGCACAAAGTAAAAAAAAAGAGATTGTTGATACAATTTTTCTATCATTATCACTTATTCCATACACTCCATTCCATCCATCCATATTCACATATCCATTATATCCCTCCATTGTGATATTTTTCAATGGACCTTTGACAATGACCCTTTCACGTACTATAACTCATTGGTTTCCAAAACTCCTTTTTGTGTGAAGCTTTATGGCCCATGTAGTGTGCACATTAGGAATCATGCCCTAACTCCTTTCACCCACTACATCAGTCATCGTATGCATCCATCATCCACATCTTTCATATCTCTTCATCTGACATGGTCATCTCGATATGAGCCTAACTGGTTGGGTCCATACGTTATCACTGTTGTGTATGGATCTAGGGCATACCGATTATCTACTCCATAAGGTGAATTGCTAAGTGATCCCACCAACAATATGCATATCTGTAGGTTTTATACCTGATTAATTCAAAGACTACACTCTTTTAAAGTCGTGAAAAATACAAAAAATGAAAAAAAAAGTCCTAAAAAAATACAAAAAAAAAAGAAAAAAAGTCCTAAAAAATACAAAAATGGAAAAAGTTTTAAAAAATACAACAAAAAAGAAAAAGTCTTGAAAAAATAAAAAAAATGAAAAAAAAAAAAATACAAAAATGATTTTTTAAAAAAAAAAAATTTAAAAAAGAAAAAAGAAAAAATTAAAGAGAAATCAATTCGTTCAATGGTGAAAACCACTTCGGTGGTGCCTTGAGCAAGTACCATGGTCAAAATGAAGAAATCAGTGTCATGTGTAGAGGCTTCTCTCCTCTTTCCTTTGGAGCTCCACTTGATCTTTCCATCTCATTTCCATTCACCCTCCACTTCATAATAGCCTTTTCACACTCACCATGGCTTGTGAATTGTTCAACATTTTCCTCGCTTGCTCACTTTTCCATGCATACTAGGTTGGTCCTATCCCTCACTAGGGAATTTCCTCGACCTTAGTTGTGGGTTGGGATACTGAGCATCTCATAGTCATAGAAACTATCCTCTTTTTATGTCTGCTCACTTGCGATTCATCTCGTTTCATTGTAAAATTCCTAAAAAATCCAAAAAAACCAATAATTCAATAAATCCAAAAAAATTTAATTTCAAAATTCCAAAAAAGAAAATATTTCAAAAATCCAAAAAAACAAATATTTCAAAAATCCAAAAAAATCAAAATATTCAAAAAATCCAAAAATATCAAATATTCTGAAAATCCAAAAAAAATAAATACTTGAAAAATTCCAAAACAGTGACACTTTCATATCACCACACAACTTTGAACTTCAACAAAATCAAAACATGCCATGAGTGACAATCAAGAAAACATTACAACATACATATCAATCCCCCTTTTAAATCCAACCAAACACATAAACTATGACAAGAATCAAATCTACATGGAAGCATGTTGCCTATTTGTTTGTCGATCTTTGACTATTTTATGATTTTAATCTTTAGTGGCATGTCTTTTAGCTTCATAAGTATGTATTCAACTAGAGAGGTGAGGATGGGCCATGTTCACTTGTTTGCTATTTGTGGATTGTTTCTTATTCACAGGATGACTTGTCTTAAGACATGGTTGTCTAAAATCATCAAGGACCTATGAGTCTAATGTGGATGAGAGAATTCCTTGTCTGATAGTGTCTTCCATGCAATAAGTATTTAGGTCATCTAAGGTCATTATATCTAGATGCTTATACTTCACTACTAAATACAAACACAAACAATATTCAGGTCATCTAGACATTCTTGTTATCTAAATGCTTATACTAATTTGCAACATAATAAGCTATATGATGATAAAGCACTTTTTAAAGCACAAGAAGCTTCATCACCTTCATTTCCTTCATATCTCTTTTTCATCCATCATTTCTTCCATCATCCATTTCCTTCATCATTTCATTTTCTTCATGCTCCTTATCTCAAAGGGTAATTAATCAATTTATCTAACTAATGCTTGTCTTTTAATCTAACTATCAAATCAATCAACTTGCTTTTTAGCATGAGACTCCAATGCTCCCTAATCAGTCAATTTATTAATAAATCATTATTTTGTGCTAGCATCAATTTCAATCAGCTTAATTAGCTCATCAACCTGGCTATATTTAGCATTTCCATCAATTGTTTAGTTACGCCTATCAGTTGTAAATTTTCATCAAATGTGTATCTCCGCTTAAATACTCATGCAATATCAATTATCAAATTTTCTCCTCATGATCTATCAAGAGATTAATCTTATCACAACTTGTTTGATCAATCTCTCAATGGGGCATATCATCCTTACTAGGATATCCCTGGGGTAGGTATCAATTAATCAATATTTTTTCTTTGAAACAATGTTACAGGCGTCATTGTCTCAAAGAGGAGCAAAATGTAGACACTCAAAATTTGTCCTCAAAATCATCCTATTTTTTGTCTATCAATTAAATGGATATTATTATCTATTTAATTAATTCATTTATACTTTCTTATATTCATTCATTAATTCTCTTAAATCATTAACATATTATAAGCATTTATCCATTTCCATAAACAATCATTTATCCATTTCATATTACTCCATTTGCATAATCATTAAAATATCCATGCATTCAATTCGCATTAATCTTTATCCATTTACATATTTCATTAAATTATTTAAATACATAAATTCATTTAATCATCCATTAATTCACAAATCCATCTTTATTCTAAACTCCTAGACATTCATTATATCACAAAGACACCCTTTTATTTCTTTCATTTCAATCAATTGCACTTGATTAAAGAATATGAGATAATTATCATTTCTCCACTTAACTCTTTTAATCCTGCATTTCTCCCACAACATGAATCCACTATGTGAGGACATCCATATAAACCCTCTCTTCTCACCAAAAAAGACATTAAATTTCAATAGCATATCTGATCCTCACTATCCGTTCATCATAGCTTCTTTCTCCATTTGTGCTGGCAAAAATCTGAGAGCAAAAAATGCATAAATCGAGATCTTGATGATAGGAGAACAATGGAGTGACTTTTTATTTTGAATGCATATGTTTTTTGTAGTGTAGTATTTCATTTTTTTTGCATTTGTGTTCATTTAGAAAAGCTTCAGTGATGTGTTGAAACTTTGATTTTTGGTTTATAGCTTTAAATTAGTTTTTTATTTTTAGTGTAAACAACTTTATGTCTTAGATTAATGATATTTAGTTATGGCACCAGAGGATGTGTCACATGAATTTTGATAATTTGGCAAGAATTATTTCAGATCATGTAGTAAGAGATTTACCTAGAATCACAAAACATATAAATGTTGTTTGTGAGAGTTATCAATTTGGAAAACAAACAAGGAGTAGCTTTAAGGGAAAGGAACAATCTACTAACAAACTTCTGAAATTATTGCATACAAATCTCTGTGGTCCTACAAGGTGATAGATACTTTATGCTTTTGATTGATAATTACTCTAGAATGACATGGGTTACTTTTCTTAGAGAGAAATTTGATGTGTTAGATAAGTTCAAGGAATTTAAAGCTATGGTTGAGAATGAAATGGATTTGAAAATAAAATGTTTGAGGTCTAACAGAGGTGGTGAATTAAACTTCAATGAGTTTAACATGTTTTTTGAAGTTCATGGAATAAAGAGGAATTTTTTTACCCCTAGAACTCCTCACTAGAATGGATTTGTTGAAAGGAAAAATAGAACTATTCAAGAAGCTGCAAGGAATATGATGAAAGAGGAAAATATATTGGAAATATATTAGAGAGAAGATATTCACACTGTTGTTTACATACTTAACAAAGTTCAAACTAAATATAATACCATAAAGACTACTTATGAGTTATGGTATGGAAGGATGCCTACTATGAAGTATTTTAGAGTGTTTGGAAGCAAATGTTACATCAAAAGAGAAGATAAAAAATTAAGAAAAATTAATACAAGGTATGATGAAGGTATCTTCCTTGGATATTCTATTAGAAGAAAAGCCTACAAATGTTACAATGAAAGGTTGAGAAATATAGTTGAAATTGAAAATGTTAAATTTGATAAGAACTTGCTGAATTCTATTGCACTAGATGGATATGTGTTAGATGAACCTGATTGTAGAGAAGTGGAAGAAAATTTTGAATAAAAATAAGTGCATAATGAGGAGAAAGAAGCTTCGTAGAAGACACCTAAAACCCCTAAGTATGCACAAAAGAATCATGCCAAAGAATAGATCATTGGAGACAAGAGGAAAGGTGTATTGACAAGAAGCAAAGTTGATGAAGTTGAGATAAATTTATGTTTAATTTCTAAAGTTGAACCTAAATCAGTGAGTGAAGCATAAAAGGATGAACATTGGATGAAAGCAATGGAAGAAGAACTTATGTAGATAGAGAAAAATCAAACTTGGGAATTGGTACCTAGACTGGCAAACAAAAACATAATTGGAACTAAATGGGTATTCAAGAACAAGCTGAGTGAGAATGGAGAAATAATAAGAAACAAGGAAAGACTTGTGTGTAAGGGTTAATCACAAGTAGAAGGTATAGATTTTGAGGAGAATTTTTCTCCTGTAGCTAAGATGGAAGCTATCAAAATGTTTTTGGCATTTGCAGCAAATAAAGACTTTAAACTTTACCAGATGGATGTGAAGTTTGCTTTACTGAATGGATAATTGGAAGAAGAGGTTTACATGAAAAAACTAGAAGGATTTTAGTTTTCAGATCAACTGAATATGGTATGTAAGTTAAAGAAGGCTCTATATGGTTTGAAGAAAGATCCTAGAGCTTGGTATGCAATATTGGACATGTGTTTGATACAACAAGGATTTAGTAAGGGTGCCACAAATAGTAATCTTTACTTTAAAATTGAGGAAGAAAAAATCTTGATAGTAGTAGTATATGTGGATGATATTATCTTATGTCGAAATGAGGCTATGTGCAAGAAATTTGTAGAAGAAATGCAAAAATAAGTTGAGATGTCAATGTTTGGGGAGATGACTTTATTTCTTGGGCTACAAATCAATCAAACATATAAAGGGATTTTTATTTCACAGTCTAAGTATGTCAAAGAGATGTTGAAAAAGTTTGGAATGGATGACTCCAAATGGGTATGTACTCCTATGGTGGTTGGTTGTAAATTGAGAAAAGATAATAATTCACCTAAGGCTGATTAGAGAAAGTACAAATCTATGATTGGTGGACTGCTATATTTAACTACTACTAGACTAGATATCATGCATTCATTTTGTCTTGTGTCTAGATTTCATGAAGATCCTAAAGAAACACATGTTGCAATTGTGAAAAGGATATTCAAATATTTAAAAGGCACACTGGATTATGGATTGTGGTATCCTAAGAATATTGGTTTCAAAATAAATACTTATATAGATGCAAATTAGGATGGTTGTGTTGATGACAAGAAAAGTACAAGTGGTGGTGAATTCTTTCTTGGATGTAGATTAGTGTCATGGTTGAGCAAGAAACATGATTCAGTTTCTTTATCCACTACAGAGGCTAGGTATATTGCAAAAAAATCATACTGTACACATGCATTATGGATGAGACAGACATTGAATGATATCAAAATTGTATATAAATGAACCCATTTTTATCTTTTGTGATAACACAAGTGCAATTAACATTTCAAAGAATCTAATGATGCATTCAAGGACAAAGAATATATCTATTAGGAATCAATTTTTGAGAGAAGGTTATGGAGAATGAAGTGAATCTTGAGTATGTACCTACAAAGGATTAGATTGCCAATATATTTACTAAGGCTCTTCCTAAGGATAATTTTGAGTATCTTCGGGAGAAGTTAAGGGTTATCACCCCTCCCTATTTGAACTAGATGCATATAGAGATGCATCAAGCCAATGGATCTAATGACCTTTCTCTTTTCTCGACTAATATTGGTGGCTACTTATCAAGGGGAGTATTTAGTGTCATGTGTTGTCATTGAGTTACTATTTTTTTTGGGTATACTCCTAAGGGGGAGTGTCCAAAGAAAGTTTCTTGGTTCAGTGTCAAAGGGGTAGAATAATGAAACCTTTTTTACTTTTACATTGTTATCAAAGGGGGGGAGATAATCATGTGAAAAATATTATCTACTCAAGAGGATAGAAAATCATGCAAGGTATCAGTGGAGAAAGTTGTGTATGAAAGGGAGAGAGACTCCTGTAAGGGGGAGAGAATTCAAGAATGTTGTGTAGGTTGTCTAATCATAAAAAGAAGAAGATGTGTGTGTGTTTTCTTTGGTGTCTTTTCACATCTTGTTTTGTCATCAATGAAAAAGGGGGAGATTGTTGCAAGAATGAAGGTGTTATCATTGATGTCAACAAGAAATATACTAACTGGTGTTTTCATTAATGTCAACTATGGGTTAAAGATGTTGAGGATATTGAGAAAATTGATAAATAGAGTAAACTGTGTTGTGCAAGTGTTCATAGTGTGCCTCAATATTGTCCTCCACATTCTTTTAGTGTTTATTTTATGTCTATACATATCTTGCAGGTTATTCAAGGTTGTAAGAGGTTGCTATATTTGGAATTTGGGTTTCTAGATCATTGTATAGTACCAAATATTTTCACTAGTGTGTGAACTAGTTGTTCAGTGATGTATTATGTGGCTTAGGAGAAATATAAATTCTCGGTGATTCTTCATTGTTTGGCTTTAGGTTATGAATATTTTGGAAGTTGATTACAATGTTTTTATATTTCTAGATTCAAGTTTTAACTTGATTTGGTGTAGTACATAGTGAGTTTCATTTATCAGTGTGCAAGTAAGAGTTACTAGCTGTTTTGAGTTGAAGTGTTTGTATGATGAGAGCTTGGATGATTCTAGATTGTGTTCAAGAGAATTATGTTGTATGGAAATTTTGGCTTTTCAGTCTGGTTTAAGGAAGCTTTTACTTAATGATTATGGTTTTTTGCACGGGTGTTGATTGACCTTGTGTTTAACACTACATGTGAGGCTTATAGAAGCATGTTGAAGTGTGTTGGGATCTATATTGGTCCTAATTAAGGATTTATGTGTTTTTCCTTTCATTCCTATCCATTGTGGGAATGTTTAGGTACCGACCTATTTTGAATTTTTTATGTATAATGGTTAGTTGGTGACATTAAGAAAGGTTTTTGAGGTTGAGGTTGATATAAATAAGTGAGGTGTTGATATAGTGGCAGTGAGCCTTGGTTGTGAGCCTTTTTGGATAGTGTTTCCTATTCTGCCAGTGAGCTCTTTTGTACTAGTTTTTCTATTACTTATATTGTGAGCTAATCCCCGCCATGGTTTTTCCTTTATTGGGTTTTCCACATAAATCTGGTGTTCTCTTGTGTATGGTGTTGTGATTTCAGTTTCTCTTATCTACATTTCATGTTTAATCAAACTAACAGAATAATGGTTTAATTAATTCTTGTGGATCTAATTACTATTGAGGGTATTTGAAGGTTTAGTTTGCTACAACTAATTCTCCCCTCTCAATTGTCTCATTCATTTCAATAGATTATTTGTATCATTTTTGCAATTATTTATATTATGAGCTAATTCTCATTGTGGTTTTTACCTCATTGGGTTTTCCATGTAAATATAGTGTTATCTTGTATATGGTATTGGTTGTTTTAGTTTTTATTATTTTCTTTTCAAGTTTAAACATTATAATAGATTAAGGGTTTAATGAATGCATGTGGATCTTATCACCATTAAGGGTTTTGATGTTTTGATTTGGTACAACTGACTCACCCCCCTCTCAGTTGTCTTTTTGATTCAACAATTGGTATCAAAGCAAGGTTCCTTAGAGAAATCTTAATTTTTTGAGGTAGATCTAGATGGCGAACAAGAAGGAGATCCCTATGTTTGATGGTATAGACTATACATTCTAGAAGGTGAATATGGAAGGCTATCTAATTTATCTTGGATATGAAGTTACAAAGGTTATAAAGACCACATAAACCATACATGTAAATGGTTTGCATACGAGTGATGAAATCAAATCCTATGAGATAGATGGTAAGGAAAAGTTTTTCTTTTGACTAGTCTTGCACATGCTAAATTAGTGAGAGTTACAGGTTTTAAAATTGCTAAAGAAATTTGGGATAAGATAGAAAGTATTTATGACGGAGATGATAAGGTTAAACAAGCTAAGTTATAGAATATGAAAGAAAAATTTGAGACTTTTCTGATGTCTGGTGATGAAACAATCGCAAGTTACATATAGAGGGTAAATGAACTAGTAAGTGCTATGAGAGGTCTTGGTGCTCAAGTCAAAGAACCTAAAGTGGTAAGGAAAATTATTAGAACTCTTCCTAATTCTTATAGTGAATTTTTTTATGCTATTGAGGAATTTGCTAATTTTAATACATACACTAGAGATCAGTTGTATGGAATACTAACTACATTTGAGATGAGGAAAATTGGTCTAAGAAATGGTGCAAAAGTGGACACTCCTTTCAATACCAAAAAAATAGAAAAGGATGAATATTCCGATGGAAATGATCTTGATGATGTGGAACCTAAATTTTTAAGAAGGATGAAAAATGGCACCGGTAATTACAAAGGTAAATTACCTTTCAAATGCTTTAGTTGTGGAAATATAGGTCATTATGCTTTAAGATTTCCAAATAGAACTGTGAACAATAAGAAAAAGGAAACATGATCAAGAAAAGCTACTAGGTTAAAGAAGATGCTAGTATTTATGATGATGAGTTTGGTTATGGAGATGTTGATGATAATGAATGCTTGTTCTTGTCTTTAAAAGATGAATATGGTTCTACTAATTTTGGAATTTGTAAAAGGAATGTTTCTCGGAGAAAAAAGGATAAATTTGGAGGTACTTTGGTATCTAAATTTCATGTTATACATGACAAGAAATATTGGGTTATTGATAGTGGTTTCTCAAATCATATGACTAGAGATAAGAATAAGTTTGTTAAACTTGAAAAATATGATGGACTTGTTAAATTTGGAGATGATTTAGGTGCTAATATTTATGGAATAGGTTCAATCAATTTTGATGGAAAGCATAGTACTAAAGATGTTTACTATGTTAAATGTATAAGACATAACCTCTTGAGTGTTGGAAAAATGTGTAGCAAAGGATACAATCTTACGTTTCAAGATGATGGATGTGAGATCAGAAAATGGTTTGGAACTATAATTGCTATTGGAAAGAGGAAAAATAAAAATATCTATCAGCTCAAAGGTGTTGATAGTCATTATTTTATGACTCAGACTAATGATAGTTGGATATGGCATAGGAGAATGTCTCACATTAATTTTGATAACCTGGTTAGAATTAGTTTAGTTCAAGAAGTAAGAGATCTATTGAGGATTACAAAGCCTATCAATGTCAACTATTTACAGAGATTGTCAATTTGGAAAACAAACTAGAAGTAATTTCAAATGAAAGGAATAATCTTCTATTGGATTGTTGGAATTGGTACACATAGATCTTTATTTTACGAGAAGGGTGAGAAGTCTTCAAGGTGAAAAATATTTCATTTTTTTGAATGATGCTTATTCTAGAATGACATGGGTTACTTTTCTTAGAGAAATCTCTAAATCCCTAGATAGATTTAAAGCATTTAAAGCTATGGTTGAGAATTAAATGGATTTAAAGATCAATTTTTTGAGGTCTGATAGAGGTAGAGAATTCACCTCCAATGAATTTAAAATGTTTTTGTGAGAATCATGGCATAAAGAGTTACTTGTATATCCCTAGGACTACTCAACAAAATGAAATGGTTGAAAGGAAAAATAGGATTGTTCAAGAAGCTACAAGGACTATGATGAGACAAGATAATTTATTGGAAGTCCACTAGAGAGAATCAATTTGTTCTATTATTTACATCCTTAACAGAGTTCAAGAAAGAGCTAACAACACAAAGACTCCCTATAATTTGTGGTACATAAGGGTTCCTACTGTCAAGTATTTTAATGTGTTTGGAAGAAAATGCTATATCAAAAGAGATGATGAAAACTTGGGAAAATTTGATGCAAGGTCTAATGAAGGTATCTTCCTTGGATATTCTACTAAAACCAAAGCTGACAGATGTTACAATAAAATGCTAAGAAGGATTGTTGAAAGTGAAAGTGTCAAGTTTGATGAAGATATGCAAAATTCAGTTGTAATAGGTGGATATGAGTCACATGAGACTGATTATGGAGAAGAAGAAAAATCTAATGAAAAATAAGTGCATAATGAAGAGGAAGAAGCTCCAAAAAAGACCTCTAAGACTCCTAAGTATGTACAGAGAAATCATTCTGATGAATGGATCATTGGAGACAAAAACAAAGGAGTATTGACAAGAAGAAGAGCTTCTAAAGTAGAGGTAAATTTGTGTTTACTTTCTAAAATTGAACCAAAGTTAGTGATTGAAGCAAGAAAAGATGAACATTAGATGAAGGAAATAGAAGAAGAACTTATGCAGATTGAGAAGAATCAAACTTGGGAACTGGTTCCTAGACATGAAAAGAAAAACATTAGTGGAACTAAGTGGAACTAAGTGGGTATTCATAAACAAGCTGAATGAGAATGGAGAAGTGGTAAGAAACAAGGAAAGTCTTGTGTGTAAAGGCTATGCACAAGTTGAAGGAATAGACTTTGAGGAGACATTTGGTCCAGTGGCTAGAATGGAAGAAATTAGGATGTTTTTGGATTTTGTAGCACATAAAGGTTTTAAAGTTTATTAGATGGATGTGAAGTCTGCTTTCTTGAATGGGTAATTTGAAGAATTTTACATGAAAAAACTAGAAGGAATTTAGTTTTCATATAAACCAAATATGGTCTATACATTGAAGAAGGAATTGTATAGATTGAAGCAAGCTCTTAGAGCTTGGTATGCAAGGTTGAACAAATATTTGATAGAAAAAGGATTCAATAAGGGTACTACATAAAGTAATCTTTATTTTAAAGTTGAGGAAGATCAAATCTTGATAGTGTTTGTGTATATTGATGACATAATATTTGTAGGCAATGAAGCTATGTGTAGGAAATTTGTAGAAGAGATGCGTAAAGAGTTTAAGATGTCTATGTTTGGGGAGATGAATTTCTTCCTTGGGGTACAAATCAATCAAGAAAATAAAAAAATATTCATTTCACAATCAAAGTATGTTAAAGAGTTTTTGAATAAGTTTGGAATGGATGAATCCAAACCAACATGTACTCCTATGGTTATAAGTTACAATGAGTAAAAATGATGAATCCCCTAAGGTTGATCATAGCAAGTATAGATCTATGATTGGTGGATTGCTATACCTAACTGCTACTAGAATGGATTGTAATTTTTCTTGTGGCTAGATTTTAAGAAGATCCTAAAGAGAACATGTTACAACAGTGAAGAGGATATTCAAATATTTGAAGGCCACTCCAAATTATGGCTTGTGGTATCCTAAGGATACTAATTTCATATTGAGTGCTTACACAGATGCAGATTGGGCTTGTTGTGTTGATGAAAGGAAATGCACTAGTGGTGGTGCTGGTGCAAGAGCACACCTTGGCTAACCTCCATTTGTGTTATTTTGGCTTATACTTGACTCTAGCCAAGTTAGGAAGTGTGTTTGTTTTCTAACCTTAGAAGGTCTTTGCTTTTGTGGGCTAGGTGAGTTAGTCATTAGAACTAAGGTCACACTTTTAGCCATTGTTTGTTGTTTATGTTTTCTAATGTTGGTTGTCTAGGGGAGATTAGGGTCTTTAAGTTGTTCTAAAGACTTAATGTGGTTGTAAAGATGCCTTAAGGCCATTCAATGTGTTGGCTCCTCAAAATATTGAGGGAATGGTGGTCCTAAGAAATAGGATCAAGGCATGAAGGAAGATGCCAAATGTTGTAAGGAAGTTAGCATAGTTTGTTGCATGCAACTCGGTTGCCTTTGGATTCCCTTGAGAATAGGAAGTGGAGATCGACCAACAGATCCTAGAATCATGGGGTGGGCATCTAATATGACCCAAGACTCGAATCTAATGTAGAGGATGAGTTATGTAATTTGTAATTAGTTTTTTGGAAGTAAAAGTACAAAGCTCAAAAATAGTGTTTTGAAGACAACTCGATTTTTTGTGATGATAGAGATGCTAAATGGATTGAGAACCTTAGTTTAGTGTTTGTACTATGTTCTTTAGCATTATCTTAGACTTTTTCATTTGATAGGCAAGTTGTTTAGAGTAGATATTTTAGTGTTAGTTAGATTGTTTTAGTTTTGGTTCTTACTAGTTCAGTTTTGACCAGTCGGTGTTTCCATGGCTCCCCCATGAAGTCTTTCCTTGGGAAACACCTAAGGATAGGTGGGGATTTTAGGGGAGTCATTAGTGTACATAGGTTTAGGGTTAGGAAGTATGAAAGAGTGGAGAGCTCTTTTAATCACTAGTCTTTAGGCGAGCAGACAGAGCCTGGTTAGAGGTCTAGCATTGAAACCTTGAAGATTTCTTGTAGGGTAAGGAGGTACTGTATGAAACAGGTACAGGTTCATGTAGGGTTTCACCTTAGCTCAACATTCTAGGTGGATTGAAGTCATATCAATCATTTGGTTCATGGTTTGAGCAAGTTACAACCTAGAATACAGTCAGTCCTAGAAACTAGGCCTTTTAGCCCTATTAACCTAAGTTGTAGGAAGCTTGTGTATGGAAGTTATCAGGCTAGAATCCCCACTGAACCATTTAAAACTTCCAAAAGGGTATCTGAATCTACTTTTATATTTGTAGAGTCTTTGGGAAAAGTTTGCAAGAATTGGCAAAACAGGACTAGTAAGGGCTACAAGGAATAGGCCTAATTAAGGTCTCACATGGTGCACTTTTCAACCTGGTAAGGATAGAACTGAAGAATCTACTAAAATGGTTCAAATATGCAAGGTTATGACTCCTATCAATAGGATGGACACCCCTGCAATGAAGAATGAGGTTTTTGAGAAGATAACACTTAGAGCTTTCTAAGTGAGGAAGAGGATTTGAACTTGTCAAATGGTGTTAGTCCTCCAAGGTGAAGCACAAGGGATAGAACTCTTAGAACAAAGTTAAGATTGGACTTAGTTAATCATCTAAGCCAATCAAGACCTAGAGGAGACTAGGTTCCTAGAAGAGACAAGCTAGGTCTCTTAGTTGCAGTGCAAGCAAGCCTGGGAGCACTCACATCATATTGGTATCAGAGCCTATTTTTGATCAGGCTTATGGTAGATGTTGCAGCCTACTAAATCAGTGGGAGAAAATACACCAGAGGAAGACACAACAATGGTGACTAATGTTGAGTTAGCCAAGAAATTATAAGAACAAGAAGAGGATAATCGGTTGCTAAGAGAAAGATTGTCCCAAATGGAGCAGCTATTGGGTGAAGTCCAAGACAAAACTGATAAGGTCAAAGTCAAAATTGATCAAAAGGAAGAAGAAGAAGCAAGGGAAAAGGAATTAGAGTTGGAGGAGGAAGTACCAACACCTAACCCTGTTCTCCCTGAAGAGCCATTCTTAAAGGCACTAAAGGCATTGAGTGGCAAAGCTTTGGAAGGTTTGCCACTATTTAGTGGACAAATGGATCTAGATTCAGTCATGGATTGGATAGAAAACATTGAGAACCATTTTGAATGTGATGGTATCTCAGAGGCACAAAAATTTATGGTGGCCAAGTCTAGACTAAGAGGTTCAACTCTTACTTGGTGGAAGTTTGTGCAAAACGAAAGAGAAAAGGATGGAAAAGGTCCTATAGTTACTTGGAAGGGCATGGCAAACAAAGTGAAGCAGACCTACCTTCCTAATGACAATGAAGTCCAAATGCATAGAAGGAGACACAATCTAAGACAAAAAGATTTAGATGTCCAAGCCTACACTGAGGAGTTTCAAAAGCTATGTTTGAGATCAAAGGTAGTAGAAGATGAAAGTATTAAGCTTGCAAGGTACTTGAATGGCCTCAAATGGTCTATTCAAGAGGAAATGAGTCTGGTGAACTTCAAAACCATTCGCCAATGCTATTAGATGGCCTTGAAGATAGAAGAGAAAAGTAAGAGAAAGCAAGACCAAACCTCTAAAGGTAAAGGTAAAAGCAAGGATAGTAGAGGACAAAAAGGTGGCTATGGTGGAAGGAGTTCTGAAACAAAAACTCAAGGAGACACAAAATTCAATGAGCAGCAAGAAGGAAGCTCAAGTAGAGGTGGTAGAGGAAGGAGTTATAACTCTAGCTCTAGAGGAAGAAATGGTGGACAAGGCAGAAGAGGCAACTACTTTGCCAACATGAAATGCTATCATTGTAATAAAATGGGACACCCGGCCTATAAATGCCTAGAGAAAGGTGGTTCTTCACATGGTGGTGACAAGAGAACTAACCTGGTTCATGAAGAATCAAATGTAGTAGAGAAACATTCTGAGGTTCCATTAAATTCTGAGGAAGGTGATAACCTCATGATGAGGAGAACTTTGATCAAGGAACCGGTGAAGGAGGAGCCAAGCCAAAGGAGGTCTTTATTTAGGATAAAGTGAAAAATGATGGGGAAAGTATGTAGAGTCATCATTGACTTAGGTTATACTGATAACATTGTGCCAGAGGAAGCAATCAGCAAACTAAAGTTGACAAGGATACCCCACACCAATCCTTACAAGGTCACTTGGTTCAATAAAGGACATGTGTTAGTGAATGAACAAGCATGGGTGGAGTTCCCTATTGGAGGGAATAAAGACAAAGTCTTGTGTGATGTGCTACCTATGGATGCATGTCATTTGCTCCTAGGTAGACCATGGAAATTTGACCATCAAGCCATACATGATGGAGGAAAGAATTCTTATTCTTTCAAGAAGGACAATGTGACCTTCAAAATATAGTCATTGTTGGAAGATGCTGAGGTGAAGATAGTAGGTCCAAATGTTCTTATGGTGGGTGAAAAAGAGTTCTTATGAGCTATGGAAGAGAATGAAGGAGTTGGTTATGCATTGGTGCTAAGACCAAGAGAAGGAGATGAAGGCAAGGTGACCAAGAAGACAATGTTACCAAAGGAGATTCAAAGCATGCTGCAGACTTACCAAGGTATAGTGAGTGATGGACAACCATCAACCTTACCCCATAAAAGAGCCATAAGTCATAGGATAGACCTTATTCCAAGAGCTACCCTTCCCAATAAAACAACTTACAAAATGACCCCTCAACAAAATGAGGAAATTGCTAGGAAAGTGCAAGAACTCCTAAACCAAGATTTCATTAGAAAGAGTATTAGTCCATGTGTCGTACCCACTATCCTAGCACCTAAGAAAGGAGGAACTTGGAGGCTTTGTACTGATTCAAGGGCTATCAATAGGATAACCATAAGGTATAGGTTCCTTATCCCCAGAATTGAAGACCTAATGGATTGTCTAGGTGAAGCTAAGTATTATAGCAAGATAGACTTGAAGAGTGGCTATCACGAAATTAGGATACATGAGGGAGATGAGTGGAAAACAGCCTTCAAAACTAATGAGGGTCTATATGAGTGGCTTTTCATGCCTTTGGATTGTCCAATGCCCCCTCCACATTCATGAGACTCATGAATGAAGTTCTCAAAGACTACATAGGCAAATTTGTGGTAGTATATCTAGATGATATACTAATTTTTAGCAAGACAAGGAGTGAGCACCTAGAACATCTTGAGATTGTTTTCAAGAACCTACATGAGGAGAAGCTGATGATCAACTTGGAGAAGTGTGAGTTCATCAAAACAGAGCTAGTGTATCTTGGATTTGTCTTATCACATGGCAATCTGAAAATGGACCAAAGCAAAGTGGAGGCTATCTTGAATTGGCCTACTCCAAGGACAGCAACAGAGGTAAGGAGTTTTCATTTTGTATGGAATGAGCATGCTAACAAAAGCTTTAAGTTGTTGAAGGAAATAATATCTACCCAACCTATTTCAGTGCTACCAGGCTTTGAGAAGCTTTTCACCATTGAGTGTGATGCTAGTAATGTGGCAATTGGAGCTGTTCTTAGCCAAGAGGGTAGACCGGTGGCTTTTCATTCTGAAAATTTGAGTGAAGCCAAAAATAAGTACTCTTCTTATGACCTTGAGATGTATGCACTGGTCCAAGCTCTAAGGAAGTGGAGGCACTACTTGCTCCCCAAGGAATTCATTGTGTATTCAGACAATCAAGCACTTAGTTTCCCGGATTCACAAGAAAAGTTGAGCCACAAGCACATGAAGTGGGTTGAGTATCTACAAGCTTACACCTTCAATATCAAGCACAAGAAAGGTGTCCTCAACAAAGTAGCAGATGCATTGTCTAGAAGAGCTCTCACAATTCAGGAAATACAGTTGAAGAGCATGGGAATAGATCACTTCAAGGATTTGTATGCTGAAGATGAAGATTTTGCAGATGTTTATAAGGTATGTGCTGAATACAAGAACCATTTCCATAGTAAATACGCTGAGTATATTTTGCAAAGTGGTCTCTTGTTTAAAGGAAATCAATTATGTGTTCCTAGAGGCTCCATTAGAGAGAACTTGATACAGGAAAAGCATAATGGTGCTTTGAGTGGTCACTTTGGGATCACTAAGACTCAAGAACTTGTTCAAAGGTTCTATTATTGGCCTAAGATGAATCTTGATGTTAGGAGGTATGTGGAAAGTTGTGTAGTATGTCAAAAGGCCAAGGGTACTTCTTCAAATGCAGGCCTTTACCAACCACTACCTATTCCTACTAGGCCATGGGAATGTTTGAGTATGGATTTTGTAGTTGGGTTACCCAAGACAAGGCAAGGCATGGATAGTGTTTATGAGGTGGTGGATAGGTTCAGCAAGATGGCTCACTTCATACCATGTAATACCACACATGATGCAAGTCAAATAGCCTCTCTCTTCTTCAAAGAGATAGTAAGAATTCATGGGTTACCTATCAGCATTGTGTCTGACAAAGACACTAAATTCATGAGTCATTTTTGGAAGACTCTTTGGCAAAGGTTGGGCACTAATTTGTCCTTTGGATCAGCCTACCATCCCCAGACTGATGGTCAGATCGAGGTTGTTAATAGAAGCCTTGGAAATCTATTGAGGTGTTTGACAAAGGAGTATGGGCGACAATGGGATCAGTTGATTGGGCAAGTTGAATATGCCTACAATGATACTATAAACAGATCCACAAGGAAGATTCCCTTTGCAATAGTCTATGGGCTACATCCTAGAGGAGTTTATGAGTTGAGGGATTTGAAGGATGGAGTGAAGGGAAGTGGATATGCTGATGATTTTGCTTATGCTATGTAGGAGATACATGATATAGTGAGGAAGACCTTGATAGAGAACACCATCAAACATAAAACCAAGGTGGATGAACATAGAAGAATAGTGCAGTTCAATGTGGGGGATGGATAAGACTTTGACATTGTGTTTTTACTTTTAATTTAGATATGTTCACCTTGTTCAGTTCTGTGCAGGTTTAATGTTCCCTCAAGCTGCAGATGAAGAGGATAGGTCCTTGCCCTATCTTAGCTAAATATGGTGATAATGCTTTCAAAGTTGAGCTACTGGATGATAGTGGACTGTCCCCTATTTTCAACATTGCAGACTTAGTCCATTACAAAGGACCACAACAAGACATGGATTAGAACCTCCATGAAATGATCAGAGATGTAGAAGATCTACACTTACCTACTACCATAGTCACAGGAGCTGACAGCATATTGGACACAAGGGTCTACAAACAGACTAGAACCAAAGCCTACAAGGAACACTTTATCAAGAAACAAGGTCAAGCAGATGCTGATGTAGTATGGATAAAGGAAGCAGAGTTCAAGAAGATGGGGATTGATCCAAGCATCCTCAATCCATGGGTGGATTGAACTTTCTATTTTGGGAGGATGGTGCAGGAGCACACCTTCGCTAACCTCCATTTGTGTTATTTTGGCTTGTACTTGACTCTAGCCAAGTCAGGAAGTGTGTTTATTTTCTGACCTTAGAAGGTCTTTGCTTTTGTGGGCTAGGTGAGTTAGTCATTAGAACTAAGGTCACACTTTTAGCCATTGTTTGTAGCTTATGTTTTCTAATGTTGGTTGACTAGGGGAGATTAGGGTCTTCAAGTTGTTCTAAACACTTAATGTGGCTGTAAAGATGCCTTAAGGCCATTCAATGTGTTGGTTCCTCAAAATCTTGAGGGAATGGTGGTCCTAAGAAATAGGATCAAGGCATGAAGGAAGATGCCAAATGTTGTAAGGAAGTTAGCATAGTTTGTTGCATGCAACTCGGTTGCCTTTGGATTCCCTTGAGAATAGGAAGTGGAGATCGACCAACAGGCCCTAGAATCATGGGGTGGGCATCTAATATGACCCAAGACTCGAATCTAATGTAGAGGATGAGTTATGTAATTTGTAATTAGTTTTTTGGAAGTAAAAATATAGAGCTCAAAAACAGCGTTTTGAAGACAACTCGAGTTTTTATGATGATAGAGATGCTAAATGGATTGAGAACCTTAGTTTAGTGTTTGTACTATGTTCTTTAGCATTATCTTAGACTTTTTCATTTGATAGGAAAGTTTTTTAGAGTAGATATTTTAGTGTTAGTTAGATTGTTTTAGTTTTGGTTCTTACTAGTTCAGTTTTGACCAGTCGGTGTTTCCATGGCTCCCCCATGAAGTCTTTCCTTGGGAAACACCTAAGGATAGCTGGGAATGTTAGGGGAGTCATTAATGTACATAGGTTTAGGGTTAGGAAGTATGAAAGAGTGGAGAGCTCTTTTAATCACTAGTCTCTAGGCGAGCAGATAGAGCCTGATTAGAGGTCTAGCATTGAAACCTTGAAGATTTCTTGTAGGGTAAGGAGGTACCGTACGTAATAGGTACAGGTTTATGTAGGGTTTCACCTTAGCTCAACATTCTAGGTGGATTGAAGTCATGTCAATCATTTGGTTCATGGTTTGACAAGTTACAACCTAGAATACAGTCAGTCCTAGAAACTAGGCCTTTTAGCTCTATTGCCCTAAGTTGTAGGAAGCTTGTGTACGGAGGTTGTCAAGCTAGAATCCCCACTGAAACATTTAATTCTTCCAAAAGGGTATCTGAATCTACTTTTAGATTTGTAGAGTCTTTGGGAAAATTTTGCAAGAATTGGCAAAATAGGACTGGTAAGGGCTACAAGGAATAAGCCTAATTAAGGTCTCACATGGTGAAATTTTCAACTCGGTAAGGATAGAACTGAAGAATCTGCTAAAATGGTTCAAATATGCAAGGTTATGACTCCTATCAATAGGATGGACACCCCTACAATGAAGAATTAGGTTTTCGAGAAGATAGCACTTAGAGCTTTCTAAGTGAGGAAGAGGATTTAAACTTGTCAAATGGTGTTAGTTCTCCAAGGTGAAGAACAAGGGATAGAACTCTTAGAACAGAGTTAAGATTGGACTTAGTTAATCATCTAAGCCAATCAGGACCTAGAGGAGACTAGGTTCCTAGAAGAGACAAGCTAGGTCTCTTAGTTGCAGTGCAAGCAACCCTGGGAGCACTCACATCAGGTGCATTCTTTCTCAGATGTAGATTGGTATCACGGCTTAGCAAGAAGCAAGATTTTATTTCTTTATCTACTATAGAGGCTAAGTAAATTGTAGCAGCATCTTGATTTACACATGTATTATGGATGAGACATAATTTGAAGGATGTTAGAGTAGTGTATGATGAGCCTATTTCTATATTTTGTGATAACACAAGTGCAATCAATATTTATAAGAATCCAGTGATGCATTCAAGAACAAAGCATATATCAATTAGGTATCACTTTTTGAGAGAGAAGGTTGTGGATAATGAAGTAAATCTTGAATATGTACCTACAAAGAATCAATTTGCTGATATATTTACTAAGGCTCTTCTTAAGGATAATTTTGAGTACCTTCAGGAGAAGTTGGGAGTTATTGCCCCTCCTTTGAACTAGATGCATATGGAGATGCATCAATCCAATGGTCCTATAGATTCATTCATTTTTTGGACTGATGTTGGTGGCTACCTCTCAGGGGGAGTTGTTGATAGTTAAAATGACACAAACAATGTTAAAACATAATATTTCTACTCTATTTCTCCTGAAAAATAAAGACAATATATAGTAGCCTAACTCCCAAGGTCCTGGTAGTTGGTTCTCAATTGTTTGGTGTCACTCAGCTAGTTCATGCAATTGTAATGTTCAAGGGGCTTGTGCTGGTAACAAAGAATGCAAGCAATGACTCATTTTATCGAACCGTTTTAGTAAATTGAGGGGGTTTGAAAAAAAAGAAAAAGATAGATCAAAGGGTAAACCAGTAAACATGAACAAAACTCATCTAACATCTGGACATATATCTTCAACAATGAATATTTTCCAATAGATCAAGAAAAACCAAAGCATGATACAATTTACAGAATAATCTATACCATTGTATGCATCTAAGGTGCTTATTTTAATTCACCTATCACTACTATTTCAAAGATTCCAAAAAGAACACATATTCATTCATTGCCAAGATCATAGATCAACAAAATTCAAAAAATTTAATTCAATGATAATCTAACAAGATAATCCTTAAATACAGTTCCTTCTAAGGACTTTCATCACAAAAGAAACTCTTATGCTTCAGCACAATCACTGGCATATAGATAGATTATAACTTCTCAACCTTATCAAGTAAAACAACTCAATTCTAACACCATATTGTGAAAACTTGTAATTTTATTTAACTGTAAAAATCAAGTAACAATGTATCTTTGTAATAACTATGCAAAATTCTATCTCCTAATATTAGGTAGGCCAATTCTATTCTCTATCAGCTGACCCTTACAATACGATACCCATAGGGTATTTATAGATATACAAAATTCGAACTCCACTTCTATTTTAAGTCATCCACCCTTTTAGGGTTTTACAGTTATCCTTGGAAAGTCAGTTAATCTGGAAGAAAAGGGAATAGAAAATAAGAAAGTCATGCACTCCAAAACTGTTAGTGCTGCATGCAATATGCAAAGAAGAAGAAATCCATGCATGCAACATAATTATGCATGTGAAGTTGGTTCTGCAATAAAATCATCATAACTAGCGAAGACTTGTTGTAATACATCTAATTATGGCCCATCAACCCAGTTGTCTTCAAACTTAATTCTCTCCTATTCTTCTGCAGCAAACTCTCTCATATCCTTCATCTTTGTCAACTCTCTTTTAGCAGCCTTTATCTCTTCCTTGACATCCATCAGTCGATCTATCATCAAATCTTCACCATCATCCCCTTTCTGCATGAGTCCTTTAAACCTTTCATCCCATTTCTCTTTTATCTGGCTCAAAATCAGGCCTTCCTTTGTTAGTATATTAACATCTACTATGATAGTGACGACCACCTCCAATTCTTCAAATTGTTTAGTTAGATTATTAATCGAATCTTGGACCTCATTCCTATGCTTGTACAATAAATTTGTTCTGAATCGGAGTATACAAGAGGTCTTTTCCACAAAATATTTATTATCCTCCTCGAGTATTGACTGTTCAAGAAGAGTAGTGAAAAGCAATGTACTAACCTTCTTTAATTTTTGACTATACTCTTTATATTTCTCTTCTTGCTTCTCCAATGCCTCAATATATTGATGAATTTCCCTTATCAATTATTTTATCCCTTTGTAAACCCCAAAGCCTTCGACCAAAACTTCACCTACTTCTTGATTTAACTTGTCAACCCACCTATCTAACATCTCTGCTTTGCCCCTTACTTGCACTAAATAATCTACCTCCTTTTTGCTTAGAAAAATTGGAGTCTTAATAGATGCTACCTGTTGTGATCTCAGAGAAGAGAAAATTTCCAAAAAGGAATGCAATTGATTCAACTGAGCCTTAAGCTCATCTTTCTTCTGCTTATCCTTTAACATCCTTGACTTGGTTGTTGAAGCTACCACATCAATTAGATTCATCTGCTGATTCCTGGTAGGCCTTCCCAAGTTGATAGTACTTAATTGATAATCCGTTAACTACATGTCTCCTACCTCCTTTCTATCATCGGTATGGCACACTCAAAAAAAATTTCTCCCCTATCCATGAGCCTGGTGGAGTGTAGGATCTTGGCCTTCTTTTTAGGCCTTTCTTGTTCAATCTCCTTCATCATATTCTCCCAATTGAGAGGTTATGAAGGTGTTACTTTTCTTTTCAGTAGGTCCAATTTTAACCAAGTGGGAGCACTTGGAGCAGTATTCATCATAGTGGAAGAAGAAGCAATAGTATTAGTAGGGGTTGGTTGCACATTTACTTGGGGTTGTGAATCACCCCTTGGTTCCTCTTGTTGTTCTTACACCACATGCATCTGTACAAGCTTTTCAGCCTCTTCCCTATCTTTTTGTTCCTACATCTTCTTACCTTCTTCTTCTTTCTTCAGCCTTTCTTCCTCTAATCATTATCTTTCCAGTTTTACTTTATCTAATCTTTCCTTTTCTAGTCTCTCCTTCTCTAATCTTTCCCTCTCTAGAGCTTATTTTTCTAGTTTCTCTTTCTCTAAATCCTCTAGTTTTTCTTTCTCTAGTCTTTCTATCTCTAAAGCTTTAAGTTTTTCTGCCTTTTCTTCTTCTTGTTGCTTTCTAACCAGCTCTTCGGTGTCCTTTTCCTTCCTCAATCATTCTACTTCTTCTTCCTTTTGGTGAGCTTCCTCAGCAAGTTTCAACTTGGAAACCAAGACTTCTTTCTCCCTCCGGTGTCTTGCTTTCTCTTCCTCAAGGTCATGAATATTTTTTATCAATTTCAACTTATCATTTTCCTCCTTAACCTTGAGTTCATGCTCCTATTGCCTTTGTTGCCTCTCTACTTCATCAGCTCTTGACTTAGCTTCAATTTGTTGTTGTTGTAGTATGGCATCATCTTGTGTCTTGGCATCCATTACCTTTTTGTTTCTCTATTGCAGCAAATTTTGCATCAACATCCTCTTTAACGTCTTCAAACAATGCCCATTGATCCTCTTACATCATTACCTATTTAGTATCCTCCTCTAGAGGCATATTCTCTTGCACATCCTTCTCTAACACAGTCTCATCCGAGTCTGTTTCAACATCATGAACCTCTACCCCTTTTCCCTTCATGGTTTTAGATATTTCATAAAGAGTTTCCTTGAGCATCTCTCCACTTTGCTTCTTTGCAACCGGGACTTGAGTAGAAGATTCACCTAATGTAGGTGCTGAAACAACCAATCCCATTTGAGCATCTCCTTCTTGTGTCTCTACTTCATCAATTGCTACTTCAAGCTCTATTTCTTCAATGTTTGGAGGAAGGAACTCCAAAGGCTCTTTGGGAGGTTTCTTTCTTTTGAGCCTTTTATACCCTTTCCCCTTTTTAGGAGCTGGTCCCTGAGGAGCTTTGGTTCTTAAAACCAACCATTGAACACTTCTATCCAAGACTGCTCTTCCTATCTGCTTAATATCAATAGTTTCGTCACTATCCCAATCAATTGGATCCAAACTTTTAGTTCCAATGTTCAAAGCTTCATAATATGGATCCAATACAACTCCATCATCCACCAAGGTGTTAGGAATGTCATTCTTGACTCTGAACTCTGACATGAGTGAGACAGGTAATCTCTCATAATTCTTCTTTCTCAAATCATATCCATCTTGTCGGTCACTCCAAAAATCTTCTAATAAGTTGAAATGCTTGTCAAACACAGAAGGCAACAAGGCATTCATCTTACACTTTGGGTCAAAGTGCTTCCAAGCTGTGTATAAAGCTAACTTTAACTGTATCAGCTCAATGCAGACCACCTTTGCTCCTACCATATGCTGAAAACTATACTCACCCAGCTTCATGGGGAACTTGTGACTTCCTATCTTATATTTTAATCCAAATCGAGCATTAACTCCAAGAGCTTAATATACAAATTCCATCAATACTATCCGTTTATTGCAACACCTTGGCAATAGATGTGGATGGCCTTCAAAACCAGCTAGCCTGAAATATGTAAACCTAGGGTTTTGAATATACCAACATCCCCATTCAGCAATGAATGCCATGGCTTCTTGACTCAATCTATACCCTACATATCCATTGAGTTGGTTAATGACCACATATATGAATGCATCATTAACCCTTCTGTATTAAATCTCAGCAACTTGTAGGGACAATTGGTTATAATGCTCCCATACGTTCTTCCGTCCATCTAACACTCCCATTATCCCCACTCTGTTCAAACCTGGGAAGATACCCAACCTTGTTGTTGCATACACAATGTGAGAAGTCATAAAAAAGAATTTAGTCTCCCTAATACTAGTCAGTTGATCATGAATAGCATCTAATACAATCATTGGCCAATCAAACTGATGGGTGCCATTTAAAATTATTTAGATGAAGGGAAACATCCACTCCTTGAAATGAAAGGCATCTCTCTTCCCAAAATCCCTAGACAACATGATTATTAAATCTGACACCTCCTTATAATAATCTGCCCTCTTTGGTTGGTCTGCAAGCTTGGTTAAAGACTTCTTCTCTATCTTCAACCATTTTTTGTTCAAGTGGGACTTGTTGGATTCCTTATATTGGTTGTGCTTCTCTAAAGTCTCTGCCTCATCCATCTGCACCAAGTTCTTGGGACTCGGGACACTAAATATATTTTGAAATGCTTGAAGAGTGAGATCAATGATTACATTATCCTGGGAATCCATGCATTGTCAGGTAGCAGGATTATAAGCACTTGCTGCTGTTAGGATTAACTCGGGGCACTGGATTGATAGAGGAAACAGTGTGATATGAGCCAAACCGAAATCAACAATTCTCTTAGTTCTAGGGGTCACATCATCATTGAATGTATTAGTATAAGCCTCTTCAAAGTGTACTGGCCTAAATTTGTATCAGTGATGTCAAAATAATCTGATTCTACTTTGCTCACTGTGACAACAAGACTCCTGTGATTATACCTTAAGGTATAAGGTAACTATTCTGGCTTTATCTTCTTTGATTTGGTCATTGGTTTTGATGTTCCTACAAGCTGATTCCTTTGAGAGGCTTCTCCTGATGTTCCTGAAATCCTCTTAGCTTTCCTACAAAAAAACCTCTAGTTAGATCCTCTGGATAAACATCTCAAAATATGTCTTTAAACCATACCTTTTATACACACATCGGAGGCAGAACTAGGCAGACAACATCCTAAATAATCTTCCTTTAAAACACTGTTGGGCTCAGAGTCAGAACTGGAATGGTAATTCTACTAACAAGCAGCGGACTTAGAGTCAAAAGTGGAATAGTTATCGGAACTGGAACTGGAATGGAAACTAATTTGGTTTCCTTCAGATTTTCTATTTTCATATTCTATTTCGGTTCCGCTTTCACCTCCGCCAAGGTTCACATTTTTATAAAGTAAAACTTCTTACTACAAGTGGAGTTGGAGATGGGATGGAAAATGGAATTGACACTAAACATTAAAACACATCCAAAACTCTAAATCAATTCTGATCCCACTTCCAGCTATGCTGACCATGACATCATCAGCAATTTTATCCATTTAATGCATAACTCCATGATTAAAACTAAGGTCATATTAAATGAAATAAAGCTTAAAATATAGCATAAAAGGACCATGCCCATATGATCGTGGGGATGACTGTATTTTAGGGCATCATATTTAATCATTTTTAGAGATGATCAAAGAAACGCATGAAAACCCTAACCTAGAAAATGCGATATAAAACTAGGGCACAGATTAAACCCCTCTACTTTAACCAGATCGAATGCGCAAAAGATTCTAAGTAAAAACTACCATTTTACTTAACCCTAACTCACTACAAAATAGGATTTAATCTACATTACTGACGAACCCTAATAAAAACAAAAATCAGCATGATGCGATCACGATAAAAAAACGTGAATACGACCGTGCCCTAACTCACTATAAAACCATAAATGCAAGCATGAAATCCAAAATCAAGAAAAAAAAACAAACAAAGAAAAATGAACACACTAACCTACTAAAACAGCGAACTCGCCCAAAGATCTAAATCAAACCACAAGAACAAAGAACACGAAAGAAAAATAAAGTGAAAAATGAGAATAGGAACCCTACCTCGAATGCAAAAACTTAGCTAACCATCTAAATGATTCACAAGAAACTATCTCCTCCTCCTTCAATCGATTCACTCAGATGAACTCCGCAGCTGCTCTATTTCGCTCTTGATTCTTTAACAATGATAATAATAACACGTTTAATCCCTAATGAAGGTAAAAATCAAAGTTTCTACCTACGCATGGAAATTGTCATTAACACATTAAATGCAGTTAAGTAGAGTCAGAACTGGAGAAGAACAAACACTTGACTACAGTGCGACTTTGCTAAAAAGTCAACGACCAAGAAATGACGGGAGTGGAATCAGAATGGAAATTGATTTGGAAACTTAAGGAATTTCCCAACTTCATTCCCGTTTTGGGTCTGGGTTTGCCAACTAAGCATAAAACAAATTCAAACACAAAAATTAAAATAAAAAGACTGACATAATAAAACATAACAAAAGAACTTAGTCTAAAACCAAAGTTGAAAAAGCGAAAGCGAAGACGAGATGGATTTTGATTTTGCAATTTTTCAATAAACTCCAACTTAACGTCCACTCCGGCTCCAACTCCGATAAAGACAAAACAAAAGGCTAGAAGAGATAAACTATCGAGATGGGGATTAGAACGAGTTTTGAAAGAAGTTTCAGAACCCGATTTGGTTCCGGCTCTGATTCCAACAGACTAAACCAAAGAAAAACAAAGTGTTTGAAACAAAAGACTCCAAACTTTGTTTGAAAATAACAAAAGATAAAAAACACAAAAGGGGGACCCATTTGACCAAGGCAAAAGATGGGGTGGTTATGCAAGGCATAACAGGTGTATGTAGTGACATTGTTGCAATATGAAATCTATGTTGTCATGATGAAAAGGTTGTTGAGTTGATTGATGTGTACTCCTAAGGGGGAGTTTTCAGAGTAGTTGAAATTTTCTTGGTTTTATGTCAAAAGGGGGAGAACAATGCAAAATACCTTACCCTTTTCCATTGATGTCAAAGGGGGAGAGAAAGAGAAGTCATGTGAAAAAGGCGAGCATCAAAAGGAGAGAGTGTTTAATGAGTTAGTTATGCAAGAGGGAGAAAAGAGAAAAGGAAATAATTATGTTTAAATATTTATGTTGTCTTTGATTTTTTTTCACATCTTGTGTTTCCATCAATGACAAAGGGGGAGATTGTTGCAAGTATGAAGGTGTTGTCATCGATGTCAACAAGCCTATTTTGTCATTGATGATAGTTGTGTAGTGGTTGAGAAGAGATTGTTGCTTTGATTAGTTGCATTATGTTTTCATTAGTTAAGTTTTTGATGTTAACCTCTGGCGTTGTTTTGATAAGCTTCTGTTTATGGTTCAGATGTTGAGGATACTGAGAAAATTGATAAAATAAGGAAATAGGGTATTGTAGAGTTGTTCTGGTTTGTAGAAGATGTTGTGGTTTTACTTTGAATTTTTTCTAGGTTGAATATTTGCTTGTGTGATTTGGATATGTTGGTTAGAGGTGTTTAAAGTTTCTATATCTAAAATTTTGGCTTTTGGATTGATGGTCAAAGGAAGTTATGTTCACCAATGTGTGAATTGGTTTTGTAGTGTTGCTTATAATAGTGTTTGGGAGAAACGTATTTGCTCCAAATTTCTTTGTAGTTGTTCTTTAGGTCTTGTGATTATGAAGTAACATTTACGAGGTTGATCTCTTTCCTGTGTCAAAAGGATTTTTGGTTTAGCACTTCAAAAGTTGGATTGTAGAATTGCAGTGTTTGGAAATGTTGTTTGAATGCATAAGATGTGTACATTTTGAAGGTTCCAGTTGTTGTGAAGGATTTTGATGGATTTCAAGAATATTCTAGATCGTGATGAAGCATGGTATGTGGTTTGAAAGTCATCTTTGGATTTGGGGAAGTGGGTAATTCAAATTTTAATGGTGTTTGCACAGGTAACAATCGACCTAGTGTTTACACCACTTTCAAAGATGTTCAAGTATTAATGAAGGCGTAGCATGGCATATGAGAGTTAATTTGGGTCCTAGCAAAGTTTTTTTTGGTCCACTTTTTGTTCCTATCCACCACAAGAATGTTTAGTGCCAACCTAATTTGCATTTGTAAAGTGCAAGAAGAGTGTAGTTGACTTGAAGATGGTTTCAAGTTACAAATGGTATAATGCAAGATGAATTTATGCAAGATGAAGTGTGGAATACAGTTGAGTGTGGTGATGCAAAATTAAGTGCACAAGTGAAAATTGCAGTTTGAGCTATAATGCAAGATTGTTGAATGTAGTGAGTTGAGGTATCTTGATCTCCTGAAGACTGCTAGTGCTGGTGGAGCTATTGTGGTAGAATCTATGTTGCATTGAGATAATGTTATTTGTGTAATTTTATAGCTTCTTTCTTCTTCCTATTTTAGTTGTGAGCCTAGGATGTGAGACCTTTTGGATAGTGTATCCTACTTTGGCAATGAGCCTCTTTGTACTAGTTTAGAAATTACTTATATTGTGAGCTAATTCTCACCATGGTTTTTCCTCATTGGATTTTCCATGTAAATGTGGTGTTCTCTTGTGTATGGTGTTGGTTGTTTGTATTTCGATTATGTGCTTTTCTTGTTTAAAAATTATAATAGATTAAGGGTTTAATCAATGCATGTGGATCTAATCACTATTAATATTTTTATGTTTTAATTTGGTACAACTGATTCAACCCCCCTCTCAGTTGTCTTGTTCATTCAACATTTAGAAGGTCCCTTAATAAAGGAAATTTTCTTAATTCTTGTACGACCCAGGTAGGGTTATTATTATTCGTGACATGATGAATAGGGGTAATGGTGACCATGTTAGACATAGGGGTAGAGTTCAAACAAAAATTTTAAAAAGAAAATATTAGGACTTGGTGAAGAGGAGGGTAATCCCCCTCTCTAATATATTTTTCTAATGATGGAAACAAAAAATAATGGAAACTAATCACATTACCATGTATTAGATGATCTAGAAGGGGGAAATGGTAACTATGAATGATATCAAATCAATCCTATAATGTGAAATACTTGATGAGATGGTAATGTACCATATGTTAAGGCACAAGTAGAGCCTCATAATTGTACCCATTCTAGTGTCTTGACAAATTCTCACCTTTCTTAAGAAACAACACAATAAATTTCTAATAACTGGTTTGGCTAAATATTTGCACCTTATCCCCTTCATAACTAAGACCAATAACCTCCACAATGAGCTCCTCAAAGACCAAAATATTAATCCCACCAACCTTAACATGACCTTTTTCCCAAGAATTTAAAAACTGGGTAAACTCATTGTCTTTCTCTCTCATGGCTTGAAAAGAGAAGTTAAACCTCCTTGTTAAAAAATGTACCACACTTTGACATTATTCCTCAAAGAATCATAAGAAATGGGTTTCACTTAGATTCTTTGGCCACCCATTCTAGTATGCCAAAAATACTAGATGAGCTCACTAGTAGAAAACATGATGGTAGGGAAAATATAGAAAAGAAGCAAAATACCTTAACTCATCAACTGAGAACAAAATTCAATAATAGATTCAAAAAAGGACTCACAAGGACTTGTATTAAAGCATCATTTCCATTAATACTTTCCATAAAAATAGGCTACCACCTTCTGACATAAGAGCTAACATTGAGATAATAATTACTTGATGCCTTTATAAAAAATCTCCTACCAATTTGATACATAAGTTTTCATACTTATTAAAAATTATCCTTCCTCTTTTAAGACAATATCCATCAAGTCATTAAGGTACACTTTCAGATTAATATCACTTGAACATGAAAATATGATCCCATTATTATTTATCCCCATGTGATGATTAAGGAATAATAAATACATGAGACATTTTTCCTAACTAAAATATCTCTAATCTTTTCCGTAGAATAATTGTTAATGTGTAAGCTTGCCAAATATCTAACATTTATTTTTAACAAATGATAGAAATAAAAAAAAAGTCTGATTGAAGTTCTTATTTTAGCACTATTCATCTGAGAAGTAGTGAAAATCAATTACCTTGATTAATAGAGGGAATACCCTATCTATCATTGGAGAAAATTTTCTTGATCGAAGGAGGGAGCTCTCTATCATAAGACTAATATTTTCAATCTTGAAATTGAAGATCGAGGATATCCAAAGAGTTAATAGTTCTATTACTTTCTCTTAATATGTGATTCACTTTAACTTCTAAAAAATATCCAATTAGAGATATATTATCTTTGATTTGATTTCTTATCTTCCATGGTGGAAGACTTTTTTTCTTGATCAAGTCAATAATTAGCTTACTATCTCCTTTGATATCCTCTTTCTAAAATCCAAGTAGAAGAGCTCTCTTAAATCCTCACCAAAAAAAATGAGCTATAACATGATGATTAGTTCCACATCCAATATTCCTTACAAATCCTTCAATAAAATGACCATATTCATCTTGTAAAATCTCTCCAGCAACAACCTCCTAGGGTCACCTTGGAAAAAACCATCAAAATTTAATTTAATCCACCCATTTTTTGGACTCTTGCACTAAATATGCTTCCTCAAAAGACACTTGAAAGAGTTAGTATTATTAAGGTTTTGTGTAAATCCCTCAGTTATTGTTTATTTTAACCTCAAGAGAAGAAGGCAGCTTCCTAGAAGCCCCTAAATTAACACAATCACATTATATTGTAATACCTTTTTAATAACACTAGAACACCTCTTTACTATTTCTTTTTTTCTCTAAAAAAAATATTGTTTCATTCCTTCCAAAGACACCAACTAATATGAACAGGAATTTGGTTCCAAACTTCCCTAATACAATAGTGATAGAAAGGGGAGTTATTAATCTAGCTTGTAAAAAATCTATAAAACTAGTAGGAAAAATATAATTGCTTCAAGCTTGTATAAAGCCTCCACCCAATCTTCCAAAGTAAATGTACAATGAAATAAAATATGGTCAACAATCTCCTTATCAAAATAAAAAAGGGTGCATTTGTTAGGAAGTTGAAACCCTCTTTTAACAAGGTTATCAAGAGTAATAATTTTGTTATGTGAATCATCCCACCAATTTTTTTTAGGAAGGATCCTATGATTTCATATCAGTCTCCAATAAAAGAAGAAGTATTGATATCATTAGAGATCATGTTGTAAGTTGATGCCACTGAGAAATATCCAAAAGAATGAAGGGTCCAAACAAACTCATCCTCTTTAGAAAAGTTACAAAAATTACAAATCCCCAATAAACTTTAGAAACTGATCAATCAAATCATTACTCCCATTTGGCATTTCAACATCCCATTCACTATAACCATTTAATTGTGTGACATTAAGCCTTATTTATTTCCACATCAAGCAAAAAAATATTGCATAAAGGATAGTGGAGGACCATCCTTCCATTTTTCTTCCTAAAAATTGATCCTTTTCCATTTCTTGAACTCCAACATAGACATTGTTTGAGCAAGTTTTTTCATTTTCAACATTTTTTTCCAAATAGAAAATCTATTAGGAAGAACAGAAGAAGAGAGGAAACATCATTGATATCTATTCTCAATTGAATTAGCTCTTATAACACTAGCTCAATCCTTATCACTCACACAAATTTATTTCGACCAAATTTAGATAAAAGGCTTTGTTCAAGAGTTGTAACCTCTTGATGCCCAAACCTCCATTCTTTTTTATTTTACAATCTCCCAACTGACAAGCACAATCCTCTTCTTCTATTTAGTTCTAGTTCAAAGGGTTTTTGTAATATACTCAATGCTCTCCACCATGAAGGAAGGATATTAAATAAAGAAAGATAGTACACATGAATATTTTGTAGAGAGGATTTAAGTAGATGATATTTACCAAGATTGGCTAAGAAAATTTCCTTTCCAACCTGCTAACTTTTTTTGAACTCTCCCAACAATACCATTCCAATAGTTATTAGTTAATTTCTTAGTTGATAGGGGCATACCAAGATAATTAGTCAGTAGGTAAGCAATTTGACACCTTAAAACTCTAACAATCTTATTTTTAAGGGCAACATTAGTATTGAAGAAATTAAGAACACTCTTATAATAATTAATATGTTGACTAGAATCATTAGTATAAATATTCAACAATTTTTTCCAATGTCTAGATTCAATAAAATAAGAGGACCCAAAAAGATGGTTTCATCCACAAACTATTTATGAGATGCAGGGGGTAAAGAAGAAGAAAATTTAACCTGTACAAGGCTCTGGTAGAAATAAAATTATCAATATTCCTCCCCAAAACTTCAACAGCAATGATAAAAAGATAAGGGGAAATAGGATCACCTTGTCTTATACCTCTTCCATTGAAAAAAAAATCCCCTTTCGAAAACCATTAACAAGCACTGAATACTTAGGGGTAGTAACACATTCTTTAATAAGTTGCAAAATCCTCCCCTTGAAACCAAAATTTTGAAGGAGAACCAATAGGAACAACCAAGAAACTATATCATAAGCTTCAAAAATATTTTATTTAAGGGCCATACTTGGTTTTTTGTTATTTTCCATTGAGTGAATTATTTCATGAATAGAGAGAACAACATCGAATATTTGTCTCTCGTGGACAAAGACTTTTTTATTCTGAGAAATAAGAAGATGAAGGAAAGGTTTGATTCTAAAAACCACCAAATTTGAGAAAAATTTGTTAAATTTTTTGCAAAGACTTATAGGTCTAAAATCTAAGAAGGTGATCACTTCATATTTTTTAAGCACCAAGACAATATTAAAATTAGTGTTAAGTGGTTTCTAAATTTTGACAAACCTAAAGAAGTCTCTAGCAACAAAAATAAGATCTTCTTTTAGAAATATCTCAAAACTATTGGAAGAAAGAAGGAAAACCATTCAGGCGAGGGACCTTATATGCTCGAAAAGAGAAGACAAAAAAACACACTTCTTCTTCAAGAATATCTTTAACCTTATCATCATTATCCCTATCAATTAGCACATTAGAAATAACATCAAAAATGTCATCTTGACAACTAAGGTCCTTTAAATGAACTTGAAGGGTCTGTTGAAAAAAAAAACATCTCCAATCTATTCATTTTTAGACAACATGCTACCAACCATATTAACCATATTTTTGATAATATTTTTCCTTTTGTGTTTGAGTGTGGATTGATAAAAAGAACTTAATATTCATGTCTCCTTCAATAAGCCACTGAATATGAGATTTTTGCTTCTAGAAAAATTATTCTCCTATCATAAGTCTACACCATTCCCCTCTTAGTTTTTTTATTTTTATGATAGGTCTCCATATCACAAGTTGCAATATCCATTTTTTCTTGAATAGCCTTGATCCACAGGTTATGGGGATGAGGCTGTTCTAAAGTTTGATATAAATGGGGATTGATTCCTTGGAGAAAGTGAATGTATTAGCACCATGATGATAATGCTAAATGTAGAATTTTTTCCAAGATTCAAATCTTATGACTGGTGGAAACTCATCTTCATGCAACCAAACATTAAGGATTGATCATGGTCACAAGGATAAGTCAAGGAATTTAGAATCGAGTTACTTGTGCTCTCAATAGTAATGGGAAATCTAAGGCGATGAGGATCATGGTATCTTCGAAAATATCATAATTTTCAATATCCAATGAATATGATATATAATTTTTTTTTATATCAATTCCTTCATGATATTTTGGTAATCCATTGGGTTGTCATGTTGAAAACCATCGACTCATTCATCTCTGCAAGTTCTTGTGTGTTTTTACATATTTTAGAGTCTTGGTATCTAAACAATATAGAACCTCTCACAAAACCATTGTATTCCTACTATATCGATATCCTTGGGAATTATGTCAAACTTAGATAGTTCTTTCAGTCTATGTATTTTAATTATCACAAAGTATGACAAGATTGAACTGGTTTTGGTAAATTTAAGTTGCATTCAAAACTTACGGGTGTGCAATGGTGATATATTTTAATGGGTAGATTGTTAAAATTGTCTTCCCATGGTGTTAATCTATTTTCATTTGAGTTAGGGTGATTTATGGTTAATGTACAAAACTTTTATATTAGTGGGTAAATCCTTTCATAGGGCTAAATTTGTTTTAATATATTACTTATGGATGTTTCATGGATCTCGATAGAAACTTGAGTTTATGATGTGGTCTATGTTGTTCTTAATATTGCAAGTGTAGTGGCTCATGTCTTATTACACAAAAATAGTTTTATGAGCTAAAGTTAAATTAAGCTCGGACCTTATTTAAATATCCAAAAAATGTGATGATCTCTTCGTGATTTGAATGGTGGTTGGGTTTCATAAATCTTTAAGACCTTGATGGATTCTTATTATGATGTTTGATGCAGCTATGAAGATTTATCCTGCTAGGGGTATATTTTTTGTTAGATGTTTTTACATATGGATTTGTGCCAAATATTACAACTTCTTGTTCTGGAGGATATCTCATGTTTCCTAAGGAGCCAAAGGGGTGTTGTTTCATTTTCCCAAAATAGGAGAGTTGTAATAGAGGCTACAACTAAATGTAAACCAAAATTAACTAATGTTTCAATAATTTAATGCTAGATCTATGCCAACTGGTTGCTAGCTATGATATTTTGCAAAAGTGACTTATAAGTTGTAATTTTATAATTCCAAGGAAATTTATAACTGAATTCAGTTGGAGATAGATGATGAATATTTAATAACATATAATGCACTCCAAATATTAAATTTTGATGTAAGATTAGCCATTGGTCTTGAGGTAATATCCACCATTGATCATGACCTAGGTTTTGTGGACCTTGCCTATAAAAGGTAGTATTTTATCATTGTAAAGGTTGTTGAACATGAATTATTGTAGCCAAAAATTTGAAATTAATACAAGAAAATCATGGAATTGTGGTGTTTCAGTTGTGGTTTCTTATGTTTGCATGGTTCTTGTTGGCAAGAGAAATGGGGGCAGTTATTTCGGATATCTATACCCCAGTACTCCTTGGGTAGTTTTCTCATACTCTAGAGGATACAATAAGAGAAAAAGACATATTGGTACTTGATAATCTATAAGGCATATGGGTTCTGCCACAATAGTGTGTCTCACAATTGGGACATGCTAGTTTTTTCCTGAAATCATTGTCTTTAGAAAGAACTAATTATTTAAGTTTTAAGGGGATCCATCTAAAGTAATTTAAGTGAAGATAGATATATAAGACCCCCTAGGATAGAAACCCTCTAGTACTAAATCATACCCACAATGGAGTCTCCTCCACACCTATGAAAATGCTAGCAAAAACCACTTTTTTTTTAATATTTTCAGGGATTAAATAACATCATTTAAAAATTATATTTTGCAAGATTGTAGCCATCAAAATGAGCTTTCCAACAAGTATATTTTTGATATATTTTCATTTTATCATGTATTTAATTTTTAAATTTTACTAAACATAGATTTTTCTCCAAACATCAAGCTCTTTGTTGTGCAAAGGTGGAAAAATAGTAAACTATTGTAAAAAAATAAAAAAATACCCATTCCCTAGGTATTGATTTCCTTGTTTCACCCAAAAAGAAAAATTGGATTTTGATATGTACACAACAAGTTAGGTTGTATGACACATAGTGTATCCAAATTATAGTTATAGTGACTTCAAAAACTAATTAAAAGGAAGAATGCAACAAAAAAATATTAAAAAATATCATTTCCTTGGATATTGATGTTGAGAATCTATATTTCAAAAATTAGAATCTAATCCTTTATAGAAAAATAAGTAATGTTGTACAACACAAACGTTACTTTCTGAAGAAGAAAAAAAATTGCTAGGTAAAACACTGCTAGGGGCAACACCCTGTATTACTTGAAAAAGAGAATTACATGAGTTTTTGATATCCAAAAAACACCCTTGAAGGTCTATTCTATCAAAGTAACCTTCCCTGAACTCCTATCCTATATAGATTTTCATGCATTTACAACTTTCATTACAAAATGACATGTTTTCTAGTACAGGCAATATCTTGACCCAGGATTGACTCCATCTACCCTATTACTATTACTATTGATCAAAACATACAACTATAGAAATATTGATACCATACCCAACCAATCTTTATCATTCATCATCCTCATCTAATTCTATGTGTTTCAGGTAGGCCATGTAGTTTGCTATCATTGGGCAATCTGCTCCACATTTCTAGTGTACTAGGATTTTTTCCTTTTCCTCTGGGTCCCTTGGGTCATTCACACACCATTATTCTCCATCACCTATGTCCCAAACATCATCATCACCAACAACAATTTATTTTGATAGGCCTTCGTCCTCCACGTATCTTGTTGCCCATCCACGAGGGAGATTTTTCATCATCTTGGCTGCCTTGAGAAGGAAGAGAATGTTTCGGTTCCTTTTATCCCACAATTTTTCAAATCCTTAAGGGTTGACTGAAGCAGAGGAAACCTCATTACTTCCTTCCCTCGCATTTGAGTCAAATAGTAGTTTTGCGGCATGGGGATTTGTCTATTCTCATCCACATTGTCTAACGATGTGTCAATGTCGCCCAACCATGCATGCATGAAGACCATTTGGGTCAATTTTTTACCCATCTCCTTTGAGATGCCCATGTGCAAGAGGATTGCCAAGAACATTGCAGGAGTCTCCAAATTTTCTCTAGCTCTGTGGTATGCCCTCATAAATTTAGGCCCAACTACCTTCTAAGTTTTCAAAATAATCAGTGGGTGGGTAGAATTCATCAACCCCTACATCCGTTTATTAGTTATTTCTCCTCTGAAGGGCTATTGTTGCTTTGTTGTTTCCAATGCAAGTGGTGTTTCCATTCTTCCACTCACCAATAGCTCACCTTTATGGAATTTTCTAATGCTTCTTCATTTTTGCAAATGCAAATGTCAGAAATTACTCTTTCCGCTACCTTTTATTGTTGAAGGCCTTATTTTATCATAATTCATTTTCCTTTGTTCGAGTCCTTTGAAGCATGCTTGGTTTCCACCACCTTGGTGATGGTACATAAGCAAATTAATACTTGATAATCCGACCTCCACCCAATCTTTCATATTCCTTGGGAATTGTTTTATTTTGCTTATGCTTGATCTTTTGGTAATGAGCATTGTCTTATCATGAAAATGCCTAGATATCACTTTTATTGCCATGTGATTCCTTTCACTACCAACTCTGATTTCGATGCCGAAACTTTTTTCGGTCTCTGACCGATGGATTTTTCCTACTTGGAGTTTTCAGATGCCTTTTTCACTAGCTCATCTACATAATCATTTCCTTCTTTGTAGATGTGACTAATTTTAAAGGCCTCAAACCTGTCTACCAATTTTTTGACTTGTTGCAAAAGATGATTTAATTTCCAATTCGGGGTGGTGCCTCTTCGAATGGAATTGATCATTATCATCAAGTCTCCTTCCAAGTGAATTGTTTTATCCCCAATTCTAGACCCAGCTGAAGGCCAATTGTTACTACTCTGAATTCAACTTCATTGTTCGAGCACATTCCCAGCGGTATAGATTTTTGTACTAAGATCCTTCCTTGTGAATCCCTTGCAATGCAACTAACCCCACTTGGTCCTAGGTTGCCACAAGCTGCACCATCAAATTTCACCTTTACCCATATTGGCTCCGGTTCTTTCTAGGTTACTCCTACTCTCTTTTCCTTGGTAGCTTGAAATTAGCTATTTCCATTTAGTAGAGGTGGCTTGAGGCCAGGGAATTTTTTTATCAGGCAATCATCCCAATTTGTGTATATTTTTTATTTACTCGCCTTGCTCCGAGCATCCTCATTTTCCAGTTCAACTATGGCTCTGTCAATTTTGTCCCATAGCCTATCCTTGTTCAACTCTTACCCCTAGAAAATTCTTCTATTTCTTTCCTTCCAAAATTCCCATATTACTATGGATGGTGTTATATGCCAGATTCCTCCAAAGACTGTTTTGTTTCCTTTTTGTGGCCACATCTTGAACCAAGTTGAGATTTCCATTGGCATAGGGCATTGTAGGTTTAGCTTGTTTCTCACTATGTTCCAACAGGCATTTGCATACGGACAATTCAAAAGGAGATGGTTTGTTGTTTCTTCATTTTCTTTATAAAGGGAACATCTTCTCCAGCATTGGATTCCAAATGTGGCTAACCTATCCTCTATGAGGATTCTTCTTTTTATTGCCAACCATGTGAAAGCGCCAGCCTTGGGGAGGCATTTCTTCCCCCAGATCTATTTACATGGCCAATCTTTCCAAGCAATAGCTAACTCTTTTTCCTTATAGCCTAGTTTTACCTTGTATATGCATGTTGTAGAGCCAAACCATCTAACCTAATCCTTATCATTGGATGGCACAAAAAACCTTTCTTTGAGGATATTTTCTAGTGCATCTTTTTATGATTATGGGGCATTAAGTTCTTGTAGGTCATTCCAACACCAGATGTGGGCTCCATGATTGGTAATATTTTTTCCATAGTTGGCTACCTTATTCCCCTAGAGCCTTATTGTCTCTTCTTTTATTTCATCAAATCCTAGAGTATTGAGGTTTCCCACACCAAGAGTCATTCTAGAATGACACATTGGTCCCATCCCTAACTTCCCATATTACACGATTTGCTATTATGTCTCGACATTCCACAATGAAATTCCAAATTTCTGACCCTCTCGAGGGGTTCATTGTTGTGAGGATTCTTGTAGGATCATATGAATCTAGGCACTTTCTTCTCATGATTCTGACACACCTTTGCTCCCCTTTTGTGTGAATGTCCCATACCAATTTTCCCCCCATGGCCTGATTCATTATGGATAGTTGTCTTATCCCTGGTCCTCCCACTTCCTTGGGTGTACATATCTTGTCTCAAGCCAGAAGGGGGAACTTATTTTGGTCCCCTATTCCACTACAAAAGAATCTTTGAAGATTTGGGTGAGTGATTCTTCTATTTCTCTTGGGAGTTTTAGACATGAAATTGAGTATACTGGTATGGCTGATAAAATAGATTTGACCATCAAAAGCCTACCTGCCAATGATATCCCTTTACCTTTCTGTGTGCCCAGTTTATTCTTCCAACTATTGATTAGATTATCCCAGTAGCAGTTTTTGTTGATACTAGCAAACAATGGAATTCCCAAGAAGCACCCTGGCAATGTGACAGCTTTCAAGTTTAAAATTTTGGCTATATCATTGTGTAGGCTTGGTTGTGTATTTAGAAAGAAGACTTCTGATTTGCCCCAGTTGATTCTCTATCCCAAATCTCTACAATAGTCATCCAAAAAATTCTTGATCACTCTTGCTTCCCTTCTACTGGCCTCTCCCATGAGAACTATGTCATTTGCAAACTGGAGATGTGTTGAGGGCTCCAAACCATTGTCTACATGCACTCCTTTCCACTTTCCCTCACTTATAAGCCTTTTGATTCCTCTCCCAAGGACTTCAACCATGATTATGAAAAAAAATGGAGACATGGGATCCCCTTGTCTCAACCCCCTTGAAGAAGGGAAAATCCATTTGCGGTTCCATTCACCAATACTGAAAACTTTGTTGTGGAGATGTAGCTTTTGACCCAATTCACCCAGTTCTCCCCAAATACAAATTTTCTTAGCACCTCTAAGAGAAAATTCCTATCTACCATGTCATAAGCCTTGAGGATGTCTAGTTTTAGAATCATACAAGCCTTTTATTTTTTCTAGCTGAGTGAATTGTTTCATGGGCTATGATAATTCCTTCTACTATTGACTATCTTGGGGAAAAGCCACTCTGCTCCTCTGAAATTACCTCCTTCAACACTTTTTTTAGTCTAATTGCAATTATTTTTGTGACCACCTTGTACACTATGTTGTATAGAGCTATTGGCTTGAAATCGCTCAGTGTTTGAGGATCTTTTTTCTTGGGGATTAAAGCCAGAAAGGTGTGATTCACTGCCCCTAACATTATCATTCTTTTTCTAGATTCCTCTACTACCACCCCTAGGTCTTTTCCAACAATATCCCAAAAGGTTTGGAAGAAGCCAGCTGGGAAGCCATCCGGGCACGGTGCTTTGTCAGGGTTCATTTGGAACATTACTTCCGTTACCTCTTCCAAGGATATCTTTTGATAGAGGCACTTAATCTATTCTTTTGTTATTATTGTGGGGATTGCACTTAGTAGCTTGTCTCTAGCAGCCCTGTTTTCCTGGATTTATTTGTTTAGCATTTCTTCAAAGAAATTTGTTTCTTCTTTGTTGACTTCTTCTATCGATTGCACCATTTCTCCATTGGACTTCTTGATCTCTGCAATCCTTTTTCTATTATGGTTGGCAATTGTTGTTTTGTGAAAGAATTTGGTGTTTCTATCACCCTCTTTCAGCCATGTTTCTCTTTAATATTGGCACTAGTAGCATTCCTCCCTCTTCCAAATTTTTTCCAACTCATCTTTCAAGTTTTTCTCATTTTCAACTTCCTTTGCATCCATTCCGCTTTCTATTATATGCTCATTTAGGGCCCTGATTGCTTGTTCTATTCTTTCTTTCTCCTGGAATATGTTCTTGAAATTTTTTTTGCTCTATTCCTTTAGTTTGTTTTTCGTGTAACCAAATTTTTTGTTTATCTTGAAGAGCTCTGACTTGTCTTGAAACCTGATTTCATTCCACCATGCTCTAGTTAGCTTTGGTAGCTACTCATCTCTTAGCCACATATATTCAAATTTGAAAGAACCGCCCTTAGGAGGAGCATCCTGGCCAAAGAACAGAATGACTGGAAAATGGTCCGAACTAGTAAAGGGGAGAATATGAGCTTCATGAGTTGCTTTGAGTTCTCCCCAATCACCCCAGAGAAGAAATATATCCAATCTTTCTGCTATGCTGGTGAAGTCCTTTCTTCTATTGGACCAAGTGAATGTTCCATTTTTGGTCTGCACATCTTTTAATAGGTTTTTGTCTATGAATTCTTGGAAGTCTCTTCGAATGGTCATTATTCTTCCTAAGCCTCCCTGGTTCTCTTCATTGTTCAGGGTTGCATTAAAGTCCCTAGCTACAATTTTTTTGTCCAATCTTTCATTTTCTATCTCACCTAAGATTTTGTCCCATAATCTTTTGTTTTTCCCTATTGCCACTAACCCATATACATTAATGTTGGTGAATAAGACATTTCTTCTCATGTCTTTGAATTTAAATAGTTTCCAATTATCATCTTTTGCTTCTACTTCTTCTTTTGTGAGAGGCTTCCAAATGATCCCCAAACCTCTTGATGCTCTTGCGGCCTCCTTGAAATGGATTTTCCATTGTCTCCAATTGCATAATCTTTTCTATCATTCTTCCTTGCTCCATTTTGATTCTTGTATGAGTATTATGTCTGCATTTGATTGTTTAATTTTGTGCTTGACCATGCGCCATTTGTCAAGGGCATTGACACCCCTGAAATTCCATGTTATGAGCCTCATTCTGCCTTGGGAAGGAGGCTCTCCTTCCCAACCATCAATTTTTTCTGCCTAGAGGCATTTCTTGCAATCATCTGCTTCTCCCCAAAGCTCACCCTCACCATCTGAATATTAATCATTTTCTTCTTCCTCTAATTGAGGAAAATATTCCTCTTCTTCCTAAGGGGAGGCATCATTATTTGATTTAGTGTTTTTCTTATTCCTCCCAATCTCTACTTCTAGAGACTAGGGGGGGACTTTCACCCCTTGCTACTTCTTTTGATAATTTCTAAAGTTGAGTTTGTATGTCCCTCTAGAGCTCTTGAGTATCATCCATGAGGGCGTTGAGATCTTCCTCTACCTGCATGTTTCCCTTCTCCAAAATTCCTATTGCTTGTGAAGGTGGAATGAAAGGTTCCCTAGGGGAACCACCAAGTCCTCTCAGTTCGGGTTCTTCTATGCTCTCCTCAGGTCTATCTCCCAATTTTTTTTCTTCTATTTCTAGAGATAAGTCTTCTCCTATTTCAACCTTCTTATTGTGATTTTTTAGAGTGGTTGTTTCCCTATTTTATGAGCTTTCCAAGAATGATTTTGTAAAGAGACAATTCTGGGTTTTTGTCCCTTCCCATATCTCTATCTCTTGTTGCCAGCACCCAAGCTTTGTCAGTATTTCTATGTTCTTATAAATCCCAACCCCCTCATCTATTTCTACCAGAATGCATGCTCCCACTCCTTCTTTTTGATTTATAAATTCCTCATCCACTCCTAGACATACTCCTAGGGCATCAACCAATCTTAACATGGCTTCTAAATTCTAGAATTATGTGGGTAGATCTACTAGTTTGATCCAAGTAGGGATCTAGTTTATTTGATAGTTCCATGGGTCAAAATTGGCTCTCCAACTTAGGCAATGAAAATAGTGGCCTTTCATAAATAGGGGATTCCCTTATACAATTTCTAGTTTCAATTTTTGGTCTATGCATTCTATGATCAAAAAAGAGTTTGGTAATTGGGATATGCTTACAAAATCTTTGAATTTTCTCTCCCACCAGGCCTTTATCTCCTCTTTTAGGAAATCTGGGATAGTCCACTTAGCAAATAGACTCTCTCCATTAATGTGGTTACTCTTTTTTTGATTAATTATGAGGGAATTTGGTACAATTTTCTCCCCCGAGGTCGCATCTTCAATTCGTCGTTCACTCTTGTTTGGAAGCTTCTTCGGTTTATTTTCCTTCTAAGCAGGTCTCAATCTCTTTGATTCTTTCTCCTTCCAAATTAATATTCCTCCCCTTGTTGTTGATTTTTTGTACCTTCACCTTCTAGCCTGGTGATGACTGAACCCTTAGCTCTCCAAACTTTGCTGGTCTATTTTTGAATGCCTCTACCCTTGCTATGCCAACTAGTATCCAATGGTCACCCCTAGCGATCTTTTTCCTATAGCCACACATGCCTTGGCTCTCACGTTCTTTGACCTTGATTATTCTAACAATGATTTTTTGGCTTCAGCAACCGGCCAGGGGCCCATCTCTCCCTTTCTTCAGGTAGGGAATTGTTTTGAAGTCCGCTTTGATCCTCCCCTCTTCCATTCTACTAATAGTCTGGGTGGCATTTGTCCACCTAGGTTCCTTTCTCAAAGACCCATTGCAGAATGCGTCTAGACCTTTGTTGATTTTATGTTTCATCTGCATCCCTCCTTGAATCACCATCACCATCCACCTCCATGTCACCCCATCAGATTCTCTGCTCTTCTACATTTTTTTGCACCAACTCGCCGGCTCGCGCCATCTCCCAGTTCATTACTTTTTCAAAATATTGTTTTCTATTTAAAACTAGTTATTAAAGGATATGTTGAAATATTCATGATTTATTTTAGAAAATTTAGAAAACACACACAAATTGTCACAAGTCAGTAGTTTACATCATCTTCAAATTCTTAACGGTTTAGTTGCTATAGGTCTCAAAAGATGAAGATTCAGTTAAAAATAGTGATGTAAATGTCTATCTTGGGCAAAAAGTGAGACACAATATTGTAATTTCACCTATACATGGCATACAATATTACACTAAACAAAAGAAATTACTCATATATCCATAACACACATGTTTCCCTTATAAATCCTTCTCTATATATTATATTAGAATAGATACAAATCCTTCTATCTATTACATATGAAATATATGCATATGTTCCCTTGAAGGGACATGACTACTAATAGTGGCTTAGTGTCTCTACCTGGTACCATGATCTTCTTTCAGTATCTTGCAATATGTTTTGTTTCTGCCCTTGGCCTCCTAACATCATCCCCCGTTTTAAAATCATGTCTTATCCTCAAAACACATTTCTCAAGGAAGGATATTATGATATTCTATTTTTAGTCTGGCCAATGTGGTAGTCCAATGTGCTTGTTTATAGAGGAGTGTACCTATTTGTGCTTAGATTTGTGTCAATGTATTCTTCGCCTCCTATAAATTGGTTGGGATGGTGATGTTGGTTATCTACTTTTCTTCCTTCAAAATTAGTTGGAGGAATCTCATCTCATTATTGACTGTCTCCTTGAGCTGTTGTAATTGTTCCTTGACTATCTCTCTTTGGGTATGGATTTTTTCAATCTAGATGTGTATATGCTATATGTTTTCCCTTGTTGCTCCAATCAAGTCCTAGAGGGGGACATAAATCATTTGTGCTATTTGATCCTATGTTTATGTGATCTAGTTTTAGAGGTTCTTTTTTTTATTGGGCCATTGTAAGAAAAAGTAATACAATACTATAGCAACCTTGATTTTGTCTTTGATCTATTTAATTTGTAGCTCTAGTTGAGTTTTTGTGGTAGCACATCTCTTGATGAATTGTTGAGTGTTTTTCCTAGAAAGTTCATATTGGACCTCCCTCCTTATGTTTTCTTTTTTGGACATTAGGTCCACCTATATGTCAGTAACCAATTGTTGCAGTTGGTGAGACAAGGGGAGGGATTGATCCCTAGAAAAATTTGGAATGGTTTTTTGGAGTACATTTATGGCCTCTTGAAATTTTTTTGTTTGTTGCACATGTTCTTGGAGAATTTATTCTCTAGTGGAGGTATGAAAGATTTCCCCTAATTGTATTTTCTAAATGGATGACATTATCGATAAATTCACTTGAGATCCCACCAATGGTACTTGGAGAAATTGTGGTGGTGGTGCAGTTAGATTTGTTGATACTGAGCTAAAAAATGTTTGATAGCAGAGATAATATCTGATGGAGTGTATACCTTTTTGGATTCATCCTTCTTTTCAGTCTCCTTTCTGGATTCCCTTGTGTTATATTTTAATGTCTCCCTATATTCCTTTGTTGTGGTCCTAATTTCTTGAGGGATTTTGTCTTCTGGTGTCAGACCTTCCTACTGCTTTGGGTCCTTGTTCATTTATTTTTAAATCTTATGTGTATCCTCTTTTGTCTTCTTCTGGAGAGCTTCTATGTTTGATGGATCATTTTTCATGAGTCTATCGACTTAGTGTTTAGTCTAGAGCTCTTGTTTATGTGATTTAATCAGGGTTTTTTCCTACTCTTCTATCATATTAGGGTTGAGTGTCAATGCGGCTTACTCCTTTATTTCCTCATCTTGGGCTAAGGCTTTAGATATTTTTTCTCATATTGTTACTACAATATTTTCTAATAATCCTTTCAATGCTTTCTTGAGACCTTTATTTAAGTAATTCACATACCTTACCAAGCTTTGAATTATTTTTTCCAGGTTATTTCCCTCATTGTATTCCTTGTACATTGTTAGGATATATGTGGTAGCATCCCATGATGAAAATTGGCATTGAATATTTCTACCACATTTATTGGATTGACTTAGAGTACCAAAGGGTGTTTCTCTAGGGTTTTATTCTATTGTCCTTTTTTCTCTGGTTCGATTGGAGGAGTGCTCAAAGTCATTTTTGTTCATTTCTTTTTTTGTAGAGGTTGTTTATCCTCTTCCTCTTCTTCTAAGATCTATTTGACCTCATCTTCCTCTATATCTTCTTTCAAATTTTGAGCCTTCTTCTTTTGCCTTGCCTATCGGGTTCTCTTTGGGGCTCGCAGTGGTTTCCCTTGTAAGAAAGCTACTAATGTCGATGTCATAGGTCCTAAGGATATTCTCGGTGGGGTGGTTTGTGACCTAGTATCCCTTCTGTCATAAGGTTTGGATTGTGTTAGAGTGGCTCCTACTACGTTTAGTCCTTCTAGCTTGCACCTTACTTTTGGGCTTTCTTTACTTTCTTTTCCAAGTCCTCTTTGGTTTCCTGGTCTATTTTCTTGTCCATCATTTCTTTGTAGGTCTTGAACCTCTCTTCTTTGGCATCCCTTGGGTTCTAGAGTAGGGTTGTCATGTAGGCATCTACTTCTTGGGTGGTGATCTTGTATAGTAACATCAGAATCCATACCGTGTGAGGTTCAACAACCTCCATATATGTGAAATATTTGTCTACTAATAATTTGATGGTATTTTCATATTTCTTTGTTCACAAATAGGGGACCCAACTCTTGAATTACATTTTTTCTTGGAAGGTTTTGAAAAAACCCTAGTATTTTTCTTTTAATGCTTGAAAGTTTTCAAATTATTGGGTATGATAATTTATCTGGGTTGATATGGTATGGTCAAGTTTCCAAACTTTACCCTTGAAATTGGGAAGTACATTCAACAAAAAAAACATTAAACAAATAAGAAAGGTTTCATACTAGAAATGGTACCTAGAATTCTTAATCTTTTGAAAGTTCTCCAATAGTTTTTCTCACATCACCTCACACAAATCAAAGTCTTTAGGTACTTCAACCACCATCTGATATGTTGTATGGATGTCGATGGTGGTTGTGTAGTCTTTCTGGTTAGCGTAATAAACTTTGTAAGCTATTCCCATTGTTGCATACTAGACTCCAAGATTGGTAATTGTCTTTAGGCTCAAGCTCTTGCCATCAAACGTAGCTCCCATAAAATTCTCTACTTCACTATTTTTAATGGCCTTCTTGTTCAAGATCCCTTCAACCATTCTCGGCCCAATTACAACATGGATGGAATCTTTAGTATAAATTTTATATGGCTTATCTAGATACATAAATTTTTCATGTACATTGATTAGTACAATTTAAACCCATTCCTCATCATTGTAGAATTCTAGGTATTTTTTCCATACATCCAATTTCTTCCAACTAATCTCTATGTACTTCAGCTTATATGTTTTCTCGTCATCCTCCAACAATTAGTAGTTGAGGTATTCTAGTTTAGTGTGGCTGATTTTTGCAATAGGTTCAAGGATGTATTTTATAATGTATTAAAGGTAGATAATTTTGTGTGACACTAATGAAAATTCCCCCTCTTTTTTGATGATCATAGCTTTGAACATGAGATTCTTGAATGCTAGTCTAGCCATTTGATGTGTGAATGACTATGGAAGTGACAATTTTGGTGTAGGGTGGATTTTTTGGAGGGCTTTTCTTGAAAACTTTATAAATTTCTCAATGGATGCTTAGTGCACTCTTAGCTCATAATTACATTTATGGAGATGTGAGGAGAAAATAGGGTTTTTATATAATTTTGCGTAGTGGGGTATGAGTTGTAGCATAGTGGGTGGTAGTTGTGTATTTTAATGCTTCTACCCAATTCACAAGTTTTTTGAGCCGTTGGTTTGATTTGATGAGTGGAACGTTTTATTTTTATAGGTTTGCAACTATAATATAATGTATATATGAGGTTTTTTAATGTGATTATCCTAGTGGTAGGCAATAATGTTTCATGTGTGTGCTATTAACATATCCTACTACAAGTGCACCATATAGTTGTCAAAGTTTGACAACTCTAGATTCATTAATATGATGAATGTAGTAGGGTCCTAACCATCGGACTTTCAAATTCCCCTGCTTCTTAGATTTTATATCATATAATAGCACTAGATCCCCTATTTGGAATTTTTTTAACCATAGGTTTTAGTCTTGCCATGCCTTTTTCCTTTGTCGTTCCAATTTTTGGTTGTACATATCAACTTGTCAAAATTCATATAGTTTGTCCATTTCTCCTACACTTATCATCAATGATCCATATTCTTCTAACTATAAATTTAGTGTAGTATGTATGTTAGGGATTATGAAATCCATGGGTACCATCACATCCAAGCCATTTACTAATTGAAATGGTGTGAATTTTCTTGTCCTTTTGTAAGAGGTATAGTATTCCCATAATACTGCCAATATCCTAACATCCTAGTCCATCGAGTATCTATCGCACATTTTTGTTAATGCTTTTCCAATTATTTTTTTGAAGGCTTCATTGGCCCCATTTTACTGTAGATGGTATGTCAAGATTTTATTGTGTGTTATCATGAAATTTTGTAGCAATTCCCTCACCATATTATTTATGAAGTGCTTGCCCTGATTGTTGACTATGCTTAATGGCCACTTGTATCTAGGAATGATGTTTTTGTATAGAAACTTGGCAATATTTTTTTTGGTATAGTCTCTAGTTAGTTCTACTTCTACCCATTTACTTAGATACTCTACACCAATTAAAATGAGCCTAGCCTTCAATTGTTTTTTTCATGGGTCAATTGGTCCAATAAAATCTATTACCCATTTTCAAAAGGATTTTGGGCTAGTAACAGTCTTAGGGGCATCTTTTTATATCACATCGATGTGGTAGGTTTTCCTACTCTTTGAAAAATATCACATCCATTTGTATATTCCTTGGCATCTTTGTGTAGTGTTGGCCACCATAGGCTAGCTAGTTTCACCCTTCTTGTGGTAGATTCTCCAAAGTTATGACCCTCGATAATCCCACTATGTGCTTCCTACAAAATGGATTTTATTTCATGTTTATAGACAAATCTTCTTAGGATTTCATTTCCCTTTGTGGTGTAGTTCCCCTTCTACTAATGTATATGGTGTTTCTCTCTATACTAGTGACCGTTTGTCTTGCAAGGTTAAGTCCTTCAGAAATTCTTTGATGGATAACAAAATAGAGATATCTTATAATTCTTTAGATATTGATGTGATTTGTGTACCAAGTAATTATTCTCCATATATATTTGGTTATTCATGATTTTGATTTGTGATAGATAATCTAGTCCTTGGTTGTTCTTTCTAGGTTCCACCACTATCTTAAAATTAAATTCTTGGAGTAATAGATATCCATCCATGAGTTACTAGTTTCTTGAGTAGGTATTTGAGGGGTTCATGATCTTTGAAGAAGGTGAAATGGGTGGACAATAAATAATGTCGGTACTTTTGTAAAGAGTAAACCATTGCCAATGATTCTTTTTTTGTAGTAGTGTAATTATTTTTTGTTGTTGATAATTTCTTACTAGAAAATGCTATAGGATGATATTTATTTCCCTATTGTTGGGTGATTACTACTATTTCTATTCTATGGGCATATACATGAACATGAAATGGATTATTCCAATCCAAAAATATTAGGATTGGTTCCTTTGTAATTTTTTGTTTCAAAGTGTCAAAGGCTTTCTAGGCTTCCTCATTTCACTCAATGCTTCACCTTGTTTTTTATTAGAAGGTATTCTAATGGATTTTCAATTTTGGTATAACCCTTGATGAGTTTCCTATGATACCCTACGTATCCTATGAATTTCTTGACTTCTAGAGTATTCTTTGGTGGTGGCAGATTTAGGATTAGGTATACTTTCATTCGGTCTACCATTAGTCTTTCTTTGCATATGATGTGACCTATGAGTGTCCCATATGGTACCTGTTTGGAAAAAATGGTGGATTGATAGTAGAGATAAATCATACTTGTGATTCTATTGAATTGGAAAATATAGATATATCAATTCTTAGGAATTTCATGTTGGCTTCCTCAATTTGTTCCTAAATATCAATCCAAGAATCGTAGACTTGTGAAAGGTGTTGTGGTAGTTTACCTAAGGGCTGAAAATAATGAACTAAGTGGGGATGAATGTAGCTAATTCATACATTAAAATTCTAATCAGAAATCCAATTTAATTAGGATATTTTTGTTTCCTGGTAGAAGTTGTGCCAAGAAGTGCACTAGGAACTACAGTGACATAAATTATGTGTAGTAACATAAAATAAAGAAACTTTATAAATTATGCATTATCAATGGTAAATTCCAATCTACACATATTAGAATTTAATTCTTGAAATGTGAATGAATAATTTAGAAAATATTTGAATGAAATCAAATTATAAACTAAATCATTTAACTATGAATAAATTGATTTGTGTAAAGAAAAGAAAATCCTTTCAAATTAAATTCCACACACATAATTACCACACATAAACTAAATGAGAAAAGTCACCAATTGACACAAAGAGTGGGAACTACCTCCATGGTCATTTGATGATAAGCTACAAATGCAGTTCTAACTCAGATCAATCACACATGCATAACTATTCCAAAATATCAATTCAAAAGTTGTTGAATAACTTTATATTAATAACTATATATTAAGTCTTTGAATTGCACACATTTATACTAGAAGGGAATCGATAAGATGTGTTATGGTTTTTTGTGGCCTATGGACAACCAAATGAGTTCAATACAAAATAAGCAATGACTGCTAGCCACAATAGGTTTAACAAATATCATTTCAAAAATAGCCATGAACCAGTTAAATTTAAAACAGATTTAACATCTCCTCGCCTTTTCTTCCATCCATGTTCTCAATTGTTCTAACATCTTCTCTTGATTATCTCCTGCTATTTCATCAACAAACTAGTTAGCATATCGATAAACATTAACATTTTCTAAATTTTAAAAATTTCCTATTACATTTTATTAAATATCTATACTTCATATGACTAACAATGACAGGAGGACATGAAAGGTAAGAAAATGGTATAACTTATTAGGATTTTTTAACCCCCATCATTCCCCCTAGCTTAAAGTTTTGCATGTCCACATGAAAAAGAAGGAATCACAAACAAAGACAATTTGGTCAATCTCTGAATGGTGTTAGAAATTTCCTAGGACCAATGTTGTCTCAATTCTTTCATTTGCACCTCATGATCTTGGATGAGCATATATTCTTCTTTAGAAATAGTTACCTATTCCAACTTGGCCTATTGAAGTTGACTCTACAACTCCTAATTTTTCTCCTTTAACTTTTCAATTGAACCTTGCAAGTCCTCAACTTGTTTTAGGAGGATTTCATTTTCTTCAAACTCTTCTTTAGCCTTTGATTCAACCCTTGTTTCAACATCTATTTTGACCTCTTGATCCCCTTGGTTAATAAATTCTCTATCATTGTTTTGTTCTGGCTCTACATATTTAATTATCATTAAATTTTCCTCACCAAATTGGGAAACAAGAGAAAGAGGACTCTCATGTCTTTCCTATATTCCTCTACATTTATTTCCCCTATTTCTACAATAACCCCATCTAATTGTTCCTTTCCAATCTGATGCAATATTTCTTCTATTTCCACATTAATCCCATTGAATTGCCTCATCATTCTAATGCAATACTTCTTCTGCATTTATTTCTTCTGATTCCACATTAATCCCATTGAATTGTTCCCCATCATTCTGATGCAATGGAGAAGGACTTTGTGGCTTAAATGGAATATTATCTTCTTACTTGACCAAGGGTTCATTTGAGGGGCACTCTCTAGCAATTGAAACTTCAGGTTCTTGATCATCTTCAACAATAATTATTTAAGAAGTGGGGGACTTATTTTCTTTCTATTTCTTTTCCTTTTCCTTTCTTTTTGATTTGAGTTCGATTTTTGTCTTTTCTCTTCTATGCTTTCTACTTGTCTTACCCTATTTCCTCAAGAATTCAAATAGAACTTCAATATATGAGTCATCTCTCCTCAAGCTATCCATATGACTAGCCACATTGGACAAGTCATCCAATTGACTTACAGGGCTAGTAGAAATATTCTTACCCTTCCTGTCACTAGGAGACTTAGAATATGGCTCTTTTTGACACTCTATAGATAGGATTCATTTCCTCTTAACTTTTTTTCCAAATGACCTTGAAGCCTTAGAGGATTTTCCACTTGAGGTCCCAATCTACCTTTTACCTGAGGACTTTTTAGGTAATTTATTAATGAATTTTCTCTTTGAAGGGCTTCCACCAGGCTTTATGTTCTCCTCAAAGCCTATTTTGAATGTTCTAGGAACTCCTTCTTCCTCATTAGAATATTTTGAAGATTCATTCAAATATTCTTTAGAAGCTCCAGAACTAGTGCCATCATTTATGTTAACAAATGAGTCTCAATCACCCAAGGGAGAGAGTTTTTTAAGGGCATGAATGATTAACAACCTAATTAAACCATGGTGGGCTAATGAATTACTCTTTCCTTTCTAAACTTCCCTACTCATATGATGTAGAGAATAATGAAGAAAATAATTTGTATGTTTACTAAGTGATTCCATCTCAAATGTAACAATAAATTGAAGTGTTGGGCATTCACATACACCTACCTCCCTTCAGAAGTGATGTATTGCATTATAAACATAGCTACACCTTTCGATATTTTGGGTAATGAAGACAATTCAGTGCCTTGGACGTGTACCATCTCCATAGAATTTTCCTCGTCTCAAAAATGCTTTGTGTATGGGCTGGAGGTTGAAAATCTTATTTTTGTTATCTGGGAAGTAATCTTCTCTACAAAATTGAAACCATGTTACCTCTGATATAAGCTTAGTATTGATGGGAAATTGAACACCACTCATAAAGACCTTCATACCATCAAAACTCTTTGCAAATTCTAGAGCGGCCCTTTTATCAAACCCTCACAACTTTTTGAAATAAACATCCCATTGGGCTTATTTGAACACTTCGGAAACTTATTTATTCTTGCAAGCCCATAGCTCATCCATTGAAGTGGGTTCATAATGGGGTCTTCTGTCATTAGCCATGGTATGGTTTTTCGAGGAAGTTGTAACAATGAAAGAGTGAAGATAGGTTTAGTAGTAATTGTAAATTGTAACAAAACAAGAATAGCTACCCACAAAACAAGAATGGTTATATAGAGGAAAAAACCACTTACCAAAATTGGGAAATGATATTTCAAATTTGGGAAATAATGGCAGCTATGGATGGAGTTATTGCAGAGAGTGCAATTAAATGGGCATGGTGAAGATAAAGGGTTGAGGTTTCATAATGAAAGGAAGTGACGAATAGTTTAATAAAATAATCTGTTAAATGGTATGATAACATTCCTTCCCCCTATCTTAATAAGGAGTCATCCACGGGTCATGCCATGATTGGTTAGAATAAATAAGAGTTTTTAATAAATGTAAAAGAAAATAAAAACTTTCAAAAATACCATACCAATATCGATCACGGGGCATATCATCACTAAGCATGTTGTACGAAACCTAAGCTAGTCACATGAATGGCTTGGAGTAAATATGAAGTAGCATGAGACAATCAGATGCCATGACCACTTGAGAAAATGAAGCATGACTGATAATAATGAAGCATGACTTATGTTGATAGATCACTTGTACAATTGTTGGAAGAAGAAACATGGAAAAGACAGTTGACAACCTTAAGAATGAGGGTAACGTAGAAAATGATGAGAATAAGAGCAAGCATAAAGTTCATGTTTGAGGGATTCCAGTAGTCACAACAAAGAAAGCTAATGAAAAACACAAAAAATTGAATAAAGAGTAGAATTTCCTATTTGAAGAACAACAGGAAGCAATTATTATGAGAACTAAAAGACTCATTTGAACAATGACTGAAAGGAATCTATTGGGAGGGTTAGAGTAATGATGGAAAAAATATGTTGCTAGATGAACAATCTTGTCACACCATAGAATAGGTAGCAATAGGAATATCAACCCCCCCCAAATAAGTCATGTCACAAAAGTGATAGGAAGTGATGTATCATTTTTTTTTTTTTGATGATAGAATGTTGGTATCCTGGTTTTCACTTTATCACCTCCTAGAGGCATTGGAAACTCGGTTTTTACCTCTAAGTTTATTCAGTAGTTAATACCCACCAGAAGCCAATTTTCAAGCATTAAATGGCTAATAATGGTTGAAGGTTTTCATTGTTGGATCATTTTTTTTAGTTATTTATCATCTTTATTCTAAAGAGGTGACATGAACAAGAGTTAGTTACTTCATCATAGTACAAGAAAATTTTTATTTTGAAAGGGGTTATTTCTAAAGTTTCAAACTGTGCCCATTGACAAGAAGAGCAATGTGCTCTGAATCCATAATGGAAAAATTAATAGCACCATTATCATAGACAATCTCAATATTGTAGGGACCAAGCCATTGAGTGTGAAATTTCCCCTTGAAGTCTTAAAACCGAGATTCATAAAGTAACATCCAATCCCTAAGCTGGAATGTTCATGATCAAATAAAGTGATCATGCCATTGTGCTATTTATTTATGCACCACCTATGCATGAAAAAAGGCCTCCTGATGCATTTCATCTAAAGAATGGAGTTGATCAATTATTTCTTTTGGGCTTCATTGAGGCTCATCCCAAGTTGAAGAGTAGTGCAGACAATCTTCACTTCAAATTTAATTGGTAAAACAACCTTTTTTTCTATAGACAAGCTCATATGGTGTCAATCCAGTGGTCATCTTCCAAGTTGTTCGGTAGACCCAAAATGCTTCAGGAAGTCTATTTTACCCTCCTTTTATGTAACACCCCTTCGTTTTACTCATATGTTCAGACATTGTGTTTCTCTGATATGCTTATGTTTTCTGACAGTATCTTTACTTTGATAGACCATGATACAATGTTATTATTTGATCGCTAACTTTGGAGTGATGTTGGTTTTTATATTATGATGTGAGAGCACACTATATGGATTATTATTGTTTATGTTATGATTTTTGATTAGCATAGTTTTTTACTTGAGTTGATATTGTTATATGCTCATCTGTATTTTATTGATGTTGTAGATTCGTCAGTTTGATGTGACATTATATTGGTGAAGGGAATGGGATTGCATCACTCGCTTGCGAGTGCCCTACTATTCCACGATTCTCTCTTCATAATGTGATTGATTATGATATATATACATGTTTGACATATGCTTTGATTGTAGGATTGCAGGTATAGGACATCAACTCCACATGGATTCATAGGTTTGAGCATGTCCATTTCCCAACAGTTAGTTGATTGGGAGATAGTAATTGAGTTTCCCTTGCCAAGCCACAAACCTAGTCATAGTGTGTCGTCAGTTTTAGTTGGTCATGCTTTGTTATCATGTTATCCAGTTTTTCCTTGTAGTTATTTATGTTGCAAGGTATGTTTAAGGGAAATAAATGCATTAAATGTTTTAGGTGATAATTTAATTAATCTTGATTATTGAGTAAGAAGCTTTGAATTTAATTTAATTAATTAATTTAATTTATTTGGTAAAATGATTTAATCTTATGATTAAATTTATTTTATTAATTAAATTAATTAGGTTTAATTTAAATTAGAAAATACTATGTGATTTTGATTTATTAATATGCATTAATATCTAAAAAATATCTACAGGGATTATCTTAGTATTGATTGAGAAGATATTCGATTTTTGACATGTGTGTGGAAATTTTAGTTATGGTTGTTGGGAAAATTATTTCATGGAGATAATATTTTCTTTAAAAAAGGGAGGTAAGAGGTTACTTGACAAAAGAGGCGAAGATATTTTTGCAGAGGTTGTTAAACATTAAGATGGGTTGTTGAATCTGGTTGTTGAAAATTTGGGGCAAGGATAATCTTGGGAAAAGACTTTGGCTTTGGATTTGTTTTTTTTCTGGAAGAAGCTTTGTTTTCTAGAAGAAGCTTTTTTTTTTTTCTAGAAGAAGCTTTATTTTATGGAAGAAGCTCTACATCAATCTTCATCTCCTCAAGCATCTGGAATTCAGGTTCCTTAATTATTTTATTTTATTTCAATTTGAAAGGCTATTAGATTAATTTATGGTTCTAGAAATATTTCTTGTACAAGATTAGAAGCTTTTGATTATTTTGTAAAATTGAAAGAATTTCGTGTCTGGAAATTACCGTAAAAGCTTATGTAGAAATTGTTTAAGTTTTTTAATTTGGTTTGAAATTATAAATTGTTGGGGAAGCTTTGGAAATTCCTATAGGGATTGTTTTTAAAATGGTGAACCTAGAAGAAAAATAATAGGAAACTGGAAAACCTCTATTGGGAAGGAATTAAAATTCTCTATAGAATTTTGTACAAAACCTCTCGAGAATTTTTGTAAATGTTATCTGTAGAAAATTATTGCTTCCTATTAAATTCGTTGTCTTGGAGAAACTAAAAATCTCAAGAAGGAAAATGAATACCACTGGAAGAAATTTTTTTCCTCTATAAAATTTGTGTATCTTCATATAGAATATTTTTTTGAAAATTAATTGCCCGTCTAGAGCAACTTTTGATTTTGTTATATATATATATGTGTGTGTGTGTGTGTGGAATGTATATGTTACTATATATAAAAATATATACATATATATAGATAATATATATATATTAATATTATGGAATTTCCAGTTTTAAAAACCCTATAGAAAGTTTTATCTATCAAATTAGTGTTCATACGACAGACTGTGCTTAAATCACAGGGAATGTATCTAAAATTTTAAGTTTAATTTTCATCTATATTATGGGGAGGTTGGGGCTCTCCCCACAACCACCCCCATGGGAGGCACTATGGGGGGGGGGGGTGGGTAGTGCCTCCATGGCCGCCCCATGTAATATGGGGGTTTGCCTGTGACAAGACACAACCACCCCCCAATACTGTATGTGGCCCCTTTATTGCCTTTGGGCTTTGCCAATAGAATCAACAGTTACTTCTATCTTTACTTTTATTTTGATTGTGTTTTTAATTTATAATATATGCAACTTAAATGTATATATGTATATATAAATATTGAATATATATGTTTATTTTATTGGAATTTTGTTATTAAATTTTAAATATTTAATTAATGTATATGTATATGGTATATATATAATCTATATATATTTGTATATATAGTTATGTATATATTCATATGTGTATATATATAATTAAATGATTTGTTTTAAAATAGGTGCATGCTTTATATGCACACTTAGAAGATTTAAATGAAATAATCTATTAGAAGAAATTGATATTTTTATTTAAAAGTAATTGAGAAATTGAAGTAAACAAATAGATTAGATTTCATCTTCTGTGTGTATAAGAGATTTTATTAAATTAGTTTTTTATTTGGGCAATGTATTATAGTATTTCACTGAAGGGAAATTGGATTTAGAAAATCCTAATGGTAGATTTATTTCCTATCTTTATTGCCCTTTTAAATGTGATTTCTTTTGTTCACGTTTTGGGGGAAATTGATTAGAAGTGTTAGTTGTTATTTTGTAAGTCTTCCAGATGTGGTATTTTATTATTTGGGGTTGTTGTAGTTTAATTTTTAGCCCTTTGATTTCCCTTGGGTAGTGTGTTTAGTTGTATTTAGTTAATCACCCAGTTACCACAAATCGGGATGTGTTGCCTACTATGTTTTGGATGGGAATTTATTATCCGTATGCATACACTATGTTTTCCCTTTGGTTATGGATTAGATCTATGTGTTGTCTATAGGGAAGTGACTCATGATGGGGGTCGGGGCCTAGGAAGGTCTTCCAGGGTAACCCATGTAGCTTTTGATGACACTTCTCCTATGATAGCAGTTTGTTTGGTTTAGTGATTTTCTTGATTATTTAACTCTAGAAGTAATGTAACCATTATGTTAGTGTTGTAATTGTTATTTGATTAGATCAGTCATGTGATAGCCTATGTCTAGAGGTTGTTGGTTTTGTCTAGGTAGCCTTGTTACTATCTCCTAGCACAGGGGGTGGGCCTTCGGGTACCACTTGGTTGGGTGGAACATGCACCTTACTTTGTTGGGTTGCCACTTTATGTTCATGATGGTGGGATCTTCCAAACTGGAGAGCTCGTGTTTACTAGTTATTATGTTTCATTCTTATGATTTTTTTATCAGTTGGACACTTTGTATTTGTATCACTCCTCAATTATATTTGAGGAGGAGTTTTGTAATTGTAACATTATTGAATGATCTTCCTTACTTTGGAAATGAGTTTTGTAAATATTATTTGGAATGAATGTAATCTAAGGATCTTTTATGTACTTTTCAATTATGAGATCTATATATTGCTTTGGATGTATGATCTTTAATTCATGATAATAATTTATATGCTGTAAATGAGTTATTTTTTTATGTTATAGGATTCAATTATAAGCTTGGTTGCGTACCTTAGAGGATGTATGTGTTAGTGTAATACACTTTGCATGTTATTAGTTACACTTATAAAAAAAAAATTGTTCTCTTCCATTATAGTTGCATCTTCCTCTAGGGTTACGTGGTGGGGCGTTGCATTTTAAGTGTGCAATTTTCATATCTAAAGTGAATTAGAGAAATATTGAAGAAATTTTCTCATTCATTCATCAAAAACTCTACAAGTTGACAAGTCACATAATTTGCATTATCTCAATAACAAACGATGATTCGACAACCAAATCTAGAAGATATAGACTACAAACCAAGCACCTCAAGATCGAAAATACTTTTTTTTTAGAATTAGGGTTTTAGTCTAGGATGCAAGGTGCCCTATACCAATAATATTTTTCTCAAATTTACAATTTAGGTACCTCTATGTCTACTCTCCTCATTTCTAGAACTAAAATTTGACTATTTGCAATTATTTTGTCAAAAATCATAATAGATTGTTGCATTTATCTAGTTTACATAATCACATCATTGCATCACATAAATAGTCAATTTCCAACCTTCAAATAATTCATATCCAAGGTTGATTGACTCACCTTTTAGGTTGCAATTTAATACCATACCCTTTCCAATCTGAATTCCAACATTGAGTAAGTGAAAAGTAGCTAATCCTAGTTAGTTCTAAAGATCATTTTTCTAACAAAACACCTTCTATAAAATCATCTCCATCCTAACCCATTCAAATAAATGAGAAACTTGACCTTTATTTTTTATGATTTATTGTGACTTTTGCAAAGGATATTTAACTTTTTTTTTAATGAAAATTTTCTCCAATATTATCTCCACTAAAAAAAATTCATAATTTTTTATTAATTTGGATGTGTTGTCCACAATATTCATCTTCAAATAGGAATATTTCTCCATTAATTATGAAATTTAACCTATATTCAACAAAAACAAACCATCATATTCCTTTAAATAAAATTTAACAATTAATTAAATCAAATAATATTAACCAATTATAGTTAATCAATTGGATTGATTCTTCTACATAGCTTCTTCCCAATAGTAATGCATTATTTTAGATTTTTTTGCATAGGCAATGCCTTAAGTTGTATGTCAAGTCTCTATACCAATCTCCATTTGTGATTCTAAAATACATAGACTTGTTTGAGTCTTCATGTAATATTTTCCCATCTTATTTTTTCATCATTCTCAATAAGCATGTCCACCACTACCACAAGTATCATGTATTAATAATTTCTCCAATTGCACTACTTTTCACCCTATGCATGTTTTTCACATAAAAACATCATAATATTTGTGAAGCATCCTTTTAGGATTATTATTTGTAGTTTCAAAGAAACCCTAAGTATAATTTCTATATATTGTTGTATTTCCAAATGCATAGGCTTCAAAAATTCACTTTTCCTTAAGGAAAACCTCTCTTTCTTCAAAATAATTTTTATGTAGTAAATCCACCTAAAATCTACTTCTTGATTATAGAATCCACGTGAAGTGGAAACCACCATAAATAATGTGAGATATTTCTAACAAGCATGTCCAAATACATATTCATAAACACTCTATTAGATGTCAACATATAGATGAAATTTTTGATTAGTAGATTTGCTTCATCCAACCATCAATATTATTGAGCTCTTGTATGAGATAGATATAACTTGTGGCATTCCTCTATATTATAAATTGGAAAAGGCCATTATCTTAAAAATTCTTCCCCTCAAATACTGCACCATCTTACAACTCAATTATATACCTAGTTTGAACAACTATCATATCACTTGATTCATTAGACCTTTCATTCCCTTTTAAGATTATTTTGATAACCAAGTCTTACTCACATGACATGAATGAAACAAAGAAAAATATAGGTGTGTGGGTATGAGTGAAATTATGGAATGGTTTAAAGGTTTAAACACACTTACACTTTCCTTAGTTTCATTAGAAAAAGAGATCTCCCAAGGATAGGATTGACTTTCAAACTTGAGGTGATTCAACCCTATTAGGAAGGTGTGCTATTTTATTATGACAAAAATGACTAATTAGAAATTTTAGGAGATAATTGAAAATGCATTAATAAAATAAATTGCATGACCTAACACTTGAAATGCATAATATTATGATAGAAAAAATGAAAATAGTAATCTGTAGGCAGATATGAGAAGGGCAAAATAGTGTGCACCTGACATAAAAATTAGGTTTTAAGCTCTAGAGCAGGTTTGGCTCACCCTAGGGTGAATGGGTGCTAGTGGAGGGGTCCAAAATTTGATTTTTTAGTCCTGAATCTTAGCTTTTTCTTTCTCTAGGTTTGATTGTTCGAAAACTAGAAATAAAATCTATAGGTGAATCTACACATCCAAAGAGAGAATTTTTTTTTTTGGGTGAATGTGGGTTTACCTTAGTCAAACCCCATGTTCGTAATTAAACCTTGATAATGAAATAATGATAAATGGAAGGAATTGATGAATGAACAAAGCTTTGTCACAACTCACCAAACTCTTAATGGCTACCCTTAGAGGACTGAAGTCTAATACATCTCTCTAAGGTCTAGATCTTACATGAATTGGCTTGATTTCTTGCTTGATTTGATGCTTGAATGCTTTCTTGAATGCTTGATGTAGATACCAAAAATTGGTCTAGGCCTGCAAGTACACATTCGACATAATTTTCTATAGTCCATTGTCATGATTAAATAATGTTTATTATTTAATTAACCTTTCTAATACATTTTCCTCTATTAATTAAATACCCCTTTTTAATTAATTCATTAATTCAATATTAATCTTTATTCAACTTGATTAATTAAATAAATCATATTTATTTAATTATGTTGTGAACTAATTAATTTTTCCCCCTTTATCTATCAGTTAAATAATTTATTATTTAATTAAACCCTCTTTTTATCATATGTCAACTATAATTAAATATTTTTATTTAATTATTCATTTAACTCCCTTTTCAACTATAATTAAAATATTTATTATTTAATTATTCAATTCCACCCTTTTCGAAAGTCAAATTAAATAAATTATCTTTATTTATTTAATTAAATCTTCTATTTTCGAATGTTGAATTAAATTAACATTTAATTTACATTTAATTCATTTGTGTCACATTCCTCTGTCATTCAATTATCTAGGTCATTCACTCACCTTCTGACTTAAGATCTATTTTTAGTTCTCCAGTTATCTCTAAATTCAACTATTGATCATCTCTGTAGGAAGACTCTCTGTCACAACTAGTCGATTAGCTAGTTCTAACTCATATGCATGCATGCATATATTAATTAAATATCTTTTTATTTAATTAATTAATTTAATTATGCATTTGAATTCCTCATCTTTGAGTTCTGACTTTGTCTTTGACATTCAAAGTCTATTTCTTCTATTTTCGAAGATTCTTAACTAAAGATTAAGATCTTGTTCTATTTTTAGTCTTTCCTGACTCGTGTTCTAACTCACGTTCTATCTTAGACATAACTCACATCGTATGGCATTCATCAATCTTGTCCGTTGATCTCTCTTTCAATCTGAGCCGATTGTTTGAAAACACAAAATCTATAAAATGACTCGTCATAATCATTATTCCTCCTCCCGAAATCACAGACTTTTGAGAAGAGACTCATCTTTGATATTTTTCTTAGACACTCGACAAAGCTATATTTGCATTCAAACATAGAAATATGAGGGCAAGAATACTAAAAAGGAAAAATGGAGAAGAGCAATCAAGATAATTCGAAGGGATGAACACATATTCGGTGAGATCATTTTGGTTTTATTAGTTTAGTTTATTTCCTCATTCTTTGTTGTTAGATTTTAGATTATTATTTTAGATTAGGATTTAACTTTGTTATTCTAGTACTTGCAGAAAAATCTATGATGTTACATCTGGTGAACCCGACGTGAACACGCTTCAAAATTCGCGCATTTTTTTTTCATTTTATCATTTTTTCATTTTTTCATTTTCTATTTTCTGGTTTTTTGCAAATTTCTATATGGCACACCGCATTTGTTAAGGGAAATGATGCATCTATATCCGTGAGCCGCATCTGTCAAAAACAGTGACGCATCTGTGAAGTCACGAACTGCATCCGCCTGTCAACAATTTCGTGAGTTGCATCTGTGAAAACCCATGACACATCCATCATCATGAACTGCATCCGCATGTCAACAATTTTGTGAGCCGCATCCACCTGTCAATAGTCGAACCACATCTGTGGCTCAAAAAGCTGCATCTCCTTGGTAAAAACTTTTTCATTTTTTTATTGATTTTTGTACATCCATATTTTCATTTTGGCTTTTGAAGTTGTTTTGGATTTTTGCTAATGGTTGATTTCAATTGTGTTAAGGGGGAATAACATAGTGTTTGCAGGACGAAGCTTTGAAGACATTTAAAAACCTAAAACAATTTTTCTACAAGACAAAAGCTAAAGACCATGAACTACTAATAAATTTGCATGCAGGACCTAATGCCTTTGTGTTAATTTATTTATTTAAGCAATCTTTTGTTTGGTAGATAGATAATCATCATGTGGGATTAAAATGAATTTTCTATTTGATAGATAGAAAATCATCATTTGGAATAAAAAGAACCACTGTCTTCTTTGTCTGGTGCTTTGCACATTTTTGTAACCCTTACGATTTAGTACACCGAAGTATCCTCTCCCCTTGTGCAGTCATGCGATCCTGGGTGTAAGAGAAATGGTTGCTAACTCTAGAACTTGGGCCTATCTTGGTGGGAAAAAATACTCACCCCAAGACGACTCAGACCGGTAGCATGCTAAAGCCAAGCGACTTCCAGTCGGTATATAAAAGTGGATTCTTGGGGAAAGCCCAAGAATCAAACATACTATTCTGACGAGATGGACAGAAAAAGACTCTTGTCGACATTGGATAGTGTCCCATGAATGGAATGCCCTTATTAAATAGCTTGTTGTAGAGTTACCAAAATCTTACGTACTTGTTGGCGCAGCAGGGTCGGCCCTGTGAAGCCGTCTTACATTCTTACAGTTTATGTGTGGAAATGAAATGTATGCCATGGGAGTTTCATGGATACAGTAGCTTGGCTACCCTATATAAGTGAGTTCCATGGAGGGGAGCCAGTGGGGTCAAGCTACTAGTCATTCGCCATAAATATGCGTAGCTGGAGAAATCCAAGTAAGAACTCAACAAGTATTGTCCTAAAAGCCTAGGTTGTAATTGTTTTTCGAGTCTTAACTGTCCTTTCATCATAAAAACTAAAAATATATTGATTGTTGTGTTTTCTCTTTGTTGTATTTGTCGAAATCTTGATCAAACAAACAAAGTCAGTCAATAAATTTTGGGAAAAATTCAACTGTCAAAAAATCGAGTCATATTTGTTAGTTTAATCGCCGCATGTGTCATAGCAAGTCGCATCTGTTAGGGGAAACACCACATCTGTCTGTCAAAATAGTCACTTTTCACAATCTGCATATCACGAGTCACAACTGTCACATTCTGAGTCGCATGTGTCCTAGAAAACCGCATCTGTTAGTTTCAAAACCGCATGTGTCCTGGTAAACCGCATATGTCAGGTTCAAAACTGCATGTGTCCTGGTGAACCGCATCTATCAATTTTTAAACCACATGTGTCTTTGGTAAATCTCATTTGTCAAAGGAAAAACTACAACTGTTAGAAAAACCATATCTATCAGAGGAAAAACCGCAACTGTTAGGTGAACCGCATTTGCCTGTCAACAGAAAACATCAAAAACCGTGAGCTGAGTCTGAAACATCATTATCACTATTTGCTTTATGTTTTTAGGATCAACCTTGGATTAAAAACTGGTTAATTTTTCTCAAAGCCCTTGCATCATTAGGTGTCATATACGTCTTAGTTACCATCATTAGGTGTCATATACGTCTTAGCTACCATCATTAGGTGTCATATATGTCTTAGTCACAGTAAACATCTTAGTCATAGTCATCCTAAGTTGCATGCATATAGATACTCCCTAGGAAATTGCATATCACAGGATAGATAACTTCCCTCATCTTTGGAGACGTTCATGTTCCGGTTTTTTCATAGTCATTGAACCTAGTCACTTTGGTCCCATTTAGTGAATCTTTTCAGCTCAATAGTCTAGTTCAGAAAATTCACCTTGTCATACTGTCCTTGTCGTACAATTAGGTTCCTTGGGCAAAAATAAATTTTTGCATGCATTTATTCCATAGGTGCTAGGTTATACCTGTCTTAGACTCATTTATTGTCATTATTCCACTCAGAATTTTGCATATTGTCCATCTTGTCATACGTCATTTTAGATCTTTAGCAACATCCTTATTGTCAAAAACATCCAAAAACATAGACATAGGTCATATCAGTTTTTAGACATAGTCTACATTACCCATTTTGAGCAAATTTTTCATGGTCAAAACAAGGTTCAAAAAGAAACACAAAGCAATGCCAGACCCCAATGAATTCATCAATCCGTTCGAAAACCAACCATCAAGCAGCAAACGTCCACACAAGTCTTTACTTGAAAAACATGTCACTAGAGACACACATGGGCAGATTTACATAGAAGACATAGATGTAGCAGTTCAAGATCCTGAGTTTGCATCCTTCATGGATGAGTGTTTGCTAAACAATCCACAATGCTACTTAGCAAAATTGCTAGTAGAAGGTGCCACACTACCCCCAAGATTTGATGTCCATATTTTGGCAACACAGTCAACTCAACCAACACAAACTGCCACATCTACTATCTCTATTCCCCAAATAACCGCAGTGATACCAATAGGTCTATCAACACAAACATCATCAATTGTAAACACAACCCCTTTTAACATAACACAAGGTTTATAATTCACTATGGGAGCAACTTCCTCCAGCCCCTTTGGCACCAACACGACTGGTAAGAGAATGAAAGTTGGCAGAAATATACCTATACCAAGTCAGACAATTCAGATAGGAAGCATTCCTATTCCAAATCAAACAATTCAGATAGGAAGCATTCCTATACCAACTCAGACCATTCAGATAGGGAATATCCCTATCCTGAATCAGAATATTTTGACAAGATATATTCCCTCACCCAATCATAACCCGTCACAAAACATGGCATATCAGAACATCTACATTGATCCAAATAACAAAAACACCATGTCCTTGACACAAGTTGACATCCTTCAAAACCAAATGTAGACTCTACAAAAAAAGATGGACAACATGTCTATGTCAGGCAAATGAACTATATCAGCACAAGACCTATGTCCATGTCCATTTGACAAAGCACTCTATATGACACCTTTCCCCCATGGATATATTATACCAAATTTTCCTAAGTATAATGGGAGGAAGAATCCTTTAGAAAATATTAGATAATTCTCAATGGCCTGCATGGACATATCGTATGACCCCACTTACTTGATATGCCTATTTCCATGAACCCTCGTAGGATTAGCGTTGGAATGGTTTTCCAAATTGCCATACGGTATACAATCCTGGGTGGAATTGGCTAAAAAGTTTGTCGAACATTTTGCCTTTAATATAGACAATGAAGTAACCATAGCAACCTTGTGCCACACGACACAAGAAGATGGTGAGACGTTTATCACTTTCTTCCAGAGATGGAGAAGTTTAGCTAGCCGTTGTCCCGTCGAAATACCTGAAAAAAAAAAGGTCACTATCTTCCTCAAAAAAATCAACCCCAAACTAAGAGGTGACTTACGAGTACACTGTTAGACTTCATTCATTGACTTGGTACAAAAGGGGATCATCCTTGAAAAGGGCCTTATTGACAAAGGCAAAATCAAGGTACCTGGCAAGAGTCTGATTGTCCAACATCCAAATGTGCCGAATGATAGAAACAAGTTCTAGTCTAGGAACAAGAATGTCACGAATGACGACATAGTTGATGTTAAGCACATACATTCTGGACCGGTTATCACACTTAGAGGATACAACCAACAAGCAGACATGATGAACAGTCCTGATCAAATGGCTAACTATGTCCAGAATTTACAACAACAAAGACCACAACAAAGGAGATTTCCAACGTGAGAATTTACACCTTTAGGGCGACCAATCGAGGTAGTCTTCAAAGAATTGGTCAAACATAATCTTATCAAACCTTTAGAACCAAGAGAGTATGATCCTGGATAGTTCAAACCTTCATGGTGGGTTGATAACACTTTCTATGACTATCATCGAATGAAAGGGCACAACCTCCAACAATGTCACCAATTAAAGAACATCATACAAGAATTTGTTGAAAATGAAACCATAGAAGTTGGTGGGAAGAAAAACACTAAGAACAGCGATCATAAGGTCTTCACAGACCCATTACATGACCACACAAAAGGAAAAGTGTCCAACTTAGAACCCCAAAATAATCCATCAGCCAACTATAATAATACCAAGTATGACTATGGTAAAGGAACGGTCATAAACCACCTCCGAGCCACAAATGAGAATGTCAATACTTTCACCATTAAGAAGCATCCAGAATGTAATGTAAACACACGTAGAACTAAGATTACTATTCCTGGTCCTTCTTCTGAGCCATCTACGCAAAGTTCCAAGTTCAAGTACAACCTTCTCGATCAATTGAGTAAAACCCCCATGCAAATATCTATCTTGGAATTGTTGACCTTATCACCTCAACATCGATCCATTCTTGACAAATCTCTACAGAACACAACTGTTCCTACAGACTTAGATGTCAATCGTTTCAAAGAGATGGTGGGATATTTGACCAACTCGCATCATGCCACATTTTCGCAACAAGATTACTCAACTGAAAAGTTAGATCATAATGACCCCTCACATCTTCAAGTCTTAGTCCATCAAAACAAAGTCTGATGAGTCTTGGTAGACGAAGGAGCAGGTTTGAACCCGTGTACCCTTAAATTGGTTAAGGCATTAGGATTCTCGGAAAACTGTGTAGATACCTCTAAGAGTATAGTCATCAAGGCTTACGATGATGAGAAATGATCATCCAAAGGAGTTGTCACACTCCCTATTCGAATTGGCCCAGCAATCATGAACACCAGCTTCCAAGTCTTGGATCTCACCCTTCCGTACAACTTGTTGTTAGGTAGACCTTGGATACACATGATGAAAGTTGTACCTTCAACATACCACCAATGTCTCAAGTTCCCCTATAATGGCACAAAGATCACCATTGATGGTGATCCAAAGCCTTTCCAGTATTGTACAAGCCTAAGGGATCTTCCACAATGACAAGTGCCTATTAATCAAGAGGCCTCATCATCCACTTTATCCCAATACGTTGACCCATCATGTCTCACTAAGTCCATTTCATTCAAACCACCATCATCCACTCCAAAACTCAAGATCCAAGACAAAGGTTGTGGTGAATATAATATAAAGGCATCATACTGTGTTACTGAACTAATTCCACCTAAGGCATATGGCCTACCCATGGTGGATAGAAGACAGTCTATGGTCACATTTCATGTTCCCCCTACAACAACATTGACAAAATGGGGAGAGTTAAGTGAAGAAATTGTGGATCAAGGTGATTCCTGGTTGTATCAAGAAGAACATGAATACCCCTCCCCATCTATTCAAATAGCCAAGGACCAATATGGAAAAGGATTTAAGATAATGCAAAAGGAAGGCTATGACGGGCATAGTGGGTTAGGACTATATCAAAATGGAAGGACATAACTAATTACTGTCTACCCACGACCGAAATATCTAGGGCTAGGGTGTCAACCGCTTAGAATTGGGTTTCCTGGTACTTCGTCATCATTTCAAGAGGAAGTGAATAATTACGCAGACATTGAGACATATCATGAGCCACTTCTCCCAGTTTGTGACAAACCCCCAGTTTACGACAAACCCCTAGTTTACGATAAACCTCCAATTTACGACAAACCTCCAGTCTATGATGAATCCCCTTACTCAAGCGATGGTCAAAGGGAGTCCCTCTCATCTACTAGTACCATGAACATAGATAACTTATTTGGAGAGTTGGACCTCAATGTGAAACCTGTACCAAAACAGCCTAGTCCTCGTCCTAAGAAACACTTGTCCAAAGCAGAATGGAAAGAGAACTATTATTGGGAAACCCTTGATCATGCATCTTGGGCACCTTACAAGCCATCTTCTGATGAATCACCCCTCACTATAGTCCCACAATAGAGTATACCTACTCCTAGGAGGAAGAACAAGAAGCAGTTAGTCCAAAACTTCTGCGACCATGTCAACCTTTCCATATTCACCTTGTCAGCAATTACTCTTATAAACTTCGATGATGACATGCCCCTTGTATATCCCAAACTTATCAACTAGGATCAACAAGGTACACCTATCATAGATAAATTTGAGAATGAAGAAGCAATTGCTGAGTTCATGGGGCTTAGAGAAGGCATACCTAGAGGGGATCATAAGGCAAGTTTTACCATAGTCTTGGACGATAAAGCATATTTCGGGGAGTCTATTTACATCTCTAGTTGCAAAAATGAGAATGAAAATGAAAATGATGAGTCCTTAGGTGAAAACCGAAAGGCGCCTTTGGATGAATAAAAAGTCAAAATAAAGGACGTATCCGAGGGCGAAAACCTCTCTGAGGAACCCAAGGATAGAGGTTTAAATATTCTCCCCATTGCACAAGAAAAGTCACCCATGCTAGTAGAAGAGGCTGTTGTAATCAACATAGGAACAAAAGAGAATCCTCGGATAGTATATGTTGCACCTTCTTTAATAGAAACAGAACAACATGAGTTCAAGGACTTCTTCAAAAAGAGACAAATAAACTTTGCATGGTCATATGCTGACATGCCTGGGCTGGATCTAGACCTAATATTGCATCATTTACCACTACAGCTAGGTATCAAACCATTCAAATAGAAGTTGAGGAATATGCATCCGCAAATTGCTCTATTGGTCAAGGTAGAACTTAAGAAACTTTTGGATGTAGGATTCATAAGGACAATAGACTATGCAGATTGGATATCAAATCTTGTACCACTGACTAAGCCAACTAGGGGCATTCAAATTTGCACTAACTTTAGAGACATCAACAAGGCATGTCCTAAAGATGACTTCCCTTTGCAAAATATCGACATGATAGTAGACCTTACTACAGGATATGAGATGCTATCCCTCATGGATGGTTTCTCTGCATACAACCAGATAAAGATAGCACCTGAAGATCAACATAAGACAAATTTCACGTGTCCATGGGGCACATATTGTTGGAATGTTATGTTGTTTGGCCTTAAGAATGCAGGAGCCACTTATCAACAAGAAATGACTACAATTTTTCATGAATTTGTACATACATTCATGGAAGATTATGTAGATGATATAATAGCCAAGTCATAAACAAGGGAAGATCATTTGAAGGTGTTAGACAAGATATTCCAGAGGCTAGAAAATTACAATGTCAGGCTAAATCCGAAGAAGTGTGTCTTTGGAGTGAAATAAGGGAAGTTGTTAGGGTATATCATCTCTCGCAAAGGCATTGAAGTAGATCCAGAGAAGGTGAGAGAAATCATAGCAATGCCTCCTCCAACCAGCATTGGTCAACTCAGAACCCTACAGGGGAGATTACAGTCCATTAGGTGTTTCATAGTACAACTGGCGGATAAAATACATCCATTTCAGCATCTTCTCAAGAAAGGAGTGCCATTTGTGTGGACACCTAAATGTCAAGAGGCCTTCCAGCAAATCAAGGACTATTTTTTTACTCCACCAGTCTTAATGCCGCCTACAGAAGGAAAACCATTGATACTTTACATCTCAGTAACTCAGTCGGCATTAGGGGCTCTTCTCGCACAACATGATGATCAAGGTCATGAGAGAGCGGTATATTATATCAGTCATACCTTAGTGGGCTATGAGTTGAATTATAGCAACATAGAATGTGCCTATCTTGCGGTAGTCTTTGCTACCCAAAAACTTTGGCACTATATGCTCAATTGACAAACCATGTTGATTGCAAAAATTGATCCACTTAAATACCTCCTAAGTAAGGCAGCTTTAACAGGCTGATTGGCTAAATGGGTTATGATACTTAGTGAGTATGAAATTTAGTATGTTGAAAGGAAGGTAATAAAAGGATAGGTGATTGTAGATCAACTAGCAGATGCACCTATGAAGGCAGACCATCCATTAGTGGCAGATTTTCTAGATGAATTTCTCTTCAACATTGATGTTAAAATTGAATGGAAACTGTACTTTGATGGGTCACATACAAATCATGGTTCAGGGGCTGGTATCTTATTTGTCACACCTCAAGGTAATACCATTCCTAAATCTTTCAAGATCGCATTCCCTTGTACCAAAAATATAGCAGAATATGAAGCCTTAGTGATAGGTTTGAAAATGGTAGCTCGGTGGAACATTAAGAGCCTACATGTCTTTGGTGACTCTCAACTGGTAATACGATAGGTGAATGATGATTAGGACACTAAGGATGAAAATCTTGCACCTTACAAATGAATGGCTAATAGTTTCAAGTAGTATTTCAGTGACATAACTTTTCAACAAATGCCACATATCCAAAATAGAGCTGTAGATGCAATGGCAACTGTGGGTTCCTTGTTGGATATTCCAAGTAATGTGCCTAAGTTCAAGTATCAAGTTGAATAGCTTTTGATCCCTGCTTATGATGTCCCTGATGCTATGATAGTGTGTACCATTGTTGGTCCTACGTCTCCTTGGTATAAAGACATATTCGATTACCTCACTGACCAAATCCTACCTCAAGACTTGTCCAATAACCAACATTGAATCTTCATCCGAAAGTCAGCTAAGTACACCATCATTGGAGAAACCCTATATAGACGCACCTTAGATAATTCCCTAATGAGATGTCTCGATGCTGAGGAAGCACAAACAACTTTGCGAGCCCACAAGATTATGAGACTAGGTTACTATTGGCCTACTATGGAGAAAGACTCATACGTCTTTGTAAAAAAGTGTAGACAATGTCAAATACATGGAGACTTAATAAGAGCAACAGTGCAGGAGCTTCATCCAATTACTTCACCATGGCCCTTCGCCCAATGGGGACTTGACCTCATAGGTAAGATACACCCTTCATCATCCAATGGCCACAGATTCATCATCACCGCCATCGAATACTTCACCAAATGGATCGAAGCCATCCCCATGACGTACATAACCGGCACACAAATATCTATGTTTATCCTAAACTATATCATTTGTCGGTATGGTATACCTCAATCCATAATCACAGACAATGGCCACCCATTCAAGAACCAAGAATTACGCCATTTATGTGAAGAATTCCACATCAAACACCATTTCTCCACCCCATATTACCCACAAGGTAATGGCCAAGTTGAGGCATCTAATAAGACTATTGTTAGAATCCTTAAGAAGACTATCAATGACGCTGGTCATGACTGGCACCTATAGCTTAATCCTACCTTATGGGCTTATCGCACAAGCATTCGTACTCCCACCAATGCCACTCCATATTCCCTCATATTCGAGTCTGAAGCTATCTTACCTATTGAGGTTGAAATACCTTCTCTATGGGTATCCTTGAAGGGTCATATCGACGATGAAGAATACCGTGTCTCTGGGTTACAAGAGTTAGAATTGCTTGATGAATGAAGACAAAAAGCATTAGATCATTTGCATGCATATCAGAATCATCTTCGTCGTAGTTACAACAAGAAGGTTCTCAATAGATACTTTGACATTGGTGACCTGGTATTAACGGAGAATCCTAAGAACCAAGCTGAATGCGAGAAACCAGGAAAGTTTGAACCTAACTGGTTGGGGCCATATATTGTCACAGAAGCCTTTGGATCAGGAGCGTACCAACTCCCTACTCCTAAAGGAGAACCGCTTTTGTCCCCTATCAACAGTCTACATCTAAAGAGGTTCTACACTTAAGTCTCTGAGAATCCATGTCTTAATCTGGAAAATACAAAAAAAAAATGAAAAAAACAAAAAAATGGTTACCTTGATGAAAACCTGGCAAACAGGCATCTTTGTAACACCAAAAATTGAGAAAAAAAAAAAAAGCAAAGAGAAATAAATCCGTCCACTAGTGAAAACTGCTTCAGTGGAACTATGGATAAGTACCATGGTGAAAACCTGGCAAATAGGTGCAATGTGTAGTCAAGCTCACTCTTCTATCTACCATCATTCTAATCAGACTTTTTCACCATCACTCATAATAAATGGTTGTCCTATCCATCATTTGGAATGATTGACATCAACATCCATTCTGTCATATTACCCACTCCATCTTCCAAATCATATTCCCGACTAGGGGAAAAACCTTGTTCTGTGCCCTAACACTTTGTACATAATGTCACACCATCGGAAATGTCCTAAAAATCCCAAAAACATTAGAAAATTCCAAAAATCCAAAACATTCAAAAAATGTCAGAAAATCCCAAAAAGCAGAGTCAGGTCTATCATGTCAAGTCAATCATGTCAAGTCAATCATGTCAAGTCGGTCATGTTAAGTCATTCATAGACATAGTCGAACTACATTGCCTCTACAACTGGGACGTAGGCAAGGCCATCAATTGATGTGCCCCTGAGGCATTAGGTCAGTCAGTCTAGGTTTGTCATGTATCACACACATTAAATCATGACTCTTTGTATACTCAAATTCATTGGTCGTGTTGAACTACGAGGTCTCTGCATGTACAATGTAGGCAAGGCTAATCAATTGATGAGCTCCTGAGACCACACTAGGTCAGTCCAATAGGGTTCATTCACATTCAACTCACTATCACGTACATTGCATATCATTCATTAGACGCATGTCTTTAGCCGCTTTAGGTCAGTCCTTTAGCATATCATCTCATGTCATACACTATCTACACACACACAGTTTATCAGTCAAGGAATTAAAGCAAGTCATGCATTAACAAGGAAAAATGTCTCAACAATCATCAAGTCAATATCAAACACATTGTCAAAGTGATCAACCTATGTCTTATGCAAGATATGTCTTTCTTGTCAACAGACGTCATCACATTGTCATAGTCTCATGTAGCTTGTCACATCAACATCATTAGACTCCAATGTCTTATACGACACATGTCTTTCTAAAACTAGGCTTTGTCATGCCTTATACAGAAGTCACCAAGTTGAAACTAGACTCAACATCTTATGTGGTATGTTTCATTCTTTCACATTATGCTATGTCAAACATCAAACATCAAAAAATCCCACAAGATCAAGTTTTGGCGAATACATTTATTTGGCTTTATGACTTTATATCTTATTTTGTCTTATCTTTTTATCGATTTGTGTAAGATCCTGTTACTAGCTTTCTCAATGATGTCCCTTGAAGGATTTAGAGAAGCAACGATGTCTCAAGACTCTTTTTCTTTGGTTGCTATCTGTCAATTGTCTTTTTAACATTGGTTTTTGAGTCATGTTACTAGATTCCTCAAGGATGTCCTATCAAGGATTTAGAGGAGCAATGACGTCTCATGACCCATCTTTTATTTGTCTATTGTCTATGGTTTGTCTTGACCAAATGACTAGGGCATCTTGTCCTTAGTCTAAGTTAAGACACTCCTTGTCTATGACTGTCTGTTTTTCACAAGTGGATAACTTTATACACTATGGTCTATCTCATATCATAGTGTGTACTATCCATCTGTGTCATGTCCTGCCCAATAATGATAACAAAGCAAGTATAGCGTATTTGGCAATAATATCGAAGGTTATATCTTTTTCTCAATCGATCAACCATCATTATATCGTTTTCTCAATCAATCAACATTAATTATTTCTTACTAACATTTTGAATTCATTTTTGTCCTAACATTTCTCTTCTTTGACATTAAGATAAAGTCCTGTGACACAATAAAAAAAAAAAGTTAGGTCATTTGCATTTGCATCCATTCAATAAACATTTCATATAGTTGCATTACATTTTCAACATATAGACAGTACCATTCATCTTCATTACATACATTCAAAATCATGACATAATAAACATTGCATGAACATATTACCATCACATATAAGCATCATTTAGAACATTGCATCCACTATCATAAGTAACATAAAACATCCATAACATCATTATTAAATGCATAACTCATTAACATATAGAAACATTCATTCATAACCAATGTATATACATTATTTAGGAAACATAATCATGTAGAAATAAAGCATCATCCATAACATAGAATTGCATATCATGTCGAAGCTGCCAAAATCATATATATATATCACTCAAAAAATAGTGTGTCACAGTACAATGTCCGAATGTAACCATAAATAAAAAATGAGCTTATAGGCTCTGATAAAAAATACAAATGTCCACAAGTATCTGAAGCCCTGTCATCATGTCCTGATACCCCTACTGTCACGTGGTGATGGTGGTGGGAAAAGACTCGAAGGTGGACTTTGTGAGGTGGAAGGCCTATCATATGGACCTGTCCTTGCTGGTCCTACCACCCCCTTAGTGCTCTGTGTCCTCTGACTCCTAGTCTAACCTCTGCTCTGACTGCACACCTCTGAAAATGTAGGATCCTATCTCTTTGCTGGCACTACGACCTCATACAAATCCCTGTAATAAGTGGCTCTCTCCACCGATCTGACCAACTCTCATACCATGCCATCAGATGAGGACCCACTACAAAGGCATCTAACCTCTGTGAACTACTGCTCTATCTCATGTCTCTGAGCTATAGCCTGGTCTCTCTCCATGAGGGCACTGTCCCTCTCTGTATGAGTGTTGTCCCTCTTAGTGTATGCACTGTCTCTCTCTGCATAGGCATTGTCCCTCTCTATGAAGGTACTATCTCTCTCTAGTCTCATCGTCTCAAACTCTGCAGTCATAAGTCTGAGTCTCTCCTCTAAAGCATCCCTGTCACCATCTCTAGGAGCATCCTCATCTCATCTCCCCTCTACAATCCAATCTCTAAGCTCTCTCTCCTGCTCCTCCATCGGTGCCTCCTCCTCAAAATCCTCCTCAACATCATCCTCTCTATATCCTGCTAACACACCCAAAGGATCTAAGGCCATGTCTACATCAGAATCCTCTACAACCTCCTCTACTCTCACATCTACCTCTGTATGCTCCTCAACTACTACCTCCATTGTAGCATGCTCACCCCCAACCGATACATCCACTCTCCTTCCGATATCTATCATCAGTACATCAACTTCTATTGCCAGCTGTATAGGTGCATGTCCACCTGCCTGACCCCCTCTCCGTTCTCTCCATCCTTGTCTCCCACCTCTACCTCCGCCTCTACCATCATCTCCATCACATCTACCACCAACTCTACCCACTCTGGCACCTCCACCTCTCTGACGTCCTCTAGGCCCTATGCCTCGTCTCTCGAATGGTGCTAGCTGGTCAGGATCTGTATAAGGAATCGGGTGATGCTCTGCCCACCACGCTTCATAAGCAGTCATGGTCCCTGGATCTGCTAAGCCACCTCTCCATCCCCACTATACTGGCTGAAGTGCATGTATCTCTATCTCCATTGTAGCCACTGGAATCATGGGTCCCCACCATGGAACCTCTCTCGATGACCGAGCAAAATCTACTCTACTCCGAGGCTCATTCTGAACCTCTCCGAACTATCTCAGAACTCTGTCTGGCAAATTTCGGTCAATAATGTGAACACTCAAAACAGTCCTCCCAACGAGATACTGTGTTTGTCTGTAGAATGGAAAATGTATATCCTTGTCCACCCACTCCTCACAATCCATCTAAGGTCTCCATGTGAACTGATCAAGAATATCCGAGGCATGTCAACAGTACCCTATGTCACCCACGTGAGTTTGTGTAATCTGCACTGTATATCAAAACACATACAGGTGTCTCTCCTCTCTCTCTACTGTAACTAGAGGACAGAAGACAACTATCCTCTCCCAACCCCATACCATCAAAAGTGTCATCCCACAGCTCAATGACTGTGCATCTCTATAAGCAATGTCATGTAAATGGAAGTACAACATCCCAAGTAGACATGGACCCCATGCATATCTTGTCTCACTCTCCAACATGCCGACCAACATAGCTCCCCATCCTACTAGAAATCTGTGTCCTCATCTATCTGGAAGAACTATACCCCTAATCAAGGTACATAAGATGCAGTCTATCCACTCATACCTGTCTGCTAAAACTGGCCATCTGATCTCATAATGCTCAATCCCGAGCCTACTGATGTCATCCACTTGATAAAACCATGCTAACTCCGTCAATCCTCACTAGGTATCATACATAACCCGCTCACCTCTGATAGGCAATCTCAGAATCCTGTACACATCCTCCAATGTGACAGTGGCCTCGCTAGTCAGTAAATGAAACGATGATGTCTACGAATGCCATCGCTTGCAAAGTGTCATCAACATCCCCTTGTTTGCCCAAATGGCAAGCATCGACAAACAGTGATGTAGGCCTAGCTTCCATAGAAGCCAAATCTCTACACTCGTCAACCACTCTCTTAGATCAAATGTGTCTGGTCATGACTCCCATGTATAATAGGATCTAACACCACCTGCAATTCTAAGCTTGATGTCAGCATTTTTCAAATTTTCCTTGACAATTTTTTTGAAACTTTTACCAGTCAAATGCAACTCACTTTCACAGATGCGGTGCATTTTTGCAAATGCTTTGCACAGAGCCTCACATGCGGTGCACATTACATATGTGTCTCACATTTTCCACCTACACCTTTCCGACTACTGCACATGCGGTTCATTTTATACATTCTACCACCCATCTACATATGTGTTTCATTAATACATATACGGTGCACTACCTCACATGCGTCTATCCCTAATGCATATGTGTTTCATAACTACACATGCAGTGCACAATGCTCCAATGTGATCATTCCCTAATCAGGCAAAACTAGCTGTAGCGAGTTTTTGCAAATGCGTCGTTTCGTAGTCAGATGTGGCGATCACGATGGCATATGCGTTGTTTACGATGCACCGCATTTGCTTATTAATTTTCTAATGCCTAAAATGTGTGCAAAACTAAATTTGACAAGTTCATTTTCGGGTACATATCGGTGGTCCTGCGTCAGTTGGCCTCCTGAATGTTTGGATTCGATATCCTCGATGCCTGGTGTACGAAATAGGTGTCATTTCGTCCATCAGTCAGAGCAAAAACTCCTCTTTTTCTATCTCCTCCAGGTGCAAATGACTTGATTTTAGCCCTAATTCCTATTTATAGGTGGGTTAGAAATGGCATTTTTCAAGCCCTTCTCTATTGGCCACTTAACCTTTCAACTTCCAATGACCCGTATTCATCTGAAACATCTCCAAATTCAATTTCGTCAACTCCATAGCATTTCTAACTGTCATCTTGACTTATCGGGAATTTTTCCTGATTTTTTTGAAACTTTTTTAAATATGTCAATTTTCCCAAGGGGGCATACCTTACCCTGTTTCATGCTGGGGCACAACCCGGGCATATTTTCTTTGACACAATGTCATACCAACATTGTATCAAAGAGGGACAAACTGTAGATACCGAAAATTGGTCTAGGCCTGCAAGTACACATTTGACATAATTTTCTATAGTCTGTTGTCATGATTAAATAATGTTTATTATTTAATTAACCTTTCTAATACATTTTGCTCTATTAATTAAATACCCCTTTTTAATTAATTCATTAATTCATTATTAATCTTTATTCAACTTGATTAATTAAATAAATTATATTTATTTAATTATGTTGTGAATTAATTAATTCTTCCCCCTTTATCTATCAATTAAATAATTTATTATTTAATTAAACCCTCTTTTTATCATATGTCAACTATAATTAAATATATTTCTTTAATTATTCATTTAACTCCCCTTTCAACTATAATTAAATATTTATTATTTAATTATTCAATTCCACCCTTTTCAAAAGTCAAATTAAATAAATTATCTTTATTTATTTAATTAAATCTTCTATTTTCGAATGTTGAATTAAATTAACATTTAATTCACATTTAATGCATTTGTGTCACATTCCTTTGTCATTTAGTTATCTAAGTCATTCACTCACCTTCTGACTTGAGATCTATTTTTAGTTCTCCAATTATCTCTGAATTCAACTATTGATCATCTATGTAGGAAGACTCTCTGTCACAACTAGTCGATTAACTAGTTCTAACTCATATGCATGGATGCATATATTAATTAAATATCTTTTTATTTAATTAATTAATTTAATTATGCATTCGAATTCCTCATCTTCGAGTTCTGACTTTGTCTTTGACATTCAAAGTCTATTTCTTCTATTTTCGAAGATTCTTAATTGAAGATTAAGATCTTGTTCTATTTTTAGTCTTTCCTAACTCGTGTTCTAACTCAAGTTCTATCTAAGACATAACTCACATCGTATGGCATTCATCAATCTCGCCCGTTGATCTCTCTTTCAATATGAGCCAATCATTTGAAAACACAAAATCTATAAAATGGCCCGTCATAATCATTATTCCTCGTCCCGAAATCACAGACTTTTGAGAAGAGACTCATCTTCAATATTTTGCTTAGACACTCGACAAAGCTATACTTGCATTCAAACACAGAAATCTGAGGGCAAGAATACTAAAAAGGAAAAATGGAGAAGAGCAATCAAGATAATTCGAAGGGATGAACGCATATTCGATGAGATCATTTTGGTTTTATTAGTTTAGTTTATTTCCTCGTTCTTTGTTGTTAGATTTTAGATTATTATTTTAGATTAGGATTTAACTTTGTTATTCTAGTACTTGCAGAAAAATCTATGATGTTACACTTGAAACCTATATCACAATGTTAGCTCCAAAACATGACATGAACACACATGAAATTTGACAAGAGAATATGATCTTTATTGTTGTTGTAGATGGGTGATAAATTTTATCTTCAATGCTCTTGGCAATAGTATTTTCTTTTATGATCTCTTGATTATGCAACTTAGATTTGAATTGATAAATAACTATGTATCTATAGGTGTTTATCTGATTTCCTGAAATTAGATTCCACAAGTCAACATTTGAAACTTGAATTTGAATCATTAAAATTTCACCAAAAACATATTAAAAATTGGGTCCTAGCACTTAAAGGGAACCCATTCACCTTTGGGTGAATGGGTCCTAGAACCTAAATCTAGGACATAGAATTTCCAAGGTGTATAAATTAATGTTGGTGATTGTTTAATGCAGGTTTCCCTTTAAAAAATAATAATAATAAGGCTTTGGAATGCATAATTTGGTCAATAGAAGCTTAATTAAGTGTGATTAATTAAGGGGATGCAAACAGTGTAGAATTGTAAAGGTGCACAATTTTCTACACTACATTTAGCCCACGCTCAAACTCACACTAAAGTAGGAAGGGATTGATTAGGCCTCGATTTTTTTTCCAATAGGTATGGATAAAGCCTAAGGTGTTTGTCCAAAAATATTTTCTTAAGGTCTAGTGCAGTCCAATATACACTAGGTGATCCCTAAAGCAATAGGGTGAGAAACAAACACTAGGTACACAAGGTGTGAACTCATAGAAAGGTGGAAGATGATCAAGTCATGCTAGGTCTATAGGCTCCCTTATGTCAACCATACCAAAATTTATACTCCCTAATAACTTTGATAAGGTTCCACACAAGATGGTCATAGGTTTCACAAGGCTAGCAAGCTGCATTATGTAAGACACTTATGACAAGGCACCATTGGAAAGAAAGTTATGTTATGCTTGGTGGCTATGAATTGGTTTTAGGACAGTCAAAGGGGTTTTTCGTAGTTCATGAAAGGTCTCAACTTAGGTAACATCACACTTTATATCACCACCAAGAGAGGACTAGTCAAGGAATAAAAGATTCACACCTTAGGGAATGCAACCCATAGCATTACTACCAAGATGAATTTCATATGCCAAGAAAGGTCACACTCTTGAAGGACATCAAACCTAATTCCACCACCAAAAAGACACATCACATGAATTAAGAATCAAACTTTGAATAAATTCATGTCATTATACAATAAATAAGCGGGAGGCTTAATGCCCCCCACTTTATGGTAAGTGCATGGATCTGTGACACAAAAAAGGCTCTTAAGATGCCACTTTTTTACTGAAATCATAAAAATCTGATTTGCACAAGAAAATGAAGATAGTTATGTTCAAAATTTCAAGATGCAGCAAGAACAAGAGTTGAAGTGCTCCAAGTCTAGTTTCTAAGCTACTAATTCTTTTTGAAATTAATAAAGATTAAGTGTCTCAAAAAGGGGGGCCCAAAATAGGTCTTGTTTTTATAAAAACAAATAGCATATCATCTAAGGCCCCTCCCCCTTTTTGATTAACTTTTTATTAGAATTTCAAAAATCCAAATGGTGAGAAAATAGCTAATACAATGTAGTGTATCCCCATTCTCTTGGATAATATTTTAATGAATATATAATATTTTATGAATTTTCGAAGTGGACACATCCTAAAAAGCTGAAATTTTAGTGTGCTTCTCCCTAAAGTTTTTGAAAACTAATCGAAAAATTAATTTTTTTCATCACGTGTAGAATGGAGTCTAGTTTTAAAAAATATAATTTGTTTCACGATTCGATGGAGTAAAAATCTATCCTAAAACTAGCACATGTTGGTTTTTGACAAAAAATAGAGGCAATACCAAGAGAAGTTATGGATGAAAACCTTAACTTAATCAAAATGTAAAAAAAAAAAAATATTTAGATAGCTAAGAGAGAGTCTAACGTTATCACATTTTATTCATAAACGTGCATTGAAAGAGACATATAAATGTGATGGTGAGCACGACCAAAAATGTGTGAAATTTTGTTACTGTTTCAAAAAATCACGTCTTCTACATGAAATGGTTGTCCAAATCTCTGGGTAAGATTCCCAATGCAAAATCCAACCCATTGGGTTGGTATTTCCTAATGTAACCCATTTGGCGAGCACCAAAATTGGCACTTGCCAAATTTCATTCATGACTTTTGGAATGCATTTTTCTAAAATATTTCATTTTCATTTTCTCTTTCTCTTCCAAGGAAAGTATAAGTTGACATTTACATATGGACATTTAATTTCTTATACTTTAAGTTATATTTCATGTATATAGTTTCAAGATGTTTGAGAGTGGTTTCAAATCTCTAGGAGTTATAATGCAAATTCTAGTTTTTGGAAGATTTTTAAAAAAATTAGACAGTCAAATTTCAATAATCAACATGTTGAATTTCAGTAATTAGGAGGTCAAATTTCATCTTTCTCTCTCTATCTAACTCATTTTCATCTCTTATTATCTAGACCTCTCTCTCTCACTATCTCCATCCCTTTATCTAACAATCTCTCCCTTGAGCTCAAGAACTACGTCTCTACATATCCATCTCTCTCCTTCCCTCTCTAATATCTATCTCCCTCCCTCCCTCCTTCCCTCTCTACATTTCTCTATCTCCACTCCATCTCCTTCTATCTCTATATATATCTCTCTCTACTCTCTATCCCTGCCTATCCTTCCCTCCCTCTCTCCCCTCTTTCTCTCACTCTATACTTCCCTCTCTCTCTCCTTCCCTCTCTACTCTCTATCTTACCATTCTATCTCTCCTTCCCTCTCTAGTTCTCTCTATATCACCTCTCTCCTTCCTCCCTCTACAATTTTCTCTATCTCCCCCTCTCTCTCCTTCCCTTTCTACTTCTCTCTATCTCACCTCTCTCTCTCTCTCTCTCTCTCTCTCTTTCACCCAAATTTTCTCTCTACTTCTCACTATCTAACCTATCCCTCTATACCTCTTTCTCTCTCCCCCTCCTTCCCTCTCAATCTCTCCACCTTCCTCCTTACCTTTATACTTCTCTCGCCATCACACATCTATATCAGTTATATCACTTTTCTCTCTCCCCTTCTCTCTCTACTCTCTTTCTCTCTATCTCACCTCTCTCTCCCTACATATCCCTCCCTCCTCTCTCTTATCTCTCTCACCTCTCTCTCTCCTTCCCTACCTCTTCCTCCCTCTCTCCTTCCCTCTATACTTCTCTTTATCTCCTCCTCCCTCTATCTACCTACCTCTCTCTATTTTTGTCTCACCTCTCTCTCCATCCCTATCTCTCCCTCTATCTCTCCTTTCATGTCTACTTCTCTCTACCTAGCTATCCCTCTATACCTATTTCTCTCTCCCTCCTTGCCTCCTCTATCTCCATATCTCCAAAATCTTCCCTCTCTACTTCTCTCTCTATCACATATCTTTATTTCTCTCATTCCTTCTCTACTATCTCTATCTCTCCCTCC
>CM021105.1:285603507-285620156 GCA_007115665.2 Sequoiadendron giganteum
TGGAGGGAGAGGTAGGTAAAGAGAGAGATGGGAGATAAAGATAAGTACAGAGGGAAGGAGATGTAGAGAGAGAGAAGAGATAGAGAGAAGTAGAGGGGAGGGAGGGAAGCAGATGTAGGGAGGAGATAGAGGGGTATGTGTGAGAGAGAGGGAGTGGAGAGAAGGAGAGAGTGCGAGAGAAAGATGATACAACTTGTTGACCACTAAAATTTGACCTCCTGATTACTGAAATTTGACATGCTAATTACTAGAATTTGACTATCTGAATTTTTTAAGATCTTCCAAAAACTAGAATTTGCAATATAACTCCTAGAGATCCAAAACCACTCTCAAACATCCTGAAACTATACACATGATATATAAATTAAAGTATAAGAAATTAAATTTCCATATTTAAATGTCAAATTATACTTAAATTTTTATTTCATATATATAGTCTCCTTGGTAGAGAAAGAGAAGAGGAAAGAGTTCACAAACATTCATTCCAAAATTCAAGCCATTTGGCGAGTGCAATATCACTTGTTACAGGTTATTTTTGCATTTTGGCACCATTTTTGTGTCACAGATTAGTGCACACACCCTTTAAATAAATTTATAAACACCATGTTGAGCAATTACTTTCAAGTAGAAGTTGATAAAATCCAATATATGAGAGCTTATTTGGAAAGCTCTATTGCCAAATATATGTTTCCAAATAAAGTTATGTAATGAATAGGAGGTTGTCCCTCATATGCAATCCTAAGATAATACATAAGGGATCTATGGATTTGGGGTCAGTGTATGTCTTTGCTACAATGTTGTAATAGAGCTTGGAACCACAATCATTCCCCAAATACTTGTAGAAAAAAAAAACACAAAGGAGGAATGACACATAGAGAGTGAAAAAAAGGAGAACCTTTTGGGTCAACGTGGAAGAGACCTAAATGTCCCAATGCCTTGCATCATCCCCAAAAGGAAAACACAAGACAAGTGAAAAGACAATGGTTATGACATATAAAATAATACATATGCATATAGAAGAATTTCATGATAGATTCATCTCCTTTGTATCCTTGCACCAATAGGGTTACAAGGGTCATCCAAAGTAGGCTCATAAACATAAAGACACGCCAAGCAGCACAATACAATGGATCACATTATGCACATGAAATCACACAATGAACGAAGCTAGTATGACACATGCAATCCAACCTAAAGCAATATATTTACATCCCAATCATGTTCATCATATACGAAAGACAAATAACTAGCCAAAGGGAAAACAATGAGTGTCATACTAGGACAATCACCAGGTTCAACATGTGGTGAGTCACTCTTGTTAGGAGGATCATCATGGTTGTTGTCATCTAAGATCATGAAAGAGGAAAATAAAAAATTCAGCTCATTATGCACTTCCTCATCAATCTTAACAATCTCATCATCATCATCCAAATTTATCACAACATGAGGTCTAATGATAATGTCCATAGAGGTTTCATGTTGCTATTATGGTGAAAGTGTAGAATCATCATGCTTTATTTGATTTGGTTTCTGATCTTGGTTTTCTATTTTGTTCTTTTTGTCTAATTGATGAGAAATAACACAACATCTACGCCTACACTCTAGCATTTCTATTTCTTTTTGAATGACTTCCAAGTTGTGATTGTGTAGGAGCGGGTTTATCAACCATTGGTTTCTTTTCTTCCTGCAAGGGAGGAATGGAAGGAGCCATAGAGGGTTGATCAACCACTTTCTCTTTAGGCTTATACACTTGTTTTATCTTAGGAGGCATATTGATCATTGTATGGTTATTTCTTGGTCTCTTATAGGAAATAGGTAAAGGAATCATGATTGATTTTTCTTGGTTACTTGGAAGATATTTTGGTTCAAATATCATGGTTTCATCAATGATAGGGGGTTCAATCTTTGATTTGGTAATGTTGCTAAGGGATCATTTTTCTATGTGCTTTTCCTTAAAATTTTGGTAAGATTTAAAAAGTAAGTCTTCATGAGGCTTAATAGGTTTCATGGGTTCGGTCCAAAAAAAATCTAATGAGAAATTCCCATAGGAAGACAAAGGCTTAAAACCACTATGATGCACAATGAAAATTTCATTTCCAAATACAAATTTTAAACATTTATGTAACACTGACGAGATGACATCCATGGAGCATAGACATGGGTAGCTTAGCTTCACAGGGGATTGGTTTGATGATGAGATGATGGAGAATGAGATATTTAATTACTTCAGTCCAAATTTTAATGGGAGGGTGATCAAACCAAACATAGGGTAAGAAAAACCATTCTGTGTTTTGATCCATGCTTTCAATTTTTCATAAGAGTCTTGGTAAATTTCATGCACAAACAAGAATTCCTAGTGATCACATTCTCTACACACACTAGATCAATTAATATCCCATTAGTAGGCTTGTCATTGATTCTTTTGGTTGTGTAAAGAGGACCATCGGGTGCATGTTTAATTATGCTATTTTGTGAGAAAGTAATGTCAAGAGACAAGTCAATTTGGCCCTTACAAGGTTGACCATAGTTTGTATGGAATCCTCATTATCACTCATGTTATCATTAGTCATGTCTTGTACATTGTCAACATTCATCACATCATTCTGGGTGTCACTAATTTTAACAAATGAGATGTTATGATTTGGCATCAAATTGGTAAATATTTAAAAAAATTGGTTGGGTGGGGAAAAAAACTTATCTCCTAATTTTAGAATGCAACAATATGAAAATGATGTCTTTAAAATGCACTTGTTTTGACCAATTGATATGAATGCAAACTGTAGTGCCCCTTGTGCCCCTTAGCTTTTTTATGTTTATGACTGACTTGGATTATATTTGGATATTTTGATACTTGTTTGATGATACTTGGATACTATAATTCTTTGATGCTTAGTTATGATGATATTTGAGGACACTGTTATATCTAATGCTTTATGCTTATATCATGATTAGTAGATCAGTTTAATTGTTTATGTGGGTTATCATTGATATGAATATTGTGTTTATTTGATGTATATTCTATCATGATTTGATATCTTTTATTTTGTGTCAATGTATTGGTGAAGGGGAACAGGGTCGCATCACTCGCTTGTGAGTGCCCTACGACACTGCAATTTTCCCTCCATAGTGTAATTGACTATTTTTCCTATGCACATGTTTGATTGTGTGATTTTCTACACGTTGCAAGTACTAGGCATCGACTCCACCTAAATTGCTAGTTTTGATCATGCATTAATCCCAATGGAGGTTTTTGTTTCAGAGATAGCATCGGTTCCCCCACATTGAGCCATCGTCCTCATCGAGGATGAGTATCAATATGTCACACCTCGTCTATAAGGTCAGTTCATGTTGGTTCGTCAATGTTGTTGTCATTTTACTTTTCGTTTCGCTTGCAATCTGGTATTGCTTGATAGTATGTTGTATGAGTAATGTGATTGGCGAGTTTCTTTGTTTGATTATTACCTTAAATAAAGATAATTGAATTCAAAAGGCTTTGGGTTAATTAAATAAAAAAATTTATATAGTTTATGCCTTGATTAAATAAATTTTGTTAAGGTCCTTTATTTGATTTTAATAAATTAAATTTATGATTTAAAATGAAAAGTTTAAATAAATATATTAATTTAATGGGATTGTGTAAGAAAATTGTATGAGAAATTAAATTAATAAACTAAATATATTAAATAGTTAATTAAGTTGTGCAATTGCAAGTTATGATTTAAAATTTATACAATAAAAACAAGTTGAGAAATTGTGAATTGTGGGGAAGAATAAAAGAAAAATAAATTAATTAAGGGTGGATGCAGTTACAATAGTGGAGGATAATAAATTAATTAGTGGGAGTTAACTGAAGGGGGGCTTTTGGATTATTTTCTAGGGAAAAAACTAATTTTGCATTCAGTGTACAAGAGTTTCTTGTTCTTGTTCTTGGAGTTGTTTCTTTGGTTCTGGAAAGTTTGATTCAAGATCTTAGAAACTAGGAATTGGGCCTTACAGTGCTGGGAAATTCTAAAAAACTTTTTAGCTACAAATTTGGGGAACCGACCTCTACAGCAAATTCCAGACCAGCTAATCAGTTTCCTTTGTTCTCTAAATTGCACCTTTGTTTACTTTTTCTTGAAAAAAAAAACTTTATTTAAAAAGATGTCTGAAATAACTCTTTGGAATGGATTTCCAAAATATTGTGTATAATTTTATAAACCATTGTTAGTTATGCTATGTTTTGGGTTCTTGAAATAAATTAGATGGCATCGTCCCTATTTATACTTGTTAATGGTTGATCTTGTCTTAAGTAGAATTCTTAACTTGGACAGAGTCATACTTTTTTTAAGTCTTCTTGTAGGTGGTATCCTCTATTCTATATGAATCGTTTAACCATGAGACACCATTTCTCTTTCAAAATTCCTTTCTTAGCTTTAGGAATGGAGAAACTCAAATTTGAAGTATTGATATTTGCCTTGTATTATTTAAGGCTCTAATGTCCAATCATTTGCATGTAAACTTTCTAGTGCTCTCTTATGTTCTTAGGCATTACAATCATAGGAATCTAATAGGATCTTGGTCTAATATTTCTATCTCTCTCATGGCGTCCTATTGTCAACCTTGCAAGCAGATTTCCAAACAGTATTTCTGTATTTCGATAAACTTTTATATAAGATTCTAAGGTGGACTTTGCATATGTAACAACATAGGAGATAGGCGAATACTTTTCCCCAATTCACAAAACTTTAAATTGCATAAGGAAATCAAATTAGTTCCATTAAATTCGGTCGTTGCCCCTGTTCTTGACAGATTATATTGGATATACATATTTATCTCTCCATTCGGTGGTTTTACACTTAAAATTATCAATAACTATCCTTCCTCAAGCAACGTCATTGGACTTAACTTATTGTTGTTCATTTCTTAAATATATTACATCTTTTAATGGGCGCTATGCATTGTATGGTTCCTTTTTCCATTGGTATCGTCCAACCTAATTGGCTTTGATTTTAGAAGTTGAAGTTTCTCCAGAGTCACTAGTGTAGCTCTCTCTGCCTTTTCAGACTATTTCATTGCTATAGATTGACTATGGGATTTAATCATTTGTACTACATGGTTGATGTGCTTCTAATCCTTGGATCTAAAGGAAATTTCCTTAACATAAACACTACCGCAACCATGAACTGTAGCTGGAATATATAGTGTGTAAAGAAAATTCATATATGGTATTGTTTGATAAGCTAGTAAAATAGGGATATCTATGGTTCTTCATTTATATCGATCTCTGTAGTGTGACACCATCTTATTTTAATGTAACCATCAAATTTCCCATGCCGCTTCATGGTGAAAAACAACTTGAATCTTAGTCAACACCGTCGTCCAAATCCAAAAAGAGGTAAGCCTATTCGGCCCTAACTTGGAACACACAATCTTCATCATTATCCTGGGCAAAAAACGCTTAAAAGAATAAAACTCCTTAGTTCTCTTCCGAATTATTATTATTATGAGGACATTTTTTACAACAATATATTTAGATCTCTATGAGATTGATATCATGCAGTTTGATTGCATTTTAAAATACATGGATACTGCCCATCATTTTTTTCCCAGCCGTAATCCATGTGTTGAATAAACTAGATACTAAGAGGGGGGGTGAATCAGTATCCACAAAAACTCATTGAACAAACACTTAAAACTTTATTACACCATAGGGCAGAGTAAAGTAATAGTTTAACATTAAGTTCCAAAACACATGAACACCATATTTTACGTGGAAAACCCAATAAGGGAAAAACCACGGTGAGGATTAACTCACATTATATAAAGTTATATCAAAACTTGTAATAAGAGGCTCACTACCACAAACAGAAGCTCACTGCTTACAAGGACTTACTATCCAAAATGGAGGCTCGCTTCCTATAGAAAAAGTAAACATAAATTGGCTAACTACCAAGAGTTGAAAGAAGAAAGATACACCACATGTGCAAATTCAGTTCCTTTGATGCTCAGAATATTTGTTGATCTTCAACCACTATTCACACTTCGCTCATACATACTCCTTCTTCTCCTCACATTCACATTGCTTGTCCTTTTTTCTTTTTCGCACTTCCACACTTTTCATTTTCTAGCTATCTTGTATAAATACTCGATGTAAGCTTATGCATTGGTTAAGTCAGACTAATAGATGCAAAACATATTTCCAAGATGATAAATTGTTAGTCTTCAAATCAAAATTAATTCTCTTTTGTTATGCAATAGCATGTTGGCCAAGATTAATGAATCAATGCTAAACCCGATCATGTATATGCGCTTCCAACCATTATAAACCTTTTTCAAAACCTCATACCATACATATTATCGAAGGAGATATCCGAACCAACATACCAGAAATACCGGATCAAATACTAGATGAGATAAGTATGATCTTCACACCGGTACCCAGTACCAGACCAACATGGTGATATCAATGATAATATTGACAAACTTCCAACAATCTCACCCTTTTTTATTGATGACAACATCTGCAAAAATTTTGATTCAAAATTTCTTCAAAACTCTCCCCAAAACTTCAAAACTCCAAATCTCCAAATCTTTGACATCAATGGAAAAGGGTGCCCAAAAAAAGATTAAAACATGGTGACATCCAACCTTTGAAGACTTTTATTCAAAATTTCAAAACTTAAAGACTTTCAAGTATCCAATTTCTCAAAACAGAAAAATTGTTTTCACTTGGAACACTTTTTTATACCTTTCCTTGATCACCGAAAGAAATTCCTTCCATTCCAATACTGTTGAATCTATTCTTGCACATACACTATCCAATACAACCAATAGTGTGAAGGAGGATGACCAGTATGAGGATGAACATTGTTTCTCATAGTCTTCTACATCAATGAATATTCCAGAAAGATGATCTAACCAGACCTCAACAATCTCCTTAAGAAGCCAAAAGGTTTTCACTATGTCATCCATTTTCCTCTATATATACAATGATCATTTCATCCTGAATCTAGTCAATTCTCAACCTTTTCTTCCCTTCTTTGTCCTCAAAAATATCAAATTTATTCCCAATGTTATTCACTTTAGCTTCTATTGCTTCTATTCTGCTTTGAAAGTTGTCAACTGCAGTGGGCCACCAGAGACAATACTTGTAGATGTATGTCATTTCTTTCATGCATTTCTTTGTCTCTATAATTAATTCAGATAACCTCTACTTTTCCTTTGAACACCTCTTTTCAAATAAATCCTCCAATTTACATCCTCCTAGACCTTCAAGAAACATCCTTTCTTCAACTACTTCAACAAAAAATTTCAGGTAAAAATCCAGAAACAACAGATACATCAATACCTTTGTGAAGTACATAATCAACTAATGCATCATCAATTTTAAGTTTGTCAATGGATGAAGCCGTACTGCATACATCACCCACTTTCTTCATATTTCATTATATTATCATGGACCAGATTCCTTTTGGATATGAGGATTCAGATTCAACTAAAGATTCTACTTCTTCTTTCTTTTCTTCAGAGATAGCAATGACATCTTTAGAGAAAAATTTTCTTTTCTTCGATTCTGGAGGAAAATCGCTAGTGACTACTTCCAATTCCTTCATCTTGGAGGAAGAACCTTCCTCAAATCAACTTATAATGACCTCACCAGAGCTCATCACATTCTACAACAATATGAAATTTTTTTTGCACGCACTTGCTTTATCTTCCAAACTTTCCAAGTGCCTGAATATCTATTTTGCAACAGGAATTCCGGCTTCCCACTCAACATCTTTCTTTCCGAGTAGGGATTTCAGAAAATAAATCACCAAACATGTAAGCAAGGATCCGAAATGAAATGGATATCCTTCTCCTAGTGTCATTTGTATATTCTCAATAAGATTTTCAAGAATTAGCGTACAAAGATCAAATTGCACATTCTCCTTTACCATTTTATGCGCTAGATAAACTGCGATGGCGAAAGTGTAACCTTCACGATTTCTGAAGAAATTTTTATAAGAAATACCATATGCAACACACCTAACCGAGACATCACCTATAATTTTGATCAATCCTTGTCGACTCCTGTCATTTCCTCTACTTCCTTGTATTTTATTGTTTTTCATCTTGGAAGTTCTCCAATGCCACAGAGTCTAGTAACCGCTTCAATTGCTTCTTTCAAAATGAGATGGGGTTTTTCCAATATAATTCTTCCATCCTTGAGTTTTATTAGAAGGAACATGATAAATTATTTTTTGGAAAACCAAGGGAATTCTCCCCATATATCCAAACCTAGGGTTTGTATGTTTAGCAAGTTGGTTGATTCCAACCCTAATTCCAATTTCTTTATTTTCTGATAATCGAACTCATCCATATAAACTCATTTCAACTTTAGAGGGGTATTCCTTTTATAAATTTCCATTATAGCTCTCAAAATTTTAACAAGAAAAATTTTCAATTACCTTTTGTTTGCTGTCGCGAGATGGAAATTTTCAGTCACCTGTATCGAGTGACCACAATGATTTCTTTGAAGGTCTTCAAATTTCTTCAAGGATGCTTCAAGAAGGTTCCAAGCACTTCCACAACTTCTTCGAATGTATTTGATTACCAAAATAATTTGTGAGATTACCTTTATATTTCATCATTTTTCCCTAATTCGCATTAATTGTAAAAATTTGGCAAACTTCTCTTTCATTTACACTAAGGAACCCTAATTTACTCTGCAAACAAACAAGCTTGCATCTTTTCTTCCGATTTCTTTTGCAACACATCTCTCCTATTTTTATTTACAACATATCCATGTGCCAACATCTGACACACTGTATTTTTGAGGGTTTAATTGATTTTTTGATAAAGCTCCCCCTAAGACCAAGCTAGGTCTAGTTCTCGGAGGATTCATCTGCATTGGATGAGGGTACAATGTATCAGTAGACTCTGATCCTTCTTTATTTTTCCATATTTTTCTCATTTCTTTCTTAACCTCTTCCTTACCAATCCTTTCCACATCTTCCACCAGAGAAGACTGCTCGTCTTTTCTATTTCTGCATACTTTTGAGATATGTCCTGGTTCCTTGCAATAATAATAGACTATGTTTCTCTTATTTCCATTCATCCTTTTTTTGCAATGGTTTTCTTTATGTCCAAACATATTATAGTTATAACAATAACCATTGAATGATTGATTTCTATTGAACTTATTCATCATCACTCGACTAACTAAAGATTTGCATTCAGTAGCCTTATGTCCTATCTTCTTGCATGCATAACAATGTTCGGAGAAGGGACTAGAAAACTGATTCAACATACTCCTACACTCAGTTGCCTTATGACCAAACTTATTACATGAAAAGAAAACACCACTGAATGATGAGTACCTTTGTGCATTTTATTGTCTGATAGGTGGTGTCTTTCCAAAATCTCTTTTTTGCTTTCCTTTTTCTACAGTCTTTTGATTATTCATTGTTATTGAATTCTGCATTTTTCCATTAGCTTCATTTCCTAAGACACTTTTTTCTTTAGAAGGTTTATGTCCTACTATCAATTCATCAAGCTTGGTGGAGCTTGTCTTGAAATCCTCTTCACAATTTTTTTCTTTCTCAAGTTATGTCTTTAGACTCATCACTTCTTGTTCAAGCCTACGAAAAACAACTTTTCTTTGTATCACTGTTTTCAAACATTCTTCAACTTTCTTCTTTTCATCTATCTTCAACTTCAGTCCAGTGTTCTCATCATTTGCTTTCTTCAACTCCTCACTCACTTCTTTGTATCTTTCCTTGAATTTATTTAACTGCTCTTTCAATTTTCTGACACACTCATTCGCTTCATCAATATTTTCCTTCAGTTCTCTATTTTCAATTTCAACCTTGTCTAGATCTTCAAGGGCAGTCTGGAGCTCTTCTTTATCCATTGTTCAAACTGCAGGATCTCCCTCAAGCTTATAAACTTCTCCAGAGGAACCAAAGCTCTGATACCAATTGTTGAATAAACTAGATAATGAGAGGGGGGTTGAATCGGTATCCACACAAACTCATTGAAAAAACTCTTTAAACTTTACTGCACCATAGGGAAAAGTAAAGTAATTGTTTAACATTAAGTTCCAGAACACATGAACAACATATTTTACGTAGAAAACCCAATAAGGGAAAAACCATGGTGAGGATTAACTCACAATATATAAAGTTATATCAAAATCGGTAATAAGAGGCTCACTGCCACAAATAGAAGCTCACTTATTACAGGGACTTACTATCCAAAATGGAGGCTCACTTCCTACAGAAAAAGTAAACATAAATTGGCTAACCACCAAGAGTTGAACTGAGAAAGATACACCACATGTGCAAATTCAGTTCCTTTGATGCTCAAAATATTTGTTGATCTTCAACCACTGTTCGCACTTCGTCCATACATACTCCTTCTCCTTGCATTCACATTGGTTGTCTTTTTTGATTTTTCCCACTTCCACACTTTTCATTTTCTAGCTATCTTGTATAAAGACCCGATGTAACCGTATGCATTGGCCAGGTCAGCCTAATAGATGCAAAACATATTTCCAAAATGATAACTTGTCAGTCTTCAAATCAAAATTAATTCTCTTGTGTTATGCAATAGCATGTCGACCAAGATTAACGAATTGATGCTAAACACGATCATATATATGTGCTTCCAGTTGTTATAAACCTTTTTCAAAACCTCAGACCATACAGATTACCAGAGGAGATATCCGGACCAACATACTAAAAAAATCAGATCAAATATCAGATGAGATAAGTATGATCTTCACACCGGTACCCAATATCGAACCAACATGGTGACATCAATGACAATATTGACAAACTTCCAACACAATGGTCGGCTGAAGCAAATACATAGTTCTCCTGAGTGAAGAAACTATGTTAGAAAATCGTTCTTAGCCAATCAACATATAAATAGTAATTTAAGTATGCAATGTAATACATATATATATTTATATATATATATATATATATATGTTTGTGTTGTATTTAGCTGAGAATCTTCATCCATATTTTTAAAATAGAAATTTGCTTTGACAATATGGAATTTATGTAAATTGATACATAATATGCACAAATATATATTTACATATGTATATATGTACATATATGCTGAAATATGCATATATTGTATATATATATATATATGCACATACTTATAAATGTTTATGTATATATATATATATATATATTTCTATAAACTTTGTCTTTTAGTCATTAGTTAATCATGTACGGGAAATAAATGAAACAAGTAAATTTAGATAGGGTAGATTTCTTGGTATAGGGTAATAGTTTTTTCTTGGTTAAAGATTAATACTTAGGAAATGTAATGGTTGTGTTGAAAATTACCTTACACTCTTGATTTTGTCATTGAATTGAGATTTTTATTGTTACAAAGTAAAGTAGCGAATGTTTAGTACTTGAAATGGTTATGTTGCAATTTATCATGTGTCCCATGTGTTCTATTATGGATTCAAGTTGTGTGTGAAGTAAGTGATTGTTTGTGGATTTTGGAGTACCTTTTTGGGTTATTGTGTAAACATTTAGTCCTTTGGGAAGTGAGGACTAGCAGTCTTCTAGAGGCTCGGGAATTGTGAATTGGGTAAATGTGTAGGTTGAACCTTGAAATGGTTGATGTGATCTTTGTCTTGTGTTAATGAAGGGAAATTGGCCATTGCATCATTTACTCATCTTTATGGATTATTTTTGTGTGTGATATGGTTGTACCTCACTTTATGTCTACATTCTTGTGTTTTGGATTCATGCAAGTTGGATCTACCCTATCGGTTGTGTTGGATTTTCTAGTTGTAGAAGGGGGAGTGGCTCCCAATGGGGGTCGATGCACAAAGAGGAATCTAGGACAACCCATGTGGGATTTTCCTAATCAAGTGATAACATAATTAATTAACTAGGGGTTGGGTAGTGTTTCACTTTAACTAAGACAATTGGATTGCCTCACCCATGCTTGTAGTGCCTGTTCAAGCTAAGGATGGGTTGGGAAGGCCTGGTCGACAAGAACAATATCCTTGTCCCCACGAGAGGATAATTGGTCCTACATATGTCACCCTATGGGGTTGGCGTCAAATGTGAGACTGTTAGGACAACCATAAATGGGGGTCGATGTCTAGTGAAAGACTGTCAAGATAACCCATGCTAGGACCATGTGATCACACTCTCCCTACTATAACCTTGCATTTACTTGACTCGTATTTCCATTTTATGTATGTGTGCCTCTGGAAGTGGTGTATTGTCATTTGATGTTGTACTTGACTTGTTCATTGTTTTCATGTTAGCTTTGTGTTGCCTATTGTCTTTGCCTGATTGTGTTGGTGGGACCCTTTGCTATCTCCTAGCATGGGGGGTGGATCTTTGGGTTCCACATGGTTGGGTGGAAAGTGCATTATACTCCATTGGGTTCCCTCTCCTTGTTCATGATGGTGATGAATTCTTCTGGATTGAAGACCTCTGCATTGTACCAGCTCATGTGGATCATTACTCTTGTACTTGTATTGTATCATAATTTGATATATCATGTATCATACTTGATGTACACTCCTCACATGTATATGAGGAGATATTGATGTTCAGATGTATAAATGTAATGATGTAAACTGATGTCAATCTCTATTATGAAATGGAATATGTATCAGATGTTATTGTATATGTAAATTAAATGGATTGAACCAATTGATCTCTATGAATTCATGTTATGGTTGTAACACATTGATTACTTGATTAAATGAGATGTGTTACTAGATTTTACTTACAACTCATTTAGGTAGAGCTTGTTGATTTTAAACTAAAATGTGGTACATTTTATTAACTTTCCTTTATTATATTCAAATGTATAAATGAAACAATCTAGAAAAGATTACAATTATAGATTACAACATTCATACACATGCATGTAATAGAAGAAAGATTATGATCTTTTCAGAAAAAAAAGTAATCTTTATTGAATGTATAAGTGTACATTGTCTCATACAAGCCATGAGACTAGCCTTTTCTTATTTAATACAAATTATGCAAAAACTCATACATGAATAGGTAAAGAAAGAACAATGAATGTGCATAGAAGGAAAGTAACCAGCCATTTCCTGTGAATGACTAGTCTCGACTGGTGTTGTGCCATCCTATTGTTGTCCTGAGCTTCATCTGCCTCTTCTAGCTCCTTTCCACTCCTAGTCCTGCATATGACAGTAAGAAATGGTGTTAGAGTATACACATTCACCCTATGCATGTATAAATCATTCATAATGTGTATTAAATAGGCCTAATTTCATCTTTAGGTGTCTCGGAGAATCATCAAGGTCATCAAACGCATCCAAAATATGCATTTTTCGCTAACTTGTTTGCTTCATGTGCAGATACAGGTGTGATTATGTTTTTGTTTTTGATTTATCATTACAAAATGAGTGGTGAAAATGTGGAAGGGTTGAGCCCAGCTCATAACAATTGGCATAAGTAGTGTGAATATCATGAAATCTATATTGTGTTTTGGAGAAGTTCTAGAAAACAACTTCATATAAGGGAAATGATTGCATCATCACAATATATATGCAAAGCCTTTTATGTATACTCTAAGTGCATATAGTATTTCATTGCAGAACAATTATATCATTTGCAGAGCCTTTTTGTTATATGATGAAGGTACACATTGTTGAATATCAGATGGTAGAAGACACTCACTATGAATATTTAAGATGACTGAACCATCACAATATTAGCAGCAAAGGGCGGTGATTGAGTATTAGTGCAAGAGCCTCTATAGATCAAACACCTCAAGCCAATGATCATGAGGATATAAAGAGCAGTCAATGAATAAAAGGACAATCCCATATCTTTGCTCACAGGGTTCAAGGGACATAGATAGTTATATTACAATCTGGAGTAGTCTAAGGCATAGTGCTAGTTAGTAATCACAAAGGTGTTTGAGACAGTAACTGATACAATCCTCATAGCCTCATCTCAGACCGGTCAAAGGAGCTTCATGACAAAATACAGTCACGAGCTCAATCATCTTTTGCCTCAAAGTTCATAAGCACTATCAATAGACAGTGCACAATATCTTTCTCAACATCATGACACAATGAAAATAATGCAAGGAAGTAGTGAACATTAGGTGCATCTTGTTATGATGGTGAATGCAATCAAAAGTGCAATACAAATGCTAAATACAGTTTTGAAAATAAAATGAAACATCTAGAAGGCAGTTATATCAAGAACATAGATGCTCTATTTTCATCATTGTTTAAAAGCAACAAGGTAGACTATGCAAGTATGTGTTTCAGAATGCAAGTAAACAATTGTTATCATGCAATAGTTAAACATGTGTCTGAGTCATAAGGGAGTAGCTATAAGTAGCAAATGGAGTGGAATTCATGATTCAAGCACATTGATGCAGTAGAATGTCTTAGGGAGGAGTATTGCATTGAAATAATTGTCATCAATGCTCTACAAGATTCATATGGAATTATAGAGGCTTGTTGATGCCTTGAGACTTTCCAATCAAATGACAAGATTTATAGACCAAGAAGCAGTCATGCCTATCATAAAAGTAAAAGGCATCACATAGTCATATTGCTATGGCATCAATGCCAAAGATAGAGTGTGGATCCGTGCATGAATTTTATCCAAAGGTAGGGTATTTTGAAGATAGTTCACTAAAGATGCATCACATAGTTTCATATTGCATTTGCAAATCTAAAGTAGTCACTATAATGACTTCCATCAATGGAGAGTACAAAGAATATAATCAAGAGGTACTAGTGTAGGCATTGTCAAAACACTTTGATGCAAAATAGTTGTGTTTGACAATAGTTTAATAGAATAGAGCATGTATTATAAAGGATTGTGCATTGGCAGAGAATGCAAAGAAAATTTATCATATCCAAAACTGTTCTATGCGAATCTTTAAATGACAGTCTTATGAAGACATGAAATTGAGAGAAAGAATCAATGATGGAAAACATATTATGATTGTGATCATGACATAGTCAAGTGCTTATAAAGAAGGCTATAAGAAATGGAATAGCATTTGCAAAAGGCGAGTATAGACTCATCATGATACATAGATTATGAAGTACCCGCACTATGCAATGGCAGTGTTTTCTTGTGGCATAGTGCCTGAAAGAGCTCATGGTTGAGCATAAAAATAGAGAAAGAAATTTGTGGTTTGCAGGGAGGCCAAACCCTTGACTCAGTTGAAGGAGATGGGGCACATTTTTCAAAAAGTGCTACATGAAACCCTAAGGCCGAACCAAAGAGTGGAATGTTTTTTTTATTTACAGAGCCATGTGGAAATAAAATACAGGGAAGCTTCAAGTAACAAATTAAATGAAATACCACAAAATGTAGAAGTCATGAGACCGCAGCCTGTAATGAAGAGATATCAAAATCTTTTACAAAAAATGTTTCATTTTCTTCTATCCTTTGCGGATACACATGAGAAACACGGAGATACAAAAAATACCAAAAATGTGTCTGAAGATAAACTCAAAATGAGTTATTTTATTCTGCAGAAAATGAGATATAATGATCTTGAAATCTTACCTTGAGTTTTTGGGTATCTTTGTTGTGGGAAATGCAAGAAAAGTTCTTCTATAGCTTGCGATGTGCCATGAAATCCTCAGTTCGTGCTTCCAAAAACAATTGGCGGTGTTGAGAATCCTTTTAGAGAAGTTCAATGGAACCCTAGGGCGGCACTCTTAGCTTCTTCTTGAAGCTTCAAGTAACAAATGAAATGATGCTTTCATTTTTTTCCCTTGTTTTGTTACTTAGGGTTTTTCCTAGCATATGCCAATGCTTTAGTGGCATTTTTACCTTTTTGTTTTAAACAAATTTGTAAATTTATGAAGCCCTTGGGGATTTCTTTTGCCTTAGAAGTTTTAGACTTATTCATCCCTTATGCTTTGTACTGATAAGTCTTTTTGACTTATGCTCTAAGTTGTTTCCTATGACCAATTCAAATAGCTTCATTTAATTTTTCTTTCTATTTGAAATGTAAAACATTTTCCTTAGGTGATATTTTATAAATCACTTAGGAACAAATGTTATTTTAATGCAAAATTAGATGTAAAATGTAGTTTTCAATATTTGACCAAGTCATGAGGGGGATATAGTTGAAGATTTATGGATTATGCAAACTATAGGAGCATATGTCATATGACTGTCATGAGGTCTTCAATGTATGAAGGAGGAGATATGGCTTTTAACACATGCCACGAATGGAGGGGAGTTTTTTCAATTAGCAAACACATGGAGAGAGAATTGAGGGAGGTTATTTTGAGTTGGTAGAGATTGGGAGGAGATTTAGGAGTGATTCATCACTTTGTTGAGAGAATATAGACTTTTGTTTCCATTTAGAGCATTTTTAGAGGTGTTTATGGTTTGATTCAGTCTTGTATGAATTTTTCATCCATCATGAGCTCTTTTTGAGAGAATATAGGTGCTATATTTTAGGCTTTTGAGGGGCATCCGACCCAAGTTGGTTTTTTTTTCCTTCTTTGGTGGAACCACTTGGATGTTGCCTACTTAGTATCTTTTCTAACTCATTTGGAGTTAGTACTTACTTTGCATTTTTTATACTAGTGACTTTTTAGAGTCCTAAGAGAGATTCTTGCAATTTTTTGTAACTCACATGGACATGGAATACAGTGCAGACCTTGG
>CM021105.1:285620856-285677802 GCA_007115665.2 Sequoiadendron giganteum
TGTGTTTAATGCACTTTAAAAAAAATGTTTCATTTTTTGTTGTTAGTGTGTTGTCCTCTAGGGTCTCTTGGTGGGGCCATTACACAAACAACTACAAAAAACTGCAATTTCAGAAATTGAAATTGAGATATGCAAACAAAGATAGACTTATGCCCAAAAATTTGGAAATTGACTTGTACTAGGATAAATTCACCCAAGGACGAATGGATCTTTGCATAGGGGTGGAAAAAATAAAGTTTGAATCTCTAAGTTAATGTTTAAGGTCTTTGTTCCAAGTTGCAGATGGATTCTTTCAGTTACAGGTTTCTAGAATTTAATGATTAGATGCAAATATAATTTTATGTCCAAAACAACAACAAAAAATGACAACTTTTTTTATACAATTTTGATTGAATTTTTTGATGTAAATGATTGAAAAACACCAATATACAGACTACTATGCAATATTTTTAGATTTTTGAGATTTTAAATGATGCAAAATACAAATTTAAATGATGCAAGATGCAATTATAAAACCCTAAATGAGATACAAGACTAAATAATGCGCATTCCTAGATCTATGGTTTTAAAGACTTCCAAATCACAATTTATAATGTACAATGTCAAGTTCACCAAAATGAAACAAAGAAAAATATATAGATGTGTGTATGAGAGAAATGATGGAATGATCTAAAAGATTTAAACACACTTACACTTTCCCTATTTTTATTAGAAAAAAGAGATCTCCCAAGGATAGGATTGACTTTCAACCTTGAGGCGAGTCAACCCTATTAGGAAGGTTTGTTGTTTTCTTATGAAAAAAATGACTGATTGACACTTTTGGGAGATAATTTTAAATGCATTAACAAACTAAATTGCATGACCTAACACTTGAAATGCAGAATATTATGATAACAAAAATGAAAACAGTAATTTGGAGGTAGATCTGAGAAGGGAAGAATGGTGTGCACCTGGCTTAAAAACTGGGTTTTGAGCTTTGTAGCAAGACTACTTCGTCCCAGGGAAAGTGGGTCCTAGTGCAAGGGTCCCAAATCTGATTTTGCAATCCTCAAATCCTGAAATGACAGTGTTTTGTTGATATGATAGACTTTAATGAGCTATAAATTTGGAGAAATAACCCTTATGAGGTGATTATGTTCTCAATCTTGTATGAAATTTTAGGTGATAAATTAAAAAATGTTTGGTTTCTATAATTAGCCTCAACAACAACTATTTTTGAAGACTATCTTTTGAAACACCATTTTTATTTAATTTATTCACAAGTTATACCACAACAAGCTTTGCCCCAACAAAGGAATAGCATTTTGTGAGCAAGATTGCTCCACCCAATAGTAGTAGCCCCCTTGCTTAACAATCTCATTTTAGAATGAGAAAATGAAATTCTCTTCTCCTAAATCCTTTTTTTTATAATAATGGATCCAATACCAAATTCTACAATTGTCCATTCCTATTATTTTCTAGAGTCTCCTTAGTCCCACTCAACTATATCTAGATCAAGGTGAGAAATTTGACTTTTTCTTTACTATATTGAAACATAACCTTTTTTACATTTTCCATAGATTTATGTCCATCTTACATTCATAGCTTTAAATGTCTCATGATGCATCACTTTAATTTTAGAAATATCTCTATTGTAAATTTTTTAAATATACAAAAAAAAAAATCAAACACATTTGTACTTGCTTTGTTGAGGTGCAAATTGATATTAAGATGTCTTAATTAGACAATAGGACAAATACACCAAACTAAAACATACTCACTTTGTGTAAAAAATGAAAACCTTCTTGATTATGCAACCAATTATTATTCCATTTTATTGATTGATTTCCAATTATTTGAATTCAACAAAACAATTTTATACCATTCTTTCCAATACCCATAGTCCATATAAAAATCTCTTAATAAGTCTATAGTGCAACTCTAAAAAGTGGTTGTACTAATATATTTTGTAGAGTTTCCATCCTTTGGGTTGCAACATTTAAACCATATGAGACATTGTCATCTTTCGACCATCAAGAACAAACTTTTCTTCCAACTCATTCACAAGCATTTGTAGGTACATCTCTGAAAACTTTTCAAATATCCTTTCTCCATGGCGTGGAGAGGCCACCTACCTTTGAAGCATTTTGTTAATCAGTTTATGTGCCTGGTTATGACAAATTCTGTCAACTAGTGTCAAACAGCTTACATGCCATGTATATGGTTCCACATTTTGGATAATTTGAAGAGTTCTATCAAACAATTTACGTATCATATCTATGGTTCCACATTTGGCATAGATGTCACCGTGAGACCAAATTTCTTTGAGGAATTTTGTCAAAAAAATTATGTGCCATGTCTATGGTTGACCAATTTTCTTCCAGGAATTATGTCAAACAGTTTACATGCCAGGTCTATGGTTTCACATTTTGGATAGATGTCATCACGATACCATTTTTTCTGAGGAATTCTGTCAAACAGTTTACGTGCCATATCTATGGTTACACATTTTGCATAGATACCAAATTTCTTTGAGGAATTATGTCAAACCATTTACGTGCCATGTCTACCAAATTTCTTTGATGAATTCTGTTAAACAGTTCACATGACATCTTTATGGTTTCAGATAAACAAATTTCTTTGAGGAATTTTGTCAAACAGTCGGCAGCGCATGCCACAGACAAATGTATCTGATGCATTACGTCAAACAATTGGCATGCCTCGTCTGTCTTTAGGGTATTCGAGTAGACCACATTTCTTTAACTAGTTCTATCAAACAGCTTGCTCATCCTGGTCTGTGATTCAAGGTGTGTAGGAGCATTTCCAACTATAATATCTTAAAAAAACCCACCTTCCACATTGCTATTTGTATTTGTGTAAACATTTTTCAATCCCTTTTCAGAAATCCATTTTGTGCATATCCAGCAATCATGTCATCCCAACTTCCCTAACTTGTGCCGTTTCAGTTTCTGGTATTTTGAGGTTCAATCCCGATTTACATTTTGAAGTTTTAAGTTACATTATGTGAAAGAAGTTTGAAGTTGTGTCAAATTTTTTTGCATTCACCTCTGGGATCACATTCAGATTAGGATGAAAAAAAAGTGATAAATTTTTTTGACACCATCAAATCTAGAAATCTTTAGAATACAATCATTATGGATTGTGAAAATCCGTTCTCATTAATTGAAATCTCAGAAATTTTACACTTTCTAACTTTTATATTATTATTATTATTTTTAATATGATTTAAAATGTTTAAATTAATTTAAAACTTTATTATTGAATATAAATTTTATTTTCAATTTTAAAATTTATTTTTTGAATTGAAATTATATGCAATTTATAACCTTTAGTTGATTCAGGATAATGGGTATCTGGGTTCAAGATTTGCTCTTAAATGCATTTTTATTTATCTTTAAATTTTGTGTTTTTGATTTGCAATGAAATTCTTGGCCTTAGCCTGAATGGTAGCGATCTCCACATTTTGGAGTTTGAATAAACAAATGTGGTGATCTTGAAGACAACATTTATTTATAATTGGTCAACATCTTTAGACTCAACTTTATCAACCATATTCAATAAGTTGATAAAAAAATTGATTTTAAAAAGAATAAGTAAAGAATAATTAAGGGTCTTAATTTAGATTTGTTTGATTTACATGTTTGTGATTTAAATTTTAAGTATGATGTTGAATGAGTTTGAGCTTTATCATTATTTTTTTAATATTTGAATTTGAGGGTTTATGGACGTAAAATTTTAAGATCTAATGAGAAACTTTCATGTCTATAATGGTGATACAAATCAAGATTTCACATTTAATTAATTTCACATTCAAGTATTTAAGTTTGCAATTTCAGCAAGAGAATAAAAAGAAATCAAGTACGAAGTATCAATAAAAAATGGAATCAAGGCTTGTATGTAGGTTTAAAATGATATTTGAAAATGCATGTAGTCACCTCATACTAAATTATTTATATTGATAATTGAGTTTCATATTAAAAAATGCTAAAGATTTGGTGTATATGGAGTAAAAAGAATTACATTCTTGACTTGAAAGTTTGACTTAGCACTTTTGGCAGGGCATGCTTCATGACTCTTGTCATGCTAGAGTAACAACAAGATTATCTATAAGTAGTTTATACGTTTTACAATTGTGGTGATCACTTTAGGAAGAGTGGGAAAAGCTACACTAAGAGAACAATTATCCTCTATATATGGCCTCATAGAGTCCCTTGCTCAAACCTATTTGTGATGCTAAGAAGTTGGATCTTATATCGATCTTATTTTTCACTGTGACATTAGAAGCATTAAAACATTGATCTAAAACATCCTATCTAACGGGTTTACACCCTAGTCTAAATAATTTGTTTGCATTACCCTAAAGGAATCCATTAAACTATTTGATTGCCTTATAGGTCTTGGAGTCAATTTATCAACACATAAGTAATAAATTGAACCACATGAGTTGATCTCTATCCAAACACATATACACAAACCAATACAAACTCATAGGAATCAAAGTCCATTCTTTTCATTCAATTTTTATTAAAATTGTATTATTTATCAAATATAGATTAAATCCATGTTAGTACAATATCCTTTCTCTACTCGTACATAACCATTTCATATTGTACCAATTCATAAAGATTAACATATTATTGTCTACCCTATTGAATTTGGTAGTAAATACCATAATTACCCATAGTCAAAAAATGTCATCCTAAGGAACCCAATCCTAAACTCAACATAGATCTAATTACATAATTAGTAAGTAGACCATCCACACATACTGAGAGTTGTTCACACCCTTAACTCATAATTGTTTAACTCAACATAATCATTAAATGCAAGGTTAGTATGATTCTTTAACTCATTCATAGCCAAATCATTGCCAAGTTTATCATGCCCTTACTTCTTGGAAGAATAGACCTTGCTAGGTCCATAGGTTAACCTATACCTTTCCATACTCCTCATTGATCCAGGACACAAGACCATAGGATGAAATATACAAAAACTAATTCTCCCACGTTCACCTCAATACAAACCATAATGACATTGACCCTTAAAGTTCATCCAAGGTGGGAGTAGATTTTGAAAAGTCAAGCACCCTAAACCTCATACTCGATAAGCTTGATGATTAAAAACTACCTTTTTATTATCTCAAACCTATATAGTTGGGACACATTAATTGGAAGGTGAAGTCACTTATATCTAATAAAATTTTAGCCTCAGGTTGAAGCATATTAATAAAGGAGATATAGTCAAGTTTAGAAATATCTCCCAACCTAGACCTATTTGTAATAACCCCAACATATTATTTTGATAAATAAATTCAGATTTGTAAATTTTAAATCAGATCTTGTAAAACCCAAATTTCTTCATAATTCTAACATCAATAGTGATAATCCATATTTAATAAATGAATCCAACACATAAAAAATTGACTCCAAATATTTTTCTTATTACTAATGACATATGAAATATTTCATATTATGCTACAATTGTAACATAAACAAAAACTATGATAGTAGCAACAACAAACTAAAAATAATATATTAGAAATTGGACAACAACAACAATTATAAATTTACAAACTTGTAAAACTCAAACCTGCAACTCATGAAGCACATTCACAACCTCTGGATGATATTTTCATAGATAACCAAAGGGTTTTTATCCTCCAATTATTGAAACCAAAGGGTTTTCATCCTTTGATCTCCAGCAAATCCAAGGGATTTTGTCCTCAAATTTGATTGCTTGAGCATAAGGTTCTAACCAATATTAGCAAGGGTTTTTAGTGTAGAATGAATGATACCCCAAAATAAAGCACTCATTCCTTTAATTAGCTAAAATTAGTAGTTGGTAAAGAATCCTATCTAGATGAGTTGTCAAAATCACACATGCACCAACTGCATTAATTGACACTCCATTTTTTCTTGAATTTAAATTTTGAGTGTGTCCTTGTTGCATAGGTCAAATATTTGATATTTTCCATCTTGTCACATTTTTATGCTTTCAATGAGCTAGTGAACCTAAGAACTTATCCCACCTTCACAAAGTTCACAAACTCACAAAATTTGCAAATTTTAGAGCTTCTCACCTTTTATGAACTTTTTTTTTAATTTTCACTTCCTCTATTGCCTTCTCTTAAATTTGTCACACTTCTTGCCTTTTCATAAACTTTATCAACTTTTCACAAAGTTCACAAATTTGCAAACTTTGTGGCCTCATGATCCCATAAAACTTATTCCTTCCCTTTGTTGCACTTTTCAAAGATTTCATGAACTCGTGAACTTTATGACAAATAAGACTTACCAATATCTTGAAACCTTAACCTTGTTGCACTTTTACATATTTTGTAAACTTGCAAACTATGCAAAATCATATCTTTCTAATGCTTAATATTATTTATCTTCAATTTTTTAGGGCCTATGAAACTAGCCTCTAATAAGCTTAGCTCCCTAGAAATAAGAAATAATATTTTGGTCTATAAACAAAAATTAATTGAAAATAGGACATTGCAAGTCTACCTTTCCCAAAATTTATTTTCCTCAAGAAATAGCAAACCCCAATGATGAATTATTTTGTAATATCTATAGATTTTAGGTCTTGTACCTATCAAATAAGCAACTTTAGCCAAAAACACCAAGATGCTCATATATCATCATGTTGACACTACAAAACATGTTATAGTATCTAGACTTTATTTCTATCAAAGTGAAAAAAATCTTACCAAAAATAATTATGGGAGCTACTACTTCCTTCATTTACATTCTTGTGCAATCCATGAGCTTGGATCACATCAAACAATTCGACCTATAATAATAACATTTATGAAAAATTCTAAGACATTTACAATGAAATGCATAATTGATTTCCGTTGCCTTTGATTTGGATCAAGAAACTAAGGAAACCAATCTGCCATATGCTACATTTTGAAATGATGATGAATAAAAATTTCCATAAATTCCCAAAATACCCAAGACTACCACATGTTTTCACCCCCACATTTTTTGGTGATCCCTTGCATAATGTTTTGAGTAGCTCCAAACCTTTGGAGCTACTCCATCATTCTTAAGTTGCACTAATTTGGTATTCATTTAAAATTCACCTTGATATATTCTTTCGGTCTCATAACTTCCTCAATAGGATGGATATGTTCAACATAATTTCTTCTTAACTTTAGATGACATCCTTTAATCAATTCCATAATTAGCAACAACTATGTGACTATAAATGATGTAATTTTGTAGTTAGGAATGATGATGGTAGAAACCCCAAAGCTAGAAATTATATGGACACCAATCTTTATCTTATTCCTTGTGCAACATATTTGAAAAATGTGAACATCACTTCTTTCATTTCTACTAGGTTTATATTCTTGTTAAAATGAATCTTGATTAGAGATTTTTTTTATCAAATCCACTAACATCCTTGAATTTTCTTTGTATTGTGTCAACAAATTCCTTTATATGAAATATTTCTTGAAGTACTACCTCATTTTTCTTAGGTCATGATCTTGGCATACTCAAAATTATGCTCATCTCATCTAGATTGTTGTCATAAAATTTTCTTATGTGCCAAAGATTCTTACCATTACAACCCAAGTTGTAACTTTTGGTAATTGGAATGAATCATATTATTTTTAGGCTAAAATAGTTTTAACAATCATATGTCACTCGTGACTCATTTCCAAACAACAATGTGTCAGATGGAATACTTGCACTTAGATGCCCTAATAGGTATGAACTCCTACACACAAAATCAAGAAAGAGAATATTCCTCAAACTGTTAGGGATATGGATGCTCATGAAAGTTGTCCTCAATCTAAATCATAAATTTATAAAAAAATATTGATAGGAACACACTATATTAGCTAAAAAAGTAAGTTCCTTTTTTCAAAACCAAGAAAATAAATGTTGGAAACTACCCTATACTAATTGAGAAAACTTCTACAATGGGAATGGGAATGAGAAAAAATATCCTCCATCAAGTGACCAAAAATCCTTCTATGTTTATAAGGAAGGTATGGAAAATATATAAACATTGAGAACAATAAATTAAGGTTGGATACCACATTCATATTGGCCCTTGGTTCCTGTTTCTTGCAATAGGAATTTTATCTTTTCCATGTATAGTTAGTGACTTCCAATAAGAAAATTCAATCTTTAAAATATCTCATTTGGTGACCATATCAAGAGAGAAATATTGAGTAGATCCATGACAAACCAAACAGTAACGTAATAATGTGTCTTTCCTAATGATAGACCTTTGATTATCTCTATGCATTGAGTGGTTTGAGCCACTAAGTTTCCCTAAAGATACCACCTTTTTCTTTTTGTTATAGCCACACTTGGGACTCCATCCACCATACCTTGAAGCATTATTTCTTTCTCTTAATCCTTGAATTTTATCTCTATAGTGATTTTTCTATGAGGATGCAACCATTCAAACGCAATTTTATACTTACAATTTTTAGAGTTCCTATAAATTCTTCTAAATATAAATCCTCTCAAATCCTATCGAGTTCTTCATTTAGCTTCTTAATTTCCTTAGCCCTAGTTTTATTATCTTTCTGCCTAAAATTTTCAGCAACAACAAGTTGTTCTTCTACCTCCAAAAGTGTTATTTGGGTCTTTACTAAAGTGTCCTTGGTTGATTTAAGCTCAAAGATGAGTTAATTAAAACTTTCCTTCTTTTTTTAGATTAAATTAGTCCACCACCTCTACAAATCTAATGATTGTATCTCTATCTTCAATTAGATGTTAAAGGTATTTTTATTTTATCGTTTTCAAAGTATTATTCACTACTTATAAATAAATCTACATGAGTGAATGCATGTTTAGTTTCAAAAATATTTACTTCATCTATAATTTTTGACTTCTTAAAACAAAAAATTCCCTTCAATAATACTTTTTGTGCTATCTCTAGCTCAATTAAGATGTGTACCTCTTTCTCTTTTGTTACCATTAGTTGCTCATTCCATTCAAGTATCTCTTTAGGCCTATGTGTTACATTGGAAAAATAATGTTTCTTGTCTTTATCTTGGCTAGAAACTCTAACATCTCCATATAAGGTCTTTGAAGTATTTTGATACTCGTGGGAGGAGAATAAATTGTAAATGCCACATGACCTTGTATGCTTACTGGTAAATCCTCCCCTTTGTGTGATTGATCTACATACTTGAGTTGATTTGGTTACGATGTGAAGCATATAAAAATATAGGGTTTATCAAGGTAAATGGATCAAGATGATGAGCCACTAATTTTCACTATGTAATGTTGAATAAATCAGATACTAAGAGGGGGGTGAATTAGTATCCACACAAACTCATTGAAAAAACACTTAAAACTTTGTTGCACCATAGAGCAGATTAAAGTAATAGTTTAACATTAAGTTCCAGAACACATGAACACCATATTTTACGTGGAAAACCCAATAAGGGAAAAACCATAGTGAGGATTAAATCACAATATATAAAGTTATATCAAAACTGGTAATAAGAGGCTCACTTCCATAAATAGAAGCTCACTACTTACAAGGACTTACTGTCCAAAATGGAGGCTCACTGCCTACAGAAAAAATAAACATAAAATGGCTAACCGCCAAGAGTTGAACTGAGAAAGATACACCACATGTGCAGATTCAGTTCCTTTGATGCTTAGAATATTTGTTGATCTTCAAACACTATTCACACTTTTCTCATACATACTTCTTCTTCTTGCATTCGCATGGCTTATCCCCTTTTTGCTTTGTCGCACTTTCACACTTTTCATTCTCTAGCTATCTTGTATAAATTCTTGATGTAACCATATGCATTGGTTAGGTTGGCCTAATAGATTCAAAAAATATTTCGAAGATGATAATCATCATATCAAAAGTAATTTTCTTGTGTTATGCAATAGCATGTCGGCCAAGATTAATGAATCGATGCTAAACCTGATCATGTATACATGCTTCCAACTATTATAAACCTTTTTCAAAACCTCAGACCATACAAATTATCGAAGGAGATATCCAGACCAACATACCAGAGATAATAGATCAAATACCAGATGAGATAAGTATGATCTTCACATCGGTACCTAATACCAGACCAACATGGTGACATCAATGACAATATTGATAAACTTCCAACAATCTCCCCCTTTGTCATTGATGGCAACATGTGCAAAAAGTTCGATTCAAATTTTTTCCAAAACTCTCCCCAAAACTCCAAAACTCCAAATCTCTCCCCCTTTGAAATCAATGGAAAAGGGTTCCAAAAGGGATAAAACATGGTGACATCCATCACTTAAAGATTTTTATTCAAAATTTCAAAACTTAAAAACTTTCAAGTATCAAATTTCTTAAACTAGAAAAAATGTTTTCACCTGGAACATCTTTTTGTACTTTTCCTTGATCACAGGAAGCAATTCCTTCCATTCCAATACTACGTAATCCATTATTGTACACACACTATCCAATATAGCCAACAGTGTGAAAGAGGATGACCAAACTTCAGATGAACATTGTTTCTCATAGTCTTCTGCATCAGAGTATTCCAAAAAGATGATCTAACTAGACCTCAACAATCTCCTTAAGAAGCTAGAAGGTCTTCACAACATCATCCATTTTCCTCTATACAATGATAATTTTAGCCTAAATCTCACCAATTCTCAACCTTTTCTTCCCAATGTTATTCACTTCATATTCTATTGCTTTAGTTCTGCTTTGAAAGTTGTCAACTGTAGCATGCCACTGAAGACAATACTTGTAGATGTTTGTCATTTCTTTCATGCATCTCTTTGTCTCTACAATTAATTTAGATAACCTTTGCTTTTACTTTGAACACCTCTTTTTAACTAGATCTTCCAATTTACGTCATCGTAGACCTTCAAGCATCATCCTTTCTTCAACTATTTCAACCATATTTTCAGTAAAAATTCAAAAATAATAGATACATTAATACCTTTGTGAAGCAAATAATCAACTAACGCATCATCAATCTTAAATAAGTCAATGGGAGAAGCCATACTCCATACATCACCAAATTTCTTCATATGTCCTTGTATTATCTTGGACCGGATGCCTTCTGGATCAAAAGATTCAGATCCAACCAAATATTCTTCTTCTTCTTTCTTTTCTTCAGAGATAGCAATGACATCTTCAAAGACAAATTTTCTTTTTTTCGATTCTAGAAGGGAATCACTAGTGACTACTTCCAATTCCTTCATCCCAGAGGAAGAACCTTCCTCAAATTGACTTACAATGACCTCACTGAAGCTTATCACATTTTGCAATGATATGAAAAGTATTTGCACGGACTTGCTTTATCTTCTAAAATTTCCAAGTGCCTGAATATTTGTTTTGCAATGGGAATCCTGGATTCCCACTCAACATGTTTCTTTCCCGGTAGATATTTCAGAAAATAAATCACCGAACATGTATTAAACAATCCAAAATGAAATGGATATCCTTCTCCCAGTGTCATTTGTATATTCTCAATAATATTTTAAAGAATTAGCTTACAATGATCAAATTGTACATTATCCTTTATCATTTTATGCGCTAGATAAATTGTGATGGCCGAAGTAGAGCCTTCACGATTTATGAAAAATATTTTGTAAGAAATTCCATATGCAACATACCTAACCAAGGCATCACTAATATTGTTGATCAACAGTTCTTGGGGGTCCTTGTCGACTCCCGTCATTTCCTCCACTTCCTTATATTTTATTGTTTTTCGTCCAAGAAGTTCTTTGATGCTGCAAAGTCCGGTAATCACTTCAATTGCTTCTTTCGAAATCAGATAGGGTTTGTCCAATATAATGGTACCATTCTTGAGTTTCCTTAGAAGGAATAGGATAAATTCATTTTTGGAAAACCAAGGGAATTCTCCCCATATATCCAAACCTAGGGTTTGTATGTTCAGCAAGTCATTCGATTCCAACCCTAATTCCAATTTCTTTATTTTTTGATGATCAAACTCATCCATCTCAAATCCTTTCAACTTTAGAGGGGTATTCTTTTTAGATATTTACATTATAGCTCTCAAAATTTAACAAGAAAAATTCTTCAATTACCTTTCCTTTACTATCGCGAGATGGGAGATTTCAGTCACTTATATCGAGAGACCACAATGATTTCTTTGAAGGTCTTCAAATTTCTTCAGAGATGCTTCAAGAGGGTTCCAAGTGCTTCTATAAATTCTTTGAATGCATTTGATGACCAAAATGATTTGTGAGAATTCCTTTATATTTCATCATTTTTCCCTAATTCGCATTAATTGCAAAAAGTTGACAAACTTCTCTTCCACTTGCATTGAGAAACCCTAATTTACTCTATAAATGAACAAGATTGCATCATTTCTTCCAGTTTCTTTTGCAACACATCTACCCTATTATTCTTTACAACATATATGTTGGATGTTGTGTTTGTGTTGCTGATATATTGTTGTCATTGATGTCAACACTATTAGCATTTTAATTTGCTTAAGGTTGCATATGTTGAGGAGATTGAGAAAATTGTAAAAAATATAGTACATGCAACTAGTGGAGCTAAGAAGGCCAAAATGTTGGAAAGGTTCATGTTTTGAAGATTTGAAGGTGCACTTCAAAGGGTTTGGTGTTGAACCTTTCTAGTATGTTGTCTGAAAGTTTCAGTGGCATGCATGAAGTTTTGTGGAAGTTATGATGATCTGTGTGCCTATAGTTATTCAGTCTTTGTAGATGGTGTTCTTGGTCAAAGTGGATGAAAGTATGGTAATATCATGTGTTTTTCATGTGCCTATGTTGTTCATGGATGAGTCTAGATTGTGCTCTATCCTTGGTGTACATCCACAGTGATTGGAGTGTTCTTGATTAGAGATTTTTTCGATATGTGCCCGAGTATTCATGTTCTTGGCCGACATTGTGGTGTTAGCATGTTGCGGATCCATGAGGATTAATATTTTATTGTTTGGCATTTTTGGAGATGTTTGTTTGGGTCCTCACTATGTTATGGCCAACTTGTGTTGATACGCATTGAAATTTATTCATGTATCAAGGCTGACAGTTGTAATTTATTCCTTATTTGTGGTTGACTGAATAATGGATGCAAATATGTGTAGCAGATATATATACAAGATTGTTTTCCTCATTTAGAGTGTGCTCAAGTGTAAAAGTGATGTACAAGTGTGAATAAAGGTCAGATCATTCAGAGTAGAGTGTGGAAGAGTTTGAAGAGGTTTTAGTGTGCCTAACTGGAACTATAATCAAGCTTTTGCAGAAGCTATTTTCTCAATTCAAATTCATTGGATGGATTTTATCTGATTACTGTATGTAAGGAAGTGAGCCTTCCCTTTGAGCAGTGTCCTCTAGGCAGGTGCCTAAATGCAAGTGCATTCTCTTTTTATTCTTCATTATACTTCTAATAGGGTATAATCTTGTGGACTAACATCCACCATGGTTTTTCCCCTCACAGGGTGTCCACGTATAAAATCTTTGTGTTCATGTGTCTCTGATGTGTTTTTCTTATGCTTGCATTGTTAATTATAAGCATTGGTTAATGTTGTATAAGTTTGATTTTGGTAAAAACTGATTCACCCCCCCCCTCTTAGTTGTCTATCCTTGTTTTGCCAACAATTGGTATCAGAACTAGTTCCTTTGAAAGAAGCCTAACAACTTAAGGTGATTCGAGATGGCATCATTTAAAAAAGATAGTCCTAGATTGAATGGTACAAACTACTCTCTATGGAAATTAAGGATGGAATGTCATTTGAGGTGCATTGGTGAACCCTTCTGGTAAATGACAAAAAATGCATATAATATTCCTCAGAATGGTCCCTCCTCTGAAGATGAGATCAAGCAAGAAAAAATTAATACCAGGTTAGTAGAAACACTAGTGAGTGCTTTGATAGATTCATAAATGACAAATGTGATGGGTTTGAAGATTGCATATCAGATTTGGAAAAAGTTGGAAACATTGTATGAAGGAGATGCACTAGTGAAAAGTGCCAAGCTACAAAGTCTAAAAGGCAAATGGGAGAGCTTGAAGATGAGTGAAGATGAGAACATCTTTTCTTTCTCGCATAAGATAAATGAATTGGTGATGGACATTAGATGTGTTGGTGGAACTATGAATGATGATGAAATTGTGGCTAAGATACTTAGATCTGTGCCCCCTTCCTACACGACAAAAGCTCATGCTATTGATGAACTCAGAATAGTGATGAATATTACAAAAGACATGTTGATTGGAATTTTTTTTGCATTTGAATTAAGTGAATTTGGTGAGTCTTCTCCTAAGACTGAATCTTCTTTCAAGGCAACTGTATCCAGGAAAAGAGATATGATTCAAGAGAGATTTTCCAGAGAACATTCATATATGAAGATGAGATGAAGCAGATTGAAGATGAAGAAAGGGAATTGGAAGAACTGGAAACATTGATTGTGAAAAGAGAATCAAGAGGTCATGGTAAGTACAAAGGAAAGTTACCTATTAAATGCTTTTCTTGCAGTAAGATAGGTCATTTTGCTTCTAGATGTCCTGAAAGAGTTTGAAAATATAAGCCTGAGAATACTAGATTTCAAAGAAGATGCTATTATGTTGAAGAAGGTGTAACTGATGAAGAATTTGATAAAGAAACTGGAAATGAAGATGAATGGGTATTTATTGCTATCAAATAAAATGGTTAGGTGTCCATTGAATCTACTAGTAATGTAAATGTTGAGAAAGCTCTTGTAGCCAAAGTTGAAGAGAAAGATGAGTGGGTAATTGACAGAGGATGCTCACATCATATGATTGGTGACAAAATAAAATTTGTAAGCTTGGAAAACTATGATGGTGGTGTAGTGAGGTTCGGTGACAACACTTCTGGTGTGATTCGTGGTAGAGGCACTATTTATTTTGGTGGTAAGCACAATAATGATGATGTTCTTTATGTAGAAGGCCTAAATCATAACTTGTTGAGTGTTGGACAAATGGTAGACAAAGGCTACAATCTACAATTCAAGAATGGTAAGTGCAAAACAATAGGAAGTTCAGGAAATATAATTTCTTTAGGAACAAAGAAAAAAGGTAATATCTTTCATTTAAGTAATGCTATTCAAAGTTGTTTGATTGCTCAAATTGATGTAAGTTGGTTATGGCATAGGAGGTTATGTCATGTGAACTTTGATAAAAATTTCAAGATAAGTTCTACTCAAGCAGTCAAAGATTTACCTAAGTTAGTGAAGCCTACTAACACTATGTGCAAGGAATGTCGGATGGGAAAGCAAACAAGAAATTCCTTCCAAAGAAAACAATACAACTCTAATGGAGTATTGGATTTGATACATACTAATATATGTGGTCCTTCTAGAATCAGAAGCCTACAAGGTGAAAGGTACTTTATGTTACTCATTGATGATTTTTCTAGAATGGTATGGGTCACTTTCTTAAGAGAAAAACATGAAGCACTAGAAAATTTCAAAAGTTTTAAAGCTATGGTAGGGAATGAGATAGATCAAAAAATCAAAAGTCTAAGATTAGACAAAGGTGGTGAATTTACTTCATGAGAATTCAATTATTTTTGTGAAGAGCATGGTATTCAAAGACAGTTATCTGCTCCTCAGACACCTCAATAGAATGGAGTTGTTGAAAGAAAGAAAAAAATCATTCTAGATACTGCTAGAACCATGATGTTGGAAGCAAATGTTCCTCATTTCTACAAGAGATAAGCTATAAGTACTAATGTGTATACTATTAATAGGGTGAATGTCAATAGTAATTCTGGTAAGACACCTTTTGAGCTATGGTTCGGTTATAAGCCTACTGTCAAATACTTCAAAAAAATTGTAAGAAAATGCTACATCAAGAGAGATGATGATGCTATAAGTGATGAAGGAATCTTCCTAGGATACTCTACTAAAAGAAAAGCTTACCGGTGCTTTAATAAAAGGTTGAAGAAAATGGTTGAAAGTGTGAATGTTAAGGTTGATGAAGATATTGGTAAATCATCCAAAGTTAGTGATTATGATTCAGATGATCAACATGATGATACTGGAAATGATGCTTAGACATAGAATCAACTTCAAATTGTTCCGATGAATCAAGAAAATCAAGAAGCAGAAACAAGCGAAAGTGTAGAATAAATATCACAAGAACGAGAGGTAAGAGAAAACTTCAAAACTCCCAAGTATGTGAGAAGAAATCATTTTGATAGTCAAATTGTAGGAGACAAAACCAAAGGTGTGCAAACTAGAAGAATAATTCTAGAAGAATATTGTCTAATTTCTAAAGCTGAACTTAGAAATATAAGTGAAGAATAAAAGAATGAACATTGGATGAAATCCATGAAAGAAGAACTATTGTAGATACATAAGAATAATACATGGGATCTAGTTCCTAGACCTCAGAACACAAATGTGATTGGAACCAAGTGGTTGTTCCAGAATAAGCTGAATGAACAAGGTGACGTGGTTAGAAAAAAAGCAAGATTGGTTGGAAAAGGTTACTCACAGATGGAAGGTATTGATTTTGAAGAAAATTTTGCTCCTGTCACTACAATTGATGTTATTAGACTACTTCTTTCTTATGCTACTTTCAAGAACTACAAAGTTTATCAGATAGATGTGAAATCAACATTTCTGAATGGTGAACTAGAAGAAGAATTTTATACCGAACAACCAGATGGATTTCAGTTGATTGATGAAAAGGACATGGTATGTCGATTGAAGAAAGCCCTGTATGGACTAAAGCAAGCTCCTAGAGCTTGGTATGCTAGATTGGAAAAATATCCATTGAAGCTTGGATTCAGTAAAGGTACTGCTGACAAAAAATTGTATTTCAAGTTGGATGAGAACAAAGAATTGATCATTGAAGTCTTTGTTGATGATATTATCTTTGAAGGAGATGATTATTTGTGTATGAAGTATGCTAATGAAATGAAAAATTAATTTGAAATGTCAATTATAGGAGAGCTAAAATTATTTTTGGGATTGCAAATCACTCAGTTAGAAGATGGGATCTTTATATATCAGTCCAAATATGTAAAAGAGTTACTAAAAAAGTTTGGCATGGAAGAAGAAAATCCCGTTGGTACACCTATGTTGACTAGATGTAAACTGGCACAAAATGATGAATCCCCTAAATCAAATAAAACAAGGTATAGATCAATGATTGGTGGATTGCTCTACTTGACTCAGACAAGGCCAGATATAATGAATGTTGTGTGCATGGTTGCTAGATTTCAAGCTGATCCTAAAGAGTCCCATGTGACTATTGTGAAAAGAATATTCAGATATCCGAAAGGGACAGCTGATCTTGGTCTTTGGTATCCTAAGAATGATGATCTTACTCTAAGTGATTTTACTGATACTGATTGGGCAGGAGATATAGATGACAGGAATAGTACTAGCAGTGGTGCATTCTTCTTAGGTAAGAAGCTAGTATCTTGGTTAAGCAAAAAGAAAAACTCAGTTTCATTATCTACTACTGAGGCAGAGTACATTGTTGCTGCAAACATTTGTACCCAAGTATTATGGATGAAGTAAATGTTGAGAGATATCAGAATTGAGTATGAAGAACCCATTGCTATACTCTATGACAATTCAAGTGCCATTAACATTTCTAAGAATCTAGTATTGCATTCAAAGACAAAGCATATATCTATCAAGTATCACTTCTTGAGAGACAAATTAAGTGACAAAGAAGTCAGACTGGAGTACATACCTACCAAAGAGAAAATTGCATATATCTTTACAAATCCGTTGCCTAAGGATACTTTTGAGTACCTCAGAGGAAAGTTAGGGGTAATTTCCCCTCCTAATCAGAACTAAGATGTAGGTATTTGCATCAGTCCATAAATTCATTACTATATCATATTCTAGATTGATGTTGTGGTGACTGCTACTTAGGGGGACTAGTTAGATGTTTTCAAGATTTAAATCAGAGCATATTTACCTTTACCATTGATGCCAAAGGGGGAGAGAAGCAATGTGAAAAAATGGGAAAGAAGAAGAAAACAAAAAGTGCACAATCTCAGGGGGAGATTGTTGAAGAAGAGTTAGTTGGCTTGATGGTATTATTTTTCACATCATGTGTTGCCATCAATGCCAAAGGGGTATATTGCTTGATGTTGTGTTTGTGTTGCTGATATATTGTTGTCATTGATGTCAACACTATTAGTATTTTAATCTTCTTAAGGCTATATATATCGAGGAGATTAAGAAAATTGTAAAAATATAGTACAAGCAGCCAGTGGAGCTGAGAAGGTCAGAATGTTGGAAAGATCTATGTGTTGAAGATCTGAAGGTGCACTTCAAAGGGTTTGGTGTTGAGACTTTCTAGTATGTTTTCTGAAAGTTTCAGTGGTGTGCATGAAGTTTTGTCAAAGTTATAGTGATCTATGTGCCTACAGTTATTCAGTCTTTGTAGATGGTGTTCTTGGTCAAAGCGGATGAAAGTATGGTAATCTCATGTGTTTATTAGGTACCTAAGATGTTCATGGGTGATTCTAGATCATGCTCTATCCTTGGTGTATGTCCATAGTGAATGGATTGTTCGTAATCAAAGATTTTTCTGACATGTGCCTGAGTATTCATGTTCTTGGCCGACATTGTGGTGTTAGCGTGTTGCGAATCCATGAGGATTAATATTTTATTATTTGGAATTTTTGGAGATGTCTTTTTGGGTCCTCACTATGTTATGGTTGACTTGTGTTAGTACGCATTGAAATTTATTCATGTATCAAGGCTGACAGTTGTAATTTATTCCTTATTTGTGGCCGACTAAATAGTGGATGCAAATCCATGTAGCAGATATATATACAAGATTGTTTTCCTCATTTAGAGTGTGCTCAAGTGTACAAGTGATGTACAAGTTTGAATAAAGGTTAGATCTTTTAGAGCAGAGTGTGGAAGAGTTTGAAGAGGTTTTAGTGTGCTTAACTGGAATTGTAATCAAGCTTTTGCAGAAGCTATTTTCTCAGTTCAAATTCATAGATGGATTTAATCTGATTACTGTATGTAAGGAAGTGAGCCTTCCCTTTGAGCAGTGTGCTCTAGGCAATGTGCCTGAATGCAAGTGCAGTCTCTTTTTATTCTTCATTATACTTCTAACAGGGTATAATCTTGTGGATTAACATCCACTATGGTTTTTCCCCTCATAGGGTTTCCACATATAAAATACTTGTGTTCATTTGTCTCTGATGTGTTGTTCTTATGCTTGCATTGTTAATTATCAGATCTATGATATAAGGATTGGTTAATGTTGTATATGTTTTATTTTGGTAACAAATAATTCACCCCCTTCTCTCAATTGTCTATCCTTGTTTTTCCAACAATATCCATGTGCCAACATCTAACACACTGTATTTCTAGGGGTTTAGTTGATTTTTTGATAAAGCTCCCTTAAGACCAAGCTAGGTCTGATTCCCAGAGGACTCATCTACATCGAATGAGGGTATATATGCATCAGTAGACTTTGATCCTTCTTTCCTTTTCCATATTTTCTCATTTCCTGCTTAACCTCTTCCTTATCAATATTTTCCACTAGAGTAGACTGCTCCCCTTTTCTGTTTCTGCATACTTTTGAGATATCTCTTGGTTCCTTGCAATAATAACAGACTATATTTCTTTGTTTTATCTAATTTCTATTCATCCTTGTACTGCATTGGTTTTATTTGTGTATAAATGTGTTACAATTATAACAATAACCATTGAATGACTGATTCATCCTTTTTCCATTGAATTTATTCACCATCACTCGACTAATCAAAGATATACATTCAATTTCTTTATATCCTATCTTCTTACATGCATAAAAATGTCCAGAGAAGGGATCAAAAAACTGATTCAACCTAATCCTACACTTAGTTTCCTTATGACCAAACTTCTTACATGAAAAATAAATACCATTGAATGATGAGTACCTTTTTGCATTTTGTTGTCTGATAGGTGGTTTCTTTCTCGAATTTATTTTTTGCTTTCCTTTTTCTCGAGTCTTTTGATTATTTGTTGTATTTTACTTTTGTATTTTTCCATTAGCTTCATTTCCTAAGCCACTTTTGTCTTTAGAAGGTTTTTCTCCTACTATCAATTCATCAAGCTTGGTGGAGCTTGTCTTGAAATCCTCTTCACAGATTTTTATTTTCTCAAGTTCTATCTTTAGACTCATTTCTTCTTGTTGAAGCCTACAACAAACATCAAGTTTGCTTTGTATCACTATTTTTGAACATTCTTGAAATTTCTTCTTTTCATCTATCTTCAACTTTAGTCTAATGTTCTCATCATTTTCTTGCTTCAACTCCTCACTCACTTCTCTATATCTTTCCTTTAATTTCTTTAACTGCTCTTTCAATTTTCTAACTCACTCATTTTCTTCATCAATATTTTCCTTCATTTCTCTATTTTTAATTTAAACCTTGTCTAGATCTTCAAGGGCAGTCTGAAGCTCTTCTTTATCCATTTGTTCAATCTATATGATCTCCCTCAAGTTTTTAAACTTCTCCAGAGGAAACATAGCTCAGATACTAAGAGGGGGGTTGAATCAGTATCCACACAAACTCATTGAATAAACACTTAAATATTTATTGCACCATGGAGCAGATTAAAGTAACAATTTAACATAAAGTTCCATAAGACATGAACACCATATTTTATGTGGAAAACCCAATAAGGGAAAAACCACAGTGAGGATTAACTCACAATATATAAAGTTATATCAAAATTAGTAATAAGAGGCTCACTGCCATAAAACAAATCTCACTACTTACAAGGACTTACTATCCAAAATGGAGGCTCACTGCTTACAAAAAAAGTAAACATAAAATGGCTAACCACCAAGAGTTGAACTAAGAAAGATACACCACATGTTTAGATCCACTTCCTTGGACGCTCAAAATATTTTCTGATCTTCAACCACTGTTCGCACTTCACTCATACATACTTCTTCTTGCATTCGCATTACTTATCCCCTTTTTTCTTTGTTGCACTTTCACATTTTTCATTCTCTAGCTATCTTGTATAAATACCCGATGTAACCATATGCATTGGTTAGGTCAGCCTAACAGATGATAACTTGTTAGTCTTCATATCAAAATAAATTTTCTTGTGTTATGCAATATCATGTCAGACGAGATTAATGAATTGATGCTAAACTTGATCATGTATACTCACTTCTAACTATTATACACCTTTTTTCAAAACCTCAGTCCATATAGATTAGCAGAGGAGATATCCATACCAGCATACCAAAGATACCAGATTAAATATCATATGAGATAAGTATGATCTTCACATCAGTAGCCAGTACCAGACCAACATGGTGACACCAATGACAATATTGACAAACTTCCAACATGTAACATTCAATTATGAAGGTCAAAATTCCTAAATAACAATCAGAAACTAATCCTAACTTTTATAGCAACTATGGGGAAGTTTTGAGAGCTTAAAATGATGTGTACCTTGCTCTAAGAAGTCTATTTTTAGGTTACAAAGGACTCATTCACCTTTAGTGGTGAATGGATCCCTATTATGGTTTCTAAAGCTGAGATCTAGGTTTTGTTCCTTGATTCCTGTACTCTTTGATCCTTGGTTGTCATCTCCTAAAAACATGTAACAAATTTGGTAGCCTTCTTTCCATGTTCTTGCACTACGAATGACAATTTTGCAACTTGACAACTTTGACAATATTGCTTCAAACTTGTTCTCCACTTGATCTTCAACCTATAAATCTCCAAATACACATTCAAGAGGATAAAAACTTGTTGATTGTTAGTGAATAGGGATTTTCCTAGGTCAAACCCCTTGTAGGTAATTAAACCAAATGATGAAATAATGAAATTGAAGCATGATCATGAAATAATGCAATGTTTATACCTTAGAAGTTGTCTTGGAATGTAAATCTACAAACTAACATGAAGTGGCCATGAAGAATGTAGATCTTGATCTCAAATTAGATGTGTAACAATGCTTACAAGTAGATCCTCAATGCTCAACAACATGCTTGAATGCACTATGCTTTTGACATGATGGAATGATCTTGAATTGCTACACTAAAATCCTGATAATCTATCTTTGAATGCCCTTGAAAATGCTCTTGAACTGTTGTATAATGCCCTTGTAAAGTATTAGGATGTTTTCTCAAAGTTTCTAGGATGAAACTATGTGAATTAACCCCATATTTATACTAAATCTAGAGATTAATCTCAAAATTTAAATAATTCAAGTTGACATCAGATCTAGAATTTGAAATCACTAGAATATCACCAAAATTAAATGCAAAAAGGGGTGTCCTATGTAAGGAGGATCCATTCGCCACTAAAGGTGAATGGCTCCTAGCACAAATTTCTAAGGCCTTGCTTCATGGGGTTGAAAGAATATAAAAAACCTACCTCAAAAATGCATAGAAAGGGGGGTCCTATGTGGAGAGGACCCATTCACCACTAAAGGAAAATGGGTCATAGCACCATTTTCTAGACCTTATTTTTTCCAAATTTAATGTTATGAAATTTAATTATTGGGTGTCGGGATAGATCATTCGAAAGGTGTCATTAATAAGGCTTAAATTTGAATTAAAGGGGCCAATTAATCTTAATTAAGCATAATTAATCAATGAAACCCTAGATAAGTGTGAAAGTGTAATGCAATACTTTACAACACCATAAATAAGTTATAATTTAAGTACATTTTATTAAAAAGGGCCCTAGATTAATGTGAATGTGTACAAAACATTACAACATTGAATCAAAACATTATCAAGTTAATTCAATATCACTTATTCCCAAATTAAGTGTGAAAAAGGGTTACTTTGTTCGACACTACATGATGCTATTGATTTCCTATGTGCTTCAATTAAGTTAACACTCAAGGAAGGTTTTGATTCCTCAAATTATGACCTTTTCCCATAGAAAACAACATTTCTACCCAAGCATCAAGGGAATGACCTTTCATTAACTCGTTCAAATTAGATCATCCTTCACAGCCCTATGAATTTCTTTTCACTCTCCTTGGTCAATACCATGAATCAAGAAAAAAATAATGGAATGACCCAATGTAAATTCCTTAAACTTCAATTTTAGGAATTCTAAAATATTGCTCGGATCAGGGGAACTAGGTTGAGAATTTACAATTCTAGATATTTGATCCTCCTTGAGGTGTAGTTAGTCTCTGTCATACCAATTTTATATTATCGCATACTATATAATTTTAATTAAAAGGTATTTTAGCATTCATCTCAAAAATTAGGTTATTAAAAGATATTTTTGCATCCATCTCAAAAGGTAGGTTATAATTCTAGAAAGGTTGAAAGCTATTTCTATTTTCTTGAAACTCCATCACCATAAGCTACTTGATTTCCCAATATGACATCATAGAAATTCTCACACTATTAGCTTTCCTTTGTTGTTTTTTTTTAAAATCAATGCCTTCATCTTTATGACACAAAATAATTCTATCACTTTTATTTCAAAAATATCTTTCAAAATATTCATTATTGAATGATTGATGGATGTGAATTGAAAATGAGAATCCTTCTCACTTGTGCATTCAACAAATGATGCTTCATCCTTGACTTCATTATGAAGAAACCCTTGTTGATCTACAAAAGTAGAAGTCAATAAGATATTTTTTTCTTTTTTAAATTTCATACCTTGCATATTTGTGATGGATTCCTTCATGGTCTATTTCTTCTCACTTTCTTGTAGCTCTTATTGTTCTTATTTATTTTGTTCTTGATCCACAATTTTTTCCTTGAGCCTTACTTGAAACTCCAATTCTAGTTTGCTAATCACCTTTTTGGTTTGATGATCTTTCAAAAATTTCCTCTTATTTTTCTTTGTCAAGAAAATTATGCTGAAGTACATTCATCTTCATTTTTTAAGCTTATTGTCAGATTTTTCTAACTCCTCTTCTAACATCATTTCTTCTTTACCTTCAAATTTATAGCTTAACTCGCATGGTTCTTTGTATTAGAAGAAAGTATTATTTCTTCTAAGCCCATTTTTGGTACCATACTCTTTTCTTTGTATTATAACTATTGGCAAGAGACACTGCTAATATAATTTGCTGTTGGCATTGATGACAACCCTAGTCGGTGTTTGGATCCATGCATCATCATTTGATCATATTGATAGTCAAATTGAAGACAGTCAAGGAAGAACAAAGCATCTGACAATTTTGTGTTCACTGATTCTTATGAATACTTTTTGTTATCATTTTGAGTTGCATATCTCAGAGAATGTTGTTTGGTATATGATATTTTCTGCTATTGAATCTTAGTGGCTCGTATTGATTCGTGTGCGAGTTTTAAGATATAGAAAATTAATTTCCTATTCATCAGTGCATGAAGGTTAACCCAATTGATATAACATGTCACAAATATTTCGGAAGTATTTGTTTAAGTATTTTTGTATTCAGAAATGTTCATTTAGGTCTTTACTATGTTGGAGCCAACTTTGGTTGATGCACATCAAGAATTAAAGATGGATTGAGCTGACAACTTGAATATACTTCTACTTTTGTTTGAGGTGACGACAAGCAATTAAATTCTTAGTCACATATATATATAAGTGTTCAATTATATCATTTTGATATAGAAGTGAAGTGTTTTGGTGTGAATTGTGAATTATGAATATTAGAAGAGCATAAGAGTGATAATGCACCATTTCACTTGTGCATAAAGGATTTGTGTTGCGAATCAAAGAAGAGTAGAGCAGAAGACCAGAATCAAACAGAAGGTCTAGAATTTGATTGTTGAGCCTAATTGGAACTGTAATCAAGAATTTGTAGATGCTAATCTCCCAGTTCAAATCACTCAGATGGTTTTAATCTGATTGTCTTTGTAAGACAGTGAATATTCTTTGAGCAGTGAGCTCTAGGCAGCATGCCTAAATGCAAGTGCATTCCCATATTATAAAATTTCTTTTGAGTATACTCATATCATATTGTGGATTGGCCATCCACCGTGGTTTTTCCCTAATAGGGTTTCCATGTAAAAATTCTTGTGTTATGGTTTTGTGGTTGTTTACTTTATGTTCATGCATATTTATTTTGATTGAATGCTATAAATACTTGAAGGATCAGATCAATAATGTTACAAATTATAGAACACTGATTCACCCCCTTCTCAGTGTTCCTTGATTCCAACAATTGGTATTAGAGCTTAGTTCCCTAGAAGAAGGTTAACAACTTGGGGAAGTTTAGGGAAAGTAATTCAATGGATTCAAGCAGAATTCAACAATGAATTTTGGTGGCCCTAGATGATCTTGATCAATCAAAATCTGAAGTTCAAAAATTACAATCAAACCTCATGGATGTTGAGAAATTCATTGAGTCTTTAAAAGGTAAAATCAACAAGTCCATGGAGAAGAGAAAGGAACTTTGTGATCAAATTAAGTAGAATGCTAGTAAGAGCATTAAAGATGAACAAATCAGCTAGGCCCTGAAGGAAAAGACAAAAGAATGTGAAAAGCTTACCAGAGATAATACATTATTAAAGCATGATATGGAATCTTATGATGAGGATGACCAAGGAGGTTGAAGACAAAAATAAGAATGAAGAGAAGCTTGCACAGTTCTTGAAATAAAAATATGAAGAATGCAGTCATTTGGATAATGAATTGGAACAATCTAAAAACAATGAGGAAGTACTTGGAAAATAGATTGATGATCTTAGAGATGAAATTTCTACTGTAAATGAATTCAAGGAGAATTTCAAGATTATCTCATCCAAGCTTGATGAATTGATTAAAAGTCAGAGGATAGAAGGTGACAAGCGAGGTCTTGGATATGAGGAAGGAGAAAGCTTCAGATCTAGACAAAGGAGATTTAGGCAAATAAATCAGATGAACAAATTTGGAAGGTGTTCAGTAAGAAAACCTAATGTTCAAAGATTTAATGGTTACTATTTTAGTTGCAATAAAATTGGTCATATGGCTTCTCAATGTAGAATTAGAATGGAATCAAATGGTCAATAATTCTTCAGTTAGTGCTTTAACTGCAACAAGTATGGTCATAAGTCAAATGAATGTAGAAACATGATGAAAAAATTTCATAGAGCTGTCAAATGTTATACATACAATAAATTTGGGAATATTTCTAACTAGTGCAGATCAAGAGAAAATCAATGGAAAAACTAGTCTAGATAGAAAAATGTTGTATGCTATAACTGCAACAAATTTGGTCATAGTGTTGGATTCTGTTGGAATAGAAAAGGTCTGGTAAATCAAAACATGCAGAAGGATGTTAAGGGAAAAGGAAAAGTCACTACGGATGTGATCAGGTAATAGATGTAGAAGAAATGGATGAAGAAAATTCCCTCTATTGAAAGAAATGTGCCAACACTAGAACCTGCTTCTGGTAATTAGCTTTAGGCCTTTGGCCTAGGGGGGGCTGTCAATAAAATCTCTTAATCCCCTATTGGTAACTAACACTGGGATGTGGATAAGTAAAGTAAGTGCATATATTCTCTACATATGTTGTTGAATTTATTGACGAAAGTATTATGCAGTATTGGAGGTTCATAGAAGATTTATCTTTCATAGTGTATGGAAATAGGGTATCCAAATGAGTTAGGGTAAAAAGAATTTATTGTGACAAAAATGGTTAGGTATGCGAATGATAAAAGGTCATTTTTTATATTTCATTTTCCACTTGCATTTAGAAGAAAAGAATTTTGGAGAGCTCTGAAGTGAACTTTGGTGAATTGAGGAAAAATTCAAGTGTGAAGGTGATTCAACAATCTAACTCCGATCCGACGAAAAGGTATTTATCAAAAAAACTTGCAAACTTGTGAATTTGTAAAGATGAATACTCCATTGGTAGTTGAAATCAAGGAAAAACCCTGTCCCAAATAAAAATGGCATCCCTTCAAACTGATGAAGTTGAGAAGGAAACTGAACAAATCTTGAGATTTTTTTTGTTAAGCAACATAATTGATGTTGTCACTGAAGAAACACATGATGAAGATGTCTCATCTGGTCCAGAAGAAAAAGAAATAAAACAAGATACAACTAAGGATACTCAGATTCATCTTGATGTGGACAATACAAAAATTTCTATGGAGATTGAAGCTCCTAAAATTGTATTGGTTGAGAAGGTTGATAAAATTGAGATTCCTGAAGAGAAGCAAGAATCTGCAATTGAAGAAATAGTGGTTGAGGAAAAGGAAGTTCCAGTGGAAGCAAGAGACACTACAGAGGTAGTGAAGAAATTTCTGGTGAAGCAACAGGAAGAATTTTACCCTAAATTTATTGAAGGTCCTATCGACCTATCCACTTTGTCTCCAATTCAAAAAATGAAAGTTGCATCATTTTCCCAAGCGAAGGCTAGAGAAGAATTGTTGAAGTATCACATTGAGGATAGTGGACTTTTAAACCTTGCATCTAGAGTTCTGGAGAAAATAATGCCTACTCATGTCAAAGATCCTTCTGGTTCCTCCTCCGGTTAACTGAAGAATCTCATTAACTCTGCAAGTACTCATTTTGAGTCACTTGAGAATTCAGCCATGGTTAAAGTTCAGAAGGAATTTGATGCCAAAAGATTCAATAGATTGAAAGAAATGATAGAAAATGATAAAACTCCATTAGCCACCTATGTGAATAATATTCAAAGCACTCTAACTGAAGGTGGAAAGATCTATAAGTCATGTTTGTCTTTTTCTAAATTTACTGAGGTCAATGAAAAGAAGGTTAAGGATCTTGAAAAATAGTTAACTACTATTTTTGAAGCTTTTGATCCTTTAGCTGGTGGCATTGGAAAGTAATAAGGTCAGGTGATATCCATACTTGACAAGATAATGATCTTGAAGCATGACAATGAGAAAATTATGGAAAGAGCATGTGAACTTATAGGCCTAATTGGTCTGAAGATTAAGATAATGTCAAGTGCATTAAAGGAAGCAGAAGATGTTACAATAGTTAGTGATCTAATGAACCTTGAGTCTGCAGAGACACAATCCTACTTATTCTATGGTCACATAACAATTTTGGAGAGTCTCAAAAGGGTTTGGGATAGAAATTTGACCTTGTTGAAAAAATATTTTGCAAATGTTTTCAAGTTTATATAAGTTGAAGATGCATATTTGTATATATGCAGTCTGTTCATAACAATTTTGTTTGATCTTTGGTATGCGGATTCCTACCTTTTCCATTGATGTCAAAGGGGGAGAATGAGATATTGAAAATTGTATAATCATCTCAGGGGGAGATTTGTGTTTTTGGAATTTTGAAGAGTTGGCAATGTAATTGATGTTGGTACTGATCCGACACTTAGTTAATTTTCACTAAGTGTTGCCATTGATTCCAAAGGGGGAGATTTTTGGTAAGAGACACCGATAATATCATTTGGTGTTGTCATTGATGACAACCCTAGTCAGTGTTTGGATCCGTGCATAATCATTTGATCATACCAACAGTTAGATTGAAGACAGTCAAGGAAGAACAAAGCATCTGACAATTTTGTATTCATCGATTCTAATGAAGATTTTTTGTTATCATTTTAAGTTGTGTATCTTAGAGAATGTTTTTTGGTATATGATATATGTTGCTATTAAATCTTAGTGGCTCGTATTGATCCATGTGCAAGTTTGAAGATCTGGAAAATTAATTTCATGTTCATCAGTGCATGAAGGTCGAACCGATTGATATAACATGTCGTAGATGTTTGGGAAATATTTGTTTAATTATTTTTGTATTAAAAAATGTTCATTTAGGTCCTCACTATGTTGGATCCAACTTTGGTTGATGCACATCAAGAATTAAAGATGGATTGAATCAACAACTTGAATATACTTTTACTTTTGTTTGAGCCAACAACAAGCAATTAAATTCTTAGTTGTGGATGTATATAAGAGTTCAATTATATAATTTTGATATAGAAGTGAAGTGTGTTGGTGTGAATTGTGAATATCAAAAAAGAAGAAGAGAAATAATGCACAGTTTCACTTGTGCATAAAGGATTTGATTGTTGAGCCTAATTGGAACTGTAATCAGGCATTTGTAGATGCTAATATCTCAGTTTAAATCTCTCAGATGGTTTTAATCTGATTATCTTTGTAAGACAGTGAGTCTTCTTTGAGCAATAACATCTAGGTAGTGTGCCTGAATGCAAGTGCATTCCCATATTGTAAACTTTATTTTGAGTATACTCATATCATATTGTGGATTGTCCATCCACCGTGGTTTTTCCCCTAACAAGGTTTCCACATAAAAATTCATGTGTTATGGTGTTGTGGTTGTTTACTTTATGTTCATGCATATTTATTTTGATTGAATGTTATAAATACTTGAAGGATTAGATCAATAATGTTAAAAATTACAGAACACTGACTCACCCCCCCTTCTTAGTGTTCCTTGATTCCAACAAGAACATTATTTTTTATTTCTACTCTTTAGTAACTTTTTTCAGTTTTGATCTCTCTTATTCCTTCCTCAAATTTCTTATGTGTTAGTTTTTTTTGTGCTAGAAGCTCCAAGTGAATCCTATAAATGACCTAAATTAATAACCAATTATTATGCTAAATCATTCTAGGGGTTGGCAAATGAATATGAGAAATATTTTGACAATTTTATCCTCTACACTTCAGGCTTTGTAGAACCTAGGAGGGTGGTCCTATTCAATATCAACTAGTATTTTATATAATTGACTTTATATATTACTACAAAAAAATATACTCTCTTATCATCAAGATTTGTAAATAAACAATAGAAGGGATAAATTCTTGTAGTTTTATGTGTCAAAGAGTATGCAAATACCATTATTCAATTTTTTCTTGAAGGAAAATTTGTTCTATGAAAGTTGATGATCACGAATAATGTAACCAGATCCTTTGCATAGATTATTGCCTTAGACCTGGGCCACAATGTCAAGGGAAACACAATTACAAAATTATACAATAGTAGTGATTATAACTTTGTTAAATCTCAATGATAATGCCTTACACTATCACCCTTTCAAAATTATGCAATCAATTCTACTTACAAATCCTTGTATGCACCTAAAAAATTCAACATTTCCCACAAAGAAAATTAATTTATTTCTTGAGTAAAAGCTATGAAAGAAACATTCATTGATAAGAAATACTACAAAGATGAAAAGAAATAGATCCTTGATCAATTTTATTCATAAATGCTGAAGATAGATACAATTAGGAGACAAATTCTCTTAAAATTGTCATTGTATTGGTTCTATGAGCTAGTACTATCATACAAAATGTACAATTTGTAGTGTAGGAATGTATACCTTTAAAATTTCACACTATGTTTGGGTCCCTTAATTTATTAGACTTAATTAATATTATAATTTTCCAAATTATGCATTCCAAAGCCTTATTCTTACCATTTTCTAAAAGGAGACCAACATTTAATAAGTGTATTTAATCATTTAATTGCCATGGAATATGAGTGTCTTCAAAATTTAGGCCAAGACCCATTCACCCATGGGCGAATGGGTATCCTTTAGGGGCCATGACCCAATTTAAAATATGTTTTTGGTAGCATTTTAATGATCCAAATTCAAGTTGTAAGTGTTGGATTTTGGAATCTAATTTTTGGGAAATTAGATAAACACATATAAATACATAGTCATTTTATCATTTGAAATATAATAATTCAGAATAAATTTTGAGAGCGTACAATTGAGAAAATATTATTGCCAATAGCATTCAAGAGTACATTTATTAGTCATTTATACAAGCAATCAATATCCTAACATCACATGTCCAAGTTTGTGTGTGTTCATGTTGCCTTGTGAAGGCTAACAAGAATTCAAGGTCTTAATGTTTTAATGCATTCAAGCATTTAAGAAAATCAAGAAAGAAAGGTCCAATTCCTTTGAAGAGATGTGCATGGCTCCAGTCCTTCAAGGAATCCATTGAAGAAGCAATTTTGTATTATTGCATTTTTCATGGAATTTTTCAAGCCATAAAAACTAAGTCATAAAATTTATTTTCATCATTCTGACAAGTTTGCAAGAAAAAAAATAGCATCTCATATCTGGCACTAAAGGATGACAAAAAGTGTTTTTAGAATCCCTACTTGGGACCCATTGTCCCATGGGAAACTTTGTCCCTCTATACTACTCAAAAACATCTTTTGGTGATAGGTATGCGCTATTTGACCCTTCTCAGATCTACTTGCAAAGTTTTGTTTTAGTTTCTATACTTATGGGAATTTGTAATTTATATTTTAGGTTTCATAGTTCATTTAATTTCATTGTTTAAAATCATTCCTAATCACAATCTAACCCTATCCTCAAAGAATCTCATTAACTCAAATATGAGGGACTCACCATTGAGGTTAAAATTACTTTGGATTTGTAATTGTTGGGATTCTTAATGAAATTTGGGAAGAGAGACCACCAATGAATCATAAATTCCTCTCATATTCAAGGGATTAGGGTTTAACAACATTTTCTTCCATTTCACAATGATATTGACATTCTTTTATACTATAACCTATACCTAACATAGACTAAAAATACAAATTACTCTTCTTACAAATTTTTGCAAGATCCTTGTAAAAATGGCCATAAATTCCCTTTTATATAAACAAGGGAGTGAACAAGCTTCAGGCCATAGGATAGATGTCACATTTTCATTTGAAAATCCTGTCCTATAAAGAGATATAAAAGATAAATAAATCCCTTGAAGAATACAAGAATAAAATTCTACTAGAAGACAAAAGGTTGTTTGTACTAATGAGGGAGATTCCCATTGATGTTGCAATGATGAAGAATAGAATGATTACTCTTGAAGGATTCATCTCTCAAACTAATAGCATTTTCTCTTTGGATTTGTTGGAGTTGATAATAAGTAGACCATAAGAGAAAAATAATAATAAAACTCTTAGATACATAAAGAATGAAAGAATTACCAAATGTTATGCCAATTAAAGAATTAAAAGATCCCACCATTTAAAATTATGTGGAAAAAAGTCTCATAACCCTTCCAATTGATTTTACTTATGATCCCAAGCTTTATATACCCTCTTTGATGGCCATTTGTATGCAAGGAGTAAATCAATATTAGCCATGTACCTAGGATATCTAGATAAAATTGAATCAATATTTTTGTCAAAAACTTCTAGAAGTTGATGAGTATCAATCAATTTATCAATGCAAGTCTGAAGGAGTTCAATATCAATTTTATTATTATCACAAATAAAGAAAGACAAGGTAGGGGTTTTTGCCTTGATTTGAGATTTCCATTGTAGGAAATCTTTTATTTTCCCATCTTTATTCCTAGTATGAGGAATGATTTAAATGTTATATTATCAAAATTATTTAACCTTGTATTTTCCTTCACTGCTAATTGATCCATATATCCTTGTATTTCTCTTACCAATTTGGACGTACTATACAAAGGAAATATATCCTATGGTGGAATAATTTCATGTGTTGATCCCTTATACATTACTTGCAATGAATTTATCCTAGGGATCCACTTAGACATTATTTGCTTGGTCCTTTCTTTATCCTCAACCACCCTTTTAACTACCATTGTAAGTTGAGAATAATCCCTATGGACAATCTCTAGCCTCCTCAAAACTTTGGACATCAAATGTCCCAAAATGTTTGACACATAATGATACATGTTCTCATGTTAGCCATTCTGAATGTCTTCAGTTTCTCCTCTAGTATCTTAATATATTCTCTAAGCCCTTGATTTTCTCTAATTAAATATTAATTATGTTGTGGTATAGAAGAAGAGCTTGTTTCTCATGCATCTATTGAAGGAGGAGGTACTACTTGGGCCTCCTTAGGATCTCTTCTTTGATATGATGAAAAATAATATAAACTCTTGGGTTTTTACAAATTCATTGTCATCCATAAATTGTTGGAAATCTAGTTCTCCAATATCATTAGCAGTGTCCCTTCCCCTTATGGTATCAATTCCAAGCCTACTTTGAGGCAACCTTAAATCAAATTACCTTTGGGGAGAGGGAATTTCTCTATTCAATTTCATCATCTTCATTAGGACCAACGGGATAGTCAACTAATGGTGGTCGATCAATCCTCCTCTTTGGTGGCTTCTCTTGAGGAGGGAACTCTAGAATAGTCACATCTAAAGGGGATGGAGGTGCTTTTGGAGGAGATAGTTGTGGTGGTGCATGAGGGGGAGAGTGCTAAGTAGGATCTCTTATTAAATTCCTCCTAGCCTCTTCTTCAAAGTTGGTAAGTGGGCCTTTGTTCAAGAGTTGGGTCTTTTCCAATTATTTATCAATGTTTTTCAAGACCATCTTGATCCTTTTAATTGGATCCTTGATTTATACATATAATGTACCTTGATAATTAGAGTCTTTCATGCTATTGTCCTCCTCCAATTTTCTAATGGATGTCCACTTGAATTTTATGTCATTTACTTCTTTGTCATCTTTGTAATTCCTAATGAAATATTCACTAAAGTAAACTTGGTTTTAAAGCTAGGTGGAACTGAATTTGATATTACTGAAGACTTTATTATTGGTATCACAATCCTTTCTATTGAGGGTAGGAAAGTGTATAAAATACGAGGAGTCCAATGCCGCACTGGATATTTTATTTAAAGCTAATGAAAGGAAGAGCTAAATGTGGAGGCTACTACCATAGTTCTATCAAGTCTCTTTGGAGAGATGTCATAGAAGAAATAATGAGGTATATAACTCTAGATGTTCATTTATCTATCCTTTCTGGTTATCACTTTATTATTTTGAACCACTTTAGGCACAAGAAGAACATCATCTCTTTTCCTTTCTATTTGCTAGCATTTTTGGAATGTGGTATTAAGGACCATAAGCATAATCTAAAAACCTTATGCTCCATGTTGTCTTAATCCTCCTAATTTTGGATTATGCCACTTGTCCTATGTGGTTTCTAAGCACCCTGAGAAGACTCCTAAGGGTAAGAAGAAAAATAAAAATCCTTTGATAAGTTCAAGAATTTTAAAGAAAAAATTGAGAATAAAATGGATGCTAGGATCAAATGCTTAAGGTAGGATAAAGGAGGTGAATTTAATTTTTTTTGTGAAGATCATGGTATTAAGAGACATATGTCTACTCCTAGAACCCCTCAATAGAATGAGGTAGTTGAAAGGAAGAATAGAAAAATGAAAGAAATTGATAGGAAAATTATGAAATATGTTGACCTATTAGATATGTATTAGAAGGAAGTAGTACATACTTCTATCTATTTTAATAATAGAGTGCAATTGAGGGTCAATATCAATAAGACCCCTTATGAGCTATGGTATAAAAGACCTCCCACTGTTAGATATTTTAGAATCTTTGGTAGAAGATTCTATAGTAGAAGAGATGAAGGAGACCTTGGAAAGTTTGATTCAAGGTGTGATGAAGGAATATTTCTTGGTTACTTATCCCGGAGCAAGGTATACAAACACTACAAAAAAATATTGGGAAAGATGATTGAAAGTAAATATGTCAAGGTAGATGAAGAATTATGTTAGATATCATATGAACCTAAGTTTCCCAAATCTAATATGCTTCCCTGGGTTGAAGAAGAAGAAGAAGAAGAAGAAGAAGAAGAAGAACATAAACAAGAAAATGAACCTAAATAAATGAATACTCTCAAGAATCCAACAAAATATGTGTAGAAGAACCTCTCTCCAAATGAGATTATTGGAGAAAAAATAAGGTATGTTGACAAGAAGAAAGCTTGTAAAAGTAGCTGAAAAAGGAAACTTATGCTTATTATCAACAATAGAACCCAATAAATTTTTTAATGCTAGCAAAGATGATAATTGGATAAAGGAAATGGAGGAATAAATAAATTAGATAGAAAAGAATCAGACTTGGGAATTAGTTCCTAGAATAGCTAATAGAATGTAATAGGAACAAAGTGGGTGTTCTAGAGTAAGTTGAATGAATATGGTGAAGTGGTAAGGAAAAAATATAGATTGGTTTGGAAGAGCTATTCACAAGTTGAGGGCATTGATTTTGAAAAGACCATTGCTCTGGTAGCCACAATGGAGGCAATATAGATGTTTCTTGCTCTTTCTACCCACAAAAAATTCAAATTATATCAATAAATGTAAAGTTAGCTTTCCTGAATGTCAATCTAGAAGAAGAGGTATATATTGAGAAATTAGATGGTTTCTAGTTATTACAGGATCCAAACATGGTTTGTAGACTCAAGAAAGCTCTATATTCTCTCAAACAAGCTCCCAGAGCTTGGTATGCTAGATTGGATAAGTACCTACTTCAACAAGGATTCAATAAAAGTAATGTAGATAGTAATCTATACATTACGGTTTAGGAAGACAAGTTTCTAATAGTGGTTTTATATGTTTATGATATCATCTTGGTGGAGATGATGACATGTGTAAAAATATTCCAAAAGAGATACAAAAATAATTTGATATGTAAGTGATTGGTGAGTTTTTCTTCTTATTTGGACTTCAAACTATTCGACAAGATGATTGCATATTTATTTCTCAAGCCAAATATGTAAAGAAAATACTAAAGAAGTTTGGGATGGAAGACTCTAAACTAACAGGTATTCCTATGGTGACATGCAATCACTTAAGAAAATTTGATGAGTCTTCGGAGGTTGATTACACTATCTAGAGGTCTATTATTGGAGGTTTGTCGTATTTAACTTCTTCCAAACTGGATATCATGCGTGAGATATGTTTGGTTTCCATATTTCAAGAAATCCTAAGAAATCTCATGAGAATTTTTGAAAAGAATCTTCAAATACTTGAAGGGTACTCTAGATTATGACATGTGGTATTCAAAGGATCAAAAATTCTCTTTGAGTGCATATATTGATGTTGATTGGGAAGTTTGTGTGGATGACCAGACAAGTACAAGTGGAAGTGCATTCTTTTTGGGAGATAGATTGGTCTCATGGTTTAGTAAAAAGTAAGATTCAATTTCTTCATCCACAATTGAAGCAAAATATATTGTTGCAACATCTTACTGCGCTCTGGTCCTTTAGCTGAAGTAGACCTTAAAGGATGTGAAGGTGATTTATGATGGACCTATTCCCATACTATGTGATAATACAAGTGATATTAACATTTCCAAGAATTTGATAATGTATTCAAGAACAAAACACATTTCAATCTGGTATCACTTTCTGAAGGAGAAAGTTGAAAAATATGAAGTTAGAATGGAATATGTGTCCACCAAGTACCAGATTGCAAACATTTTCACAAAGGAAATTTCAAAGGATAATTTTGAGTATCTCTAGAAGAAGTTAGGGGTTATTGACCCTCCTTGTTCTAACTAGATGCATAGATGGTGCATCTATCCAGGGGGAGAAATTCATGTCATATCCTTTTATCCTAGATTAATGTATGCTACCATTTAGAGGGATTCAGTAGAAAGGGGGATTCCTGGAGAATATGTGTTGTTTTTATGCATGAATATATTTGGAGAAGTTTTGTTGGTCAAATCAGAAGCATGTGTTTCTACTTCAATTGAATATATTTTTTCCTTTATTCCTAAAGTCACAAGAATGTCTTGCTACTTTGTGTAGGAGTGTATGGACCTTTTTCCTCAATTTCAAATGGGGAGAGTGAGCAGGTGTGTTTCCATCAATTCCAATGGGGGATATTGTTAGAAGTTGTAATTGATGTCAACACTTAAGGAGACTTGTGTAAGTGGTTGTTGAAATTGATGTCAACACTGAGGAGTTTGTTGGAAGTTGTTGCCATTGATTTCAACATTGATTATTGGTTGTCATCAATGTCAATCTTGAGTAGTAAGGATAGTTATTAGTCCTTGGAATTGATTGTAATTGTTATATTTAGTTTGGAATAAATTTGATGTTGTTGAAGTTCATGGCTGGATGTCATACCTTATCTAATGTTGCTAAAGTTCATGGTTGGATTTTGTGTCTTATCTAATGGTTGTTGAAGTTCATCGTTGGATGTCATCCATAATCAAAGAAGTATTGTGTATGACTTATGTCAGAAGAATTTATTTATAATGATATATTAATATGGGGATTAGATGCATGAATAATAGTATAGAAATGTTGTTGAAGGTCTACAATATATCTTATTCTCTCTCCTAATATTTTTAATAAAGCATATGTTTCTAAAAGTAAGTTCTAGCCTCCATAAGTTATGAAAATGTTTTTGGTTCAAGAAGCTGCATTGAATTCTATTTGGGAGAATGCTCCACATTCCTCTGCTATTGAATATTTGGTCTTGTGGGTTGGGACTCAATATTAGTGGTCTATAGATGTTGCACTCCTACCTCTTTAGGTCACCTATGTTGCTAAGGAGATTTATGTGAATTACAGAAGGTTGGCAGTGTTGTTGGTTGTTCAAACTAGTTTAAGAAATGCTCTATATTCCTCAGTATTAATTTCTATACTCATACAACTTGGTGAATATTCTCTCAACATCTCAGTAGTGTCTCAATTCCAATTTCAAGTATTGAAGTGGTTCACAAGTTGATATATAAATGTTATATCTCATGGTTAAGAATTTTCTAGTTCTAGAATATAGTTTTTTGTTCTTGTTTGATTTGTGGTGGCTATTGATTACATGAAAATATGAAGGAAGGGTATGGAAGTGTTATTGGATGTTCATGGAACATTCCCATGTGATCTACATGTTGTTGATTTTCTACTTTTGTGTCACATTTTGTCTTGAGTTGGCTTTATGGGTTATTTATGGATATTTGGCCAATAAGGCTTGTTCCTTTCCTTGCACCATGTGCTTGGGGGGCTACACTAGCAATGGAAGGTGTGTTATGATAGATTTGGGTCTTGACCTATCCTACTTGGGACTGCATCAAGTTAATTCAACAAGAAGAATATTTATGGGCCAATTGGTTATATGCTTCAACATTTCATCCACATGTTTCCTTGATGTTGAATTAGGTTGGTGTGTGCCTACGTGTAAATTGTTTTGGATCAAATTAAAAGAAGTGCTAAGAGTTCTTTTGTTCATCTCTATCTTCTGGGAAGGACTACATTATGTTTTTTTGGCTGACCATTTGAATTCATTATTTTATCCTTTTCTTGGCCAACCTAATTGAAGTTTCAAAGTGTTGCATTAATGGATATAAATATAATATCATTTTCATATGCAACAATAGAGAGAAGGGGAAAGTTCAAAGAAATGAGTGTGTGAATTGTATTGAATATCCAATAGTGATAGCGCTAAAGTGAATCAAAGGAAAGATCAATTATCCTATAACGCCTCAATCAACAAAGTGTTTGTTAGAAAAATAAGGATGGACAAATGAGAGGGCGGGGGGGTGAATCATTTGTTACCAAAACCAAACTTATACAACATTAATCAACCTTGTATCACAGATCTGATAATTAATAGTGCAAGCATGAAATCAACAACACATTAGAGACACATGAACACCAAGATTTTATACGTGGAAACCCTGTTAGGGGAAAAACCACAGTGGATGTTAGTCCATAAGATTATACCCGATTAGAAGTATAATGAAAAATGAAAAGAGAATGCACTTGAATTTAGGTGCACTACCTAGAGCACACTTCTCAAATGGAAGGCTCACTTCCTTACATACAGTAATCAAATTAAATCCATCTGATGAATTTGAACTGAGAAATTAGCTTCTACAAAAGCCTGATGACAGTTCCAGTTAGGCACAAAAAACCTTCTTCAAAATATTCTACCCTCTGCTCAAACTCTTCAACACTCTACTCTGAATGATCTGACCTTTATTCACACTTGTAAATTACTTGTACACTTGATCACCTGTCTCTAAATGAGAAAAAAACAATCTCATATATATATCTGCTACACGAATTTACAACCACTATTCAGTCGGCCACAAATAAAGAATAAATTACAACTGTCGGTGCCTTGATACATGAATAAATTATAATGTGCACCAACACAAGTCGGTCACAACATAGTGAGGACCCAAAAGAACATCTCCAAACATGCTAAACAATAAAATATTAATCATCATGGATTCGCAACATGCTAACACCACAATGTTGGCCAAGAACATGAACACTCGGGCACATATCAAAAAAACATCCAATCACGAACACTCCAATCACTATGGACATACAACAAGGATAAAGTACAATATAGAATAATCCATGAACATCACAGGTACATGCAGAACACATGAAATTACCTGAATTTCATCTTCTTGAGCCAAGAACACCATCTACAAAAACTGAATAAATGTAGGCACATAGATCTTCATAACTTCCATAAATCTTCATGCGCACCTCTGAAACTTTCGAAAAACATACTAGAGAGATCCATTAACAAACCCTTTGAAGTGCACCTTCAGATCTTCAACATATAGAGCTTTCCAACATTCTGACCTTATCAGCTCCACTGGCTACCTGAACTATATTTTTTACAATTTTCTGAATCTCCTCAACATATACAACCTTTAGAAGATTAGATGCTAATAGTGTTGACATCAATTACAACCACACACTAGAAACACAACCACAACATCCAACAATCTCTCCATTTGGAATTGATGGCAACACATGATGTGAAAAGTAATACCATCAACCCAACTAACTCTTTTTCAACAATCTCCCCCCGAGATTGTGCACTCTTTCATGTTTCCTTCATTTCTCTTATTTACCAAATTTTTCACATTGCTTCTCTCTCCCCCTTTGAAATCAATGGAAAAGGTACACATGATCTGATCTCAATTTTGAATCATCTGACTACTCCCCCTGAGTAGCAGTCACAACAACATCAATTAAGAATATGATATGGAAATGAATTCATGGACTGATGCAAATACCTACATCTTAGTTCTGATCAGGAGGGGAAATCACCCCTAACTTTCCTCTAAGGTACTCAAAAGTATCCTTAGGCAACGACTTGGTAAAGATATCTACAATTTTATCTTTGGTAGGTATGTACTCCAATCTAACTTCTTTTTCACTTACTTTGTCTCTCAAGAAGTGATACTTGATGGACATATGCTTTGTCTTTGAATGCAACATTGGATTCTTAGAAATGTTAATGGTGCTTGAATTGTCATAGAATATTGCAATGGGTTCTTCATACTCAATTTTGACATCTCTCAACATTTGCTTCATCCATAATACTTGGTTACAACTCTTTGTAGTAACAATGTACTTTGCCTCAACAGTAGATAATGAAACTGAGTTTTTCTTTTTGCTTAACCAAGATACCAGCTTCTTTCCTAAAAAGAATGCACCACCATTGGTACTCTTCATGTCATCTACATCTCCTACCCAATTAGCATCAGTAAAAGAATTTAGAGTAAGATCATCATCCTTAGGATACCAAAGACCAAGATCAACTATCAATTTTAGATATCTGAATATTATTTTCACAACAGTTATATGGGACTCTTTAGGATCAACTTGAAATCTAGCAACCATTCACACAACATTCATTATTTTTGGCCTGGTCTGAGTTAAATAGAGTAATCCACCAATCATTGACATGTATCTTGTCTGATTTTCTTTGGGAGAATCATCTTTTTGTGTAAGTTTGCATCCAGTCACCATAGGTCTACCAAATGGTTTTGAATCTTCCATGCCAAACTTTTTCAATAATTATTTCACATACTTAGACTGAGATACAAATATTCCATCATTTTCCTGAGTAATTTGCAATCCTAAAAATAATTTCAGCTCTCCTATCATTGACATTTAAAATTCACTTTTCATTTCATCGACAAACTTCATACACAAATCATCATCACCTTCAAAAATAATATCATCAACAAAGACTTGAATAATCAGTTCTTTTCTCTGATCCAACTTGAAATAAAAATTGTTGTCAGTAGTACCTTTATTGAATTGAAGTTTCGACAAGTATTTTTCCAATCTATAAAACCAAGCTCTAGGAGCTTGCTTTAACCCATAAAGATATTTCTTCAATCAACATACCATGTCCTTTTCATCAATCAACTAAAATCCATTTGGTTGTTCAACATAAAATTCTTCTTCTAGTTCACCATTCAGAAATATTGACTTCACATCCATCTGATAAAATCTATAATTCTTGAAAGTAGCATAAGTAAGAAATAATAGAAAAACTTCAATTCTAGCAACAAGAGAAAAAGTTTCTTCAAAATCAATACCTTCCATCTGTGAGTATCCATTGCAAACCAATCTTGCTTTGTTTCTGACCACATCACCTCGCTCATTCAGATTATTCCAGAACACCCACTTGGTTCCAATCACATTTTTGTTTTGAGGTCTAGGAAAAAGATCCCATGTTTCATTCTTTTGTATCTGCAATAGTTCTTCTTTCATGGCTTCCATCCAATGTTCATCTTTGCATGCTTCACTTATATTTCTAGGTTCAACTTTAGAAATTAGACAATATTCTTCTAGTTTTCACACCTTTTCTTTTGTCTCCTATGATCTGACTATCAAAATGATTTCGTCTTACATATTTAGGAGTTTTGAAGTTTTCTCTTACCTCTTTTTCTTGTGTTCTTTCTTCTGCACTTTTGTTGGCTTCTGCTTCTTGATTTCCTTGGTTCACCAGAACAATTTGAAGTTTATTTTGTGTTTGAATATTATTATTAACATCATCATGTTGATCATTTGAATCATAACCACTAGATCTAGATGATTTACCAATATCTTCATCAACCTTAACATTTTCACTTTCAACCATTTTCTTCAACCTTTTATTAAGCATTGGTAAGCTTTTATTTTAGTAGAGTATCCTAGGAAGATTCCTTCATCACTTCTAGCATCAAACTTACCTATATCATCATCTCTCTTGATGTATCATTTGCTTCCAAATATTTTGAAATATTTGACACTAGGCTTCTAACCAAACCATAACTCAAAAGGTGTCTTACCATAATTACTATTGACATTCACCCTATGAATGGTGTACACAGTAGTACTTACAACTTCTCTCCAGTAGAAATGAGGAACATTTTCTTCTAGCATCATGGTTCGAACAGTTTCTAGAATGCTTTTGTTCTTTCTTTCAACAACTCCATTATGTTGAGGGGTCCAGGGAGCAAATAGTTGTCTTTGGATTCCTTTCTCTTCACAAAAAGAATTGAATTCCCATGAGGTGAATTCACCACCTCTATCTGACCTTAGACATTTGATCTTTTGACTTGTCTCATTCTCTACCATAGCTTTAAAAATTTTGAACTTTTCTAATGCTTCATTTTTTTCTCTTAAGAAAGCGACCCATATCATTCTAGAATAATCATCAATGAGAAACATAAATTATCTTTCACCTTGTAGGCTTCTGATTCTAGAAGGACCACATAGATCAGTATGTATCAAATCCAATTTCCATTAGAGTTGTACTGTGCTCCAGAAATAATTTCTTGTTTGCTTTCCCATTTGACATTCCTTGCACATAGTGTTAGTAGGCTTTACCAACTTAGGTAGATCTCTAACTGCTTGAGTAGAGCTTATCTTGACAATGTTATCAAAGTTCACATGACACAACCTCCTATGCCATAACCAGCTTACATCAATATGAGAAATCAAACAACTTTCACTAGCAGCACTCAAATGAAAGATATTACCTTTTGTCTTTGTTCTTGAAGCAATCATAGTTCCTGAATTTCCCATTTTTCTGCACTTGCCATTCTTGAACTATAGATTGTAACCTTTGTCTACCATTTGTCCAACACTCAAAAAGTTATGCTTTAAGCCTTATACATAAAGAACATCATCAGTATTGTGCTTACCACCAAAAGAAATAGTGCCTCTACCACGAATCACACCAAAAATGTTGTCTCTAAACCTCACAACACCACCATCATAGTTTTCCAAGCTTACAAATTTGCTTTTATCACTAGTCATATGATGTGAGCATCCACTATCAATTAGCCACTCATATTTCTCTTCAACTTTGGCTACAAGAGATTTCTCAACATTTTCATTACTAATAGATTTGGTGGACACCTGACCAAGCAATAAATACCCATTTATCTTCATTTCCAATTTCTTTATCAGATTTTTCATCAGTTACACCTTCTTTAACATAATAGCACTTTATTTTAAATCTAGTGTTATCAAGTTTATACTTTGAAACTCTTTCAGGAAATCTAGAAGAAAAATGACCTATCTTACTGCAAGAAAAGCATTTAATAGGTAACTTTCCTTTGTACTTACCATGACCTCTTGATTCTCTTTTCACAATCAATGCTTCATGTTCTTCCAATTCCTTTTCTTCATCTTCAATCTGTTTCATCTCATCTTCATATCTGAATTTTCTATGAGAAATCTCTCCTCAATCATATCTCTTTTTCCCAAATATAGTAGCCTTGAAAGAAGATTCAGTCTTAGGGGAAGACTCACCGAATTCACTTAATTGAAATGCAACTAGTTTTCCAATCAACATGTCTTTTGTAATGTTTTTCACTATCTCAAGTTCATCAATAGTATGAGATTTTTTTCTTGTAGGAAGGGGGCACAGATCTAAGTATCTTAGCCACAATTTCATCAGCATCCAAAGTTCCACTGACACATCTAATGTCCATCACCAATTCATTTATCTTGTGTGAAAAGGAAAATACGTTCTCATCTTCACTCATCTTCAAGCTCTCCCATTTTCATTTTACACTTTGTAGCTTAGCACTTTTCACTAGTGCATCTCCTTCATACAATGTTTCCAACTTTTTCCAAATCTGGTATGCAGTCTTCAATCCCATCACATTTGTCATCTCAAAATCTATCAAATCACTCACCAGTGTTTCTACTGACCTGGTATTAAGTTTTGCTTGCTTGATCTCATCTTTAGAGGAGGGACCATTATGAGGAATAGTATATGAAATTTGTGTCATCTTCCAGAAGGATTCACCAATGCACCTTAAATGACATTTTATCCTAAATTTCTATAGATATTAGTTTGTACCATCGAATCTAGGACTATCCTTCTTAAATGATGCCATCTTGGATCACCTCAAGTTGTTAAGCTTCTTTTTAGAGGAACTAGCTCTGATACCGGTTGTTGGAAAAACAAGGATAGACAACTGAGAGGGGGGTTGAATCATTTGTTACAAAACAAAACTTATACAACATTAATCAACCTTATATCATAGATTTGATAATTAATAGTGTAAAAATGAAATCAAAAACACATCAAAGGCACATGAACACCAAGATTTTATACGTGGAAACCCTTTAAGGGGAAAAACCATGGTGGATGTTAGTCCACAAGATTATACCCTATTGGAAGTATAATGAAGAATGAAAAGAGAATGCACTTGCATTCAGGTGCACTACCTAGAGCACACTACTCAAAGGGAAGGCTCACTGCCTTACACATAGTAATCAGATTAAATCCATTTGATGAATTTGAACTGAGAAAATAGCTTCTACAAAAGCTTGATGACAGTTCCAATTAGGCACATAAAAAATTCTCCAAAATCTTCTACCCTCTGCTCAAACTCTTCAACACTTCGATCTAAATGATTTGACCTTTATTTGCACTTGTACATTACTTGTACACTTCAACACCTATCTCTAAATGAGAAAAAACAATCTCATATATATATCCGCTACACGGATTTACAACCACTATTCAATTGACCACAAATAAAGAATAAACTACAACTGTCGGCCTTGATACATGAATAAATTACAATGCACACCAACACAAGTCAGTCACAACATAGTGAGGACCCAAACAAACATCTCCAAACATGTTAAACAATAAAATATTAATCCTCATGGATCCGCAGTTCATGCTAACACCACAATGTCGGCCAAGAACATGAACACTCGGGCACATATCAAAAAAATCTTGAATCACAAACACTCCAATCACTGCAGATGTACAACAAGAATAGAGCATGATCTAGACTCATGCATGAACACACAAGTACATGCACAACACATGAAATTACTAGAATTTCATCCGCTTTAGCCAAGAACACCATCTACAAAAATTGAATAACTGTACACACACAGATCTTCATAATTCCACAAATATTCATGTGCAACTCTAAAAATTTTGGACAACATACTAGAGAGATTCAGCAACAAACCCTTTGAAGCACACCTTCAGATCTTTAACACATAGAGCTTTCCAACATTCTGACCTTCTCAGCTCCACTGGCTATTTGAACTATATTTTTTACAATTTTCTCAATCTCCTCGACATATACAACCTTAAGTATATTAGATACTAATAGTGTTTACATCAATGAAAACCAAATATCATTAACACAACCACAACATCCAATAGTATTATGTTGATAAGCATTGTAATATTTATCTAAATCTTTGTATCCCACTTTGAGATAGTGAATATTATCAAATCCTTTGTATCTTGCCCTTGAAGTTGTGTTGGCTTCATTCCTACAAGTCTTTTTGTATCTTTCTCTAAGGAAATGAGCCTTCTTGCATGTCTTTTTGGCAGTGTTCCTTTATATTGTGAGTTTACTCTCATCTTGGGTTTTCCCTCATTGGGTTTTCCACTTAAAATTAGTGTTCTCTTGTGCATGTGTGTTATTTTCTTCATCTTTCTTTATTGTTGATCTAATTAGAAGAATTGATATATCTCTTTTTTTTTTTGTATTGCTAAATTTGTTGAAGATTCAAAACTAGTATATTCTTCTATGTTACTATTCTAATTTAAGGTTTTGATCTGATAAAGAAGGTTGTATTGTGTTGAAAGATTTAAGTTTCGAAAAGGATTGAGTTTTTGATAAGACTAATTCACCCCCCTCTTACTCTCTTGGTGTGCCCAATACAAATGGTTATTCATGGAGGTAGAAATACAAAAATGAGGGTTTGACCAAGGAAAATGCATGTATGGCCACCCCCTTTCCCCTCTTTTGCTTTCATTTTATAGGTTTAGGTCAAAAGATGTATAATTTTAGAGAAGATTTATAGAGAACATACCTAATAGATCCAAATTTAAAAATTACATTTAAAAAATGATATATCCACTCAAGGGAACCCCATGCCCTTGACCTTCTAGTGCAACCCATGATTCATATGAGAGGTGCAGAAAATTCTACCCTCCTCAGATATGTTGTCAATTTACAAAAAAAGGCTTTATCTATGAAAAAAATTATTATTTTCAATCTAGGTTGAGTAGGAAAATAAAATCAATAAATTTATTAAAATTCCAATCCATTTTGAGATCTACAAAAAAGAACTAGATCTAGGGTAGATTGTCTCTCCTTTTAGGTTTTTATCCGATCTAATTTTCTTTGTGATTCAGTTCCCAATGCCAATATGATAAAGGATTGATTTTAGTGTCATTAGGTCTAGGATCCCTTTTTACCATTAACTATTTTGGTGACCTGATGTGAATACAACATGAGATTAAATCCTCATAAGTGTGACTTTGGTGTGGATAGTGGAAAAAAATTAGGCTTCATAGTGTCACATCGAGGTATTGAGCTAGAAATAAAAGAAAATTGATTCTATAATAAAAATTCTACCTCCAAAAAACATCTCTCAACTTCATAGTTTACAAACAAAGTTTCAAGCTATCTATCGCTATGTTGTATCATTAGTAGATCATACTCTTCCCTTTATCCAATTTCTCAAGAAATAATCCTAGTTTAAATGGAATGAGGATTGTTAAAAATTATTTGAAAAAATATATATTTGGCTAACCCTCCCATTTACCAACCATCTGTGGAAAAATGCCACTTTATACTTTACATTTTAGCTTCATCTGATGCTCTCATTGCATTCTTAGCATACAATAATATGGATGGTAGAGAATGTCTTGTTTATTACATTAGTCAAACATTGATTAATTATGAAATGTGATGCACAACTATATAAAAGCAACATTTGGCTCTTATGTTTGCTACAAATAAATTGAGACATTACTTGTTAAACATTGAAGTGCATGTTGTTGGAGTATAGGACCATTGAGAGGGGGGTTGAATCAGTGGTCAAATGAAAAATAAATTTCAAAAACTTAAGTCACTTGAATATTTAAAGAGACCCAATGACAATACTTCAAACACTAGATATTGTATGCAAAACAAAACATAACAATTTAATCAAAGATGATCAATAAAGTACAATATAGCACACCACCAAGAGAAATCATAACACATATTTTATGAGTGGAAAACCTTAAAAGGGTGAAAAACCACTCTAAAAATTTGCTTCATTAAGCCTCACTAGCTAAAACTTGTTGATTACATATTGCATGCCTCACTGGAAATACAACAAGCCTCACTATCTACACTCTATTCCTCACTGGCTACTCAACTTGACTCACTGACAAAGCACTATGCTTCACTGGAAAACATCATGCCTTATTGGCAATACCATCACCTTAGAAGAAAATAAACACAAACCAGAGGGTTACTCTATTTCCATACATATCACTACTCTATCAAAACTTCACATATGAATATCGCAGTTCTGAAACCTCACTAACTCCACTAGGAATCATTATGCTCTAATAATAGAATCATAATATCCTTGAATACAAATATGGAAAATTATTATACATGTCTATATTCTTTTCATTCCAAGACCATAACACAATTTCATCAAAATATTTACATACAAATTATCAACATGCAATTCTCCTTGCATACCTGAATAAAGACCTCTCTGCAAGATTCCCCTTCAAAAAACATAATGATATGAACAATACAAAATGAACTTGCATCCATAAATGATCTTCATACTAAAATATTTTACTATTACACTATTTGAATGATTAAAAGCAAAAGATATAATTCAGAATGGTGACCCTATTATATATCCCAACTTCAAATAAAAAACAGTGGCTTCCTGCTACAAAGATCAATTGCAGTCACTTATGATTCTAATCAGATCATACTAAACAAAGTACAAAAGAAACCTTTGATGAATGTAGTCAAATAGAGCCATATGAATCTTTCATATACTATTATTCAAGTCATTCTCACTATATGTTTTCTTCTCAACTCCATTGAACCATTCAACCTTCATAAAAATTTTCACATAGAGTCCTCCAATCAATCTTACTACAATTACTAGTGCATATTTAGATTGTGTTCAACTATGTAGAGAATTCAATTATGCAAAGAAACTCATATCATTGTTATTTAACTCTCCTTTCTTGTGTATATTCTTGAATCACAAACATGGTACATTATATTGAACATTCTCATTGTTTATCTATACTCTGCACAAACATGGTGACAAATGTTTCAATGCTCTCACACTACACAAACTATTTTTCAAGATCCATCCCAATACACTTGCTGAGATATTCATTTAACTCTCTATTTCAAAGTGGTAACCAAACCTGTGAATAAAATTCATCCCAAATTCATTCCATCTTCCAATCAAAAACCTAACTGTTGGAATACAAAAGAATTTTCAAAACTGGAACCCCTTTTTCAGATTGACACTAACAGTAAACTATTCATATTCAAGAAATTTACACAAAAAAGGTTCCTATCAAATTAAAGCCTTGAGATATAGCTATTAACAAGGCTTAAATTAAAACCTTTGATTTTTTATTAAGCGGTGAAACATAGATTATTGACCTCCTTGACTGGTTAAAGGGCTAGTAAACCAATGTGTTGATTCTTTCAAATAGTCACTTAGTCACTTCAGTGACTTGAACCTAGTGATTTTAAGTCAACTTGAAAATATATAAAAAAAACAACTCTAATATAAACTTTCCACAAATACTTTTATTTAGGGTTTTAAGGAAACCATGTTACTCAATGATTAAACCCTAAACCATGACAAACCCTTGATGAATTATGCACCTGTGATTGAACTTAGATATCTACTAAACCCCATGAGTTCTAGATAAAAAGTATGGGGACTTTGACATTTGCAAATAAGATGTATTTTGAAGAAGAATATATCAATTTGATTCAAAACCTTAACCCTTAGAAGGCTAGGAAAAACTTAATACTCAAACTCTGCTTTCATGACTTTATCTAAGCCTTTTCAATTACATATATTCGAGATCAATCTTTCCTTCATGTAAAACTAAGTATCTCTGACAAACATCTCTTTGACATCAACCTTTCCTTCATGACACCCTTTGCTTCATGTTGCATCAATATCAAGTACCAAAAACATCAATTACAAATCTTGACATCAATCGCAAAAAATTCCAATGCAACAAACTCCCCCTTTGGCATTGATGTCAACTTCTAAAAATCGTGACATCAATGACAAACAATGCCAATGCAACACATGTGATTACAAATTTTGATCCATTAAAACATCTCCTTTCAAAAACTAATTTATTAGGATGTTTGGACAAATGGGTAATGTTATTAATGGAGTTTGATCTTAAGTTTTTCTCCCAAAAGATCATTAAGGTTCAAACATTGAATGACCATTTAGTCGAAGCTCCTTCACCATTAGATTTACCAAACCAAGACTCATTTTCCCGATGATCATGTTTTCACACTAGAAGAAAATGAAACATGGGAATTATATTTTGATGGTTCTAAGTGTCAAAATGGATTTGGTACCAGGGTAATATTAATACCTCCTTCACTTAAGCTAATTCCCTTATCTTACCATGTAAATTTCTTATGCACAAATAATATCATGGAACATGAAGTTCTTATTTCTAGTTTATGTGCAATATTGTCTCTTATTTATTCATCGCCTTCATATTTTTGGAGACTCTCAATTAATCATCTAATTAATTAATGGATCATATCAAGAAAAACAAGATAAATTATCTCAATATTGTGATTTGGTGTTAACTGTATTAAAATATTTTGACTCATATACTATTTGACAATATTCCATGAAAGGATTATCGACATGCAAATGTAATGGAAAGAATTGCTTCCCTTATATCCCTTGATGATTCTTCAACAAATTTTAAATTTATAATTATAATCTCACATCACCATCAATATCCAAGAACCTAAAATAAGAGATAATATGTCAAGTAGATAAACTTGATGAATGGTATTCACACATATTTTATTATTTATGTGATGGTATTTTCCGAAACCAACAGTGAAAAATACCCAAGCTTGCATTAAGAAACTTGCAGTGTAGTATATAAGTTTGGTCCATGTGTTGTATAAAATATCCTATAATGGTCTTTTGTGTTGCTTTAGTCAATCAAAGATCCCATAGCTCTCAAATAATCCCATTCAAGTACATATGGAGGGAAATTTTGTGGTCATTCCCTTTTTCAAAAGTTAATTCATATGGGATATTAGTAGAAAAATAAAGAAACAAAATCTTTCTCCTTTGTAAAAAGGTGTCATAATTGTCAACAACATAACAATTTGATTCATGCTCCTACTCACGAAATTTATGCTCAAGCTATCATTTGGCCATTTTCTATGTGGATAATATATCTTATTGGAAAAATCTCTCCTCCCTCATCTCAAGGAAATAATTTCATTATCACAACCACATATTACTTCACAAAATGGTTCAAGATAGTTTCACTTCATTCCATGATGGCTGAAGTGATTTGTTGCTTTGTATTAGAAAACATCATATCTAGATTTGGTTTACTTTTTGTCTTAAAATTACATATAATGGTACGTCATTTAAGAATAGGGAAGTTGAAGAAATTCTTAAAAAAATAATATACAACATTAATTTTCTACACCATATTATCCTCAATCAAATGGTCAAGCAAAAGCAACTAACAAAGCAATTGAATAAATATTATGAAAAACTTTTAAAAAGCATGGTAAATATTGGCATACTCAAAATTTTAATGTATTATGGGTTTATTGCATGAGTGTTCAAATGACTACAAATAACATGAAGTTCAACCTCATTTATGGTGTTGACACCATTATGCCTTTAGATTTAGAAATCCCTTCATTGCAAATTTCTCTACAATGCATTATCAATTATAATTGGTATAAAGAGAAAAAGACTTCAACAACTTAAGATGCTCAATGAGCAAGGCATACACACTCTCAAACATCTTTAAGCATATTATAAGAGTATTCAACGGAAATACAATGACGACATTATTTATTATTCATTTAAGAAAGGATACTTGGTGCTTTATGAGAGTCAATGTAATGTAAATGTTGCACCAAGAGAAAAAGGAAAGTTCAACCCAAATTGGTGTTAGGGTTAGAAGGCAGATATCTAAAAGTTAAATGCAGATTTTATAAACAAACAAAGAAATAAAACACACACAAAAAAATTATAACATAGAGAATTTAACGTGGTTCACCCAATATGGGCTACATCCACCAAACCACAACCATCCAATGATTTTATTATCTAGTGAAAAACATATTACACTATCGCAAATAATGCCATGCTACAACTCCTCATCCCAACCGCTTAAAACAAGCTTTTAGAAGCTTCCAGAAATTAGGGTTTACAAAGTCAGTTTTTTTCTTTTTCGGTGACAAAGAAAAAAAAAGGTACATGAAGAGTGTACAGTACTAAAGAGTGTACAAAATAGAATGATTAGTTGCCACATACGAACAATCTCCCACTTGGAGACTAATCAGGCTCCACACCAACACAATCTCCCACTTGGAGACTGATCCTGGACGACACCGCTACACTTACAACTCCCAATAGAAATAAGCACCTTGGACCTTGTTACTCTGTTATAATTTTAACCATGAAGAACAACCAAAGCTAAAGAGGAGCTCAACTTCTCCCTTGCCACTGCCTTTGTAAACATATATGCTGGATTGACATCTGTATGTATCTTTTTCAGCTTTACCTATCCATCCTCCAATACCGACTGAATGAAATGATATCTCAGCTATATGTGTTTGGTCTTAGAGTGCAAGGAAAAATTCTTTGCAAGATGTATAGCACTTTGGCTATCTGTAAATAAGTGATTTTCAGCCTATTTTTTGCCCAACTCTTCCATGAAAAATTGCAGCCATATCATCTCCTTTGCTGCCTCTATTGCAACAACATACTCTGCCTCCGTGGTGGATAAAGCAACCAACTTTTGCAATCAAGAAATCCAACTCACTATTGTCTCACCAAAGTGTAAATACATAACCTATGGTACTCCACCTGGTATCTATATCCCCTGCCAACTTTGAGTTAACATAGCCTTTTAAATCTGTATTAGAGTCCCCAAAACATAAACATTTATTGGATGTACCTCTCAAGTACTTGAGAATCCATTTTATCGCATTCCAATGCTCAACTCCATGATGACTCATATACCTGCTAAAAAATCCTATGACATGTGTAGTATCCAGTCTCGTGCATACCATGGCGTACATTAAACTACCTACAACTAAAGCATATGGTACCTTGGACATTTTTTCTTCCTCCTCTTGTGTCTTTGGACACTTATCCTTAGTCAATTTTACATGACTGGGAAAAGGTGTGCTGACAGCTTTTGCATTCTCCATATGAAATGTCTACAACACCTTTTCAACATAATCAACCTGAGGTAGAAACATTTTTTTGTTTTTTCTATCTCTTGTAATCTTCATACCAAGGATTTGTTTTCCTACCCCAAAATCCTTCATATTAAATGAATTTTCTAACTATTGTTTTAAATCCTTTATTCGATCCATGTTAGACCCCGCTACAAGCGTATCATCAACATATAAACATAAAATAATGTAGCTATCTTCAGCTAACCTCTTAAATTAAACACTATGGTCAAAATTACACCTGTTGTAGCCTTGCTCAGCCATAAAACTATCAAATTTAATAGACCATTGTCAAGGTGCTTGCTTCAAGCCATATAAACTTTTCTTCAATTTGCAAACTAGGTTCTCCTTACCTTTGACCTCAAATCCTTGTGGCTATTCCCTATATATTTCCTCTTCCAAATCACCATGGAGAAAGGTTGTTTTAACATCAAGCTGTTGTAAATGAAAATCTTCAATAACCACAATGCTTAAAATAGTACGAATAGAAGTCATTTTAACAACTGGAGAAAATATTTCATCAAAATCAATACCCTTTTTTTGTACAAATCCCTTTACAACTAATCTGGCTTTAAATATTTTCTTACCTCCATCCTCCTCTTTCACCCTATAAACCCATTTTTTTGGTAAAGCCTTTTTACCTGTGGGCAACTTGCATAATTCCCAAGTCTTATTTTTCAGCAAGGAGTCCATTTCTTCTTCCATTCCATGCTCCCACTGAACCTTGGTATCCACCTGCATAGCTTCATCATAACATTCCGGTTCACCAGCATTAGTTAATAAAATATAAAAAATAGAGGGAGAAAATATTTCTGGAGGTCTACTTATCCTTGAAGATCGTCTAACATTCACTGAATTTCGTGGTATTTCTTATTGTTGTTGTTGTTGCAGAGCATGAGGAACCACTAGAAAATTGTTGTTTGTAATATCATCCAACACTTCATAATCATTTTCTTTCTTCTCATGTTGCTGCAATTGATCTTTGTACAACACTTTCTCATTGAATATGAGATCCTTGCTTCTCACAATTTTATTATTTTCAAAATCCCAAAGCCTATAACCAAATTCATCAATACCATATCCAACAAATATACATTTCTTTGATTTTACATCAAGTTTGGTTCTATTTTTAGAATCTACATGTGCAAAGGCTTCACAACCGAAGGTTTTGAGAGAAGAATAACTCACCTTCTTACCTGTCCATGCTTCCTCTGGAATACCACAACCCAAAGGATTAGAGGGACCTCTATTAATTAAATAAACAACAGTGTTTACAGCCTCTTCCCACATGTTTAAAGGCAACCCATAATGTAATCTCATAGTCCGTGCACACTCCATTATTGTTCTATTCATGCGCTCAACCACTCCATTTTCCTGTGGAGTCCTTGGAACCATTTTCTGCCTACGAATACCATTAGAGGAACAATAATTTTCAAACTCTTTGTTGCAATACTCACCACCATTATCAGATCTGAGACATTTTAACTTTTTACCCGTCTCATTCTCAACCAAGCTTCTCCATTTTTTAAAAGTTTCAAATACATCAGATTTTTGCCTAAGGAGATAAATCCATACCTTCCTAGTTGCATCATCAATGGATGTAACATAATACCGAGAGCCACCAAGAGAATATACCTGAGCTAGTCCCCATACATTTGTATGCACAAGCTCCAATTTCTCATCTTTCTTTTGTTTCCCATATTTGAGAAAACTAACTTTTTTGTTTTCCATACACAACTTTCACAGAAATCCATATTAACACATTTTAGACCTGGTAAAACATACTTTGAATGAATTAATTTTCATACCTTTTTCACTCATATGCCCAAGTCTATTATGCCATAGTGATGATTCAGAATCTACAACAACTATTTGATTTTATGCCTGCTAAACTACAACAATTGTTCCTGAACATTGATTTTTATCTACAATAGCTCAAGTAGAAGGAACAATATGACCTATACAAAGATATAAGGTGCCTACTTTCACACCTTTTGCTACCACTAAGGCACCTTTTGTAACCTTCCAATTTTTATCACTAAATGTAACAACACAACCTTCATCATCTAGTTGCCTTGCTGAAATTAAATTTCTTCTTAAATTTGGAACGTGCCTTACCTCATGTAGTAGACAATGATTCCCATTTTTCAACTTAATCTTGATTCTTCCCTTTCCAACAATCTGATAGGGTTTGTTATCTCCCAAATAAACTAGCCCAAAATCCCCTTGGATATAATCAAGAAAATAATTTCTATGGGGCGTAGCATGAAATGAAGCCCCTGAATCTAACACCCAAGAACCATCAATATTATCAAGGGAAAGAATCAAAGCATCCTCATCAGATTTATTACTTACCACATTTGCCTCTTTATTTCCTTCTTTTTTGTCTCCTTCTTTATTTTTCTAAGACCAACAATCTTTCTTTAAATGACCTCACTTACCACAGTACCAACAATCCCTCTTGTCTCTAGATTGGGACCTTCTATCCCTTGATTTTCCTCGTGACTTCCCATGACTTCCAAAATTGTTTCCTCTCTCCTTTGTTCTGCCTTTGATTTCTACATTCAAAACATTGTCTGATGTGGACGTTCCACCTAATCTTTTCCTACAAATTTCCTTGCTCAAAATAACACCAACAACATCATCGAATTTCAATGTATTCGAACCAGAAACAAAATTGCTAACAATCATTGCCAAGTTATTCCAACTTTCAGGCAAAGAACACATAACCAAAAGAGCCCTAACTTCTTCATCAAAGTTTACATTTACAAAATTTAATTGATTGGTAACCATATTAAACTCATTTAAATGATGAACAACTAACCCACCTTCTACCATTTTCATATTAAATAAACGCTTCATAAGAAATACCTTATTTGAAGCGGAAGGCTTTTCATATAACTTTGCTAGGGTTTCCATCAACTCTTGAGTTGTCTTTGCTTTTGTAATATTGAATGCCACCAATTGTTCCTGGCATAAACAAATGCTGGCAAGTGCCTTTCTATCCAAAATAGCCCAGTCTCATCAGACATTGTTGAGGGTTTCTTGGTTTTCCCTTCCAATGGCCACCATTAATCCTTCTGATAGAGGTAGTCCTCTATCTGCATCTTCCATAACTGATAGTTCTACCCATTGAACTTCTCAACCTTCAATTTACCCTCATCTTCCATTTCTCCCACTCAACCATGAGACCTTCCTGTAGAGAATAACTGAAAATAGCCTGCTCTAATACCACTTGTTACGGTTAGAAGGTAGATATCTAAAATTTAAATACAGATTTTATAAAAAAATTGAGAAATAAAACACACATAGAAAAATTATAACACAAAGAATTTAATGTGGTTCACCCAATATGGGCTACATCCACCAAACCACAACCGTCTAATGATTTTATTATCCAGTGCAAAACATATTACAATATCATGAATAATGTCATGCTACAACTCCTCATCCCAATCGTTTGTAACAAGCTTTTAGAAGCTTCCATAAATTAGGGTTTACAAAGTAAACTTTTTTCTTTTTCGGTGACGAAACAAAAAAAGGTACATGAAGAGTGCACAGTAATAAAGAGTGTACATAATAGCATGATCAGTCGCCACATACCAACAATTGGTTGGGACCCTACATTGTAGATGAATATTATTGATGAAGAGCATACAAGATTACTACAAAATATGACACACCTCTAAAAGAACCTATCAATGTTATGTGTTTGTAGGTCAATGGGCTGGAATAGATCCTACCACAAGTTACTAGAAAAGAAACATGGAGGATAGAATACACATTAGTTATAACTAGGAGACATGTCCCTTCATGGGAATGCACATATATATGCAACGTAAATAATATGCAAAAGTAGAGAGAGAAAGAGAGATAGAGATCTAAAGGGATAAGAATAAAGATAGATATATGAAGGTACATAAGAGTACATATATGATTTGAGACTAAGACCTACCTTTTCTATATAATATAATATAATATAAGGAGATATAAGGGGTTATCTACATCTATGTTATGGATGAATGAATTGTTATCTTGTTGTTGATATGGTAAAAATTCATCTATTTATTTGAGTTCCTTACCGGAAATGCTTGTTTCTCTTACTATATCCTCCAAGGTATAAATTGACTATACAAGAAATATTGGGGTATAGATCTCAATATTGTACTTCCCCATTATTCTTTCTAACATTGGTTCCATTATCGAGACCCTCAAGAGAATAGTAAAAAAAGTATAAAGCATAAAAAGGAAAATAAGTTATAAGAAAAAAACTTCATCAAAGCCTAAGGGCCACCTCTATGAGAGGGGGTAGGCCATTAGGGAATAAAAAATGGAAAGGGGGGAGGGATCTAAAAACATCCCTAAAAAGATGCAATTATTCAAAGTTTTCTTTTAACTACAAGATATATACATAGAGACTAATAGAAGTTAGGAACTGGAAAATACATGGGATTAGTAGATAACAAAAGAAAAAGAGAGATTTGAATTAAGTTAGGGATGGAGATGAATACAAAAGAAAGGATGTCAAAACAGATTCAAGAAAGGTAGGAAAGATACTACAAAATAATGGAAGAGGTAGAGAAAATGGCTAAGGAACATAACCTAGAGGTTGCAAAATAAAACCAAAACAAAGAGACTGAGTGTGCCATTGAGGGTGTTGCCAAAGAAGAAGAAGAAGACACACCATTGTGGGTGCTACCAAAGAGGAGAGAGAAGAAATTTTGTACTTAGGTTCTAGCCTAAACAAAATGAACCAAATCATTCAAAACATTGAAGAAGAAATTGAA